>CM042238.1:2751971-3399471 GCA_023566465.1 Cottus gobio
TTGACGGCGACGCGATCCACGTTTCAGGCAATACATTAAGATTAAATGTGTTTTGTCCCCAAATTGATGACACGTGACATGTTGGATGTGACACCACCTCTCAGGCAGTGTGAGAATTATTATTTTTTTTACTATTTATATCCAGTTTTTAAAGGTTTAATGTGATCCCGGCCTCACCCGAAACGGGCGACGACTGGAGACGCTCGCACACGTCTACGGGACACATGTTCGCAGTCGGCATCACTTCCTGGAATGACGAGCTGACAGCGCACGACCAAACGGGGAATATCTGACTCGACAGTCCATGCGGAGGCAATTACCCCACACGCTCGAATAACAACATTTCTATTGTGCTGAAACTCGTTCGTACGCGCTAAAGAGACCCCTTCAAAATAAAACCAGCTCTGAAATGAAAACAGAGGAAAGAGGTTAGTAGTGTGAGTCCCCCCCCTCCCCCACCAGTCCTGTGACATGTACATATCCCCTCGCCTGGTTCGCAGTCTGCACCGAGGCCTGCTGGTGAGTAATGTGTGGTGGGTGTGAGCTCAGAGGAGTCGGCCCTCAAAGCCGCTTTTGTGATGCTTCTGGCTTGAACGCTCACGCCAGGGCTGGACGGGGAAGGAGGGAGGAGGGAGGAGGGGGAAAGGGGGAGAGCAGCAGCAGCGATGTGAAGCAGAGAAGAGAGAGAGAGAGAGAGACTATAATTGTGGCCAGTCATACTGCTGTGGAGGCTTCGCAGTTGTCTCACATCCAGAAATCACGGCTGGAGTTTAAAGGTCACGGAGAAGAAATCTGACTTTAATCAACTGCTGTGAGCGTGTTATACACAACATGTATGTATTATATGTTTAATGCTAATAGCGTCCAAGCTAACCAGGCTAACGTGGCAAAGCAATGTTGGTAATCGATGCATCCTGTGAAGTAATGATTAGAAATGCAACGTGTATTTGAAGAGCACTTTTCAGAAGTAAAACAACGGAAATGATCTGGACGATAAGTTTCACACGGGAAAGTTCTTCAACCTTAAAAATGTGTTTCCAACACGCACGTGTGTCTCTATTAAAATCAGAAGTCATATTTATTCATGCATCACATGTCCCTGATTGTGTCCAGTCAACACACACAGACAAACCCCGACTAGTCCTCAGATTTCCTTTTCAAAATCGGCTAAATCCTGTTTTTTACAAAGCCCCGCCCACTTCAGACCAGCGAGGAAAAACACAGAAAAGAAACCCTCTCAAATACAGAAATCTCTCTCGTTAAATACCCATAACTGTTTCAAGTTCCGCGGATAATTGCGTGTTTGTGTAGCTTGAGTTGCTAATTGTAAGAAGCTGTTTGAGAAAATAGCTTTTTCAAGCCCTTTAAGTCTGCACTAGGGGGCTACTAGCAGGAAAAAAGCTGAGAGCCGGAGCATTAAAATCCACTGGAAGCCAATGCAAAGGTGCCAAATGAGATGGTTTTGAAGCAGTTGCTGAAAAATCTAAATATATTGAATGAAAACAAAATGACAAAAAATGTCCCAGGATCATTGAATCTTAGTGGAAGCGTAACGGGCCCTTCGTGGCCCGCTTATTACCTCCAACATGGCCGACGGAGGCTGAATTACATCACCCAAATGCTCCCTGTTGCACGCTCATAGCGTCTAGTGCCTCCACTCAGTATGTGCGGCAGCCGGGAGCCCGGGGAGGGGGAGGAGGAAGAGGGGGAGTCGTTTGGAGGAAGATGTATGTAAACCCATTTCCAAACAAATGGGCCCGACTGCACGGCAACAGGGAGGGGGGTGCCATAAGCGTCCGGCGTGCATAATGCCCGCATGAATCAAGACTTCCCCGCTGCTGAACGTGACCACACAAGCCCGCTTTATGAATAGCACACGTCACCCGCGGCCACATATCACGGACGCCAGTCGCCGGCCCCCGACAGCGAGGCCCTGTTCTGAAGTCGGGAGCCACCGATCATTGTGGTAGACGCCTGGAAGCCGCGGCTAGCTAGCTAGCTAGCTAGCGACGCGACGCGCAGCCAGTCATGCATGTTTACTCGATGTCGTCGTGCGATGTAATACATGCAAAGCCTCCGTTGCCTAACACAGGGGTCTCAAAGTGTGGCCTGGGGACCCACGGGGGCCCTTTGGAGGCTTTTAAAGGACCATGCATTTGCACATTTCAGCTCAGATGCTAATAATAAGTGTATGCTATTGATTTCCTCTGACTATTTTCAAGTGAACGCTTTAGTTTCCCTACTATTGCATGCCGCCATTGATTTCCATTCATTTCTGTGCAGCATGAAAATCTATCAGCAGACTCTTGAACTTGTCTGCATGCGTTGCTGACTGATGTGAAAAGTTTTACCTCACGTATCTATTAAAATCAATGGCTGCCTCAACAGTTGGAAATAAAATAGTAAAAATGGCAAATCTCAGCATCAAAAATCAGGATTTGCTGTAAATAGATAGAATGTCGTGTTTCATATCATATAGATAATGACTGGAAGCCAATGGATGCCTGGAATGGTCGTAAAAACACACGTTGCTAATAATCCCTCACAAGCATAATGATATTTTAAGGGCATAACAGCGGTTATCCTGCACTTCCACAAGTTCACAACACATTTGTACTTCCCCCTCTCCATCCAACCTCCACCGGTCCCTCGTTTGCCGAGCATCGCGGATCATCGGCGGCATGCGATGGCAAACGTGTGCATCCCACCTGCACCTTGCCGCAGACACACACTCACACACACACTAGACACAACAGAAACCAAAGTGTGCAGCGCTCCACAAGTGGAGTATTCCTGTGCACACGGTGCAGGCAGGCTGCCGTCACCCCGAGAGGCCTGGCTCTGAGTCAGGGCCCCGCCGGCGGCTCCAGCTAACCCCCCGTCACCCCTCCTAGCAAACATGGCACCACCCGTATGTGTGTGTGTGCGAGCATGTGTCCGCAAACATGCAACTGTGTCTACTTCGCATGCATTTTGCGTGGCGGGGCGGCCTCCACCGCGGTGCCACGAGGCCATCATTTATCCCCGATTGGGACGAAGGCGGCGGCGGCGGCGGCGGATGTGCGCTCCACTTTTGGCGCCCATAAAGACCGAGAGGCGACATTTGCTCCCCATTTCCCTCATGAATATCAAAGCCGGCGAGGAAATATTACGGCCCTATTATTTTATTTGCATTACCTGTAATAGCCAGCGCATTGGGTGCTGTATTTATTGCCGCATCAGCACCAGCCGGGCTGTAAACATGGGCCGATTTATCAGCCACGCTGGCTTTGCCCAAACATCGCCCGTAATTACCGAGCAAATAGTGCAAAGACGGTATCAGGGAGTGTTGTTTTTACTACTTTGTGGGGTTTGCGATGGATTGACCAGACTTAGAGGAGAGAGAGCAGCTCTGGTGGAAGAGGTTGGCGTCTATTACAAATGTCTTACAGGCTGGTTTTTCAGCCCCAGACGTGCCCAGAGCCCCGACAGGGATCCGGGGAGCGGCTCCTGTTTGCTCAGCTCTGTATCCTCAGTCACTCCTATCGGGGATGTGGTTAGTATTGTTTTCTCTCTACCTGCGCGCACGCTTCCATCCAATTATGTTGTTTGTCTTCTCAAAGGCCTTCGATACCTCGAGCTTTGCAAACCCCCCCTCCCCCCTCCATCCCCCCTTCCTGCTGTACCACGCACAGTGTTCCACGAAGTTAGATAGAACTAGATCCATTAAGTTGGTGAAATGAACAACAACAAAAAAAGCACCAGAGAGGGGTTACCCTCGATGCGCCCGTTCTTCTGTTATCCAATTTTACTGGGATTTGGAGTGATTTGCGCCCGGCTCCCCGAGGGAAATAAATACTTTGATTAATGTAATCCCGGGCAGGGAGGTGCCACAAACCCCCCCTCCGGATCCTCAGGGAACGCCGCTGTTTAACAAACAAAAACAAAAAGCGACGCAGAAGACGTGCTCGGCGGCTACAAACCAGGCGGCTGAAGCGGCGAGACTTCTGTGGATTTTTGATTTCCTGCAGATTTAGTTCATTCATTAATCGCTCAGCTTAATAACACAATATCATCAATATCGTTCTTGATTAGCATGTGTAATAGAGTCTAATAGAACGGGAAGATAGCAGCGTGTCCGTCTGCTGATTTGCATGCACAATAACGCCGCGGCTTGTTTTGATGTTGCTGCTGGAGGTGGGGGGGTGTTTCATGTGTGTCCATGCTGATGTGCGTTACATCTGTATGTGTGTGTGTTGCGGAGAGAGAAAGAGGGATGTGGCCGGGACTATGAGGCAACCAGCACCCAATGGGTGGAGGGGTAGGGTGGGGGTGGGGTGAAGCCGGAGACTGACAGACAAAGCGTCCCCCTTCCTCTTTCCCTCTCTCTCCTCCGCCCCTCTGACTCAGAAAGCTGCACTTCATCTTATCTGCTCCGATCTGTCCCCGTCACTCACCTCCTCACCAGCCGGCACTAGTGGCTTTGTGCGTGTGTGTGTGTGTGTGTGTGTGTGTGTGTGTGTGTGTGTGTGTGTGTGTGTGTGTGTGTGTGTGTGTGTGTGTGTGTGTGTGTGTGTGTGTGTGTGTGTGTGTGTGTGTGTGTGTGTGTGTGTGTGTGTGTGTGTGTGTGTGTGTCGTACAAGCACCTGCATTTGGATCAGTCCCCACAGATTAATCTTTTCCTCCCATACTTCTTTCCTTTTAAAAAAAAAGAATTTAAATAAACTAGCCTCACTGCAACTTTTGACCCTTATTCTGAAATAAATCACGTCTCAAATGAATTTCCAGAACCATAATGTGACTCATTTTAATCCCTCGCTCATTCTCTCTGCCCCAAAATAAAGAAAAAAATTAATGATATCTAATTGAAACACTTCCCCTATGCTGAATACATTTCATTGTTAGAAAAACTATATTTGAATGTGCTTTAATCTTCATTTTTAACCGCATAGAACCCCACACACATATATATATATTAGCCCAAATTATGACATCCCTATTGATTTCCAATCCCCAATCGATACCAGCTGTGCTGACACATGCCTGAGCCCTGCCTCTTGGTGAGCACTGAGCCCATGAGAGTCCATGATAACACTAAACATATAATCTTTACCTGCATGTCAGCCCGTTTACCAGCTGTGTGCCCACAGCGCGGCTCACACGGGCCAATTACGAACCCCACGCAGGTGTATATAATTCTATATTGGCCTTTACTAATAGAATGTTAATAAAGAGCCTCTGTCTCGTGTGAATGGGTTAAGGGAGAGAGCGAGAAATCCCATTCATGTCTGGAATTGAAGGCATCTTTAATGCTTACACTGGTATTCAGTGTAGCCCATTTAATTAACGGTATAGTAGCCACATTATCATTTAAGTGCTCCAAGTTGGATTCGGCTTTAAATCAACGTTTGGCCTGACGTGAGACACACTCAACGTATGTCGTTTCGGATTAGTGGCTGGACCACGGGGAGGGGAATAAATGATGGAGCCCATAGGCAACTTAAATAGCCCATAATTAAAACGGCAGGACCTGCATCCATTTAATCTGAATATTGCGACCACGGGGCTACCGGCACCCTTTTTGCCGGGTTTACCTATACCGGTAGAGGACCGGCATAAATCTGCATGTCAGGTGTCGTGAATTAATGGCGGCTGCAGCGCCAAGGCGACGGGACCGTGAGGGGTGTTTTATGAGGGAGGGAGAGGAGATTCATGTTGGGAGTAAATTGATTTTTTGTGTTTTTTTTATCCCCCACTTGGATTCATATTGCAACACATTAGGTCAATTAGAGCATCTGTAAAACACCCGATTCTTAAAATTCAGATGTGCACGCATCATTTGGAGGAAGGGGAGGGGGTGGGGGGGCAGGCAGGCAATCTGCTCCTGGAGGAATAAATAAATGGCCTCCTGCTACCAATAGCCGTCATCGTACAGACATGACAGAATGGGTGCAATAACGCACAGTGCGTGCGTGGAGGCTTTGTCGCTTTGCTGATGGTGATGATGCTGATGATGATGGAGATGGGGAGGAAGAATGACGCTGGATGGCGGCTCGTGCGCTAATAATTCATACGTTTCCACGCAGACCTGCTTGCTCACGCTCGTGGCTTATGGGCCACTGCAGATGGCGACTGGCTGGAAGCAACGCGCGCGCGCGCGCGGCCCGTCCTATCGCGCGCTATTTTGCATATCAACGAGGGCTGTCATTGATAGGCTGCTTCTCGCGGGCCTGTCCTGATCAATACATGCAGGTTCCGGCATGCAACTCCGCGTGGTGGCGCGGAAACGTGTGCAAAAAATGCTCGTGCATGTGCGGGCCTTGGCTGCAATGGAAATTAGGCTGGATATTTTCTTTTTCTTTTTTAAAAGGATAATTAAATTAAGGTGATTAAATTGCCTTTGGGATTGAGGGATGCTCCAGAATATAGTCTGAGCCCTCGTGGTGGCGTCTTTGGCCTGTTTGGTGGGAATCAGAAAGCACGTCGATATGTTTTTACAGTGCACGTGCAGCCTCGGTGTGTGTGTCACGTTGTGTATCTTTATTGACAATCGTGTCATCCAACCGTCAACTCATCTGCGCTCTAAACGGTGGCCATAAAATGATGAGAAGACCCTTTATCTGCGAAGTATAAATCCATTTAAGGAGTTTCAATCAGCAGTTTACTTTTACAATGTCACTTTTAAATCGTAAAAAAAAAAAATACGTAATGTGCTTGGTTAAAAAAAGTTTTCTTATGAATTAAGTAATGTAGCTTGAAAGTAAAAATACCCCAAACCCGTTATTTAATGCAAATATAAATATTATATTCTGCACTGGACGCACGTGGGATCTGCTCAGCGTATCAAAATTTGTATAAAATAAATATATTATTATTATAAAATCGAACATTTTGTCAAACGTGACATAAGATTACGTTGTTTTTTTGCAGTGTAAAATGCAAATATGTATACATATTTGCATCATGAGTGAGCGCGACACCTGGCGGCAGTTATGACTCTTTATTTTTTTATGTCTGATTCTTAAAATCTATTTCACCTCAACCATGACATTACATACATGTTGGATACAATCATGGATAACAAAAGTCCTCCTTTTGCGTCACTCAGATCCCTTATTATAAAAAGAAAACATAATAATAAGTAATGTGGGAAGTATAGTGCGTTACATAACTCCCCCGTTACGCACCACAAAATGATACTTTTGATCTATAACTTGCCTTAAACAAATCAAGTGTTGGCCCAATAAAACCTAATTTCTTTACACACTCTGTTTAAACGACAGTTGGTTATTTCCCAGCTCTATTTTTATGAAAACCATAACGTATATCACGTTGGAGTAGCCCCGTTACTGTAACGCGTTACCGCCCGGCGCGGATGGAGCTGGCCCGGGACAGCGAGCCCCTTTTCATCTCGACTCCAGTGCACAAACATACAGCTTAATGCGACTAGTGTTTCCCCCTTTTATTGGGCTCACCATGGCTACCAAGTGCTGGGCTCAGAAATGCACTCCCCATCAATGAGGGGGAAGAGAGTTAACCCGTGAGAAAGAGGAGGAAGAAGAAGAAAACCCGCTCAGCAACGTAGACCGAAAACCAAACGACTTCTTCTTCTTCTTCAGATTCCACTTAATGTGCGATAGATCCTCAGTGATGGATACAGCCGAAAGTTGTGGCAGGCTGAAATGATTATTGTGTACCATTAAATAACCGCCCCGTGACCAGATCTCTCTTTTTTTTTAAACGTCTGCACTTCTTTCTTTTTTTTTTATTATTTCTAACAAATCTGTCGCTTTATTGCGGTTTCTTGACATGTGCTCGGCAAAAAGGTCCGCGTGCACTGCCGCTGCAGGCTATTTATAAGCATTGCTCGACAAGCTACTGCACATCAACTTTAAACAAACTTTGCAGCGGCGAGATCGATTTATATTAAACGATTTCATATTGCACTTGCCTACGCGAGATCTCTGGAGGATTCAACCGAGAGGGTCTCTCTCCCTCTCTCTCTCTCTCTCTCCCTCTCTCTCTCTCTCTCTCACTGCTTAAAATGTGATTGATTGCACTTTTCTCTGGTGGACATTCACTACAAAACAGCACAGCTTATCCATCTGCCCGCTGTTTATATCAAAAGCACACACAAAAAAAGGCAGGGGCGCAAAAGCAAACAGCGGCGCGCATATTGATTTTTACGCATTCCGGGTAAACGTGGAAGAAGAAGAAGAAAGAAATAAAAGGACACGCATTAGCAATTCGGTTTAAAATATAAAAGAATACGAGCGATATGGTCGCAGAAGGCTGAAATATCACTGCAAGCACGTCTGAGGAAGCAGCCGCTGGAGCGATGCGCGAGGAGGCGTTTAACTCCCGCATTCCTCGCGCGTAAAAAATACATCCGCATATAGAAAATTGTTGACTTACCTTGTGTCCAAGAAAAGGGAAATAGCTTCACATTGTTCACGCGCAGCCTGTACATGGTTATCTCCCTTTCCTACGACTCGGTGCTCCCTAAGATTTTCTTTCCTCTGCCTCAACTGAGCAGGAGCACTCCTCGGCTCCCGCTATTATTTTCACTAAAATATATGAAAATTTATGCAAATGAAAATCAGCACTAACTGTTCGTCTCTTGTTATACTTGGGGATGATTTTTTTTTCCTCTCCCCCCTTTCTTTCTTTCTTTCTTTTTTTTTTTTTTTTTTTTTTTTTGCATACAAAATAAATGAACTCCCCCAGCAGGGAACTTGGGGACCTTTTATAATAAGCAAATAAATAATAAACACATCATATATCAGAGAGGAGTGGGGCTTTTTTTTTCATCGCAGCGCGGTGATTTCGGGGTGCATTTCTGAAATGCCTTTTGACTCCCCTTTTATATACATTATGTATTATTTTCATTTTGGGGGGGGGTGGAATCCTGTGTGAGGAGCCTTCTTCTCGGCGTACTCGGTGTCACGTTGCTGCCGGCCGCCTGAGACGCCCTTTCAGAGCACGCAGTGTGGAGTGAACAGCAGTAATTTAGACAGAAATCCTCACTGTATATTAATGAATAGAGGGCCCCGTGGTCCTGGCCCCTAGCCTGCCTATTCAATGTAAACAAATCCACGAGGCTCCCTCGGTTTTGAGCCCAGTCCAAATTAAATCTACTGGGATGCGAGGAGGGAGGAGGGGGGAGGAGGGGAGGGCGTACTGGCATGGAGTACACAAGTACTCCCCATGCCTTATATTTGCCCCTAAATCCCTTCTGCAATAAAATCTTCGCGTCATCTTTGATTTGGAGAGCTTACGCGCCAGTGTTTGGGGTTAGGTGCGACATGCAGCTCTGACCTTTAAACAAAATACAGTTAATCCCGTCAGAAGCACCTGCCACGGGCCTGGTCCGGGTCAGGTGGACTCAACAGGCTGCCGACACCCTCAACTGAACCAATGGGAGCCATATATCTGGCACGTATTACCACCCATGGGTGCGTCCATAGGCGCAGGGGGTCCCACGCACTGACAAAGGCCTCATTCATGTCCGGGGTTGTGTGGTCATCTTGAGGGGTGGTGTGGGCTATCTCTCTGTTTTTCTTCCTCCTCTTCCTCTTCTTTTCAGCAGCGCCGCCACCCTGCACGCACAAATCCCCCCAGGACTGCTCAATTTGCCCTTGTTGTGGTTGCCACTTTCTCTCACTGAGGTTGCCCGTGCATGCGCGACGTTTCCGCATGGAAGCGTCCCCGCAACCTTTTGTGCGCTCAACTCCCGAGGAGCCCAAGTGGCTCTGGCTCACGGCTGCTCTGCACTCTGTGGTGCGTGTTCCCTTCTGCTGCTCCGGGGTCCAGGGTGCAGCGTCATGGTTCCCCCCCGAATTAACAACCATGAGCCTGAAAGGGGTTTTTTATTTTGTACTTTTATATGCTCATAAACAATCAACCTGAGCTTGTGAATTTCTCCAAATATTTTTTTTCATGTAGCATTTGGAACACGCCAATGCACCTCATCTACATGTTTATCACAAGATAAATAGTTTACCATTCAGAGGACCTTTTTTTTTAATCGTTTCTGTATTTTTATGGGCGGCCCAGAGGGAATTACACCCCTAACATGGCACCACGGACGCCTTATTCTATTACACAACCAGGCTACCAGATAATTATAATTGTTACCAATTCAAACGCACGTGCACGATATGAATTGAAGCCTTGTGTTCGTCTTTATAACAAGAATAATAGAAAGAAAAGTGCTTGAATACAATGATATGCACTTGTATGGAGCATACATCTATTTAAGCGGCATACATCTTATTTATATGTGTTTATATTCTAATTAATACTTTCAAATTGGTGTTCATTATAAATATAAGCCTATTGAAGCTTAGTTTGACTCACAGAGGTCACAACTAGAGGTCACAGTTGATGGAGTTTTTTTTTATATTTAATGTACCCCTTCACCCATGTTTGTGTACTAATACCTCAGTACTATTTACTACCAAGTTGTGTTCCCCGTTTTGTTTGGACTGCAATTAAAAAGCAGCCAATCGGAACAGCCGGAAGGAGGGCTCGCGCGCCCGGAGCAAGGCTGGCGAGCCCTGCCACTCACACCCCGGGTAACCAATCAGCGGGGACGCACTGGGGTAAACATCCAGCGCGTCGGCGGGGCTCGGAGGGGGGCGGGACTACACTGTCTGTCAGGGAGAGAGAGAGAGGCGCGGAGCGAGAGAACAAGCGAATGAGAGAAGAGGCTCGCGAGCAGCGCCGTACGCTGTTATACCGGATTGTACTTCATCGGGAGTTTGCGGTTTGGCAGGTTTATATACATCAAAACAGAACAAAGAGATAGGCTCTACAGTGCTATAAAAGAAGAGAGAGAAAAGAATAAAGCGAGGGAGAAATCTCGGCGACTGAATTACAAAAGAACTAAGGACACTCTGCTAATGTTTTTCACATCCAGAGGGGACATAAACCGGGACTTGGTACATTGTGGACAATTCGCGAGGCTTTTTTTTGTTTTTTTTTTTCCTCCTTCCTCCGCGCGAGCACCAAAAGTTTGTATGGGACGACGCTTTTTTTTCCTCCTCTCCTGTATATTTGAATTTTAATGCTCGCAATTTCATCGCGGCGCAAAACTTTCTGAACGGACTGCACATGGTTTCAAAGGGCTTTTGAGAAGCTGGATTTTTTTTTTTTTTGGTACTCGCCGATACCCACGCGCCACTAGAATGCTGTAAATACGAGCGGATTTTATCCAGTTTTGTCCCCCTCCGTTTTCAGGCTTTTTCGCGTTTTTACGCGCGTCGATGGTAGTGCCAAAAAGCTACTCATACTTTTAAAGTTTGAATAATTCATGAGATACAATTTGCCTGCTCGAAAGAAGTGACTGTAAAAAGGGAGAGGGGTTATCCACAAACATATTCATAAGGGTTGACGGAATGGCCACCGCGGCTTCCAATCCTTATCTGCCCAGCAATAGCATCTTATCGTCCGGCTCCATCGGGCACTCTGACTCTGGAGGCGGTGGCATGCAGCCGGGCAGTGCTGCGGTTACTTCGGGGTCTGGGGTCTACAGGGGAGACCCCTCAGTCAAGATGGTACAGAGTGACTTTATGCAGGGCGCGATGGCAGCGAGCAACGGGGGACACATGCTGAGCCATGCCCACCAGTGGGTGACATCCCTCCCGCACGCCGCAGCGGCCGCAGCAGCAGCCGCGGTCGCAGCAGCGGAAGCCGGATCGCCCTGGTCGTCGAGTCCTGTCGGGATGACGGGCAGCCCCCAGCAGCAGGACGTGAAGAACTCCGGCAGAGACGATCTGCACACGGGCACTGCTCTGCACCACAGGCCGCCTCACTTAGCCCCACATCAGACTCACGCCGGGGCTTGGGGGAGCACGACTGCCGCGCACATTAACTCCATATCCGGGGGACAGCAGCAGCAGCAGTCGCTGATCTACGCCCAGCCGGGGGGGTTCACTGTGAACGGGATGCTGAGTCCGGGGAGCCAGAGCCTGGTGCACCCTGGCTTGGTGAGAGGGGACACCCCGGATCTGGACCACGGCAGCCACCACCACCACCATCACCACCAGCATCACCAGCACCAGCACCACGGCGGCGTCAACAGCCACGACCCGCACTCGGACGACGACACGCCGACCTCGGACGACCTGGAGCAGTTCGCCAAGCAGTTCAAGCAGCGGAGGATCAAGCTGGGCTTTACGCAGGCGGACGTCGGCTTGGCTTTGGGCACCCTGTACGGCAACGTTTTCTCCCAGACAACCATTTGCAGATTCGAGGCTCTGCAGCTCAGCTTCAAAAACATGTGCAAGCTCAAGCCTTTGTTAAACAAGTGGCTCGAGGAGGCCGACTCGACCACCGGCAGCCCCACCAGCATCGACAAGATCGCCGCGCAGGGGAGGAAGCGGAAGAAGCGCACCTCCATCGAAGTGAGCGTCAAGGGGGCTTTGGAGAGCCACTTCCTAAAATGCCCCAAACCCTCGGCCCAGGAGATCACCGGCCTGGCGGACAACTTGCAGCTGGAGAAAGAGGTGGTCAGAGTGTGGTTTTGCAATAGGAGACAGAAGGAAAAGCGGATGACGCCCCCAGGAGTGGCTCAGACGCCGGAGGATGTGTACTCTCAGGTCGGCAATGTGAGTGCAGAAACACCGCCCCCCTCCATGGACTGCAAACGAATGTTCAGTGAAACATAGAGCAGCACACCAGAATATTTTATATGAAATTAAACTGATTTTTAAAAAATAAATAAAAAAAAGGCATACAGACTATCGCCAAGATAGCCACATTTTTTTTTATACTGTGATTGTGAGGGAATATGAATGAGACTGCAAATGTGTTATCTATTTTTGACCAGAAAAAAAAAACAGCAAGCTTTCCCTTTTTCCTCCCAACCCCCCCTTCAGAAAAACAAACAAAAACGCACCGTTAACCTTCTTCCAGGCCCTGAAATGTCTTAACCTAAAAGGTTCCTTCTGCTTTTTTCTTTCAGGGGCATTTTTTAGTAGATTACTTAAAAGATGCAAGTGAAGCGAGCGACCAGAGGGTGACAACCACAAGTTCATTCCACCAGGTAATTTTGGCGCATTAAAACACACCAAGAGGAAAACCAAGTATTGTTTTTATTCTTCTTTTTTTTTTTTTCTTCCTCTTCCCCCCTCTCCAAAAATGCTCCCTCTCATTACCCTGTGTTTGATTGAAGAAACAAAGGAGCAGGCATTTTGTATATTTAGAAATGGGACTGAACCGCCTTCCCTGCTCTCCATGCCTCACAATAACAAGAGGGGGGAAAACTGCACCGCTATGAACAGGAGTGACATCCACGAAGCTTCCATCCTGATTTGCACCACTTGTTTGTTTATTCTGAGGTGGACTGCATGGTTGCACTCACACACACGCGGAGGATTAGGGATATTTTTTTCCTCTTTTTTTGTTTGTTTTTTGTGTTGTCACCTTGAGGCCCTCGTGAGCCCAGAAAGAAAAGGACAACCTGGACCAGGACTGTCCCCGCCTGATCTTAAAGATCACCCTTTTTTTGGGGGGTGGGGGTTCTTCTTATTATTTAATGGACTTTGACACCGTGAGTGGATTTTTCCTCCTTTTTTTTCTTCTCCAACGAATAGAGCATAAGACATTTGAAAAGACTTCAACTGCACTTATTTGAGAAAAAAAATCTGTTGCCAAGTGTGACTGAGTGGGTGCTGTGGATTCACTATTATTGCTGCCCTTTCTAAGCAGTATTCTTTGGTAGGTTTTAATAAACAAAACTCTGTAAAGCCGGCAATATAGATCACTAGATCAGAGACTGATCTGAGTTATTTACTTTATATTTTTCATCAGAATGACTTGTTTTAATATTTTATTCGGAATACATATGAATGATTCCAGACGGTAATTTATTTCCCCCCCCCCCCCCCCTTGCAGGTACTTGTGTAAGATGCTTTTTCCCCTTCTCTTGTTTTACCTTAATTTCTTTCTTATATTTTTGTTGTTGCCCTTATTTGTTTAATTTTGTATTATCGTTTCTAAAGGAGCACAAATCATCATAAGCTGACATTGACCGTTGTTAGGTAATAAGGGTATATTTTGATGTGATAATTTGATTGTAATTTAATTTCAGTAGTGGTTCCGTACGAGCTGATTGAAACACAATAAATTTGTTAGAATGAAATGCACTCATCTTGTGTTTTGAGATTTATATTCTTATCGCATATTTGGCTGTTTTTTTTTTTTGAAAGGGGAATTACCTTGTGTGCTATTTTTTTATTTTTTTTGCATGCAGAAGCTAATGAAGAAAATGGTGGACTATTTCGTCCCAGATGGAGCTGCGAGCTAATAATAACCTGCATTAGAATAATACAGAACAAAGAGTCTTTGTGGAGAGAAAATCAAATAACCAACCTTTAATCTAAGAATATAGTTTTTTTTCTATTTACTAAAACATAAAGGAGATAAATTGACGTATTATTATAGCATGTACGGCATTACGAGCGTCTAAGTTATTGCCTAAGCTTAAATAAATGTCCACCAGCGATGTTATCATCACCCCATAATGTGCATTACCATTTAAATGAAGCATCGGTCAGTTGCAGGCCTGCACAATGGCTCCTGTTTGTTTACATCTGCTGCCTCTTGAGGCCTCGGGCCAGAAGCAGGAGCCCTCACCTCAGCCTGCAGGCAGAAAAACGGGCAGCAATATGTGTCTCGTGGGGAGGGAAAGGAGAGAGCACCGGGGATCCTTAGAGCAATGCAACGTCCACGCTCTGGTTGATGTATGGAGCGTCGTGCATGTTATGTAACAGTAACGTTGCAGCTTAAAAAGTCCAGATCCTGAATTCCATAATACTGATGAACACATAATTAATAGCCTGATGCACGCGCTCGTCAGTGCAATAAAAAAAAGCCACATTCATAATCTGCACAAAAAAAAATGATTTACAGTCACAGCAATATAGCGAAATTTAATTTATTGCCTATTGCAGCATGAATGCAAGTGCTATAATAACTCCATCCGCGTGCACGTGACGCTCCGAAACTCGCAGGTGTGTGTGCTCCATATGAGCCGGTGAGCTGACACGTGTTGGGATGCGGGGCAGTGGGTCAGGGGGGCTTATTGATTGTGTCTGTCAGCCTCCACAGACAGGCTCAGCCTCCATAGACAGCCTCAGCCTCCACAGACAGGCTCAGCCTCCATAGACAGCCTCAGCCTCCACAGACAGGCTCAGCCTCCACAGACAGCCTCAGCCTCCACAGACAGGCTCAGCCTCCATAGACAGCCTCAGCCTCCACAGACAGGCTCAGCCTCCACAGACAGCCTCAGCCTCCACAGACAGCCTCAGCCTCCACAGAGAGCCTCGGCCTCCACAGACAGTCTCGGCCTCCACAGACAGGCTCAGCCTCCACAGACAGCCTCAGCCTCCACAGACAGCCTCAGCCTCCACAGACAGCCTCAGCCTCCACAGACAGCCTCAGTCTCCACAGACAGGCTCGGCCTCCACAGACAGGCTCAGCTTCAGCCTCCACATATAGCCTCAGCCTCCACATATAGCCTCAGCCTCCACAGACAGCCTTGGCCTCCACAGACAGTCTCAGCCTCCACAGACAGTCTCAGCCTCCACAGACAGCCTTGGCCTCCACAGACAGGCCCGGCCTCCACAGACAGGCCCAGCCTCCACAGACAGCCTCAGCCTCCACAGACAGCCTCAGCCTCCACAAACAGGCTCGGCCTCCACAGACAGGCTCAGCCTCCACAAACAGGCTCGGCCTCCACAGACAGGCTTAGCTTCAGCCTCCACAGACAGGCTCAGCCTCCACATATAGCCTCAGCCTCCACATATAGCCTCAGCCTCCACAGACAGGCTCAGCCTCCACAGACAGGTTATGGGGATGAAGTACCTTTGACAGGCTTAAGGCAAAACACTCGGTTATGGGCTTGTTTACATCATTTCATACCTGCTATTGTCTCTGAATGATCTAGTTAATATTTTGGCAGTGTGATCGTGTATTTATTTCACAACAGGACTATTTACATTTTTATTTTCGTCACGCCTGCAAGAGGCTAAAGTGTGTTCCATGGGTTCCAAACTTTTTTTTTTTTTTGTCTTGAGCTGTCTTGCTCGCCTATTCAGCAAAACTCACAAAACGTGTCCTCGCGCTGCAGGATTTGAATTTCGCGGATGATTTCCCATACTAGTTGCTTAGCAACAATGATATAGAGAAGTGGGCATCATTTTTCTTTGTCTCCATTAGTAAAAGTGGCAGCAGAGACACGCTGTATACATGTGCAGTCCTCAAAAAACTTTATTAGATTCCGCGCGTCATGTAGACACAGATGCTGAGGACGTGTTAAAGTGTTATGGGAAATTGAAAATCAGACTCAAAACAGCACCAGCTATTCTGTTTTTTTTATTATCATTTTTAAAATTGTGTTGAAATATCTGGCGCATGCTTATGGGACAAGGAACCTTTTAAAAATAAAAGCATGTGTGCAGAGGCTCCACTTTGGCCTCGTGCTCATTATGCATGCAGCTCCGGAGCCCAACGCAAAGTCACATGAGGTGGAACACTATGCACGCTATCCTAACTTGACTATAACAATTCCCATACAGCGGCGCGTCCCCGCACGCGCATCCCCGCGGATGCACCTCTTAGTGCAGAAATATAAAAATCTATAAGTGAGAGATTTGATCCACCCAAAAAAGGAGACACAAAAAGAGTTTGGAGCCTCATAACGGGGGCTCCGGTCCGCCTTTTCTCCAGCAGCTTGGCCTTTTGCACGGGTCTTCAACACCATGTTGGCAGCAGCGTGTGCGCGTGCGTGCGCGTGCACGTGCAGCAATACGCACGTTGCTTTCCCCTGCTATTGATTGCGGACGCGCAGTGGCCCAAACGGGCTCGTTAAAGCTGCTCGTTGTCACACGCACTCTGCTCTCTGAAGCAGGGCTCCGGCGGGGCAGCAGGGACCCGGATGTGTCCCGTGAAATACAACTTTTAATGCCTGATTATTATTGATAACGTCTCACGTGCACGCCTGTCAACAGCCGGCGCCCTGCAGCCACTGACAAGTTGTAGCCTCATAGATTTTAATATAATAATATACCTAATATTGTATACACCCTTCTGAACAAATACGTCCTGTAATTAAACACATTGATTATATTGCGCTTTATATGGTTATAGCTTTAGGCCTATGCGTATATTTGAATATTACACGTTTAAATTGCTTTGCAGATATTGTGCTGTGAACACAATATGACATACTTTAGTTATTTTTGATTATATATTTACAGACGTTTATTTACTTATGTGGCTGTTTGGATAAATAGAATAAACTTACATACAGGTTGTGTATATATATCTATATATAATAGATTGCACGCCTCAGTGTCATAACTCAGGGTTTAAGAGCAGTTCCACGTGCGGATATGTTCCTTCCACTTATGAAGACTAATAACTCGTCAGTGCTGGTCGGTCGGTGTCGGGCTCATCTAACCTGGTGGAAATGTGCGCGTGCACGATGGTTTCCCCTCATACTGTATTTACTCCACGTGTCGAGCGCATGAATATGGATTATTCTGAGCTGCTCTCCACAGGGAGCCTCCCTCTTCCACGTCCACGCGGATTTATCTTTGCTGCAGAAAATATATATATCCTTCTGTCTGCTGCTGACTTTTGATTATTATTATTATTACTGTTATTTTACAGTAAGTATTTGTATTCGGTTCAGTCCTCGTGTGTGCGGTTGTCACGCCACCAATACGATGCAAAGTCTAGTTCACTTTAATATTATCGTTTTTATTATTATTATTATTAAGAAGAGAAAGAAGAATAAATATTATTATTGTTATTTTTGTTAATATTAACAATAATAATACGTCTAATTAATTATTGTTGTGTATTATTGTAATTAACAATGATAATATAAATTATTATTATTGTTAAAATTATTATTATTATATGTTCTGTAGATCATAAACTGCAACAAACAGCTGAGGAATCTGCGAGTTTAATTTGATTAGTTTTGGAAGTTGTTATTTTTGTCAACAAATTCAGTTGGGACGATTCAATTCATATTGTGTGTGTATATATATATATATACGTGAGTTTTTAGCCTTTATTGTTATTATTATGGAGGTTCATAACATTACATTTACGGGACAGCTTCTCTCTTCTTTCAGAATAATAAAAAGCAACTATAACTATAAAACCCGGACAAAGCATTATAATAACCCGGCATGTAAATATACTATATAATGTAAATATAGCTTATCAAGTCGTTTCGGTGGCAGCGGAAGAAGAAGAAGAGGAGGACGGTGTAGAATATGACGTGACTCTCGGGGGTTTCCTCTATAAATTGTGAAGGTCATGGTTTTGTGAGCAGGCAGGATGGAGGGGTGGGGGTGGGGGGGGGGGGGTGGGGGGGGGGGGGGCTGAGTCTGGCTCCCCACGCAGAGGTAATGTGCAGCATCTCATCTGCGTTTCAGACGCACGCGCAGCCTCTCAGGTGCTTCTTCCCCCTCTTCCTCTTCCTCTTCCTCGTGTCCAAACGCGGATTTCAACGCCTTTAATTCAACACCATATAGGTGATTCATTATTTATTGTTTTACATGAATTGACACGTGGCAGTTTATATATAATACATATCGATGTTCCCGTGAGATATAAAGTACAGCGAGAATACAGCTTTAAACCGGACTGACGTGTTTACATGTTTGGCCTTAAACTGCACCAGTGCCTCGGCCTAAACAAGAGTATAACTATAGACATTTATAATAATAGCTGTTTTTATCATGTTGTATTATTTGTAGTTTGTACCGTATTAACCCTAATAATATTCATAATTTTCTTATAGCCTAATTTTCTTATTACATAACACAATGAGTGCGTTTTAGACAACTTAATATTACATAAACTAAAACACATTAATACGTACGAAATGTATCTATATATCAATATCAATATATATACCTTTTTGGAACTTTCTGACTTTGGGTTTATATGATTTTATATCAGTGTTGCAGTGTACACATACTTTATAAGCAACTTTTTTATTTTATTTTCCCATGCACACACACACACACACACACACACACTAATGCAGTATCATAAAATATGTTCTCAAAGGGAAGTTTTTTTTTTTTTGTGGGCCGGATAAATAATCCCGGTTGTGTGTCTGCAGGTCAGCGCGCGGGGAGCGGCCTCCTGCACCGGAAGCCACAAACAAAATCATCTCTGAGCGAGAGGAAAAGTTTCCCCGGTAATAAAACACACACTGATTCAGTGTGACACGCGCGTGTTAAGTGTGATGGACGTTTGCATTGTTTGCTGCTTACAGGAAGCCCCTCATAAAAGAGCACGGGACAGTTTATTATTTGTTGCAAGCATTGACAGAAGAAGAAGAAGAAAAAAAAAGAAGAAGAAGAATATCAAGAATAAAAGCATTCAAACCAGTTTATTCATGTCGCTTTTAATAATCATCCACATCAAAAGCATTCAAACAATAACCCCTTAATGATGTCATAAATATTATTCCCACAATAAAATACCGCTATAATCCAGATTTAGCAGTAGATATATCTCTCCTCTCCAGTTTGCCTGACCTTACAGCGCCACCCAGTGGCCGTTTGAGCCGCCTCCACCGTCCACCCGCTCCTGTCGTTATCTCCCCGAGAAGCAACCATTTAATCAAGAGTTCATTCGTGAGGATGACGTCATGGTGGCGTTTGGATGGTGGAGATGTAGATTGAGCATCCACTTCATGCACCTTCAGCGTTTTTCAGACTCGTTTTGTCTTTTTTAAGGCCCGTGTGCAGAAGTTTAGAGGAAGTCTGTGTGCACAAATACTCAAAGTTGCATCACAATGCAGGGACTATTTTCTGTCATTTAAAGTGCAACGTTGAACACAATGCAGACACTTTAAGAGTTTTAACTTCATTTCTGCAGAAAGACAGAATAACATTTCAGCTGTTGTTCAGCTGTTTATGTGACACGTTAAAAATAATCATATTGGGTTTTTATTTATTGGAGGTTCTCCACCTGAAGAAGTGAGAGGATGCTTTCAACCCACTCGCTCCATCACATTTAAAATCACCAAATTTAGGATTATCACGGGACAGTTGCCATATAGGGAAATAATGTCATGTCCTCTGGCTCAGATGTTTAGGATCTATACTTTTATGTTGGAGATGATCAATCTATCCATCTATCTATCTATCTATCTATCTATCTATCTATCTATCTATCTATCTATCTATCTATCTATCTATCTATCTATCTATCTATCTATCTATCTATCTATCTATCTATCTATCTATCTATCTATCTATCTATCTATCTATCTATCTATCTATCTATCTATCTAAGCAGGTGGATCCGGCAAGAGGACCTGTAAGTGAGGTCAAGTCTTATTTATATATATATAAATATATATATTTATTTATATATAAAAATATATTTATATATAAAATATTATTTTATATATAAAATATTATTTATATATATATAAATATATATATTTATTTATATATAAAAATATATTTATATATAAAATATTATTTTATATATAAAATATTATTTATATATATATAAAAGATATATATTTATATATATAAATATACATTTAAATATATATTTATATATATATATAAATATAGATATAGATATAGCAACATGCATTTTCTCATTTCTGGTGTATATCTGATGTCATGTGACCATCTTAATTGGTTTCCTGCAGAACTTTGCACTCTGCATTCTGTTTTTTGTGTGTGTGCAGTTTCTCTGTGCGCTCTTTCTCCTCGTGCACACACACATCTTGTTCCAGCCGGGTTGAACACGTGCTCCACCCTTCGCTCACGAATCCCCACAAAAGACGGCCGGCCCTGCTTTATTTGTTGCCATGGGAACCGGGAAGCTAGTTAGTGATCTTTCACATCTTCTCCTGTTGTTTATTCGCGTGACACGAGAGGCAGTTTTTTTTTTTTTTTTTTCAGTCGAGCGCATGTTGTTTGGAAAGTATTGTACAAAAAGCTGTATTTTAGGATTACTGTGAGTCAAAGCTGCACTTTTGTCCGTGCTGATTGTATCTGTAAACACCCCCAAGAGTGTTTTTTCTATACGGGAGCATGTTGTGCAAGTATCTTTGTGCCACATTTCACTTGCAAAAAGAATAAATTATAACCATTTACTTTGGTGGAAGTAGATCCAAATCTGAAGTTTCCCCTTTTTCAAGCTGGAATTTGGAGATTTCATAAAGAAACGTGCGAGTCAGAGTTAAGGACGTGGAAGAAAACTCTGCAAATGATGATATTCCATTTCTCTGGGCCTTGTGAGCCAAGATCTCTTTGAGCAAATTGCCTCGTGACATAAGTGCAGCTCGTGATGTAAAACACGATGGTCACTACCCATAATCCCTTTCCATCGAGACGTGAACCTCTCCCTGCAGCCGGGATCAAAGCCCAGAGCCTCGTGTCAGAAAGCCGACGCCCACCGCCGCCGGCGGGCCGATGCCAACAATCGCTGCTTGTGTTGGCTCCGCGAAAACCAGCGCACGGAGAGAGGGAGTCAGAAGTTTGCCAAGTGGTGACTCTGTAACCTCGGAAAGAAGGAAAGAAGAAGAAGCGACTTCACTTGGAAGACGGGCCAAAAGATTTCTGCTCATGACCACGAACATGGAGGACGTCCTTCTCCAGCAGAGATGCTTTCTGAGGCAGACACAGGCTCTGCTGTTGGGGCCGTTGGGGTCTGTGCCTCACTGAGGGGACGTTGCATTCGTACGTGTGACGGGTCTCAACAGCAGGATCGATGCTTGTGGGGGACGGAGGCGGGGGGGGTCGTCGGGTCCTCAGGGGTCCGCCGGTGACATCTCCTCGCCGCAGCTCGCCGTCCGGCCAGCAGCTCGGGTCAGGCATCCCAGCAGGCCGCTCCCCGCCCTGGCAGCGGTTACCAAGGTGACAGCATGTCAGCGCCGCCGGGGGGCGGGAGGGGTGAGTCGGCGGGGGGCGAGCAGGGGGCCCGATGCATCACCAGCTCTGATGGGTTTGTCAATACTGCTTAGATCCAGGGGGAGCCGGGCCCATCGCGACACACACTGGGCCTCTCCAGAGAGCTAGCGCGCACACACACACACACACACACACACACACACACACTTACCTGCAAACACACAAGGGCAAATATGCACAGAAATAAGTATCCACACGTGTGTGCAACATGCATTTTGGCTTCGAACACATTTTCCCTCCAGCATGCGCACATTTAGGTACAAGAATACAAGAAAGATATGAAAACATGTACATGTGTTTGATACAATCGTGAGGAGGCTCGTGCACACACACGTGCACAAACTAGTCAGTGTCATTCAGGAGGAGCCTTTGTCCCGATGATTAATACAAGTACCCTGCAACGATGAATACAGTACATTGTGTGCATGTGCAGCGTGTGTATTTTGCTAGAAACACACACCATATATTTGTGCATACGTATCCTTGGTGCAGGACACACACACACACACACACACACACACACGGTGTGTTGTGGTCTCATTTGCACATCAACAGATTCACATTTTGGCACAAAGAAATAAATAAAGACGTCAACTGCAAATCCCATTCATGAACAAACAGATACAAGCACATTGAGTTCACTTACCTTCACTAACCCCCAATAACCCAAACCACCGCATGCCTGGCTCCCACAACCCTAAAATGAATCTCACCATAACCTTCACCAAAACCCAACATGTCTCAATTCCATGCTCCGTCCTAACTGGAAGCAGCTTTTCAGTCTAGTATGTTCACATTGGGAAAGTGGCGTATCTTCTCAATTCTTTTTATTATATATTATCCAAATATATGCTAGCTGAAACAAGTATTTTTGTACCTAAAAGCAATGCACACAAAGGAAACATAAGTTTGACTCAAGGCTGAAAAAAACAATTTAGAAATTTAGAAAAGAAAACAAACATTTTGCTTCTTTCTGAGATCATTGAAATATTTCCTGTTCAAACAGTAAAGTCTGTTCATTTATTGCATACTAACCCTAAAAAAAGCAGGATGCTATATTGATTAGTATATGTTCATGGACACATTTAATTTGGACACAGCTCATGTGTTCACCCTGACATTTAATGGTTGACCTTGTGGGGACCTGGTTTGTTTGTTGGTCCCCACAATGTCATTTATATAGGTGCATCTGCAAACACACCGGCATCCTGCGTGTGCGTTTTAGCTTGGAGACACACACTTGTACATATGCAGCAGAATAGACTAATATATATATATATATATATATATATATATATATATATATATATATATAGAAAAAAGAAAGACTGGGGAAAATAAGTACATTCTCTCGTGAGCACACACACACACACACACACACACACACACACACACACACACACACACACATGCCGATACACTCCTGACAGATTGTTTGACTGCATGGATGCGTGGATTAAGCTGTTGGTGCAGGAGTCGAGAGCGAGCTGGCAGATAAAGAAATGACTGTAGTGTGTGCTGCAGGACCAGGGAGGAAAGAGAGAGAGAGAGAGAGAGGGCGAGAGAGAGAGAGAGAGAGAGGGCGAGAGAGAGAGAGAGAGAGAGAGCACGCTCGGCCCGTCTGACTCTGTATCTCATTAACCAAAGCGAGACGGGGATTGGAAAAGCAGCCACGTTCTTGGCTCAGAGCGGCTTGCAGTGTAACCATTTCTAGGCCGTGGATTTAATAGATTACTAATGATCGGCCACAGGTATTTCCAAGTTAGACATTAGACGCGGACGCCCAGAACCAGATCATTGGCTAATCCGCACGTTTTCACCTCCTGCGGAAAGCGTTTGATATGCGAGTAAGAGCGTGTTTGTTGGGGCGCGGACGGGGAGAAGGTTCGATGCTCGCCGCTATCGCTGTTGTAAGAAGGAGCGAGGATAGACGCCATCCAATCCGACCAATCCTCTTAGCTCACCTCCCCAGAGAAGTCTCTTTTTCATTAAAACTATTATGTCAATGTTTAATGCCGGAGAAGGGGGGCGGGACATTGGGGCTGGAGCTTGTTTTGCTGCTGTCACTTCCTGCTGCTTGTTTTTGTAAAACTACAACACTCCTTCCACGGTGAACCTGAGCTTTTCACGGCCCGACGCCTGATTTAAACAATCCCACGTGCGGATCCGGATCCGGAGCGCTCGGCTCCGGCGCTCCGGCTACCGGCGCTCCTGCACGTCGGCAAACACAGAGGTTGCTTGCCCTCAAACACCATTCGAACGGCTTCCGCTCGCCGTTTAAAAGCTTTGCTCGCTGAAATAAAAGTAATTAATTGGTGTTATACACCAAGGACATAATTATCTTTTCCAGTAACTGGCACATATTTAATTACCAGTAATTGTTCCCCGAGCCTTGTTCAAAAGTGTTGCGCGCCAGACAGTTCTGATATATTATACACTAATCCCGCACTTGATACTCAGTCAATTAGGAAATGTGTGTCAAAGAGCAATCATGTAAACAGCCTTGTGGAACACACACACACACACACACACACACGGCCTTGTGAGACACGCCGCCTATACGCAGGCCTTCGCCGGTGTCCACACACACACACACACACACACACACACACACACACACACACATCTGTCTCACTGCTCTGCACTTTGTTTCCCTCCTCAGGGTACAAATCCCTACCTATCCCATTCCTTCCCGAGGTGTTAATGCCTGCCAGATTGGAGGAAAGTAATTTGAGATCATTTCGCAACAAAGGCCGCAGATACTGATTAACACGGGGGGCTACTTTCTCTCGCCGAGTGGCGCGGTACCCATTTAGAGAAGGCGTCGGGAGCTAAATTTACTCCCCCCCCCCCCCCCACCCTCCCCCGAGCCTCAGGGCGTGCGGGGCCAGAGGCTGCAGTTGGGGGCCCTTGAACATGAGAACCAGGGTTTAATAAGTAAACAGGAGAGCCAGAGAACAGGGCTTCTGATCAGGGCTTATTTGCCCGGCCGAGCCCCCGGTACGCGCTACTAGCTGATTAGCCCTGCCGATTGTACCTTGTAATTGCAGTGCCTTGACCCCCTCTAGGCAAATATTAGATTTTTAGCGGTTTAACCTTTCCAGTCGTCGGAGCGGGGCAAATTGCCCAACCAGATGTTAAGGAGCCCAGCGGTAGTCTGCAGCCCTTCTGATCAGCAGGCGGGCGGGGAGGCGGGGGGAGGGAAAAACTTGCAGATTGAACCTTTTCTTTTTTAATATTGTCTCAATTTCCTCTCTGATTTCCTCTGATTTCTCGCAGCGGTTTTCCGTTTTTTTTGTTGCTCCGAACGATCCTCACGCTCTGATGTCGGGTTACGAGCAAGACGTATTATTTCAAATCAGCCCGGTCGCAGTCATTAGTGGGGGGGACAAGTGATCAATGAAGAGATCAATGGGAGATATTAACCCAGCAACTAGTCCCTCAGTTCAATCACTCCAGCAATTTGTCACCTGGTGAGCTGCAGCACTTCAGGTCTTTTTGCAAATGGTGCTGGAGAAAATGCAACTTATTTTGTACTCACTACCCCTAAAATGCACCAAATGTGCATGCATTTTGTCATTCTGCAAGATATGGAAGAAGAAAACCAGTTTATTTTATTATTAGACTCATTTCCCCATCTAAAATGATTATATTTCAACCCGTGTGCAACTGCCAAGATGGCTGCGGTTAGAAGATTCCCTTTGAATCGGGGTTGCAGATGTCATCAAACTGCCTCACATTCCTGCACGAGGTCAAACGAGCAGCAATTATACAAAATCCCATTCCCTTGTATAATACAAAATAAATAAAAAATGCATTATTTCCCGGCCAAAATCCCTCCCTGCAATGAGGCGCCGATTGATGTGCGTCTGCATGCGAGAGGCTGGCTCGGAGCGCCCGTCCGGACGAGATGGGAACAATGTGAAAGCGTTCCGAAGGCCGGAATTTCCCCGCAACTTTTTTTTTTTATCCGGCCCCGGCATTTAAAAAATTCACACAGATATGTAAATCTCCCTCCACCACATGCCCGACAGCTGGGCCTGGTTTCCATCTCTGCAGACCTGTAGGTGTCTGCGCAGCCGGAAAACAGGAATTCCAAGGACCAACGATTCAACGTAAACCTCCATCGCTGCTTAATTTATAATCGTATATATGTGGTTCATGTGTCGGTTCCCATCGGTGCTTTCTGTGTATTCATGCTTTCACGCAGGCCTTTAGGGAACCTCTGCAGACTGAGACCATTATGGGAAACACTTTCGGACAGGACGGGACGAGACCAGGATGGCGGAGGGGGCGGCGGAAGTTTTTCTTGGGTCATTCCCAGACGTTTCTAGAGATCTCAGGTTTCTCTCCCCGACCAGTGCCGGATCCAGATCCTCTTCCTCCCCCGACAGGCCGGTGCAGGGCAGGGCTGGCAGCTGCGTCTCCAGGCCCCGGCTCACCCCGCATGTAATAGTTTCCTTCCTCCCCTCTCACCTGGAAAAAAAAAGAGTCGGATGGACGGAGGGGAGGAAAATAGTCATCTTTTCATCCCAGAGATGGACTGGGGTAACCCTTCAGCTGGGGAGGAAACCCAACACGGCCTCAGCTCGCTGTCTGAGGGGACGGAGAGGAGAGGGCAAGGGGGGAGAGGAGGGGAGCCAAAGTGGTTCCATGTGGGAAATGGAAGTGAAGTCTGGGAAAGGCCGAGATCGACACCCTGAGCACCCCCCTCCCCCTCCACCCCCCGCTTATTAAAAAAACACCTTACAGAGTCCCATCGAGTTTCTTCTGATGAGAAGATATAAATACATAAATATAGGACAACACTTATCTGCTGCTGATCAGAGGACACGATCAAAAGCTCCAGAAGAGATGAATCCTGGGACGGATTACTCAGCGGACCTAGCGGACACAGGCCCACAGACAGAATGTCACTCAAAGAGAATGAAACCAACCAGGAAGAGACTCGGAATGACCACAAAGAAACACAAAACCACTGCAAAGAGATCCAAAACAGCTGTGAAGAGACACAAAGAGACTGAGCTATGAAACGAAGCATTTACAAAGTGACACCAAACAACCACCGAGAGACACGAACCCACAGAGGGATGCGTGTAATGACTATAAAGAGACTGGAAACAACAACAACAACAACAGGAGGAGGAGGACGGCCCACTTTGAGATCCGTGTGCTGGAGCCATCGTCTCATAACGTTTAATTTAAAGCTCTTTACGTTACATTTAACCTCTGCTTTGTCATCTTCTGCTCCTCCTATTGGATTCTACTCTGTTTCCCCTTCTTTTGTTTTCCGTTCCAACTTCTTTTCTGTATTTTCTTGCTCCTTTTTTTTTCTCCTGCTATTCCAGACTATTAGGTTCAGTCACAGTCTGCTCTGTTGTGACTGTCTTAATGTGAAGCGTCTCCCACAGAAGCAGCAGCGGCAGCAGCTCCAGCCCCGTCAGGTATGGCGTCCTCCCCCTGCGGAGCCGCTCCGAGGAGGAGGCCTAATATCTGCAGACATCTATGGCCGCCGCCCAATCTGTTGCACGCTCCGTTCATTTCACGCGCTGCCAGAAGTGCTTTGTAATTATCCTGATATTGATGAAGGCTGATTCCAGCAGGTAATCGCTGGCAGTTCAGCTGTTTTTACGCATCTCAGCAAAATGTCTCTATCCATTACCAGTGGCAAATTAATTTCCACTCAATGGCCATACTTGTTGATAATCTACCAATTGGTGTGTGCGTGCATGCATGCATGTGTGTGTGCGTGCATGTGTGTGTGTGTGTGTAATCCCTTACAGAGTCCTGAACCCTGCATATAACTTGTTTTACCTCACACAGCGGCCCGCAGCACTGATGCATGTGTTATTGTGTATATGCACATATAGTTTAATTGACAGCACTCTTTATTACAGTAATTGCACAGTAGCACTACACATTATAACAATAAAGGCAGTATTGTGTATGCTGGCAATAAAATAACAGACATTCCAAGAAGGAAATGATACTGGATTTAGAGCTATGAAATTAAATAGGGAAACATGAATGGAATGGGAGTCAGAATGGGAGTTGGGAATAGGAGCTGGAATCGGAGTGAGAGTACAATAGGGATATAAATGGGAATAGATCAAGAAAAAGGGAATGTGAATTGGGATTGGAGCAAGAAAACAATGGGAATAGAAATGGGAATGATACAGTATTATGAATAGGAAAGGGGAAGGAAGTGGGAACAAAATGTTTAGGAAATGGAGAGATGAATAAGAATAGAATATGAGGAAAAATGAAAATGGGAGTAGGAATGGGAATAGAAATGGGAATCGACATGTAAAAGAAGTGAAAGTAAAACAAGGAATAAGATCGATTTTGGAATAGAAATATGAATTTGGAATAACAGGTGAGCAGTACTTGTTTTGATAGATGTATTTTTGCACATGTTGTTTACTGCGAGGATCAGGATCATACAGATGCAGCTCAGACGTGTGATTCCTGGTACAAATGGCCGCTCATACTTAAGCACTGTTCCCACATCTGGCTGTGATGTATTGGACGTCCCTTCCACCGCCGCACTAAGGGTAAATAAATACGCCTTAAAAGAGCAAATGAGCTTGAGCAAAGTGGCCCTTTGAGTCCCCATGTTTGTGGAGCAACCATAATGGATTCTTTAGAGCCGTGAACAGTTTATAGGCATGACAGCCATGTTTCGGCACGATGGGCTTATCCCTACGCAAGGCGCTAAGGATATTAGGGAATCAGCGTAAAGCAGCATGGAAATGATGACTGGAGCAAAGCCTCAGCTCGCTGGTATTATAAGCCCTCAATTCTCCAGCACTCCATCCTTGGGAAAAGAGGGGGGAGGAGCGGACTTGGCACATCTCCACGGTGTGATATCCTCCATTATTTCTTGCTCCATCTCTGTTTTAGCCACACAATTAAAAAGGATGCTGCGCAATCTGGGGGACGGGGCGCATTTGAGGGGAGGTCAATGCCGCCTATCGTGGTCGTTTCCTCTTTTTTTTTTTTTTTTTTTTTTTTGCAAGGCGGCGCCGGAGCCCCATGTTGTCCATATGGAGATCTGTTGGAACAGCTGGACCAGAGCCAGCTCTCTAATGCCTGGCACGGAGCTGCAGCCTCATATGAAGCATTGATGGCCCGTGCCAAGCATGCAAACAGACGCCCATAAGGTCCCCTAAATGAAATCCCCTTTACTGTGACGTCACAGCGCTGTTTGGTTCTCATTAACAAAGTGCAACCTTCTCGTTAGCCGGTGACTTGTGACAATGAAGTGCGTCGCAGGGTTTACCCGAGTCCACCGTGAGCTCACCGAGCGAGCATCTCCACCCAGTCCACCCACGGTGGCCGGCCTGTCAGGGACGGGCCACGGCGGAGGGATGATTAATGTCCCGCCTCTCACCCCCCACTGTAAATTAGAGAGCGTGGGTCGAAAACTATTTTTCTTAGTGTTGCAGCACGCTCGTGGCTAAAAAACGGGGCAAACACTGTTTATCATCTGCCCGACGACAGCCCTCCTCGGGGCAAATTAACCACGAGGCCGTATCGACTGGCACGGGCCGGGAGTCAGTGCCCCTTCACTTTGATTAATCTCCCCGTGTTCCTGTTCCAACTCTATCAAAGTAATCTAAGTGAAGACACACAGCATTGATCTGTAAACACAGCATACTGTGCCGAGAAAACACACACACACACACACTGAGGGGGGAAACAGCCACAAAAACTGGAGCTTCTCCTCAAGTTATGATTGAAGGAAGGTTATTTGCATGAACTAAAGGATGACCATATTTGGAGAGGCAGTGTCAGTTTGTGACCTCACAACCGACAAGTTTACATGTCAGATATTAAAATAATTTAGTTTAATGGAGAAGAACAGAGGGGCATATGGTTTCATATAAAATATCTTAATTCTGTTGAAGAAAAGTTTTTTTTTTTTCATGCACTAGAGATTTTTGGCTATTTCGCTTCCATAACATGAGAAGAAAACATTAAAAAATACACATTCAGGGTATTTTGGATGCAAATTAACACACAATACAACATTTCTAGTCTGTTTCTTGATGACCACCTCGTTTTAGAGGGTGAAAATCAAACATGAACATCAGATTTACACATTTCCCCACTTCTTCTACGCATCATTGCCTCGGACGTGCAGAGAAAGCGCGATCACGTGTAGGCCAACGAGAAAACACCTGACCTCATGCTGCAACACCAACAGTGGGGGAAAACATGGCCGCGCAGAAGATGGCTTGAACATCCCTCAGCCGCGGAGGAACGAGGAGAAGTTCGGGCGAATGCGGCAGCTTGAGCTCATTTATCCAAGAAATCCACACAAAACGTTGCGCTAATCCATCTCTGCACTGCCCGGCACCGACCGCACCGCATATGCAAAACAATCTGTTTCATGTGTAGCCTTGCCAGCGTGTTTGGCAGACGGTGACTGAGCATTTTTCGTTGTGTTATTTCTGATAACTCATGTGGATCGTCTGCTTTAAATCCCGTGGCGTGACACTTGCAGTACCCCGGCTATTGTCAGTGATTTCTACATGGAAGACAGATGGTGCTCAAATGCACTTCGCATTAAACCGGACAGGGCAGAGCCTCACAAGTGTTATTGGGTCACCGGGGTCAAAGCGGTTTCAGACAGTTGTTTGTTGTTGGGCCTCGGTTGTGTGCACGCAAACTGACGCGTGACGTGTTGATTTTGGGAAGTCTGTCGACACATTTTAGTTTATCTTTTTTCCCTGCACATTTCTGATGGGGAATAAGTGAAAGTGACACGTGAACTTCGTCTTTATTTGTTTTTTTTTAAACCTGTAGACAAACATGTTTTTAGTAGTTTAAGGAATAGGCGACGCCTGTTGTGAATTTATAACCTCAAAAAAAAAAAAGAAACGGACATGAGGAATAGTTTTAGTGTCCCGGATCACTGCCGATTCAGCTTTTAGCTGCACCATGTGGTCAGCATGGTTTGAATGTCCCAGATCTTGCTGAAGAACACACGGTTTGAATGACTTTGACATTGTGATGTGGACTGATACAAAAGCGGTGTAATTGAAGCAACAAATACATCACAATACGCAATTGTTTTAAAATGCTCTGTCCTTAAGATATTTTGACATGGCTCATTTGTCACTTCAGGCAGATTAGGCAACTGTGTGGTCTGCTGTAATGTGGCTTACATTATCCAGTCCCTTCTCTTCTTCATGTGTGTGCTGGTTCTGCTCATGTCTTTTTCTAAAGATGTTTTAAAATCATTTTTCATTTCCCTTGAATACATTTCTACATTTCCTAGCTGGTGTTTTGTTATCTTTATATTTCCCCACAATGTTATAAAAAACACACCGCCGGGATCATTTGAAACGTGATGTCATATACAGAAGGGATGTACAGTGGTTGTGGATGTGTTTATGATGGCTCTGGGTTTAGTATTAGTCTTTTTTGCATATTCTCAATAAAGAACATATGAATACATCATTATTCACAGTAGCCAAAGCTAATGTTGGCTTTGTTTTAAAATAAAAGTTAATGTAATGAATAACAGTGGAGAAACTATTTAGATTGTTTGGCGATGTATAACTGTATTTCAGATTTTTTTGTTTTAATTTGTATTTTTTATTTAGATTTATTAAATAATGAGTAACAGTTTTACTAAATAAAAAAGAAGGAATCGGTAAATAAGTGTATAACAACGATTTCTTTGCGGTTTCTGGCTATATTTTCTGAATATTTGTATTTGATAATTCACCGCACTTGTTGATGACGTGGAGCAACTTCCGCCTCCGACGTCATCGCTGTCAGACAACATGGCGGCGTCCTGTGTGCGGACCGTGGGATCGATTTTTGGAAAATGTGGAAATTGCAGCGCGAGTTTAAACACAGTCACGTCGCAGTGGAGTCGACAGGTGAAGTGACATTTTATCTTTCGGTAAAGTACAAAGTTGTGTTTGAAAAAACAAACCGGAACTCGTAGAAATAAACCCGAACGGACACATAATGACGTCCTTGAATCACCGCCAGGTTAGCTTGACGGATATTGGAATTTACACTCAACTAACGCCGCTTTTAATTTTTATCATAGTGTGATAGACTTTTCAATGTCTTAAATTAGATTATTAAACCCTTAACTAGAGTTCGGCTGGTTTCTGCTTCAGCCATGTCTCATAATTACCGCCCTTTTCCCCTCATTCTCAGGTCCTGAGCAGGCAGATATGCGTGAGCTCGGCGCTGCGCAGGAAGAACCTGGCGGCTGCAGGGCCGGAGAAGTTCACGGTGGAGTTCATCCAGAAGCAGGTGGAGGAGTTCAACATCGGGAAACGCCACCTGGCCAACATGATGGGAGAGGACCCCGAGAACTTCACCCAGGAGGACATAGACGTGAGTGCTTTACTGCGTGCATGCGAGGGCTATCTCTGTGTTGTCTTTTTTTATATTTCAGATCTTATGAAACGTCTTTAAAATCAACAGAATAATCTCAGTTTCTGAGATGCATGTATTGTGATTTGGTTAATAATTCCAGAATGAAGGAGACAATATATAACACACATTCTTACCAGGTAGATGGCGATAAATCAGCAGATGAGCTAAATGCATTTAACTGTAATAACATGTGTGTATCCATTGCATTAACGCTTATGTATTCTGTGAATAATTGTAAATTATGGAGGCAATCCGTCTTTTTTTTTGTGTTTGCCTCTGCTGGGGCTGCAGCTGAAAGATGAGGCTCAAATATGAAAATATACTGATGTGTTTATCTCTCTTTGCTATATGTATCTTAACATGTTATGGTAGTAAGAGCAGATTTATACAAACACTAACTGTTGTGTATCGCTAATTAAAAGATGAGGCTGGTGATATTGTTTATTCTTATTATCAACAAATTCCATTAAAAGACCAAAACTTACACCGCTATTGTTGTCAAAAAATATAACACACACACAAGCCTTTTGCAGTGGGTGACATGCTCCTTTATTAGAATCATGAACACACACTGTAGTTAATTTTGTCTCATTTTAAATAAATAAAATTACAAATAAAAACTACAATGACCAGCTGTTTGAGGACAAATTTAAGCCTTTTTAAAAAGTGAAACATATTTTACTGCTACTTAAGGACGGGCAAGATAGTTTGAAGGTATTCAGAGTTGAACCAACACATTTATTCATGATTTTCTTTATTTTCTTTCATGGGATTTGTTGACCGTGAGAAATATTCAGTTTTTATGCTCACATATGAGCAAGATTTGCAGCTGTTTGCATCCGAGCCGAGCCAAAGTCGGACAGAAGCCATCTGTTGTCGTCTCATTGCACTGGGACGGCGCTGTGGAGCGGTCGGAGCTTCATGGTCTCCGATGAAGCATCAGCATCCGGCAGGTGGGGGCCACCTCCGGCTAATCCGCTGCATCGGGGATATTAGCGACGCCTTCACACACACTTGCTCGTCCCCGATTTTGGCAATGCGTCCGCCCTCTCTGCTCCAACCATTTAGCTTGATTTCCCACTCTCCTCCCCCGGTGTCCCCAGTGTCCCCAGTAGCCCCCTCACGCCTAATGAAGAGAGCTGTCGGCGCCAGGCTGTGAAAGCCGAAGCGACGGCGAGCAGCCCGAACTGGGATGCGTGGAGGGGAAGGGGAACATTGGGGAGGACTGGGGGGGACCCGGTGAATCCCCTCCGCCCCGCTTCAGAGTCCAGACCCCTCAGGTGTGACGGGACGAAGACCCGGGGAGGAACGTGAACCCCCCATTGTCTTTGTGGCGGTTTTGTTTAATGTCGCTGTAAATTAGAGACGGCGACGTTTCCCTTTTTTTTTTTTTATATGACATTTTGTCAAGTAAATGATGAATTAATGCAAACAGTAGTTGGCAGATACGTCGGCAGTGACTAATCTTTAGTTATGAATTACCAGCTAAAGATTGACGTCGTTAATTAGTCATGTGATTACTATTTAGATTTATTAATGAATCGTTCTGCCGATTAGAAAAATGTTCGTAGTGATTTTCTTTTCCCCCTGGAGCCCAACTAAATAAAACTATTTGATTATAACATTAGTCGATACAAAGAAAATCTATTGTCAATAATGCTAATTATGTATTGTTTATTTAAGTTATTTATCGAGCAAGAAATGGGATTTGGATTTGATGCTTTGTGTTTTTATTTGATCATAAACCAAACATCTTACGTGATAAGTGAGAAGCTGCAACCAGCCAATGATGTTTTGCTGGAAAATCAGTTTTTCTTCAATGAATTAATAAAATATTTCAGCACGACTAGAAATGTCGACTATTTGGGACTTGTTTAGCTTCTGTCTGTGTGTGTGTGTGTGTATATATATTCACTTTGTTTTGTCATGAGAGTTTTGATTTGGTCACCAGGTTTGTTGAACATTAAAACATGATTGATTTCACCATGTCGTTCAAGTCTTTAACCCTTCTCCTCTTCCGGGTGCCGGTCGGACTCTTTCCTGCTCTTCTTCCTCCTCCTCCTCCTTCTCCTCTTCGTCCTCCTCTTCCTCCTCCAGCTCCTCCTCTACCTCCGCCACCTCTTCCAGGTGCCGATCGGACTCTTTCCTGCTCTTCTTCCTCCTCCTCTTCTTCCTCCTCCTGCTCCTCTTCCGGGTGCCGGTTGGACTCTTTCCTCCTCTTCCCGGTCGGTCTCTCTCCTCCTCTTCCTCCTCCTTTTCTTCTTTTTCTTCCTCTTCCTCCTCCACCGCCTCCTCTTCCAGGTGCCGGTCGGACTCTTTCCTGCTCCTCCTCCTCCTCTTCTTCCTCCTCTTCCTCCTCCTCTGTCATTCCTCTGTCGCCCTCAGAGATCTCTGGCATATTGAGCCGAGGGACACACAGGTGTGTCTTCATCTGTTCCCTGCTTCTCTCTGCCCGTCTTTCCCTTTTTCCTCTTCTCTTTTTACCCTTTTACCTCCTCTGCCTGTCTCTCACACCTTTCCACACACACACACACACACACACACACACCCCTCTGGACCGTTCCCTTTCTTCCTGCTTTCCGTCGCTTTGACAACCTTAAAGGCAGCAACCTGTTCCCTCCTCGCAGCACCTGGTGCCTCACTAATTGAACCGACAGAGAGGGAGGAAGAGGAGCGGGGAGACGGAGGAAGGGAAGAGATGAACAGACTGTCTTGATGAGTGTGGCGGGGCCAACACACTTTCTGTCTCCCTTCTCTTCACACACACACACTTACAGTGCCATCTGTAGCCCTGCTAATCACACACACACACACACACACACACACAGGATGAACTTGGAGTGAACTGTTGGATGTCCAGTGTCCTCTGCTCACTGTCAACCAGGCCAGAAACTTGTGCCTTTTTCTGCTTGTTTTCTCCTCCAACTCTCCAGTAACACACACACACACACACTCTCTCGCTCGCCTTTTCTTGAACCCTCCTCGTCTCTCGCTGCCGTCCGTCGGCGTGACCTCTCTCCCCCGTTGACTTACTCGTTTCTTTTCTTTCCTCTCCTCCCGCCATCAGAGGAGCGTCGCCTACCTCTTCCCCTCCGGCCTGTTTGAGAAGAAAGCCCGGCCCCTCATGAAGGTATTCACCGTCCTCTGACTGTGAGGCTGCGAATTCAATTCAAGCTGATGTCTATCAACGTTTTTATTATGCAAATTCCATACATGGGTGCTAAATGCACTGATATCGGGAATATATTTGCCGTTGGATTCTGTAATCACACACTATATTATTATTATTATTATTATTATTCTCTCCATATAGTTTTCTTTTCACACCAAATCTCCTCTGATTTCATTTCCAGCACCCAGAGGAAATATTTCCCCGTCAGAGAGGTACGTAGTGTCCGATCCTGAGTGTTTCCAGATCGTTGGGCTGTGTGTGAACTGCCGTCCTCTCTTTGAAGCCGTCCAGTGGGGTGCAGACCGGCGGCCGTTCCACTTCCTGTTCTACACCGGCAAGCAGTCCTACTTCTCCATGATGCACGTGAGTACCTGGAGCTCAAAGACTCGCTGTCGGTGCTTTATGTGAGGTGGAGGTAAAGCTCCATCCCCTGCACCCTCGGGTCATATCCTATTCAGACGGACCGAGTTGAGAGGAGGCTGCGCCGTCCCTCGAGGACCGGGAACGTCGGATCCTCTTTTCCACACGGAGAGCGCCGGCTGAATGGAGCCGGGGTGAAAGAGAGGTGGGAGATTAGAGGAAGTGAGGTGTCTACGGGAATACCTCCACCTGAGCTCCAGAGGAGGGGATCCGGTTTTATAATGTCAAAATTCACTCGTAAAATAATTAAAAGAAGGAAATGCGTAAATGTAATTTAAAAAAGAATGAAACGATAAAAATAACTACTGTTTTCTTGTATAACTTCAACCTACAAAATATTTTTTTTTGAGAGATTATGGTTTTGGGATGTAGGATCCAAAAGCACCACCAGGGGGCGCCAAACTTCCAACACTGGCCGTCTCAGCGTGAACATTAAAGGACGTTTAAGTTTGTGATTTTAACATATAAATAATAAACCAGACACCTCGTACATTAAGACAAACAAGCGGTGGAAATGAAGCCGTGTGTTTCAGGCGCTCTGTGTCCGGGATCACAGTTGTTGGGGGCGTGGCCTGTCAGGCTTTTGTCCCGCCACGGGGAAGGACTCCTCCATGGGGACTTTGGAAAGGGGGGAGACCGGGTAGTTGACAGGAGGGGGGGAAGGGTGAGCCACTGCTCCTCACATCTCAGCAGACCTCCTCCTCCTCTTCCTCCTCCTCTTCCACCTTGTTGTTGTTGTTGAGCTGTTCCCTTCCTGTCTGACCTTGTTCAAAGACGATTCACAGAAGAGGCGTGTGTGTATCTGAGACACAGAGCGGTGTGATCTCTGAGTATTGGTCCCAAGCACTCACTTCCTACACACACACACACACACACACGCACACACACTTATACACACACATCATTGTGCCCTGCAGCCGCAATCTGCACCCCCTGCTGTTGGATTAAATAGGTATGTCACACATGTCTGAGAGCTCATTCTGCAGGTTTGCATGATTGCAGGCTGGAAACACTTCCTCCCTCCTTTCCTTCCCACCTTGTGTCCATTCCCCCAACCACACACACACACACACACACACACACACACACACACACACACACACACAGCAGGAGTGTTTCCAGGAGGGGGCAGTGGCGTGTCGGCTGCTCTCTGGCTGTCGGGCTCAGCCAGCACAGCACATTAACCCGCTCGCCACTCCACTGAGCCCTTTATGGCCTCGACCCCGGGGAACCTGGGAACGCACCTTCCCCTCTTCCCTTGAACCCCCCCTGTGCACGCCATCCAGGACTAGAGGCCTCCTTCGTGGCCGAGGCCGTGAGCGTGGAGGTCCTGCCGTGCATGTAAAGACGTGTCGACTTAAATGAATCCGGATCCCGGCCCTCTCCTCCATGAGAGTTATTCCTCGCCACTGTTGTTCCCCGTGTTTGCAGCCCCCTCCTCTCCTCCCGCCGCCTCTTTTTTCATGATTTTCTATTATGCTTTTTTTTTTTTTTGCAAAGAAAATTGTTTTTTTTGGTTCCCCATACCCCCCTCTTCCCCATTCCTGCTCCTCCCGTACCCCTCTGGTCGGAGTGGCAGCGGATTAGGCGCACTCTATCAAGAAGGAATTAAGCAAACATCTGGTGAATAATTGCCGGATAAATGAGTTCTCACCCAGGCTCTGGGTGGGGGAGGGGGGGGGGGGGGGGTGACCGGCGTCCCCCCCTCCGTGACGCACTCCCCCCGGGGCGATTCCCAGCGAGAGAGTGATCTAATGACGAGTGAGCCCCGAAACCGTCCCGTCATTTATTTAGTTTAGTGTTTTCGCTTCAGGCCGAATACCGAGACACGGGACGCCAGACGCCATCGATTAGTTTCCAGACGGCTTCCATGTTCATTTTCCAGACAATATCAGAACTTTAGTTTAAAAACTAAATTAATCAGAAGCAAAAATTGGAATAAATGTGAATTCAAATAATATTTTTCCATCTTTTTCAGACTAAATACTAGAATATCAAAGGATTTTGTTGGAACATTTCATGGAAGCTAAACTTTAATAACTTGTACAGCACTAATGAGGCCCAATAGGTTGGCCCTGACAAACAAATGTATATGTGTATATATATATATTTCCAAAATGTGACTATATTTAGACGAGGCAAGCGGCGGGTTTGAGGAAAAATAAAGTTCTCCTGCTGTGTTGATGTGGGAATGTACACTTTGGGAATGTGTCACCTGAAATGTGAACGTTTCACAGGAGCTGTACGGCAAAATCCTGAAGATAGAGAAGCACCAGGATCGCCTGAGAGCCAAGGGCCTGTTCTCCAAGGACAACAAGCCGATGTAAGTGGAGCAACATGGCGTCGGTGTAATCTCTCTGAGCCGTCGCTGACTCCCTGTCTGCCTCCCATCAGCTCTCTGGGAACCAGCAGGTGGCTCACGAAGGAGGAACTGGAAGCGCTGCTGGTCGAGGACATCTCCGCCCACGACGTAGGAAGCCCCTCCCCCCTCGTTTCATCCACCTTTACACCCTCCGCTGCACCGACCCAACACGTTTCCCTTCATGTCCCCCTCAGTACGCCCGCTTCATCCAGCTGATGGAGCGCCTGCTGTCCATGCCCTGCTGCGCCACCGAGCAGGACTTCGTGCTGCAGCACCGCCGGCAGCTGGAGGCCCTGGCCAGCCAGCAGGCGGTGCCGGCGCTGGAGCGCGACGAAAGGGGCGTGGCCTTCAGCGCGGCGGACGGTAGATGCTCGCACGCACACGCTGAACGGCGTCTTCCAGGTCTCCGCTGACAGAAAAAAATAAAGTGTTTTTCTTCCTCGCAGGTCGGAGGAAGACGTCGACCGCCTCCGTGGTTCTTCGAGACTGCGGCTCCGGGCGCATCGCCATCAACGGCGTGGACTACCTGCACTACCTGCCCGTGCTGCAGGACAGGTAGGAGAGCTTTCTCACCTCGTTTTTTGTATTTTTTTTTTTTTAATTATTTATCTCTACTACATACTATTTAGCTGATGCTTTTATCCAAAGCGACTTACATGATATACAGTATACAGTAGACAGTAGACACAGCAACGGTGAGCAATTAGGGTTAAGTGTCTTGCTCAAGGACACAACGACATGGACTAGTGGAGCCGGGGATCGAACCACCGACCCTCTGATTGAAAGACAGACCTGCCAACCACTGAGCCACAGTCACCCCATGCTTCCACTGTGAGCAAATAAAGCAGGTTTGCAGAACCCTTAAAATGCAAGACATCCTCCCCTTCAAAAAAAAAAATTAAAACGCAGCTTTTTCACTCTTCACAGCGTCGCCTCGTTTCTTTATTTTATTTTTTTATTATTTATCTCCTTCTAGTAAGTTAATTACACAGCTGAGTGGTTGTGCGTCGGCGTGTGCGCGGACGTCCAGAGCTGGTGTTGTCACGCCGTGTGAGGCCGGGCTGTAATTGGAGCAGAGAGGTGACAATTGACTTTGTCAGCAGCCATAGGCCATTCAGCCTGAGACGCCATCCAGAACACACACACACACACACACACACTTTTCCTGCTGAGTCAGACGTTCCTCTGTAATATGTGGCGGTGAGATTGTAAAAGAAAGCTTTCCACAGTGCACGGTTGTCTAAAAAGTCACCCAACCGGACATTAAATTAGCTAAGCCGCCGCCGTTGATACCGCTATCTGTTAAATAGCTCCCGCTCCCTCCATTCTTCCTCCTTCTTCCCATTATCATCTCCCAGTCATTTTCTTCCTCTTTCCCCCGCAGAGAGCAGCTGATGTTCCCGCTGCAGTTCATGGGCGTGCTGGGCCGCTTCGACCTGGCGTGCACGGTGAGCGGCGGCGGGCGGTCCAGCCAGGCGGGGGCGCTGCGGCTCGCCGTGTCCCGGGCGCTGCTCAGCTTCCTGTCCGAGGGCGAGGTGGAGACCATGAGACAAGGTGGGTCTGGGGTTCAGGGTTGTGTTTCTAATCAGGGTTCATACGCTCATGGAAAACCTGGGAAGGTCATGGAAATTTAAAATGGGTATTTCCAGGCCTGGAAAAGTCCTTGAAAAACATAAAATCTCAAAAGTTTAGTAAAAGTCATGTAAATGTGTTATATTCATGTGTTCATGTGGTTCATTTACGCTGAGTTTGAAATAATGAATATGCTTTTAAAAGACTCAAAATATAAGCAGGCATACGCTGAGTATATCTATAAATGTTTATTCTTTTAATCAAACTATTGTCTCTCATTCATTTGTGTCCTTTAAGGAATACTGTATGCTTTGGAATCCTCATTGTTACTTTAAATACTACATTTTATCACTTTTTCATGGACACACCCAGATTTCACTAAATGTTTGGTCATGGACATTTGGTTTAAAGTCCTGTGTATGAACCCTTATTCATATGCGTTTGGTATAAGAAATATATTTGACTAATTATTATTTTCCTGATTAGGTTTTCCAACAGAAATTACTAATTATTGCAGCCAGTCAGATGTCTGTGAACACTGAAATTATATGAATTATTATTGCATCTGAACACTGCAGTAACCAATGCTCACCACTTGGGGGACAACAGCATCTTAGTGACATGAATCTCTTTTTGTGTGTAATAATTTTTTTGTTGAATTCCCATCATCGGTGTAAATGACCATGTAATCATAGTCTCAAATGCAGTTGGAATTAAAGTCATATATTATATATCAATATATTATATCAATCACTGACTGGGAAGCAGCAGAGCTAAAAACAGCTTTTATAAAATAGGCAGTGAACTATTTGTAATTATTAATGTGGGGAAAAAACATGCAAAATTACCCTTTTTAAAATAAGAATAAAAATCACCCTTCTAGGTATTCTTTTTAGTTTATTTTAGTGGCATTCAGGTGACGCTGGGGATTCTCGATACTTCTCTGGCTTCCTAACTGACTGAGAGGTTCACAGCTTTGAACCTGAACCTTAATAACCTGATGACAGACTGAGCAGAACATAAAATGATTCAAACTAATTCATCCAAACGTGGCGTTCTCTCACTCACGTTCCCGTTTGTCTCCCGTTTCCAATCCGGTCCCTCCAGCTGGTCTGCTGACCCCTGACCCCAGAGTGAGGGAGAGGAAGAAGCCGGGCCAGGAGGGGGCGCGGAAGCAGTTCACCTGGAAGAAACGCTGAGGAAGAGAAACCGCCTCCCCTGAACTCTGATATGAAGCGTTACCCAGAAGCCCCGGCGGCAACGTTTATTTAAGCTCTTGGAAGAATCAAAGAGGCTGCAGTGAGCCTCTTCGGCCACCAGATGGCAGTGTGTGTCAAGGAACGATGAATATGTTCATCCAATATATTAAACAAAGTTGTTTTTCTTATAGAAGTACAGGTTTTCTTGGTATTAGTATCTTGGTATATATTTTAGCGTGTTATTACATGCAGGTTTTCTTCACATTTTCAATTATTTCAGTGATGAACTTTTCATACCTGCAGAAATACAGCAGCCGGTAAAATGAGTATTGATAAGTATCAGTAAATATATTTCTAAAGGTGTTATTGGTATGAAATATTCACCAGATGTCGGTAACAACCCAATTAATCCAGACAAACCAAACAAATAAGCTCAGACATTAACTTATGTGTAATAAAATGGAACGACGAAGGGAAAAAGTAACACGCTGACTGAAATATATTTATACTTCTTTTTAAAAGTCTTTGAAAGAAGTACAAATCTTTTGTGGGCCTCTTGTATGAACTGTGATCTTTAGATCTTTCCACAGATTTTCCTCTTTAACCTTATTTATATTGGTTACAGAAGGATTTCTGAATGTTCCAGTGAGCTTTGTTGGGGCCATAATCCAGAAGTGAAAAGAACATAATGTCTCCATAAACCGGCCAGGACCTGATGCTCCTCGCAAGATTGAATGCCACAGTACACCATGATAGAGGTCAAAGGGCACTGCATACCACCCCAGGATCCTCAGACCAGCAGTCTCATACATCTTGAACCAACAAAGGATTTTGTACAGCGTATTAAATATCAGTGTCATTTCACATTATTACACATAACTTAATATGTGATCTTATTTGTTTTGATTAATTGGGTTGTTACCGACATTTGGTGAACATTTCATATCAATAGCACCTTCAGAAATATATTTACTGAGAAAAATGGTGACGCTTTCAATAATTATTTTACCCGCTGTGTATGGTTTCCAGAGTGTCATAACCAGCTTCAACCACAAGATGTCGCCACCTGCTTATGTTGAGCTTTATTACTGTTCATTATAATAATATTAGTATCTGTTCAGGGCAATTAGGTCATTAATTGATCTGATAAATGAGTAATATTTAGCAGTTTATCTGCTAGAAACAAAAAACTAAAATATTTTTTGAAAAAATGATGAGACCATTATTTATTTGGGTAATTTTACAGTGAAAAGAAAATCCTGCACAGGTCTTATTTGAGATATTATAAACTAATATATATTATATTATGAGAGGCGCAGTGTCCACCTGTAGTGGGCGAGGGAGGCGGAGGCTGTGGGGGTGGAGTCCAGACTACGTACCAGACTCCTACCGGAGCAGAGCTCAGTCTGAGCGTAATGAGCGCCGCCGCCGCAGCGCGCTACCTGTCCTCCGGTTCCCGTTAAGCGGCTCTACCGGCGTCATTCCGTTGTGTTCTGGTCCAATGCAGGCCGCGGTGCTGAAGCACGCCGCGGGGCCGGAGCTGGACTGCAACAGCAACCCCCTGAACGCCGAGCTGGAGGTGAAGAAGCTGCAGGAGCTGGTCCGGAAGCTGGAGCGGCAGAACGCGCAGCTGCGGACCCGGGCGGGCAGCTGCTCGGGTGGCCCGCACGGGCCGTCTCCTGCCTCGGCGTGCGCGCTCGGTACCGCCGGGGGGTACCGCCTCACGAGCCCGCTGCCAGCCCTGCGGTGCCAGGCGTCCTTGGGGTCTTTGTCGCCACCGGAGGAGCCTTTCGACTATTTCCACCCGCACTCCGGCGAGGATGGAGAGGAAGAGGAGGAAGAGGAGGACGGATCCGATCCGTCGGTTCTGGATGAGCTGGAACTTTTGGATTTCGATTCCCTGTGCTGCTCGGACGAGTCTGACGAGACATGGTAACTATTGCAGCCGACCATGTGTTGCTTTACGCATGCCTCCTGCATGCATCACATGCCTTATGCATGCATCACATGCCTCATGCATGCATCACATGCCTCTTGCATGCCCCCTTCATGCCTCCTCCATGCCTTCTGCATGCCCCCTTCATGCCCCCTTCATGCCTCCTTCATGCCCCCTTCATGCCTCCTTCATGCCCCCTTCATGCCAGTCTGGTTCCCTCATTGTGTCTGGTGCAGCCGGTCCGGCCTCCTGCAGCACAAAGACACCCATGAAGGAGATGCCACTTGTTATCAGTGCTGCTCTGAGCTGCCCTCCTCCCCCGTGCAGCTGACACATTCATAGCTAAATGATGGTTAATTGGTGCCTTGCTCACCTCAGTGCCACTGGGACTCGAACCCTAGCGGTGCTTTACACAGCCACAACAAGGTGTGATGGTTTTGCTTAACCTGTAACCTGTCATGTATGTATATACAACTATTGATTATGTTGCATCCTGCAGGGGGAACTGACTGATCATCTCATGTAAATAAACCAAGGGGAGGAAAGTTTGAATAGTTGAGTTTTAACTCTATATACTCAACTGTTTTCTTTTCACTATAGTTCCCATTAATTTAGCGTTTTCACTTAATCAATAGTCCAACAATGATGCAACTCCAATGCATTCAATCATAAATATTGATGGCAATAAAAACCAATGTTTGGAACGGATTAACTTGTAATTATTCACCAGCTGTATAAATCCAGTAATAAACTGGGTGCTTATGTGCTGAGATTGATGCTCCAGTTGCCGGTTTATTAGCTTAACACAAAGCAGTTATAGATCCAGCATTCCTGCAATGCATCCCAACATTTGTGAAGCGGCGGCCGTGTTTGTTGGGACGCTTTTAAAGATGTTGATTCAACTGAAAGGACGTTTTGTGGCGCTGCTTTACTCTGAGGGGCGTTTCATTTGTGAGAGTGAGGGATCAAAGTTATCTTTGGAGAGGGAAGATCATTTATTTGGCGTATTCACATTGCAGGCATGCCCTCCTCCTCTTCCTCCTCCTCCTCTTCCCGGGGTAACCGAGGTGTGTTTGTGTCCCCTTCAGGCCTCACCTGATGTCAGTGAAGGTTGTAATCTATAATTCAGCTCCCTCCGTGTTCCCCGCAGAGCAAAACGTGGAGAAGAGAGTTCAGGGCTGCCAGCATGTATCTGATCCGCTCCTCTTCTTCCTCCTCTTCCTCATATCTGTGCTGAAAGTATTGATGAGCTGGAGCCCGACTTCCTGTTTGTGTCTCTAGGGGTGATTAGCATGGAAAGCACGAGCACCCACATGTTGCATCGCAGGAATCCGAGCTGTCGGTTCTCCAAACTGTCCCGTGGCGGTTTAAGACGGCGGTTCGATTCTCAGCATCTCCCCCTGTGGCCCGTTCCTAGGTTGTACGTGTCCTCCAAAGCCAGAACGTCCAGAGACGCCTCCCTCCCGCCTCTGCAGTGGTGCCGGCAGCTTCTGGACTCTCCCAAGTCGGAGGTGGAGGCCGCCCGGAGGTCGCTGTCCCTGCGCCTGGAACAAGGTACGAGGTGTCGGGGCCCCTGGGTGCTCAATAGACCAGCATGCAATGCAGAGGCAGGAACCTCTTTAGATGTCTGTGTGTGTGTGTGTGTGTGCGTGTGTGTGTGTGTGTGTGTGTGTGTGTGTGTGTGTGTGTGTGTGTGTGTGTGTGTGTGTGTGTGTGTGTGTGTGTGTGTGTGTGTGTGTGTGTGTGTGTGTGTGTGTGTGTGTGTGTGTGTGTGTGTGTGTGTGAGAAGGACCTCTCTGGGGTTCAGCTGGAGTTCATCTCTGTCTCTAGATTCAGATTTGTCTCTTCGGAGAGTATTTAATGTCTCCGGCTGGTGGACACTCGTGAGGTGGCTGTTTATGGTTATTTTATTTCTCTCCTCTCGATTATCTTTGTGTTCTTGTCTTCGCCGGCTGTCTTTTCCTCCCCCACAGACTCGACCCAGAGCGGAGACAGACGATTAGCCCGCTCTCCTCCGGGCTATTTCAGATGGACGCACACGGCTTTTAGGTGTGAGCTGTTCGCTCACGGAGAGCTGTTCATGGCTGCTCATCTTGTGTGTGTGTGTGTGTGTGTGTGTGTGTGTGTGTGTGTGTGATGCTCTCGCCGACTTGAGGAGGAGGCGTCAGATGGATGTGATCCACTAAAATGTTCAGACGGAGAAACGGTGTTGTAGGTGTTGCATTTCTGTGAGGAAATAAGTGATGTAGCAGTGCACTCCGACTTTAAGGGTTACATTACCCACAATGCAACTTGACGGCTGATGGTGCAGAGATTTGGATTTGTTATTGAGTCTACTGGTTTTATATTTTCTTGACTAGTTTATTCAGCATTTCAATGGCGACTACAGCCCCTCAGAGGGGCCGCAGCTTCCAGACTGTAATCCGTCCGCTTCTTGGAGCGTTAAGCAGATCAGGCCCGCGTCACCTGACCTGCGAGTCTGCGCCGCCTCATTATGTCACGCACCACAGAAGAAGAGGAAGTGGTAGAGCGACCTCTGAGGCTGCTTGACCACGATGGCCAGACCATGATCCCAAAAGGCGAGACCCGTAAACCCACAGTGGGGGTCCTGCTTTGCAACAATATATATATACTGAAATTATAGATTTAGAAAACATTCCCATTCATCCGTCATTGTGTGTATTTATGAATGGTTTGATGCTGAAAGGCTCTGTGGTGTGTTTTATTAAACCTGGTGTCCCGCGGCGTTGCACCAGCTGTGCGGCTGGTTGCATCGTCGGCGGCGAGGCGACACCTCTCCACGCCAAGCGGGTGCCGAGCATCGCTCGCATCCTCCCACCAGCTCGGCCCCGCCGGCGCTCGCTGTCTCCACAGTGAGGCGAGGAGAGCCGTTGCCGTGGAAACCGTTTACATGAAAGGAATGCCCCCCTCTCCCTCCCCCCCTTCCTCCTCCGAGCTTTTTCAGCGGCTTGTATTCCCATCGACAGGTAGCACAGAGAAAGCCTCTTCCTGCATCCTGTATGCATCTTTATTCCCAAGATATTCACATCACAGGTGCTTCAAACCCTCTAAATCTAAGAATAGTAACGTGTGTGTGTGTGTGTGTGTGTGTGTGTGTGTGTGTGTGTGTGTGTGTGTGTGTGTGTGTGTGTGTGTGTGTGTGTGTGTGTGTGTGTGTGTGTGTGTGTGTGTGTGTGTGTGTGTGTGTGTGTGTGTGTCACTCTGCACCAGGTACAGCTGCAGCGTGGGAGTGAGCCGCTCTGTAGACTTGAATCCAGCTTTGTCCTCTTGTGCTGAACTCGTGTTGAACAGAGCAGTCGGTGACAGACACAGAGCTGGTGAGGTAACGCAGCACAGAGCGGCCTCTTCAAAGAGAGAGTGTGTGTGTGTGTGTGTATTGGCCTTATTGTTTTGGAGCTGTGAGGAGTTTATTTCTGGTTTTGTCTTTCATATTCTGACTGCATGCACTTTGACCTTTGACCTCTTTGGAAGATGATCTCCAGACCACATATATTTCCTGTGATGGTTCTTTCTAAATCGTGCTCGACCCTCTCCTCAAATGACTTGCTCCACCATTAAAGACATGCATTATGGGGCTTTTTAATGCCTTTAATATCATCTCATGTGACCACGTTCTGCTGCTTTAACAGACGTTCTTTGTGAGGAGAAGCCAGGTGGCTTATGGGAAGTGTAGTCTTAATGCGGAGTGGAGAAACTACAAGACGAATAGAGAAACGCATGTGATTGTGTTATTCTCATCGATCTGGCACCTTTTGTGTTTTGATATTGCATGAACGTCCCCTCTGCTTGTGTCCTGCCCTCCCCCCCTCCCTCCTCCCTCCTCCCTCCCCCCCTCCCTCCCTCCCTCCCCCCCTCCCTCCTCCCCTCCCTCCCTCCCTCCCTCCCTCCCTCCCTCCCTCCCTCAGTCTCCAGGTGGCGCCGCTCCCTGTCCAGCCCTTGCCCCGCCTCCTGCCCGGGTCCTCCTGTGAGTCGGGTGGCCGGCGTGTCGCCCGTCACTTCTTCCCCTCCCGCCAAACCCTGCTCCACCCCCCAGGCGTCCGAGCGACACGGTAACCCGGGACTGTGACTCCGATGCTCCGACACATTTGTGTAGTTAGACTAAAAGTGTGTCTTCCCCCCCCCCTGCAGCGCCATGCCTCTCCACCCCGCTCCACCCGGTCCTCCATCGGGCGATGAGTCCTGTGGGGAAGGATCTCTCTCCTGTGTCCGAGAGGACGCCCACGTTCTTCCCCGCCAACCGCAGTAAGCCTCAGCGCTGCTTCTCACTCACACACACACACACACACACACGCACCATCCATGCATTATATCAACGTGCAGGTGTAGAACTGGGTCAGACAGGTTTTTTACACATAGTTTTAACTTGCGTGGGAGTCCGAGCTGCAGAAATGAGCCTGTTCTTTTGTGCATTATTCGTGATGGGAAAAGATAACGTTCCCGACACAGCAGACGGGGAAGCTGCAGGGAACGGGAGAGTCTGTGAGGCCTTTCAGCCCGAGGCTTGATTCCATGACGCTGCCGCACAAACGCCATTAAATGCATTAAATGTAGATATGCTGCGTGTTAAAACCTACATTCACCAGCCAAATATGATGTCATTCAGGCCACAGCCAGGGTTTTAGGACACAATTTCAGTTATACAATGTAATGCTGCGTGCATATAGTGTTGAGAAATGTAATTTAACTGTTCTGGAGACGATGTCCAAAGCTTCACCATAAGAGCAAAATGTGACGGCGGTATGTTAATGATGGAGAGGATTATTTCAGAGAGCAGATATCAGGATTATCATTAACCGGGGAGCGGTGGGTCTAACCTCTCAGCATTAGTTTGGAGCCTTCATCTTTTCGTCGAGGAGCTTTTCTCATTTCCGAGCCGGGGAGATTGAAGAAGAGGAGGAAGAGGCGGCGTGGATCACACTCTGTTTACATCTTCGTCTTTTTTTAAAGGCCGCGGCCTCCGACACCCCGGCCTCAGCCCCCAGTCGTCCTTGGACGTGAACCTCGGTGCCGCGGGGCTGGAGGACGACTCCATCACTCTGGGATACAAACTGCAAGACCTCATGGACGTCCAGGTCATGGCCCGACTGCAGGAGGAGAGTGAGTTGTTGACGCCGAACAGTTTCTCATAAACATATGCAATAGTTTCTGTGTGTACCAATGGATTTATTCTGCTGTCTCCCTCTAATATTTTAACACACGGCCACAGATCTCAGAGCCCATCGCTACTTCAGCTTCATTAACCCCAGAAGGTGATGATTGTGTGTGTGTGTGCGCGTGTGTGTGCGTGTGTGTGTGTTTTGCGCGCTGGTCCTCATGTCCCGCCCCCCCCCAGGTCTAAGGCAGGACTACGCCAGCACGTCGTCCCTCCTGGCCAACCGCCGCAGCCAGAGCTTCACCTTCCAGCTCAGCCAGCTCAGCGCCGGCCCCGGCCTGGACGAGGAAGACGAGGAGGACGACGAAGACTACGGCCTCCTGCCGCCGCCGCAGCCGCGCCTCTCCCGGCTGCCGCACTCCCACACCTTCTCCAGCATGCGAGACTGGCGAAGAAGCACCAGTTCCCTGTCCACGCCGCCCTCCACCCCGTCCACGCCGCCGTACCCCTCCGCCGGCTTCGCCTTTCAACCTCAGCTCCAGCTGCAGCCCCAGGGACTGGGACTGGGACTCGGACTGGGACTGGGCAGCCTCTGCGCAGCCGAGCAGCACGGGTTCAGAGCAGGATCAGGTGAGAACAGATCCCATCACCTACTGTGCACCGCACCAAATGCAGAAAACCATTTGGGGTCTATTTGATGTAGCGGAAGGGAGGGATATTCCTTTGGTGGTGGAGGAGCCCAACACGGAGCTATAAAGAGATTATTGCGACTCAAAAACTCCATTCATACACTCAATAATCAAACTTAACAATAGTCCAACTTGATCCTACGCTTCTCAAAATGCAGCTTTAAGAGTCTCCTGAGTCTGAGGAGTGACTGAAGTCGCTAACTCCCCAACATGCTGCTGTGGTGGCTGTCAACAGAACTAATCAGTTATCTATTTGTTTGTGTATTCGCAAATATGGCGCGTTGTATTGGGGGCAACTTCACCGCGGCGTCCAGCCGAATATGAGAGTAAGTCAACGTTTTTCATTAAATTAAGAAAGAAATATGCGTCTTTTTAACCTCACAAAAATCTAGAATATCTCGTTAACGTGAATCCATCTTTAAACCCATTAATTCATCTTTTTATAAATGTTCTTTCTCATTTCACAATCCATCACGCGTCGACGCCCCGGACTGACATCCCGCTGATGTCCTCCCCACTAATAATACCTGTCTAAGCCTCTTGTACAACACCTTAAAGCCTCCACTGTTCAGGGCGAGGACGAAGAGGGTTTGATGGGATTAGGGTCAGCGTCATGTGGCGTCTGAAGGGGCGGAGTCAGAATGAAGGAGCCATCAGCTGACATACAGAATATGAAATGTGTTTTAACTTCATTCATTGTTTGTTTGTCTGTCTCCCGTCAGATAAGCTGCGAAGGAGCATGCCTAACCTTGTCAGAACTCCCAGCATGCCTAGTGTTCCAAGTCCACCCAATCCCAGTGCTTCCCCTTCTTTGCTTCGTAACAGCCAGAGTTTTGATTCGTCCAGCGGGCTGGCTCGACTGCAGTCCTCCAGTAGGTGTTTTCCTCATAAAAGCTTGTTTTATTCGTATGAAATGTCTTCGCAAAAGGAGCTCATTTGATCTTTCTCCAGTCCCCTCCCCGGGCCAGCTGCAGAACCGGGTCCAGAGCGTCGGGAACTTCTCCTCGTTGTCCCGGAAGCCGCATAAGGCCACCGCCTACGTCAGCCCCACCATCAAGGGCTCCGCCTGCGTGCCGCCCCCCGCTGGCCCCCAGTGTCTGAACAGCAGTGGCATCCCTATGCTCAGTAAAGCTCCAGGTGGAGGGGGGACGCCGACCTCCACCCCCAACACGCCCCGCAGGAGCCTGCCCCGCCCCGCCTCCTTCGTTGGCACCCAAAGCTCCACCCCCCGGAGCAAAGGGGGCCAACCACCACGGAGGTAAACCCTTTTTATTACTGGATTAAATATAAACTGTTGCTTGTCAAATGAGTAAATAGAAAATATGATTATCTTAATATTATATTTGACCTTTGTATTATTTCCCTCAGCTTACTGACGCCTCCAAAGAGCTTGTCCACCCTCAGTGCCCTTCGTGACAGCACCTGGAGGGACGGCTGCTACTGATGAACGGTGCAGTGGCGACCCCTGCTGGCTGGGGTAACTCACTGCACCTCGTCGTAAACCTTCCTCCTCTGGGACGTTTGGATGGGTTGGACCAAAAAGCATCTGGACCCTTAAATCCTGCATAGAATAGTTTCACCTTATCCAAAAGGGCCACATGTCATCCGTTTCAATTCTATGCATAATCTCTTCGGGGAAGGCGGGTCTGATTTGTACTGCGGTCCATGCCAAGAGGGAGGAGTTCCCTGTTGCCCTTGTGCAATAAGCCACTGTCTGTGGGCTACTGGTAATACTAACCCGCTAAAGAGGGCTGCCAGTTTTTATGAAAAAGAAGCCTCACAATACTGTGTGTATTTATATATTTATTTTACTTTTTTTTTTAAACTAATCAGGTGTTTTCCCTCTGGCAACAAGCGCCAATGATGCTGCTAAAAATGAATCGGTTCCTGGTAGTTTGGGCACATTTGGGCTAATTTTTACAAGACGTTAAAGTACGTATTTGTGTACAAAGCTAACTATTAAGTGTGCTAATTATATATTATTATATATGGTTGAATTTTAAGTGTGACCAAAAGTAAAATGTCTGACTGAGTTTACAACATTGTCTCACCATAAAAGCTGTGCAATTTAACACTTTAAAATTGTTTAATGCCCAAAAAGGGTTCCTGTTGCACTTTGTACAAATCTCTGAACTCACTAATTTCTTTATGTTATGTTTACTTTTGACTGTCTGTATTTAGAGGGAGAAAACAGTTAGTGAGATGTTTTTTGGGGGGAGATTTCACAGTTATTATACACGGCATAATGTAGCACCCTCGTTTGTAATATTGTATTTAAATGCCCGTCACGTGACACATTTCACAAAACCTTGACACTTTTGTTACTGTGAACTAAATAAATAAAACTTTGTAATAAAACTGATTTAAAACTGACTTTCCTCGTGATAATAGTGTGAGACATGTCGCCACCTAGTGGTACAATTGAAAAGTGCAATTTTCAAGGAGTGTTATGTGATTGGTTGAGAGGACGCCCTGCGTCACTGTGACGTAGGGCGTAAACAAGGAAGTGGAACGTGAACGTGCTCGCCAACACATTTCCGCGAGCTCCTCGGCTTTTCGTGGACAAATTAATGGCGACGCTCACCAGGTGGTCGCGTGGCTGTTAACGTCGACTGTCACGTGAGCATGTCTTCACGTTATCCCACGCCCGTTTACTCCCACGCGGGACGAGGAGACTTCCGCGACGTTTACGAGCCGGCGGAGGACTCGTTCCTCCTGATTGACGCTCTGGAGAAGGACGCCGAGCTGCTGCAGCAGATGAGGTCATATATATATATATATTATTCACCTAAACGTGCGTTGACCATATTTGGCTGAATGTTTTACCTGTGTCCGTTTTGCAGCCCAAGTGTGTGTCTGGAGGTGGGCAGCGGCTCGGGAGTGGTGTCCGCTTTTCTGGCATCGGTGGTCGGACCTTCCGCTCTTTATCTGTGAGTTCCAGCACGCGCAAGTTTTTTAGGTAGGGCCATCTAATCAATATCAGCAAAAGGTATTGTACTACTAAAAGGCATTACTACTTTGAAGTTAAATATTTAACATGTATTCCAACACTTTGACAAAATAATCTTATTCATATAATTCAGTATATTAATGCATCATGTTGCATACCCCTCCGAAAGATAGTCCTGCACTTGACTGATTATTTCAAATGTATTGATGAATTACCAAAAACACAGACAGAGAGACAGCCACACACACAGAGAGACAGAGAAACAGCTACACACAGACAGACAGACACACACACACACACACACAGGTGTGTGCATGCGGCCTACCAAATGCACGGGGCAATCTTTAATGCATGCGTGCATGTATGTTTTGTACGCAGCTGCACAGACGTGAATCCTGCAGCTGCGCGGTGCACAGCAACGACGGCGTCCTGCAACAAGGCGCCGCTGCAGCCCGTCGTCACATCCCTGGTGAGACATCTTTAAGTGCGTTGCATGCTTTTAAGTGCGATGGTTTGAATCCTAAAAGGCTGTGTTTGTCCTTTTCTCCCTGCAGGCAGACGGTCTTCTGCCCCGCTTAGGCGGGGAAGTGGACATCCTCCTCTTCAACCCTCCCTACGTGGTCACCCCTTCGGAGGAGGTAGTTCGGCCCTGTGCAGCAGGTCGTCTCCAGTTGATGGATGAGCGCTTGGTCACGGTGTGCTTTTCTCTCCAGGTCGGCAGCACCGGTATCGAGGCCGCTTGGGCCGGCGGGAAGCGAGGGCGAGAGGTGACCGACAGACTCCTGCCCGTGGTGGCACAGCTGCTCTCCAGTAACGGGCTATTCTACCTCATCACCATCGCAGAGAATGAGCCAGGCGAGTCCTCGTTTGTCTCTGTAAGGATTTGCACAGTGCAGGAAGCATGCTGGACAGCTCAGTGACTCCTTTTTCCCTTCTTCTCACCAGAGGAGATCATCAGTTTACTGGGCAAACGTGGCTTAAAGGGAGAGACGCGCATGTCGACCAGAGCTGGAAACGAGAGGCTGTCCGTCTTGCGCTTCCAGAGGAACTAACCGTCGCAGCCCCTGAAAAAGATCTCAGGTCCTCCTCCGAAGAGAGGTTTTCAGGACGTCGTTTTTTTGTCATTTGGGATGCATAGAATTGGTGAAATGACTAAAGTGCCTCTCTTAAATTAAGAAAATAAACACATTTCATTCACCGAGACCGGTTTAATGATGACATTTCAGCTATTGTATATCACTCATTTATATATTTAATCTGTAATTGGCTAAACTGCTTTTTAGACCTCCCTTTATGGGGCAGGATCGATCAGAAGTGATATTTTAAATTGTCCGGGATAATGTCACGTAGAAAGGGATCACCCCTCTCTAAAGCTGAGCCCGGCCTCCCATAGGTTGAGAGGGATCACCCCTCTCTAAAGCTAAGCCTGTTAAACCTATGGGAGGCCGGGCTCAGCCTTAGAGAGGGATCACCCGTCTCTAAAGCTAAGCCCGCTCAACCTATAGGAGGCCGGGCTCAGCCTTAGAGAGGGATCACCCGTCTCTAAAGCTGAGCCCGCTCACCCTTAACAGGCTTAGCTTTAGAGAGGGATGATCCCTCTCAACCTATTGGAGGCCAGGCTCAGCCTTAGAAAGGGATCACCCCTCTCTAAAGCTAAGCCTGTTAAACCTATGGGAGGCCGGGCTCAGCCTTAGAGAGGGATCACCCGTCTCTAAAGCTAAGCCCGCTCAACCTATAGGAGGCCGGGCTCAGCCTTAGAGAGGGATCACCCGTCTCTAAAGCTAAGCCCGCTCAACCTATAGGAGGCCGGGCTCAGCCTTAGAGAGGGATCACCCGTCTCTAAAGCTGAGCCCGCTCACCCTTAACAGGCTTAGCTTTAGAGAGGGGTGATCCCTCTCATCCTATAGGAGGCCGGGCTCAGCCTTAGAAAGGGATCACCCCTCTCTTAAGTTGAGCCCGCTCACCCTATAGGGGCTGGGCTCAGCATATGGGAGGCCGGGCTCAGCCTTAGAAAGGGATCACCCGTCTCTAAAGCTGAGCCCGGCCTCCCATAGGGTGAGCGGGCTCAGCCCGGCCTCCCATAGGTTGAGCGGGCTTAGCTTTAGAGACGGGTGATCCCTCTCTAAGGCTGAGCCCGGCCTCCCATAGGTTTAACAGGCTTAGCTTTAGAGAGGGGTGATCCCTCTCAACCTATTGGAGGCCAGGCTCAGCCTTAGAAAGGGATCACCCCTCTCTAAAGCTGAGCCCGCTCACCCTATAGGAGGCCGGGCTCAGCCTTAGAAAGGGATCACCCCTCTCTAAAGCTGAGCCCGCTCACCCTATAGGAGGCCGGGCTCAGCCTTAGAAAGGGATCACCCCTCTCTTAAGTTGAGCCCGCTCACCCTATAGGAGGCCGGGCTCAGCCTTAGAAAGGGATCACCCCTCTCTAAAGCTGAGCCCGCTCACCCTATAGGAGGCCGAGCACATCCTTAGAAAGAGATCACTTCGGAGGTCGCTCATATATGCAACCTCGTTCTTTGACACGCCCTCCGTTGTTGATAAATGTGTTGAGGATCTTTAAACCTTTGCCACGACATTTTCTTGGGCTTCTTTGGCTGTCTGGTGCGGAGGAGGTTGACGGGGTGGCCACGTCTTTAAAACCCGGCTTCCCTATCCCGAAGAGTTTTTGCCTTTCTTTTGCTCGATCCCTAAAGTCGTACGTGACTTGGCTTGGGTGCAATTTAGTGGACGAGCAGGGTGCAGACGGCTCTACTGACACGGACTGTGTTGGGGCCACGATGGTGTCATCAGGGGGGGAGGTGGCGGAGGAGGAGGGTGCCCAATAATCAAACCCAAATATTAAGCCTGGCTGCTCTTTGGAGGCTGCTTCACACCACTTCTGAGTCTTTGCATAGGCACTCTCTATTTGTGATTCGAAGGGAGTGTTCCACCGCCCTGGCCCATTATTGTCATAGCCGTAAAGGCTGTCATTGTCATCACTGTTGTAGCCTGACGGGAGAGGGGTGGAGGAGGATGATGGTGGTGGCTGGTGAGCGGTGGAGAAGGCTGACCTTGGCGTTGGAGTGGCCACGTTGGACCGGCTGAGAGCCAGGACTTTTGAATTTAACTGGGTCTCCTTCAAATGGAACTCAGCCAGAATACTCTCAAGGTACTCACTGGCATTTTCTTCCATCACCTTGATTTTTCCCTTCAAGGACTTGATTTGATCCTTATTGGCCTCGTTGGTCTCTGTAAGCTCCAGGTTTTGTACAGCTAACTGGTCGATCCTGGACCCTAGGTCATCCTGTATAACATTAAAGTATTCAGCGGCTTGGTCTTCCAATTGCTGAATCCTTAATTTGCTGGCCTCATTTAACGTCTTGAGTTCCAGGACCTGGTCTTCTAGAGACTTGCATTCCTCCTCCTTCCGTTCATATCGAGCTCCCGCGCTCAACAGCTGTTTTTCCGCCTGCAGGAGTTTCGAAGTGACACACACGTTTTTTTTTCGGAGATCCCAGATCTGACAATGTAATCCATTTATCATGATCGGGGATTCCTGGACGAAGTATCGGTCATGGGATGGGAGGAGTATCAGCGGACGTTTGTTTGGTCGCGGCGATGGCTCGTCGTCCTCCTCCTCCTCCCCGCTTTGTCGTGCGCGGCGTACACCCGGCGTAGGCACCGGGTGTTCTCGAGGTCGGGAAGCCTTGTTTGTTCGAGGTTCCGGGTTTTCCGGAGGACCGGCATTCTCGTTAAAATGAGGATCCGTGTTGTCTCGAGGACCCGCATCTTTGTTTATTTTGCGGAAAAACAAAGTCTTGATAAAACCAAACATTTTTAAAAAATCTACGATTGGTAAAATATGCAAATGGTAAAATCAACGATTGGTAAAATCAACGATTGGTAGAATCGCTCTCGTAGCTATAAGATAGGAAAGATGAATCAAAGCCATGTTTAGTTCATGACGTCATTAGACTTGCTTGGCTTTGTGTCGAGAATTGTCGACAACGACATGCCTTAAATCTCGCGAGATTAATTGTAAAGTTTAAATGAACGGTTCTCGCGAGATCTCAGGACTAGTAGGTTCGGCTTTGTGTCGAGAATTGTCGACAACGACGTGCCTTAAATCTCGCGAGATTAATTGTAAATTTTAAATGAACGGTTCTCGCGAGATCTCAGGACTAGTAGATTCGTTCGAGATGAGCCAGTGCGCAGAAGCGATCTGCGCACAATGCATGACTTATATACAATCATGTATTTAAGAGTGAGCATGTGTTGAATTAATAAATGATGACAATTGAAGAATAAAAAGTTGGTTTATTAAGCAGCCATCATGGACCTCTCTTCAATTACCACGCAGTTATAACTCAAGAAGTGCCAGCAGATGGCAGTCTAAGTGTTTTTAAACCGTAGATTTAGTTACACATTTCTATTTATTTCCTCTGATATTCGATCTTCAGAGAGAGAGAGAGAGAGAGAGAGAGACACAGTGAAACAGTGAAACAGTCAGAGATCAAACCAACCAACACAGCAATAAAAACATTTAAATAACGGTCGGAGATTTTTTAACCCATAACTGCTCAGCTGCTCGTCTTCTTCTGTGATTCACGAAACATTACTGAAGGAACAACAGCCAGACTCCTGGGAACATGACATATATTATTGCGGTAAGAATACAAACATAATGTATTAGTTAGTCAGAGCGTAAAAGCTTTCTTGAACTGTCGACGTTAGTGACACCTAGGTTGTCTACATCAGGTGACGGTAGCGTTAGCTTAACCTCTCAGCTAACGTTAGCTAGCGCTAGCTTAGCTACATTTGACGCTGATGCTTGGTTTTCTGCATTTCTGTGTCGCCTTGGACGTCAAGAGTAAGTTGACTTAGCTATATAATTATTTTATTCTTTAACATCGTCGATGTAACGTAGCTACGTTGTAGGTTTCTGTGTTGAACGTTAGCTAACATTAGCTTACTTTACCGAAGGTTAGCTAAAGTCATGTTTAGTTATAGGCTAATTACTGTGGCAGGAGAAGTTAGTTTAGGTAAATGTTTCTCTGTGTATGCATCATGCCTTTGTTTCTGTTTTTGGGCTACAGAGAGGATCATCCCAATCAACATATGAGTCCTCAAGCAGAACTTCCTGAACAGCTCAGCTTCCTGAACTTTGTCCGTGTAAGACTCTACCATGTTGGGTGTCCTCTTCAGTCAACTGAGGCCAAGTGGCTAATCTTTTCAGTTTTATTCGTGGTTATTTCCTAATGTTGACATCTATGCCAACCAATTGTAATGTTGTAATGTTGTACCATATTTTTTTGCAATTGAATTCTGGCAGCCACTTTGTAATACAATACCTTAACTCATACAGTTGTACTGTTTATCTCTGAGAAAGACTGTAATTAGATATGCAGTATAACTGTTTTAAAAAAAACATACCATATTGTCTTATACATTGTCACTTTGGTTTAAAAGCAAATAACCGTAAACAGGTTTATGATGCATCCATTTTTTTAAAAGCAATTTACCGTGAACAAAAACAGTTCTCAACTGTGAATTTTACGGTTGCAAAAAAGGAATACTGTTTTCTTTGGAATCCTCATTGTTAGTTTAAATACTACATTTTATCACTTTTTCATGGACACACCCAGATTTCACTAAATGTTTGATCATGAAAATGTGGTAAAAGTTATGGAAGTCCATTGGTCAAAATGTGTATGAACCCTGTATTTAAAAAACAACATTAATTTATTTTGAAAGCGAAGTGAAGGTGTGTAGGCCGTTCTGATCGGCTCGACGTCCGCCACTGCAAATTAACTACATTTCCCATGATGCACTCGTCTGTTACACCCAGAGGAAGTTAGACGAAAAAAATCCCCAAAACGTTTGCCAAAATATACCCCATAAAAGAAGCACTCGGGCAGCAGTTAAAGGTAAGAGACACGACGCTAAACCCGCCATGTCTGCGCTGTTCCGCACTTTTAACTCACTTTGCGTAACTGTGCGTCAGCGCGCGCTCCTCATCAGTTCTATTGGGTCCACGTGGTGTGTGTAAGTGTGTGTCTGTGTGATAGTTTACATCCAGTCAGCGGGCTGAACGCACAGGAGACGCTTCTGACTGCTGTCCTGAACCGGGCTGCGGCTATTTCCTGCTTCACAGATACCCCGAGACACAGGTGAGGATCCAAACGCCATGCTGGGAGTTCAGTACAACATTAAGTTATGTTCTAATGTTGCTTTAACATAAAAATCAATCTTAATAAAGTCGTTGTTTGCAAGCAAAAAGCACAACACGTGCAACTTAGAAAACACATTGAAGCTAGTTTGAGTGAATGTTGACCTTTTTTTGGGAGCTACTGGAATATATTGCTTCAGGATGTAGACGGCACCATTCCTCCTGCTAAACTGCAGACATGATGCAATGCTTTTATTGACTAGAATGATTTAAAATGAGCTGCATGTCATGCTCTAAATCCAGTTAAGTAGTAACATTGCAGATAAATATCTATTATGAGAAATAAAGTGTTCAAAGTCCATTAAAGTCAACACAGATCCTGGAGCAGCTCTTAGATTGGTATTGTTCTCTAAGGGGTTGTTGGACTCCTGCTCCCTGACATGTGAGTCTCGTGAGCAGATTGAATCGCAGCCAGCGGTCTGACTAATTGGGGAGCGTGTGTCCTCACTGAGGAACACTCCAGTCTTTGCTGTAGTAAAGCCATGTGATTGCACAATCCTCAGGTCACTCAGATAAGGTGATCCCCAAAACAGTCGGATCGTTCAGGTTTGATCCCGCTGATGAGCTGGAATAGATATTTAATGTGTGTCATGGTTCCTGTGAGTGGGTTTACTTTGTGTGATGCCCTGAGATAAGAAAAAGGTCTCGTGTTCGATCCCTTATATGTGCAAATATTGAAAAAGACCTGCTCAACACAACATTGTAAATGAGACTCCTTTATACAGGCTTCATACTGTCATGGAAAACCTGGAAAAGTCATGGAATTTTAAAATTTTCATTTTAAAAGTCCTTGTGAAAAAAAATATCCCCAAAATTTTGTTAGTCATGAAAATATTATTTTATTTATATGATCGTGCCGTTCATTTACGCTGAGTTTAAATAATGAATATGCTTTTAAAAGAAAGACTCAAATTTTAAGCAGGCATACGCTGAGTATATCTATAAATGTTTATTATTTTAATCAAACTATTGTCTCTCATTCATTTGTGTCCTTTAAGGAATACTGTATGCTTTGGAATCCTCATTGTTAGTTTAAATACTACATTTTATCACTTTTTCATGGACACACCCAGATTTCACTAAATGTTTGGTCATGGAAATTTGGTTTAAAATCCTGGAAAAGTCCTGGAAATCCATTGGTCAACATGCGTATGAACCCTGTTTGTATATGAAATGTATATTTTATTCCATGTAGTGAGCCCCTGTTCTCGGCTGCTGGTGATCCGGCCTCGCCTGGTGACCATGCCGTTTAATTGTTGACTTGTGTTGTGGCATTACAAGATAATGTAAGGCCCCGGAAAAGGTCACCACTTCGGGAACTCCACTTTTGTTATAGGTCAAGCTTTGCATGCAATTAACTGGGCCCTTTCCAGGAGCGGTTAAAGGGGCGGCCGGGGCGCTGGCTGCAGAACAGCTGTGGAGGTGTGAATGGTTGTTTTCGGTGTGATGTTAAATGCTGTGGCTCCGCCCAGGTGCCATGGCGGAGACGGTGCTGGTGGTCGGCAGCGGCGGGCGGGAGCACGCGCTTGCCTGGAAGCTCGCCCAGTCGCCGCTGGTTCAGCAAGTCCTGGTGGCCCCCGGGAACGCCGGCACGGCCGGCTGTGGGAAGATCCGCAACTCTGGTAAGGCGACGCATGTAAAAGAAATGTATATGAATATCGGGGCTGGAAGCGCATTGAAGCTCATTGCATTGAATCATTTATTTTGATCACTGCTTAATCGTATTATTGTTTCCATTCATTTATAAACTGAGGGTCAGAGTTCAAGTAAATGTTCTCAATCCAGACACAAGTTTAAAACCCTGAGACATTTTGTTTATTACCTTTTTTTTTTTTTTAAATACCACAAAAAGCATGTAAATATGATTTTAGGAGTTTCATGGCTTATTTTGGGGCATTTATTTATATTCACGGTATTATTTTAAACTCAAGAATAATACAAACTTCCCCCTATAAAGAATCCGAGTGGTCTTATCAGCCATAACTACTGCCTCTCTCTCCCCCCCCCCGCAGAGGTATCGGTGAGTAACCACGCCATTCTGGCTCAGTTCTGTAAGGACCACCACGTGGGGCTGGTCGTGGTCGGGCCCGAGGTGCCGCTGGCGGCCGGTAAGTGAGCTCCATCCCGCCCGTCCTCCGTGGCGTCCCTCCCCTGACCGTCGGCGTCTCCTCCAGGTATCGCCGACGATCTGGCGGCGGCGGGCGTGGCCTGTTTCGGCCCGTCGGCCAAAGCCTCCCAGCTGGAGGCCAGCAAAAGCTTTTCCAAGGCCTTCATGGAGCGCCACGGCATCCCCACGGCCCGCTACGGCTCCTTCACCGACGCCCAGCAGGCCTGCAGCTACATCCGCACGTCAGTACAGTGGAGCACTTGATCATATAAAGACAAGCACAGGGGGGCGGTGAAGTCACGGGTGTAGTTAATGAAGGAAAAGACGCAGTAAATGCATAGTTTTGAACTTAAAAAAGACATTTAGTTGTGGCGCTTTTGTTTTCAGAGCCATTAAGCACACGACATTTACACCGTAATAGAAAATGTCACCTCCTCTGAGGGTTTCATGAGTTAACGATCTAAGATGCGACGACTACACCCTCAAACAATCCTCCATAAGAGTTTCAACTTCTACAGATGGGAAGAAGAAGAAAGCATCGTCTCCACCCTTGGAAAGTTATTTCTTTGTTCATGAAAACCATCCTGGGCAGAGCAGCAGCTGCTGTCTTCCGCCAGCTTTCATCCATTAAACAATATCGTGCACTGCCAATGTTAAATGGTCCACACACACACACACACACACACACACACACACACACACACTAGAGATGCAGCATCGGATCCAGATGTGTTTTTTTTTCTTCTGTGAAAACATCATTACTGAGTTTTATTTAATTGTTTTTTGGGGGTGTGGTCTCCAGGGCCGACTTCCCGGCGCTGGTGGTGAAGGCCAGCGGTCTGGCGGCAGGGAAGGGAGTCATCGTGGCTCGAGACCAGGACGAGGCCTGTCGGGCCGTGATGGACATCATGAAGGTAAGCGAGCCGCCGTCTCTGTGGTCAATCATCCCGGCAGTTCGATTCCAAAGGACTGTCTGTAGTGAAGCCCAACCACAGATCAGTCCCACTGGGAACCACTCTGTGGATTCAAAGCACCTTCTTTTGCTGGCCGGGGTCTCCACGCAAACTTGTGCTTGCCGCATTATTTGGAGCTTAATGCGTTTCTTTGACGCGGTGCCTTGCAGGACCGAGCCTTCGGATCAGCGGGGGAGACGGTGGTGGTTGAGGAGCTGCTCGAGGGAGAGGAAGTGTCTGTGAGTGGAACCCTTGTGTTTACAATTAGAGGGAAAGTTGACAGGACGTTAACCCCCCCTCTGGTGTGTGTGTCTGTAGTGTCTGTGCTTCACTGACGGCTCCTCGGTGTCTGCGATGCCGCCGGCTCAGGATCACAAGAGGCTGCAGGACGGCGACCTGGGGCCGAACACCGGCGGCATGGGGGCCTACTGCCCCACCCCTCAGGTACTTGCTCCCTCTTTTCCTGGTTCTCCTCTACTACTCTTTTCATTTCATGTGTTTAGCCGTCTTCAATGCTGCCCGTGTCTGCCGCTGTCCTGTGCAGGTGAGCCGGGAGCTGCTGCAGCAGATCAAAGAGACGGTCCTTCAGAGGACGGTGGACGGGATGAGGCAGGAGGGAACTCCTTATATGGGCAAGTGCTCTGGTTCTGTCTGCGCTGCAGAGCTCCCATGCAGCCATGCTCACGTTTTTATTTCATTTCCAGGTGTGCTGTACGCAGGGCTGATGTTGACCAAGCAGGGGCTGAAGGTCCTGGAGTTCAACTGTCGCTTCGGAGACCCCGAGTGTCAGGTGGGTTCCCTGGACCTCCTCCACCCTTCGCTGGATCTCCTCCTTCTAAAAACATGCATCACATATGTACGCGCTCTCCTTCAGGTGCTGCTGCCCCTCCTGCAGAGCGACCTGTACGAGGTGATCCTGAACACCGTCAGCGGCAAGCTGGTCTCCAACGCCCCCGTGTGGCAGCAGGACGCCTCTGCAGTCACCGTGGTGATGGCCAGCGCCGGATACCCCGGCTCCTACAAGAAAGGAGTCGAGATCACAGGTACGCTGCAGTTTGACTCCCGCTCCGTGGCTTCTCATACACATGCTTTTTTTTTTCATGTCAGGAATAAAGTGGAAGCAGAAATGGAGTCTATAAATGCATTTATTTCCTTTTTTTTTTTATGATTTGACATCAACGTAAACATCAACGTACACAAGTATTTGGTAGAGAAATGGCCAATGTGTTTAACATGTGCAATAATTAGTTAGTTTTTGTCAGATTATCTGTATTAAAACAAAGAAGTGTAAATTAGGGCTGCAACTAACGATTATTTTAATCGATTAATCTGTCGATTATTTTTTCGATGAATCGGATAAAAAGCATACTTTCCAACCCTTTATTCAAAAACAGAACTGACGGTGCAAAAATCTTCACAAAGTGCATAAAAAGGTTGCTCCTTGAACATCCCTAAGCTGTAGTAATAATAATAAAATAATAGACTAACACAAACATACACATGTATGCTTTATATCTGCCAAATATATAGGCTTTTATTAAATAAAGTGCACAAAACATTTTGCACAACATTTTGTTTAAAGGGACCTGAGCTGTCAGAACAATAAATAACTTATAAAAAATAAAGAAAAATACTAATCAGAAAACTTAACAGGATTTGTTTGAACGTCAGAACTTGACGTTACGTCTTCACTTCAAAACGGAACACAACCTGCCGACTAGCCGCAGCACCGGAGCCTCAACCGGAAGTGCCTCTACTAGCTGCCTGTTGAACGGCCTTCCTCCACGATGTGTTTCAGTCAACGTTACGGTCTCAGCTGGTCTCTCCTCGACCTCCACGATGTGTTTCAGTCAACGTTACGGTCTCAGCTGGTCTCTCCTCGACCTCCACGATGTGTTTCAGTCAACGTTACGGTCTCAGCTGGTCTCTCCTCGACCTCCACGATGTGTTTCAGTCAACGTTACGGTCTCAGCTGGTCTCTCCTCGACCTCCCCTCTGCGCTCAACTCAACTTTTCTTTTCATACTCAAACATCTCCGTGACTTGAGTGGCGTAATAATCGCGCGACACAACAAATCGATAATCAAATTCGTTGCCAATGCTTTTAATAATCAAATTTTATCGATTTGTTGTTGCAGCCCTAGTGTAAATCTTCACTTTTGAGAAGTATTAAAAATCTGTGTTTTTTTTTTTTTTTTTTTTTTTTTTAAATCTTTGGGTATTTCTGAGCCCGATTAACGGCCGTGTTCCCCCTCAGGCTTGTCCCAGGTCCAGGACTCGGGGGTGCAGGTTTTCCACGCCGGCACGGCCCTGAAGGACGGCGCCGTGGTCTCCAGCGGCGGGCGGGTCTTGACCGTCACCGCGGTCAGGCCGTCCCTGGAGGCGGCGCTGCAGGCGGCCAATCGGGGCGTGGCGGCCGTGGGCTTCCCCGGCGCCGTGTACCGCCACGACATCGGCCACCGGGCCATCGCCCACCTGAACCAACACAGGTGTGTGTGAGTGGCCCTGAAACACAGAAACATCACACTTCTTATACTTTTATACTGTATATCATGTAGAACATGCATAATAAACATCCATTTGTCTGTACTTGTGTTGTAGTGTTTCTTTAATTGACCACAACCAGAAATCCCCACTAGATTTGAACACATCTCAGCCTCCGTAGGACCTTTCTGCAGCTTTAGGGGGTCGAGTAGCTGTTGAGTGGGTGGTCTCTCCCTGTGTCTCTGGCAGAGGTCTGACCTATAAGGACAGCGGAGTGGACATCGCTGCCGGAAACAAGCTGGTGGACATGATCAAGCCTCTGGCCAAGGCGACGTCCCGCACCGGTAACTTCACTCTCACATGCGTAGTTGTTAATCATGCAGAGATCTGATTAGGAGCAATGGAGGCAGTGAACGTGACCGTCGCTGGTGTTTTTGTTTTCAGGGTGTAACGCAGAGCTGGGAGGGTTCGCTGGGCTGTTTGACCTGAAGGCAGCAGGCTTCGTGGACCCGATCCTGGTTTCTGGGACGGACGGCGTGGGGACCAAGCTCAAGGTGGGACTCGGGTTCCTTCATCCCGTTTGAGGAGAATCCGGACGAGTTTGCCAGCTGGAGTCTTTGCTGTCACCGTGCAAATATGAGGCACCCGTTGTCATTTCAAAGTCCTGGAACAAATGAGAATCAAAAGAAAAAAACAAGTCTACTCTCCAATTTGGCTTTGGTAGATGGCAGATCAGCCAAGAAATAACCTTTAAAAACTGGATCCCGATTTGGCTCCGACCTAACGGAGCAGCAGGGGAGATTCAGTTTATCTGTAGACCGATTTCAATAAGCTTCTTAAAACCACTGAACAGAAATACAAATTTAATTAATTCAAAGTGTGAAAGACACCGGATTCTTTCACGAACTCTTGGAAGAAGGTTCAGGTCGTTGTATTTTTACATTTTGCACTTAGGTTTTAGTTCGTCGCGGTGCCTAAACGTCCCACAAATGCCCCAGTAGCATGAAACTCTTTTTTGCTTAAATAACCTCCAAAACAATGTCTCTGCAGATCGCCCAGGCGTGCAGCCAGCATGGCGGCCTGGGCCAGGACCTGGTGGCCATGTGTGTGAACGACGTGCTGGCTCAGGGCGCCGAGCCGCTCTTCTTCCTCGACTACTTCTCCTGCGGCCGCCTGGACGTGGACATGGCGGCGTCGGTGGTGGGCGGCATCGCCAAGGCCTGCGAGATGGCCGGCTGCGCTCTGCTGGGTGAGTCAGGAGATGGATGAGGAGGAGTAGGAGGAGGTTTGCCGCTACTTGCAATGGCGGTGAAGCTGAGTGTCTTTCTCATGTCCCAAGGTGGTGAGACGGCCGAAATGCCGGGCGTCTACGCTCCGGGAGAGTACGACCTGGCCGGGTTCTGTGTCGGGGCGGTGGAGCGCAGGGCTCTGCTGCCCAGGCTGGGGGACATCGCCGAGGGGGACCTGCTGATCGGACTGGCCTCCTCCGGGGTCCACAGCAACGGCTTCAGCCTGGTCCGCAAAGTCCTGGAGAGGGCCAACCTCGACTACAGCTCCCCTGCTCCTTTTGGCCAGTCGGGTCGGACCGTCGGTAAGTCGAAGAGCGGCTGGCCTCGACATTCCCAAACGATGGTGGTTTCATTGAGGTGATCTTGGCCTGATCTCGATGTCCACCGTGTGACTGTATCTCTGCTCCCAGGCGAGGTTTTGCTGACTCCCACAAAGATCTACAGCCGCCTGCTGCTGCCGATCCTTCGCAGCGGCGCCGTCAAAGCCTACGCTCACATCACAGGGGGCGGGCTCCTGGAGAACATCCCTCGGGTGCTGCCCCAGGGGCTGGCGGTCGACTTAGGTGAGATGAAAGCTCGCTGACTGTCAATCGACAAATGAAGCCCATGAAGTGTTGACTTGCGTCTCATTAATGTTTCCACCTGACTCAGATGCCTCCCGGTGGAGCATCCCTCCTGTGTTCTCCTGGCTCCACGAGGAGGGGGGCCTGAGCGAGGAGGAGATGGCCCGCACCTTCAACTGTGGCCTGGGGGCCGTGCTGGTGGTGGCCCCCGCCGATGCTCAGAGCGTCCTACGCCAGCTTCAAGCCCATGCAGAGGCCTGGATCGTGGGTTCTCTGGCCCACAAGCACCAGGGTGACGCACCGATACTTAAATGCAATACAGCTTCACATCGCGTTTTTATTTATTAAAACTGGAAAGGGAAGGCAATTTTTTTTAACGTATGTTCATTGATGCAGGGGCAGAACCTGTGGTGGTCCGCAACCTGAAACCCAGCCTGCTGAACACAGGCCCCACCCCCAGGGGAGAGTTGGGCGTCGAGCAGAACGGTGACAACGCGCCAGTCAAGAGGACCAAGGTGGCGGTTCTCATCTCTGGCACAGGTGTGTTTTATTTTACGAAATAAGAATTGCATTGACTTGGAGAGGCTCGCAGGTCCATTGAAGGGAGAGGCCAACATTTGTTTGTCCCCAGGCACCAACTTGCAAGCCCTGATAGAGCAGGCCAAGCGTCCATCCAGCGCTGCAGAGATCGTGGTGGTCATCTCCAACCGGCCTGGAGTTCAGGGTCTGAAGAGGGCGTCGCTGGCCGGCATCCAGACACGGGTGAAAATATGAATAACTTAATTTGTACAAGTGCTTCACACAAATGAAAACCTGCACCAGGAGACGAAACATGACAACTTTATGTCCAACCCCGACGCAGGTGGTCGACCACAAACTGTACGGGAGCCGAGCGGAGTTTGACGGCACCATCGATCGCTTGCTGGAGGAGTTTGGGGTGGAGCTGGTGTGTCTGGCTGGATTCATGAGGATCCTCACGGGGACCTTCGTCAAGAAATGGAACGGTGTGAAAAATAACATGAGTCTGGTGCAATGAAGGTCTTATACACTGGGAGTTTGTTTGGTATTGTTTTTTTTATTCTTTCAGGAAAGCTGCTGAACATCCATCCATCCCTGCTGCCCTCATTCAAGGGGGTGAATGCCCAGAAGCAGGCTCTGCAGGCCGGGGTGCGGGTGACTGGCTGCACGGTGCACTTTGTAGCAGTAAGTGTGGCTAACTATGAAAGAGCCTTATATCTGTGTTTTTTTTATTTGTATCACCACTCACTGTGTTCTGCGTTTAGGAGGAGGTGGATGCGGGAGCCATCGTCGCGCAGGAGGCCGTGTCCGTGCTGGGCAGCGACACAGAGGACAGTCTGTCCGACAGGATCCGAGAGGCTGAGCACCGAGCCTTCCCCGCCGCTCTGGAGCTGGTGGCCAGCGGCGCGGTCCGGCTCCAGGAGGACGGCCACATCACGTGGAAGTCCACTTGCCAGAGTTAAAATCCACACGTTCAGCTCTACATCAGTTTACTTCCTGAAATTATAATAGAATAGGTGCAGATAGTCACATTTTACTGTACCAATCCCTGTTTCGAATCATGTTGAGTTGGATAGGGCTCTTCATGGGATGCTTAAAGCTTGCAAGCATGCAGAGGAAATGTTCATATTTTGTGTGGAGAAGCATCCTATTTAAAACTTACATTCCAACATTAATACCTTTTTTGAAAAATAAAAATGAGCTGCACTGAAATCAACCTGTTAGAAATAAATTAGTTCATGCTGGTCGTAATTGTGATTCAGTCCAGATAGAATAGGTTAGTAGTTATGTATTTTTGAATGTCTGTCGCTGAAATGTCATCATTAAACCTGTCTCGTGAATGAAATGTTTATTTTCTTACCAATTTAAGAGAGGCACTTTAGTCATTTCACCAATTCCTTGAAAAATATGTTTTCGTTATGAGATAGCGTCACATAAAGAATAGCGTCACAAACGAGATAGCGTCACATACGAGATACTGCCTCATAAAGGACATCGTCACATACGAGATACCGCCTTAAAGGATAGAGTCACATACGAGATACTGCCTCATAAAGGATAGCGTCACATAAAGAATAGCGTCACATACGAGATACAGCATCACATACGAGATATCGTCACATAAAGAATAGCGTCACATACGAGATACCGCCTTAAAGGATAGCGTCACATAAAGAATAGCGTCACATACGAGATACCGCCTTAAAGGATAGAGTCACATACGAGATATCGTCACATACGAGATACTGCCTCATAAAGGACAGCATCACATACGAGATATCGTCACATACGAGATATCGTCACATACGAGATACTGCCTCATAGGACAGCATCACATACGAGATATCGTCACATAAAGAATAGCGTCACAAACGAGATAGCGTCACATACGAGATACCGCCTTAAAGGATAGCATCACATACGAGATATCGTCACATACGAGATACTGCCTCATAAAGGACAGCATCACATACGAGATATCGTCACATACGAGATATCGTCACATAAAGAATAGCGTCACAAACGAGATAGCGTCAAATAACAGATATCGTCACATAAAGAATAGCGTCACAAACGAGATAGCGTCACATACAAGATATCGTCACATAAGAAATATCGTCACATAAAGAATAGCGTCACAAACGAGATAGCGTCACATACGAGATACCGCCTTAAAGGATAGAGTCACATACGAGATACTGCCTCATAAAGGACAGCATCACATACGAGATATCGTTACATACGAGATATCGTCACATAAAGAATAGCGTCACAAACGAGATAGCGTCACATACGAGATACCGCCTCATAAAGGATAGCGTCACATACGAGATACCGCCTTAAAGGATAGCGTCACATACGAGATACCGCCTCATTAAGAATAGCATCACATACCAGATATCGTCACATACGAGATATCGTCACATACGAGATATCGTCACATAAAGAATAGCGTCACAAACAAGATATCGTCACATAAAGAATAGCGTCACAAACGAGATAGCGTCACATACGAGATAGCGTCACATAAAGAATAGCGTCACATACGAGATAGCGTCACATACGAGATACCGCCTTAAAGGATAGAGTCACATACGAGATATCGTCACATACGAGATACTGCCTCATAAAGGACAGCATCACATACGAGATAGCGTCACATACGAGATATCGTCACATACGAGATATCGTCACATAAAGAATAGCGTCACAAACGAGATAGCGTCACATACGAGATACCGCCTTAAAGGATAGCATCACATACGAGATATCGTCACATACGAGATACTGCCTCATAAAGGACAGCATCACATACGAGATAGCGTCACATACGAGATATCGTCACATACGAGATATCGTCACATAAAGAATAGCGTCACAAACGAGATAGCGTCAAATAACAGATATCGTCACATAAAGAATAGCGTCACAGACGAGATATCGTCACATACGAGATACTGCCTCATAAAGGACAGCATCACATACGAGATAGCGTCACATACGAGATATCGTCACATACGAGATACTGCCTCATAGGACAGCATCACATACGAGATATCGTCACATACGAGATATCGTCACATAAAGAATAGCGTCACAAACGAGATAGCGTCACATACGAGATACCGCCTTAAAGGATAGCATCACATACGAGATATCGTCACATACGAGATACTGCCTCATAAAGGACAGCATCACATACGAGATATCGTCACATACGAGATACTGCCTCATAAAGGACAGCATCACATACGAGATATCGTCACATACGAGATATCGTCACATAAAGAATAGCGTCACAAACGAGATAGCGTCAAATAACAGATATCGTCACATAAAGAATAGCGTCACAAACGAGATATCGTCACATAAAGAATAGCGTCACAAACGAGATAGCGTCACATACAAGATATCGTCACATAAGAAATATCGTCACATAAAGAATAGCGTCACAAACGAGATAGCGTCACATACGAGATACCGCCTTAAAGGATAGAGTCACATACGAGATACTGCCTCATAAAGGACAGCATCACATACGAGATATCGTCACATACGAGATATCGTCACATAAAGAATAGCGTCACAAACGAGATAGCGTCACATACGAGATACCGCCTCATAAAGGATAGCGTCACATACGAGATACCGCCTTAAAGGATAGCGTCACATACGAGATACCGCCTCATTAAGAATAGCATCACATACCAGATATCGTCACATACGAGATATCGTCACATACGAGATATCGTCACATAAAGAATAGCGTCACAAACGAGATATCGTCACATAAAGAATAGCGTCACAAACGAGATAGCGTCACATACGAGATACCGCCTTAAAGGATAGCGTCACATACGAGATAGCGTCACATAAAGAATAGCGTCACATACGAGATAGCGTCACATACGAGATACCGCCTTAAAGGATAGAGTCACATACGAGATATCGTCACATACGAGATACTGCCTCATAAAGGACAGCATCACATACGAGATAGCGTCACATACGAGATATCGTCACATACGAGATATCGTCACATAAAGAATAGCGTCACAAACGAGATAGCGTCACATACGAGATACCGCCTTAAAGGATAGCATCACATACGAGATATCGTCACATACGAGATACTGCCTCATAAAGGACAGCATCACATACGAGATAGCGTCACATACGAGATATCGTCACATACGAGATATCGTCACATAAAGAATAGCGTCACAAACGAGATAGCGTCAAATAACAGATATCGTCACATAAAGAATAGCGTCACAAACGAGATATCGTCACATACGAGATATCGTCACATACGAGATACTGCCTCATAAAGGACAGCATCACATACGAGATAGCGTCACATACGAGATATCGTCACATAAAGAATAGCGTCACAAACGAGATATCGTCACATAAAGAATAGCGTCACAAACGAGATAGCGTCACATACGAGATATCGTCACATAACAGATATCGTCACATAAAGAATAGCGTCACAAACGAGATAGCGTCACATACGAGATAGCGTCACATACGAGATATCGCCTTAAAGGATAGCGTCACATACGAGATATCGTCACATACCAGATATCGTCACATACCAGATACTGCCTCATAAAGGACAGCATCACATACGAGATAGCGTCACATACGAGATATCGTCACATAACAGATATCGTCACATAAAGAATAGCGTCACAAACGAGATATCGTCACATAACAGATATCGTCACATAAAGAATAGCGTCACAAACGAGATAGCGTCACATACGAGATACCGCCTTAAAGGATAGCGTCACATACGAGATACCGCCTCATTAAGAATAGCATCACATACGAGATATCGTCACATACGAGATACCGCCTCATAAAGGACAGCATCACATACGAGATAGCGTCACATACGAGATATCGTCACATACGAGATATCGTCACATAAAGAATAGCGTCACAAACGAGATAGCGTCAAATAACAGATATCGTCACATAAAGAATAGCGTCACAAACGAGATAGCGTCACATACGAGATAGCGTCACATACGAGATATCGCCTTAAAGGATAGCGTCACATACGAGATATCGTCACATACCAGATATCGTCACATACCAGATACTGCCTCATAAAGGACAGCATCACATACGAGATAGCGTCACATACGAGATATCGTCACATAACAGATATCGTCACATAAAGAATAGCGTCACAAACGAGATATCGTCACATAACAGATATCGTCACATAAAGAATAGCGTCACAAACGAGATAGCGTCTCATACGAGATACCGCCTTAAAGGATAGCGTCACATACGAGATACCGCCTCATTAAGAATAGCATCACATACGAGATATCGTCACATACGAGATACCGCCTCATAAAGGACAGCATCACATACGAGATAGCGTCACATACGAGATACCGCCTCATAAAGGATAGCGTCATATACGAGATACCGCCTTAAAGGATAGCATCACATACGAGATATCGTCACATACGAGATATCGTCACATAAAGAATAGCGTCACAAACGAGATAGCGTCACATAACAGATATCGTCACATAAAGAATAGCGTCACAAACGAGATAGCGTCACATACGAGATACCGCCTTAAAGGATAGCGTCACATACAAGATACCGCCTTAAAGGATAGCGTCACATACGAGATACCGCCTCATTAAGAATAGCATCACATACGAGATAGCGTCACATACGAGATATCGTCACATACGAGATATCGTCACATAAAGAATAGCGTCACAAACGAGATAGCGTCAAATAACAGATATCGTCACATAAAGAATAGCGTCACAAACGAGATAGCGTCACATACGAGATATCGTCACATAACAGATATCGTCACATAAAGAATAGCGTCACAAACGAGATAGCGTCACATACGAGATAGCGTCACATACGAGATACCGCCTTAAAGGATAGCGTCACATACGAGATACCGCCTCATTAAGAATAGCATCACATACGAGATATCGTCACATACGAGATACCGCCTCATAAAGGACAGCATCACATACGAGATAGCGTCACATACGAGATACCTTCTCATAAAGGATAGCGTCACATACGAGATATCGTCACATAACAGATATCGTCACATAAAGAATAGCGTCACAAACGAGATATCGTCACATAACAGATATCGTCACATAAAGAATTGCGTCACAAACGAGATAGCGTCACATACGAGATAGCGTCACATACGAGATACCGCCTTAAAGGATAGCGTCACATACGAGATACCGCCTCATTAAGAATAGCATCACATACGAGATATCGTCACATACGAGATACCGCCTCATAAAGGACAGCATCACATACGAGATAGCGTCACATACGAGATACCGCCTCATTAAGGATAGCGTCACATACGAGATATCGTCACATAACAGATATCGTCACATAAAGAATAGCGTCACATACGAGATATCGTCACATACGAGATATCGTCACATAAAGAATAGCGTCACAAACGAGATAGCGTCACATACGAGATACCGCCTTAAAGGATAGCGTCACATACGAGATACCGCCTTAAAGGATAGCGTCACATACGAGATACCGCCTCATTAAGAATAGCATCACATACGAGATATCGTCACATACGAGATACCGCCTCATAAATCGTCACATAAAGAATAGCGTCACAAACGAGATAGCGTCACATACGAGATAGCGTCACATACGAGATAGCGTCACATACGAGATATCGTCACATAACATATCGTCACATAAAGAATAGCGTCACAAACGAGATAGCGTCACATACGAGACACCGCCTTAAAGGATAGCGTCACATACGAGATACCGCCTTAAAGGATAGCGTCACATACGAGATACCGCCTCATTAAGAATAGCATCACATACGAGATATCGTCACATACGAGATACTGCCTCATAAAGGACTGCATCACATACGAGATACCGCCTCATAAAGGATAGCGTCACATACGAGATAGCGTCACAAACGAGATGGCGTCACATACGAGATACCACCTCATAAAGAATAGCATCACATACGAGATAACGTCACATAGGAGATAACGTCACATACGAGATAGCGTCACATACGAGATATCGTCACATACGAGATATCGTCACATAAAGAATAGCGTCACAAACGAGATAGCGTCAAATAACAGATATCGTCACATAAAGAATAGCGTCACAAACGAGATAGCGTCACATACGAGATATCGTCACATAACAGATATCGTCACATAAAGAATAGCGTCACAAACGAGATAGCGTCACATACGAGATAGCGTCACATACGAGATACCGCCTTAAAGGATAGCGTCACATACGAGATACCGCCTCATTAAGAATAGCATCACATACGAGATATCGTCACATACGAGATACCGCCTCATAAAGGACAGCATCACATACGAGATAGCGTCACATACGAGATACCTTCTCATAAAGGATAGCGTCACATACGAGATATCGTCACATAACAGATATCGTCACATAAAGAATAGCGTCACAAACGAGATATCGTCACATAACAGATATCGTCACATAAAGAATTGCGTCACAAACGAGATAGCGTCACATACGAGATAGCGTCACATACGAGATACCGCCTTAAAGGATAGCGTCACATACGAGATACCGCCTCATTAAGAATAGCATCACATACGAGATATCGTCACATACGAGATACCGCCTCATAAAGGACAGCATCACATACGAGATAGCGTCACATACGAGATACCGCCTCATTAAGGATAGCGTCACATACGAGGTATCGTCACATAACAGATATCGTCACATAAAGAATAGCGTCACATACGAGATATCGTCACATACGAGATATCGTCACATAAAGAATAGCGTCACAAACGAGATAGCGTCACATACGAGATACCGCCTTAAAGGATAGCGTCACATACGAGATACCGCCTTAAAGGATAGCGTCACATACGAGATACCGCCTCATTAAGAATAGCATCACATACGAGATATCGTCACATACGAGATACCGCCTCATAAAGGATAGCGTCACATACGAGATATCGTCACAACAGATATCGTCACATAAAGAATAGCGTCACAAACGAGATAGCGTCACATACGAGATAGCGTCACATACGAGATAGCGTCACATACGAGATATCGTCACATAACATATCGTCACATAAAGAATAGCGTCACAAACGAGATAGCGTCACATACGAGACACCGCCTTAAAGGATAGCGTCACATACGAGATACCGCCTTAAAGGATAGCGTCACATACGAGATACCGCCTCATTAAGAATAGCATCACATACGAGATATCGTCACATACGAGATACTGCCTCATAAAGGACTGCATCACATACGAGATACCGCCTCATAAAGGATAGCGTCACATACGAGATAGCGTCACAAACGAGATGGCGTCACATACGAGATACCACCTCATAAAGAATAGCATCACATACGAGATAACGTCACATAGGAGATAACGTCACATACGAGATAGCGTCACAAAGTGAAAAATGCCCTTCGTCATTAACCTAAAAATGGCTTGTTTTGTCCGACCCCAACATTTTTTTTATTTGCTACCGTGGACAGGCTAACAAACCCTCCGGTGTCAGTAACTGCTACACTCCAATCCACCTGGGCATGCAATCAATTTGCATTCTTTTTTGCTGACAAAATTCAGAAAATTAGACAAGCAGTCGATGGCTCCACACCAACCACAGGATGTGTGTTGTCACCTTCTTTAAATAACATCCATCCAAATATCATGACACAATTTCATTCAATTAACCAAAGAAGCTTAGAAGATATTATACAACATCTGAAAACATCCTCATGCTGCTTAGATATTCTACCAACACACCTTTTCAAAAATATTTCACACTGCATGATCACTGACCTTTTACAAATTGTAAACACATCCCTTCTCTCAGGTGTCTTCCCACAAGCCCTAAAAACTGCAGTTATTAAACCACTCCTAAAGAAGGCTAGTTTAGACCCCGAAATAATGAAAAATTATAGGCCAATATCAAACCTCCCCTTTTTAAGTAAAATAATGGAAAAAGTGGTTTATCAACAGCTAAATAGCTTCTTGGCCGAAAATAACTGTTTTGATGTCTTCCAGTCTGGCTTTCGTCAGCATCACAGTACTGAAACTGCTCTTGTTAAGGTTTTCAACGACATCCACTTAAACACAGACAGAGGCAGAACTTCAGTCTTAGTATTATTGGATCTCAGTGCTGCATTCGACATAGTCGATCACAACATACTACTAGACAGACTGAAAGTCTGGGTAGGACTCTCTGGCGCAGCACTTAACTGGTTTGAATCCTACTTGAAGGACCGACAATACTTTGTGTCGGTAGCTAATTACACATCAGAGCTGACTGGTATGACATGTGGTGTTCCCCAAGGTTCAATACTGGGGCCTCTTCTGTTCAATATCTACATGCTTCCACTGGCTCAGATTATGAAAAACAACAAAGTGTGTTATAACTATGCAGACGACACACAAATCTACATAACTATATCACCAGGGGACTATAATCCCATACCAGTGCTGGCTAAATGTATTGAAGAAATCAACAACTGGATGTGCCAGAATCTTCTTCAATTAAATAAAGATAAAACAGAAGTACTTGTTTTTGGTTCCAAGGACGAACGATTGAAAGTGAGCGCTGAGCTACAATCACTGACGTTAAAAACCTCAAACCAAGCCAGAAATCTAGGTGTAGTTATGGATTCAGACCTCAACCTGAACAGCCATATCAAGACAGTTACAAAATCAGCCTACTATCACCTGAAGAATATATCAAGGGTTAGAGGACTTATGTCTCAACAGGATTTGGAGAAACTTGTTCATGCATTTATCTTCAGTAGACTTGACTGCTGTAACGGTGTGTTCACAGGTCATTTATCTTCAGTAGACTTGACTACTGTAACGGTGTGTTCACAGGTCTCAGTAAAAAGTCAATCAGAAAGCTGCAGCTGATTCAGAACGCTGCAGCTCGAGTCCTCACTAAGACCAGGAAAGTGGATCACATCACTCCGGTTCTGAGGTCTTTGCACTGGCTTCCTGTCCAACAAAGAATTGACTTTAAAATCCTGCTGCTGGTTTATAAAGCCCTGAATGGTTTAGGGCCTGAATACATTAGTGATCTGCTGCTGCCTTATGAACCAACTCGACCCCTCAGGTCGTCTGGGACGGGTCTACTTTCTGTTCCCAGAGTCAGAACTAAACACGGAGAGGCAGCGTTCAGCTTTTCTGCTCCACACATCTGGAACAAGGTCACAGAGAGCTGCAGGTCTTCTGAGACCCTCAGCCTCTTTAAAGCCAGACTGAAGACCTTTCTGTTTGCTGTTGCCTTTAATTAAAGCAGATTCTGCATCTTACTACTGCATTTTATATCTTAAACTGCACTGCAACTTTTATTCAATTCTGTATCTATCTATTTTTGCTTTTTAACTGTTTTTTATTGTTTTAATGAATGTTCTTAATTGTTTTTAAATCTTTTATTTTGGATTGTGTTTTTATGCTTTTAATGGTTGTATGTGAAGCACTTTGAATCGCCTTGTGTTGAAATGTGCTATACAAATAAACTTGCCTTGCCATATTTTTCACAATTAAATAAAATGGTGGAGGATTAATTCTTGTGCACTACAGCAAATAGGGAGTGATTTTAGACCCAGTCTCTCTATCTGTCAGCTAGCTTTTCCCCCTGCTTCAAGTCTTTGTGCTAAGCTAGGCTATCCATGTCCTGACCCCTATAGACAAGAAAACAATATCTCTCTCTGAAACAAATCAAATAAACATATTTCCCTGAAATAAGTTTGCATCGGCCTCCGTAGCTTCATATTGTCAAACTATTATTAACCGGACCAGTGATTAAAAAAAAACCCCGATATCTGCCTGTTGAAGGGAATCCACAGTAAACTATATGATGGATGTCGGGGGCGCGCGCAGCGGCGTGCACGGTCACTGCAAACCAACCCCGTCACGACCTGCCTGCAGCTTTCACCCACAGCAACCTGCGGCTCCTCCGCGAGAACAAGGCCGCTCGGCTGACGCTGCGCGCGGCACTCACCCGGTCAGGGCCGCCGCTGGAGCCGCACGACGGTCTTGGTGTTGAGAATGAGCGAATCTTCCCTCCATCACACACTGGCGACGCGAAAACATCCGGCTGGATTTTGCAGCGTGACCCAGAATGTGCGTCAAGGCGCAGAGAGCTGCGCGGCGACTTCCGCTCCGGTCCTGTTTCAGAATAAAAGCAGAATGCCGTTTTAGAAACGTTTTACGTGAGAATAAATGTGGCATATCACTAAACATATATTTTTTTAATTTAATAATTGCATTGTTTTCTACCCTATACGTCTTCCTTTTGTTTGGTGTAGGATTTCACAATAATACAATTCAACTATTCTACTATCGTTTCCGGAAGTTAAATTCACACTGACCTTAAGACCTCCCTTGCAAAACATTTCATATTTGGACATATACCACGTCTCCCATAAAGTTAAGTATTTTAGAATCCATTTCTTGTCGTTATAGGAAACTATATTGAGAAGTATCAAGACAAGTTTACTAAATTTACAGCACGTTTGGAGGCGACGTGGCAACGTGCACAACGGCGCCATCTCGTGGTTAAATTTAATAACGCAGAGTACGTTTAAATTCACATTTAATGGGGATGTGGGCCTAACTGGAGTATTTATGTATTTAATTATACAGACTTTCCGGCATTTTTTTATATGAAGTTTTATAATGGTTTACCTTCCCTTAACATTAATACTGAGGCATGTGTAGCAGAATAATTAAATATGGGGTTATTATGGCTATATTGTATCCATGTTAGCCAAAGTATCAGTGGTTATCTCCACTGTCTTTGATGGCACGTTGCTTTTTACTGTGGAGGTTCGCCTTGTTTACTTTGTTTCCATGCTTTTATGTTTTTTTTGTCAAGCACTTTGAATTGCCTTATTGCTGAAATGTGCTGTTTAAATAAAGTTGGGCTTGTTCTTTACTATAGTGGCTTTTTTAGAGTTAGGATTTTAAACACGTCTATTTCAGGAACTTTCTATTTGGGTAAAACCACGCTGCAGTCCCAACTCAACTAACTGGGAAATGAAATCCATGAGCAGGACTTTCAGGGAAAAGACAGGTCTCTAAGAGATGCTGAAACAGAAAATAAAAAAGACTAATGATCTGTTACCGTGGAGCTGATCAACATCCTGCTTTGACCTTTAATACTTTCAGCTTAGCTCTTCACATCAAATCAGTCTTTCCCATCATTCCTGCATTTGCTACAAGCAGGTCAAGCAGTCTTGATGCAGCAGCTACATTACACACACACACACACACACACACACACACACACACACACACACCTACACGCACGCACACACGCACACACACACACACACACACACACACACCTACACGCACGCACACACGCACGCGCACACACACACACACACGCACCTACACGCACGCACACGCACACACACACACACACATTTAATTTAATTAGAGCATGTGCAGCCTCCCTCTCTGCCAGTATTGTCAAGGCGCTCCGGAGCAGCCAACACTATCACTGATTGCTTCTAGATAGGAAGAAATATGATTAGACCACGTGTTTGAGTTTGTCTATTTGTGTGTGTGTGTCTATGTGTGTGTGTGTGTGTTCGTGTGGGAGGTGGGAAGAAATCTGATTGTGGTTTTGTTAGTGGTGAGAGCAGAGGTAAGCTGAAGGGTTGAAAAGGATGAGGAGATGATTGGATATAAGGATACAAGAGACAAGACGGAGGAAGGGGGAGGGAGCTGAACGAGATACGCCCACATAGTCACTTACGGGAACACTTTATTTCTCATAACAGATATTTATCTGCAATGTTACTACTTAACTGGATTTAGAGCATGACATGCAGCTCATTTTAAATCATTCTAGTCAATAAAAGCATTGCATCATGTCTGCAGTTTAGCAGGAGGAATGGTGCCGTCTACATCCTGAAGCAATATATTCCAGTAGCTCCCAAAAAAAGGTCAACATTCACTCAAACTAGCTTCAATGTGTTTTCTAAGTTGCACGTGTTGTGCTTTTTGCATGCAAACAACGACTTTATTAAGATTGATTTTTATGTTAAAGCAACATTAGAACACAACTCAATGTTGTACTGAACTCCCAGCATGGCGTTTGGATCCTCACCTGTGTCTCGGGGTATCTGTGAAGCAGGAAATAGCCGCAGCCCGGTTCAGGACAGCAGTCAGAAGTCTCCTGTGCGTAATCTGGGTGTAAACATGAAAAAGTGATAAAATGTAGTATTTAAACTAACAATGAGGATTCCAAAGCATACAGTATTCCTTAAAGGACACAAATGAATGAGAGACAATAGTTTGATTAAAATAATAAACATCTATAGATATACTCAGCGTATGCCTGCTTATATTTTGAGCATCTTTCTTTTAAAAGCATATTCATTATTTCAAACTCAGTGTAAATGAACCACATGAACATATGAATATAACACATTTACATGACTTTTACAAAATATTTGGGAAATAACCATTTTAAAATTCCATGACTTTTCCAGGTTTTCCATGACTGTATGAACCCTATACATGTATATATGTGTAATGTATTTACATGTAATCACAGACATAAAGTTTGTTCAAACAAGTGCAAAGATAGCTGTAGACATTTTCTGATAATGGTATACCTTTAACACACAGTATTTGTGCAGAAGACTATTAGTCTGTCTGTGTTTTTGTGGCTAGGAAGTTAAATTGGGTTTGTTAACTACTCAAGCAGAATGGATTTGTTTTAAATGAAAATGGTCAGAAATAATATAATTATGATAAATAATGATGCATAGATTACATAGAAGAGACCCGTTGCCTTTAGTGTGCACGGACCAATCTTGCTGTCTCGTGTAGTCTCCCCCAAAATGGACTAAAGTCATAAAGTCATTTAGTCACGAAGCAATAATGTGGAAATATGTTAAATATATAAGTTCACTATTTGGAGCTTCATTGTACTTTCTTTTGTATATGCTTATACTCCGTTATCTTTTCTTAGTTTGTTTTGAAGGGAACTCTTGGTCTGCTTAGCGAAAGGTTCTTTGTGGAACCAGAAGTGGTTCTTCTATGGTATAATTCTTAAGAACCGTTGAGTCAACAGATACAGGATCTCAGCCAGAAAAATCTGAATCTCGCTGGGACCAATAAGGCCATGCTGGCAAAAATCAAGTCTATGGGACACCATGCTCGCGGGCACAAAACATCACTGCCACCAAGTCAAACACCACCCACGCCCACACATCGTTGACCAATCACCGACAGATAGCTTAAACCTACAAATCGTGATCTTCCCAAGAAAAAGGCGAATGTCACTGAGACTCACAGACAGAAATTCACGTCTAAAATGATAGACAAATTAAAAGGAAGGCTTTAAATATGCCGTCATTAAAGTAAGGCTTTGATTAATCTTCCAGAATATTTTTTATATAGAACAATGACAGCTATGACGCTGATCAAGAAAAGAAATGCCAAAAATCTATGGATGAGGTCAGCTTTTATTAGGACTTTATTCAAAAATGTTTAATTTTATTAGGACTTTATTTGTTCGTAAAACAAATGAGGTTGCCGGTCCTCGAAACAACCCAGAGCCTAATCTGTGGTACGCCGCGCACGACGAAGCAGGGAGGAGACATCACTGTGACCAAATAAACGTCAGCGGACACTCCTCCCATGACCGCGCCCCAACTTCGTTGCCGAATCACCAGCCATGATAGATGGCTTAAATTGTCAAATTAGTGATCTCCACAAGATCTGTTTTCGAGACTCCTGCAGGCTGAAAAACAGCTGCTGAGCGAGAGAGCTCGACACGAATGGAAGGAGGAGGCCTCGCAGACTAAATGCAAGTCTCTAGAAGAACAGTCCACCAAGGATCTGGACCGGAGGCTTCATTCAGGCTGAGAACCTGTTGACAAAGGCCAAGTTAAATCAACAGGTCCTGGATCTCAGCGAGTCAAATGAGGCCATGGAGGCAAAAATCAAGCAGATGGAAGACCATGCCGCCAAATACTTTGAGGGTATTCAGTCTGAGTTCCAGTCCAAGGTGACCCAGTTAAGTGAACAGAACCTGTATCTCAGTCAGAGTAATCAAAAGCTCGCAGAGACCAATGAGGCCAATAAGGCCAATAAGACAATGTCGGTGAGTACTTTGAGGGTATTCTGGCTGAGCACCAGTTGAAGGTGACCCAGTTGAATGAACAGATCCTGGCTCTCAGCCAGACCACCGTGGCCACCCCAACATTCGTGGTCACCCTTCTCCACACCCGCTTCAACATGAACGAAAGGTGGAGGCTTCACAGATAAAATGCAAGTCTCTAAAAGACCAGGCCCTGGAACTCAGCAAGTTAAATGAGGCCAGCGAGGCAAAGATTAAGCAAATGGAAGGCTATGCCGCTGAATACTTTGATTTTATTCAGGCTTTTTTTTATGTTAATGGTCAGAAATAATATAATTATGATACATAATAATAATGCATGGATTGCATAGAAGAGACCCGTTGCCTTTACTGTGCACGGACCGATCTTGTCGTCTTATGTAGTCACCCCCAAAATGGTCCAGGAAACCCAGACTGGTGCATAAGCTGCGCATTTGCATTAAAGACAAAAGTCATGTAGTCACGAATGAATAATGTGGACATATGTTAAATATATAAGTTCACTATTTGGAGCTTCATTGTACTTTCTTTTGTACATGCTTATACTCCTATAAATAATAAAAACATTTATGCTTTTACAATATCTTTGTTTGTTTTGAAGGGAACTTAACAACCGTTTTTGGTTCTAGATGGCACCTTAATTCATTTTTCTGTGTACATGGAGACATGCATATTAAACCATATGTAGTCAACTACTGTTGTTCACGTACTGATCATTATGATGGGATTATGAGGGGCTAACAGTTACGATAGATAAATGAAGGTAGATGGTGTCATGACTGGGATAGAGGTCCACTGAAGACTGCCTAATGATAATAAACCAACTGTCTTTATCTACTCCACGCCTTCTGAAAAGTAAAAAATAAAAAGAGTATATAGGTATGTGTCTATTTACATTCTGTATGAACGTCCGGGAAGAGTCCTTACTCACCAACATCCAAAGGGTTGGTCATGAAAACAGCATCGTGTGCAACGCCGAATATGAGCTGATGGTGCCAGGCGTCCGGCACCTCCTCGCCCTCGGGCACGGCCAGCTGCATGTTCATGGTCGCCACCGGAACGGCGCCCTTTCGGATCCAGCGCGCGAGCCAGGCGACCAGCCCGACCCGCCGCCGGGGGTGAAGGGGGAAGAAGCGCCCGGCGACCTTCCCCTTGCTGGCCTCCTGCGCTCCCTGGATGAGCTGCGAGTGAGTCGCCCCTAAAACAAGTGACAACCCACATTTAATTTTCATCCTAGATATACACACAAATAAAAAGTGTTTATTTTCCATTTCCACGTGTGGCGACGGCTCGTGGAGCTCGACGCCCGAGATGTCGCCGCAGAGACGGTGTAACGGAGCTGAAAAAGTCAATTACAGCCGCTCCTCCGAGGGACATAAACCTCTTTGTCTAATTCGAGAGGGTACTTTTGAATTTGCCTGCTTGGTGGTGCAGCCAGCTGTCACGCTGGCAGGAAGCCGCACGTTAACGGGTTCAAGACATTACGGAGGCCCATTCGGCGGCGGAGTTATCGTCTCTGTAAGCGCCGGTGACACCTGAAATGTGTGGCGAGCGCCTATGCAAAGTCATGCTTTATGTATTCATATTTCATGGGCTGAAAATGACGCGGGGCAGCGCTGAGCTCGAGTGTTTGAAGCGGAATATCCGGCAATTTAGGGAAGTTTAGTCCACTTGAGTCGAACGGATCTAATAAATCCTTTTCAGTGTTACTGTCCAAACTTATTGGGTCCCGCAATCAAAAAGTCATGCAATAAAACTGGTTCATATTCCTCTTAAAAAACTGTTTTTTTCCCCGTCATTCACACTCACTCACTCACTCACTCACACACTCACACACTCACACACACACACACACACACACACACACACTCACACACTCACACACTCACACACACACACACACACACACACACACACACACACACACACACACACACACACACACACACACACACACACACACACACACACACACACACACACACACACACACACACACACACACACACAGGTGCCCGTTACATTACCCTGCTGGTGTTTATGATTTCATTTTCTTCCTGCATAAAAGCTAATAATTCAGTGGGGCATTTATTACCGTGGAAGGCAGAATAAAATGTACATTTAATCTGCTATATTTTATGTTTTATACACAGACATACTGTAACCTTGGTGGGGGGAAAAGTACTCTGATCCTTTACTGAAGTAAAATTAGGAATACATAAGTACTTGTCAGAACATTTGACTTAAAGTGTCCAGAGTAAAAGTCAGTGTCTTACAAATATATATATTTTATGGTTTTTAACCAAAATAAAATTAGATATAGAGAGATGGAAGCTATTTTATAAAATAAATTCAATGTTTTGTGTGTAAACAATTAGACCTTAGATCAATATGCTCTGGAAAAGAGACTTTTAAATACATGAACAATTGCGTCATAGTTATATTGGACAAGTTAAGAATCTGTTCAGGGCCCTTCAAAGAATAGGTATTTGGGATTATGGGGGGGGGGGGGGGGGGGGGCATGCATCGGGGGGGCCATGCACCGGGGGGCCATGCATCGGGGCTCTCCTGAATATTTTCCACATTTACCGGCTTCGCTCCGGGAGAGCAGGTAGTCGGGCAGCGGGGACTCGGTCCTCCTCAGGCGGGTCTGGATTCATAACTGTTGCCAAAAATAATCCTGCTCAATGAGATTTATGCCCCCAAACGTGTCTTTGTTGGTTTAATCTGAGTAACAAGTCACTTCCGTGTTCGTCTTTATGTTTTTGACGCATTCACAGTTTTAATAAATCATTTTCTTTACCATCTCCCGGACAAGCAGGAAGAAAACCGCGCCGCTGCACATAAACAAGCAGTGCGCATGCTCAATCGTCACGTGATCGCGCTTCGGCGGTTTCTGTACCGGCTGGACAGAGAAGCACAGGAGCGACCATCGCCCCCTGCTGGTCGTGTTCAGTCATTAAAAGAAGAAGAGAAGCACGGTGTAAACAATGATACAGTAATATATATAGACAGTATTTAAATATAAAATGTAAAACATATGATACAGAAACATATCTCAACCGTATTTAACAAAATAAAAATAAATAGAACTAGATTGCAAATGTCAAGATTAAGTATATTAGTTTGAAGGAAGTTGTGTTTCAGAAATCTATTTTTAAGGTTATGGGGCAAGTTGTTGTGAGGTTAAAATATGAATAGTAACAAATAAATAATAGGATTTAACATATGTAATTTATTATTTAGAGTAAACCTTCACATATGTATATTGACTCTGTTAGTTTGGTATCTGACATTAATGTGAATAACACACCCACCTTGTTCATTTTTGTATCTATCAATCATAATATCTATTATTATTTGTCAATTTATTTTACAGATACTAACATGAATTCTCCCTTGAGTACCATTACCTCAAACTGTCCCCAAAAAAAGATGAGTAATTGAAGCACATGACTCCTAAACTAACTCCTGTGACAGTTTCCCATCAGGCCAGCAGATGTCAGTGTTGCTGCATCGGAGCGCAGCACATGAGGCAACACAGCATGTGTACAGTACGTGTGTGTGTGTGTGTGTGTGTGTGTGTGTGTGTGTGTGTGTGTGTGTGTGTGTGTGTGTGTGTGTGTGTGTGTGTGTGTGTGTGTGTAATATACAGACTGCAGACTTAGATTCCTTTGGTTCTCCTAATTGAACATATTCTTATTTTTTTCTGCATTTTGCCATTTATTTTCACAAATGTGTACATTTGTAGCAAATTCAATATAGTTAAGTTAAACAGAAGTGTTTATTCATCGAGCCATGATACATTCAAATTTGGGCCAGAATGCCAAATGAAATACACCAGCTCCAAATCATGCAAACAGGACCGTCACAGGACAACAATTATCACCCAATTACTTCCCACATAAATTGTGCAAACGTTGGCTCTGCCTCCGAGAACACAAGGAGGCCAAATTAGTCAAGTCACTGCATAATGCCATCTGGTGGTGGGAAAGGGATTAAAGAAGCACAGACTTTAAGAGTTTGGGGTTGATGTATAAAAAAAAGTCTAATGTTATGCTCTGGACCACCTTTGCTTTGATCTTTCTCCCTGTCCCGTTATCTGTGCAGGATCCAGGATCAGTTGTCGGCGCGTGTAATCGTGAACTTGGTATTCGCCTCGCCTCCGCTTTCTCCTGGTTTGTGCTCAGCTGCAGCGATGGCCGCTGGAAGCAGTGAAAGCGGAGCGTGATTAGAACCGACCGGGCTCCCCGGACGTGATCCGGCAGCCGATACGAAAGGGTAGATGAGGTAGGAGGGGGAGGGGTGTCTTCACACGTCTGGCATGAAGGATGGAAACAGAGAGGCTGTCTCGCTTTTCTCACAGGCAGCCTTCACCTCGACATCACCGCTTGCTTTTTCCACGCAGGCGCGAAAGGAGGCTGAGGCGCGCCGATGGGAATCGCCCGACTATGAAGTCATCAAGCGATACCCGTCAGCAAATGCACAGATCGATACTTCCCTCAGAGAAAGGTATATGAATAATGTGAATTCTGTAGGCGTTCAAGAGTGAGGGAAGACCGGCTGAGAGTCAATGCCACGCTTTCCGAAACACAAACAAAGAGACAGGAGGAGAGGACCGATTGGCTGAAGGGAGTCTGACGAGGTGCTTATTTTAACAGTAAATCCTCAAAACCCACGAGGCGATGACTCGTCACGTGTGTCTGCTCGTGCATCTCTGAATATGAAAGCCTACGTCTATTGACAATCATCCAGGCATTCATATTTAATGATGCGTCTGTTTGTTCGTTCTCGGAGAACAAGTTGTCTTCGGGAATTCTTGCGGTTCGCCGAGCGGCTCCACTTCCTGTTGCACGCGTGTTCCCGGCGACGTACTTTTTTTTTTTTCTTCTTTTTTTTCTCCAATATCCGAACGTCTATACGAGTAAACAGCTGGAGGCCGTTTCAGATTGTTTTCTTCCCCCGTCTCCCATTACACAGCCTCCATATTCATTATAGCTTCCTGGGAGCCTCCAGGTCATGACGAGCCGCTGTGAGTCGTTCATAAGGATACCCGCTGCTATGTAACGTGAATAAACTATCAAAAGAGGAGGGCTAGTTGATCCTGTGAGCTTTACCTCGCGCCACTTAGCACATATGAGGGGTAGAGAGAAAAAGAAATGGGAGAAAATAGTGAAGCCCGTAGTCGTCCTCTTGGAATAATAAAAGCATCTCCGTGACCTCTTGGTGCACAGCAGCTGTGCTGGGATCTGCAGGATTAAAGCCTCTCAGGTAAGCCGATTCATAATAAATACCCGTAACGCCGCTTTAGCTTTGAATAAGGGGAGGGGTTTGTCACAAGGTAGTTTCTGGGTCACGGAGACCGGCGTAGTCTCCGTCGCCAAACGCCCACAGCAGAGGACCTGGAAGGCGGCCATTTTTCTTTTTTTTGGAGACAGAATTCACCTGCACCTTCACAGTAATTGCACCAAATTTTCTTCACATCAAACTGACTACAAAGCCCCTGACGGGGTGCTGTTAACTTATTATACACAGCTCTCACTCGCTGCTGTAAAAGTTCTCCGGTTCTCAAAAGACGAGCCCATAAATTATGAGAAAGAACGTTTTGTCACCGCGAGGACGGCGTTTATTTTTTGTCTTTTGTCCCCCAAAAAAACAACACATAAAGTGAATTTTTGCACACCGGTAAAAATTTAAGTGGCAGCTCTATGGGGCTCCGAGACGGAAGTCACATAAGAGCCAAATCACGATCTGCCGCCGGTAATTAAAATTATAGAGGAAACGTAGCAGGATCTGAGACATAGTTATATACCTGCCAAGCTCAGTTGTCAAAAACTGATTTTTTAATGGTTTATTCAAAACCCCATCAGTGGTCCGTTCTCTCAAGTGATTACCGCACAGCACAGATTGTTCTTTCATCGGCAGCGAGGGGCTTTCCTGCCTCTTTCTGTTCTTTTATTCAGGACCCCATCACGCCGTTCAGTCAGTCGGAGCATCTGGAGTCGACATGTCAGCCTCTTTGCGGCGAAATGTTAAATAAAGTTGAATCACTCGAGGTCGATGACGCCCTTCAGACATTTAGCGTTTCTGTTACCTTTACAGCGCTTCGTTGCGGTCCACTTTTTGGATGACGCCTCTCATAATATGATTCTAAGTAGCCAATGGGGAAATAATAGGCGAACACGGTGTCTCAAAAATCCCGCGGTCCAGGAAAACACTTGAACTTTACATGAGAAAGACTTGTAGCAGCTGCGCGGCGAGTTTTCATGAATACAAATCAAATCGCCCGCCACTTCCAATTACATCTTCAAGACGTTTTTTTTTTTTATTATTATTTTTATTACCGCCGTCAAAGACAGTTATGTATCACACAAAGTCCGTGAAGGGAAGCGGCGCAAGGTCATTATTAATGAATGCCTCGTGCAGCTGAGACAAAGCCGCTGTTCAGGTGTTTAAATGTTTTATTTCCCATCACCGCGTCAAATCCGGATCAGATTCCGCTCCCGCTTTGGCCAGGGAGCTCGCCGTGAGACGCCATACATCACCACCTAAGTGCACAAACAAACTGTCCTTGGCAGATAATGTTCCACGCTGTAGCTCGAGCCGGTGGATTTCTTTTCCTTTTTCCTGCGAGACATTCGTCAGGTTTCTCCGACACCGGGACGATTTCTCGTACAGCACGGCTCAAAAGGTGATGAGTTCTTTTCTGAAGTTGGCAGCCCCAAAAATAGTCGTCCTGACGGTTCAAATCACACGTATGACATTTACAAAGGCCGGGAAAAGCTTTCCATCTGCTAAACTTCAACTCTGACGTGGCCGGCGATGCCCACACACACACACACACACACACACACACACACACACACACACACACACACACACACACACACACACACACACACACACACACACACACACACACACACACACACACACACACACACACACACAGATATGGCAGATGTGACTGAAAGGTGCTCTTTAGGCTCAGACGCCTGCATCAGGCAGCCTGGCATTAGCTCATGATGCCCACTGTGGAGCTGTCACTGAAGCTGAGTGTCTCCACAGCAGAATGCCGTTTCCCCCCGGCTCCGTTCCTCCAGACCCCCCCTCACCCCTCCCCCACGAGGACGGAGCAGGAGCGATGTGGGAGTTTGGCAAAGAGAGCAAGACACGAGGGCAGCGGGTATTGGGTAAGTGGCCCCTGGGTGCTCCACCCCCACTGCTGCGTTTAGGTGCAGAACTATTATTAAAATCTTAAAAAATGAACATGTCAATTCTTGAGTCATAACCCCAAATTGTGTTTTGTGACTAAAGGTCACAACATGATGTCCACAAATTGTGTATTATGTGACACATGCCGCTTAAGGCTGAAAAACACAGCCCTGATTGCTCGTACGCTGTAACAACACATGTTTAAGTCCTCCAGTGGCTGTGCGAATTACTGTCACTCATACTCAAACAAGTATAAACATACAGTACAGTGCAAAAGTTTTAGGCAGGTGTGAAAAAATGCTGTAAACTAAGAATGCTTTCAAAAATAGAAGTGCTAACAGTTTATTTTCATCAATTAACAAAATGCAGTGAATGAACAGTTGTTATGAAACTGTTAGCACTTCTATTTTTGAAAGCATTCTTAGTTTACAGCATTTTTTCACACCTGCCTAAAACTTTTGCACAGTACTGTATATATTTCTATTTATTTATATATATAAATATATTTATAGAAATAATATATATAGAAATAAAATTATATAAATAAAAAAAAAATATATATATAAATACATATATATATATATATAAATAAATAAAAAAATATGAATAAATTAAAATATATATATATAAATATAAATACAAAATAAAATAAATATTATTTATATACACAGATATGAGATCTTCTCATCTACCTCTGCAAGAAAACAAATAAAAGTCCGAGGATATTTGCTGTTAAAGGCTGATACACTCTAAGGACCTTCTTATATAACCACAATATGAATATGAAACAACTGGGAGTGGAGGACCAAAGGCATGTAAATTATCGATATCTTAAAAGAGACAAACAGCCGCGACAAACAGCTGTAGGGGAGAATCGGGAGGCGGGGGAGGAGGAGGCCTCGGCAAACTAATCGTGGGACTGCGGGGAAATGTTCCTCTTGGCCAATGGGGCGGAGAGCCCGGCGCTCGTATTTCTTGGCCACTCCGCCGAGGCCGCAAGTGGCCCGTTCAGGGGCCACTTGCAGCCCATAAAAGACTTCTGAGTGGCCCTTGAACATTTTTTGCAGCACCAAACATATTCGTGTCCCGGGCTTAGACGTCAGGATCCATAATTATGTTTAATAACTCCATCCGGTGTTTTTATTGCCGGTCTTGAGACGGCGCTCCCGAGAGGGGAATATTAAGTCGTAATCCGTGGCGTTATTATTCAGACTAATGTTGGCTTTGCTTCACTCAAATGCTGATTGTTATGACGCAGTTTCAAAAGGGATGTTATTTCTTATTAAGATGTAAACACATGATATATTAACAGCTCACGAGGTCGATATTTCACACATTATCATCCGTTTGGAGTCATATTTCTGGGTATATGACTCACACTCTTTTAGCTAAATTTTGGGCTCCACCGACTGAAATCTGACGATAACGCTGATGAGCCTGCGAAACATTAAAACCAATAAAACATGTCAATGAGCTGTCGACACACGGAGCATTTGATTGATCGTTTGTGTACAAATATTTAATAAGATACACAGCAAGAGAACATGGTGTCGACATTTGATTTGACTGACAGGTAATTTTGTGGCAGAATTGCTGCAGTAAAGCATCACAGCTGTCATGAAAGACACAAACAAACCAACAACAAACATCTTCAATATGATCCATAGAATCAGATCGAGCTCCAGTCATATGTGTGCGTGAGTGATAAATTATAGGCCTTCATTTCCGCCTCGCTGATAAAGATCAAAGGGAGGCTGGAATGCAAATCGTTAGTCGTAATGTGTGCGGCGGCGCCGGACGGGCAGATTTGCTCTTGCATTAAGAAACGTGACAAATAACCAAAGAGCATTAGAGCGTAAGAATAAAGCGTGAAACGTACTCTGACACTCACAAAAACCCCGACTTGCCCATGAAAGGTAGATTGGATTAAAAGAGACAATTATAGAGGAGGATGAGACGCACATTAAAGGGTGACACCTTCAACACACTGTTTATTAAAGGATTAAATAGTTTGGATTCAACTGTTAACTAAAAGATATCCCTAAGTGGAAAAATACATTTGGATATTTAGTTTTTTGCATTGTTTTCTGATTAAATATGAACATGAGGCATTGTTCAGCTAACGTTTGGTGAATTTAGGAGACAAGATGGTAAAATAAACACCAAAAGTGTGTTTTTCTTTCCGCTAATCTGAACGAAGACGCGTTATGGACGCTAAATAGCCCAAAATCTCAAACTGGATCACTGCATGAAAAGCGTTTCTCGCCTTAAATCTTCAATTTTAAGCCACTATGAGAAAAAATGTTGGGGACAAATTCTACGAGTGAAGACCATGTGATATGATTGAAAGCTCCGGGTGCGATTGACACGAGATATGAAGCATATCTCTGTTTTTTCCCCAACTTTTTTTATCTGGTGCTGTCAGTCTCTCTCACATCTCAAGTCTCCTCTAATTGTTGTCACAATCGTTCCATTCCCGGGATTAATAAGCGTCGGGAGAGCTGGGCCTCTCGGGGGCCTCTCGGGGGCCTCTCGGGGCTCAGTGGAAGATTGGCTCCCCTACCACTCGTCGGGTGTCTCATTACGGCGGCGCCGGAGCAGGTAAGGGATCAGGCCGGTGGGATGTACCCACCTGTGGACATTTCCAAACCCCTACTGGTCTCAGACCTTTATCGGCCTCCTTGGCGTCGCGTCATCGTGCTTCGAAATAATCAACGCAGGTATAGCGATGAAGATTTAGGGACTGTGATCCCCCCTCCTCCAGGAAGTCCTCAAGGTCAAAGTTGTCTTTAATGATGATCCAGGGTGGAAAGAGTGCTAAATTATCCCCCTCAAAGTACTGGTTTATTACAGATTGGGTCTCATTTTTATGGTTTTCTCCATCATTTCCATCGGATATGGCAACATTTTTGTGACGCCCAGTATCCTGAGAGCTGGTGCTCGAGGTGGGAAGTGATGGCGTGCAGGCTGCGAGCTGGCGGATGGACAGATTTTCAAGCGGGAGTCTGAAGGTCACAGCACAGATCCGGTAGAAAGCGAGCATTTATAAATACATGGCCTCATTACCAGAACTGCAAAAATGAAACCTGAATTGGAAGTGACTCAAAAGTAAACTGTCGTAGTGAGAAGGGCAGTGTACTCGTGTGGAAGTAGTGGTGTACTCCAAAAATACAAGTGCCTGAAACAAGTACTTGACTAATTCCGAGTACTCTTTACTTTAATTAGTGTCCTCTGCTGGAAGCGAACAGCTATCCGATGAAACCTGGGCCGTCCGTCTGATCCCGCCTGTGCACACCGCACTGCGGATGCACCGCTTGGCTTCGTTTCTTGACCTTGGTTCTCGTCTGTAAAGCGGCCGGGTGGCCAAGCGGGCGCAGAGACCTTCCCTCATCGGAAAGGTCACAGGTTCTATCCCGGCCGACGATGTGTGTCATCCAAAAGCTGTTTATCCTCCGAAATGTCCTTCAGCTTCCTGCCCTCCGTCACTCCGACAGACGGCCACATGTCCGGGATGTGAAATCATTCAAACGCTGGCAGGAAGCCGGGGCCGACTCCTAAATAACTCTAAATAACTCTAAATAACTTTGATCCGTAGTGATTATTCTTTATTTATTGAACGCCCTCACTGAGAAAAACTAAATGAGATTATTTATTTGCATTTTTTTATTTCCTGCGGGCAATAATAATGTGTTTCTGTTTTTCAAAACACAGTTTATTTTGAATATAGGGCTCTAGCAAACATTGAAAGTAAAATACATAATATGTATTATGCTAATATGTAATTTCAGTTTGTTAGAATTGAATTAGTAGTTTTATCTGAATTATTTCCAGGTATTCTAGATAAATATAATTATTAATATGAATATAATAAAGATATTCTAGCTATTCTAGATATTAATTATATAATATAATTATTAATAGAATAAAAATATAATTATTCATATTCTATATATTCCACATATTTTAACCTCATTTGTAGTTTACTCTGAAAAAGCCTCAGAAAGGGTGAAAAATCTTACTGATATCAGTTCATCAAACATATGGAATAACATCAATTATATGATTTTAACGTCTGATTTCTTTGTTTTTGTATTCCATAAAACCACTAAATGATATTTAAAGATACAGCGAGAGACTCCCGGTAGAGGGACTCGAGATGCCGGACAGGACGTTAAAGGGTTAACGCCGCTCACTGAGGCATTACATCATCGGCACACGTGCACCGACCGTGCCGGACACATCAAAGCACTCCTGCACGCAGCAGGATCCAGTTCAATCCACTTGTTTGATGGAGGCATTCATCAAATGTCAGCCTCTTTTTTTATTTATTTATTTACAATCCCGGTGGGAATTATGTAGGAAGACAAATTCCAATATTTCTCCCAAAGCTGTTGGTCGACGGCGTAATTCATTTTCTTCGAGGTGTGGACAAAAATATAGTTTTTATTCACAATACAGTGCGTTTTTCTCTTTCTCACACGAATGAACTAAACTCAAAAGCGCGTGAGATTAATTATGACACACAAATGATCAGCGGCTGCTCCTGTAAACTACTTATCCAAGTTGTCAGAGTGGAATCAGGGATTCATTTCCCTCAGTCGGACTCCCCCGGGACACTTACAGTGGAAAAGAAAGAGAAAGACCAAAGGGGAAACAAATTGTTTATGCCTCCCTTTGTGCAAGGTCACATTTTTAATTAGCGGCCAGCTCCAGAGGATTTGAAGCGAGCTCAGTGGTCGTGTGCAAATTGTTTTATTTCGGAGTCTCGGCGAGGAGCTGCTCCTTCCTCGTGGCTTTCCTTGTTTCCTTTCCTTCCTCCGGCCGGTGGCGTCCTGCGACGGGAGCGTCGGGGCGACCCTCCGCCGGCTGCACACCAAAGTGCACCGCAGCTCGAGCCGCCATTCGGATTAAACGCCATCGTCATTAATCCCGCAGCCGCTAATAGAAAAGAATAATGTGGCAGTTTCCAAGAGACGGGACCGGAGAGGCTTACTGAGACGGGGCTGCTAATAGGGACTCAACACAAATGATTTTCTTACTCAAATACTGCAAGAAAACCACTTGTTTTCATCAATAAATACATTGTAATGCATAATATGTATATATATATGTTTTATTGGAATACAGTTATTGATGAACTAATGTTAAATGTGGAGCTAATTTGAATATATTTATGAATATTTTATATATTTTGTACTCCTCCAGGGGACAAATGACGCCTTACTGGTATAATAATGTTAAAGTAGTTATAGATTTTAATTTGTATCGTTAATCTGAGCAACTGGTAATTAAAAAGTTCGACATTTTGCAGAGAGAAAGACATTCTCGATCAATAAAGCTTTAAAAATACCCCTTTTCTAGCGAATGACTTTTCCTTTATTAAACTGGCATTTTCCAGTTTTTGCCAACACAAGGTCCAACTCATATTTGTCACAAATATGCAAGGAATGAGATGTTAAAAGACGTACGGGTGCAGAAGAAGCGTCACATGACAGTTTTGGGCTGCAGTGTTATAATGTAATCCCGGGGGAAAAAAGCAGTGGGAATTCCTGTTTGTTATACGGACTCTAATGGGATTAAATCGGCATTTCCCACTGAAATATGTCTTTTTAAAGCGGCCGTTAACAAGCGGGCCAGATGTTTCAGCATCGGTGGAGATTGTACATCAAAGCTCTTAATGAAGACATAATTTATTCCTTTTTTCAGGTGCGCCGACACACACCTATCAGTCCCCCTTTCATCAGCGCCGGGCTTCTCCACACACACGGTCTGATTAACGCATCGCAGCGTGGCCTTTTGGATCCGAGCCGCACGCCTCGCCAAACAACAATAAATCTTTCCAATCAGCCCTCTCCGCTCCGACACGCCCTCTGGAAAGACTCCAATCAAGCTTTACATGATTTCGCTTCCTCCCAAAAAAAATTGAATGGGGGTTGTGTTGCCAGATGACCGCGGCAGATTCACAGAACTGGGATTTTTTTCCCGGAGCGAGAGGAGTTTGCCAATCACGGGATTGACGTCTTGAAATCTCAAAATATCCCGTTATTAAAAGCTGTTTACACGGTTTACCACAGAGTTAATTCAAACTCCTCAGGTGAGTCTCTGCATCCCAACTGAGAGTAAATATGGACTTCTGCTCGTGTTCGTGGTGTTTTCCTTGACGCTGGAATAAAAAATGGCCTCTCTGGAGGTCTTTTGTTTACAGCACAACAGCTCCAGCGTGGCAGATTACCCGAGTAAAACACATCTCAGCCGGGATGCCCCGAGTTAGTCACCCCTGCACAAAGCATGAAGAGGTTGTTGACACAGCGGCGCTCCGACGCTCCAACACGGGGCGGCCCGGGGTCTCGGAGCGCCGACGGAGAGGATGAGGAGGGTGGGGGGGAGGGATATACTCACAGTTTCATTGTTGACCCGTGACTCACACCCAGGGACAGCATAAAACAGAGAGCTAAAGAGATTGGCTCGGAGGCAGAGTTGCCCCGTTGGGAGAAGGTGATAGCGAACTCCATTACAGTGAGTGCAGATTGAAATGGGAACGGGGCGAGGAGGCGGGGTTTGAATGGGGATGAGAGGCTTAACGCGATAGGGAGCATCGTGGAAGTGATATGGTGTCTGTATGGGAGTATGAAGTGACTAGGGTGAGGGGGCACACACACACACATGCACACACACATGCATGCACACACACACCTGCCTGTGTCCTGATCAGGAGGCTTTTGTGGAGAGCAGGGGCCTCATTTATAAAACCTTGCGTAGGATTTGCGCCAGCAGTGGCGTACGGATGAAACATAGGACGTGCGTACGCACAGAAATATTCGGACTTATAAAACCGTGCGCACGCACGTCCTACGCAGTTTTCCCTTAATAAATCACAAGCAATTCTAAATGCAGCGCAGCTTTTGCGGCTTCATGTCACGCCCATAGTTGCCCATATATAGTCTGTGGAACGCCCACAAATTAATATTCATCGATTGCGAAATCATGGCAAACACTGAGAGGAAAACGAAGAAACGTAACTTCACTCAGTGTGAAGTCGAAATAATCATTGGCGAGGTGGAAAGGAGAAGTAAAATGCTTTTTGGAGGGCACAGTATGGGCATTACTAATGCCAAAAAGGCACTTGAGTAGCAAAAGGTTGCAGAGACCGTGAACGCTGCAGCCTCACAACCTCGGACCGTGGCCGAAATAAAGAAAAAATGGTCTGACATCCAAGTGGATGCAAAAAAGCGTTTAGCGCGCCATCGCCAAAGTGTGTCTGCCACGGGTGGGCAAAGGGGACACCGGAGCTGTCCCCTCTTGATGAGAGACTGGCGGCAATGATTGGGGAATCGCTATTGAGTGGAGTGGTGACTGAGGCGGAGGAGGACACTGACGCACCGGATGACACGGCTAAGTGGAATAAGTCAAATGAATGCAGTCAAGTCACATGTATGTAGGCTACACAATTACAGTTTATTCACGGTATTTTATTACCGTCCATTTGATTGCATCTGACAAGCAACAGCTGTGTTTTGAGGATGAATTGCATGTTGCAGAACATATTTCACTTTTCTTTTTGAAAATGTGTTAATTTGCATTTCTGTTTGTTTTACACTGCAGATCGATCAAACGGGTGTTCGTGTTATTTATGAGAGGCAGTATTGGCATTTCTTTTACACAACAGTCTAGTTTTACACACTTTCACACACGTTTGCGTGTTTCTTGCATTTGCCGACGGTTCTCATTTCACCCGTTTTTGTGCGTACGCATGGGTCCGAGCTTGCGTGAAGGACTGCACATTTTTCCGTCAAGTTTGCTTTTAATAAATACCAATTATTGCGTAGAGAGCGGCGTATGCCTTCTTTTGTGCGTACGCAACGTTTATAAATGAGGCCCCAGGTGACTAAATGAAACTCCCTTACACACACACACGCACGCACACACACCTGCACCCGCAAACACCTGCACCCGCAAACACCCATGCACACACACACACACACGCACCCGCGCACGCATGCACACACACACGCACCCACACACACACACACATGCGTCTTAATCAGGAGGCTTTTGTGGAGAGCAGATGACTAAATGCAACCCTCTTACACACTTACACACACACACACACCTGCACCCGCAAACACCTGCACACGCATGCACACGCATGCACACACACACACACACACACACACACAGACACACACAGACACACACACACACACACACACACACACACACACACACACACACACACACACACACACACACACACACACACACACACACACACACACACACACACACACACACACACACACACACACACACACACACACACACACACACTCCTGTGTCCTGATCAGGAGGCTTTTGTGGAGAGCAGATGACTAAATGCAACCCTCTTACACACTTACACACACACACACACACACACACACACACACACACACACACACACACACACACACACACACATGCACACACACACCTCTGTAATTAAGGGGAACTACTTAATTGCCATACTCTAATCACATTACCATCGTTCTCCCGCAGGTTACTTTTCAATTCTAACTTTTTTTTTTTATTACATGATCCTTGTCAAATAAATTACTTATTTAAAAAAAAAAAATCTCCGGATCCACCGCGAACCAGAATGAAGGCACGATAAGTACATTTCTCAAATGGAAACAACATAATTGGGTCCAGATAATAATTCAATATCTCTTCGTTATTGAGGAGCCAGTCTGCTCATTAAGCAATAATACCGATAAAAAAGTGTTGAGATTTGTTTTGACTTCATTTTGCATCAACTTGACTTCTCTTTTTATATTTTTTAGTACGATAACTACAAACTTTCTATATTGGAAGAAAATTTGAACACAATAATTAAACTGAGCGATACAATCTATATTAATGATACAGGAGGAAGGGGGGGGGGGCAGAATATGGTTAAGTATTTGATTATTTCTGCTGAACCTAGAGACTTATTTTGGGAGTCTTTACACGATTTTCCATTCCACATTATTATAGTCCAGTTACTATAATGCAGTTATAGGTTGCAACATTTAACCATATAATCTACATATAAATCTACATATTTCCTCACATAACCCCCCAAAATCTTGTGTTTCCCTCTGTTTCCACGCTTTATGCTAAGCTAAGCTAATGTTCACCTTACAGACCTGACTGAGGTTTTAATCTTCTCCTGTCAAAAGCAAATAGGCATATTTTTCCAAAAAAGTGGAATTAGTCCAAATCTGCACTGAACTTCCTGATTGCATTTACATTCTTGAGGCATTTTTGATTAAGTGTTGACCTCTTCAGGACGAAGAGTAAAACAAATCAACAGAACAGAAGAAAAAAAAAAACAGGAGAAACAGTAGAAATGAAAAAAAAAAAAAAGTTGCAGTTAAATTGTGTAAATGTGCACGGACTGAATCTAATGAGCTATTATTAAACACGCAGAATGAAAAGAGCCTCTAAAAAGTATGATTCAAGGGCCCGGTGTGGTTAGGGATGTTAGAGGTTGCAGACATCGAGGTCAGAACATTGTACGTTAATTAATTTCCCCCCGCATGCAGAAATTATCGTATTAATCTCTATTAAGCGTGGACAAAACTGTCTGCCGCGCTGTAATTACTCCACCACACCCTGGAAATGACGCTGAAACCTCCGCCATTGTTCCGCTTCACAAAGACGCAAATGAGCAAAGCAGGACCGCCGTGTGTTTTAATGTCCAAATATAACCTGTCAAAAGACTATTATTACGTCTGTGTGAAAACATGCACCTTTTTGAACACACACACACACACACACACACACTGCTTGTGTATTTCACTCGGAGCAATAAGTGTAAACGCAGTGTGTGTAGCTGCAGCCGTTCACAACTTAATGTGTTTTTAATTCTGTAGGTACTGAAACGCACTACTTGCATTAAGTCCACGCCCAGAAGGAACGCCGATGGAACGGCGTGAAAGCTTTTCATTAACTCCCATAATGGATGCAGCCGTAGTCCAAAAAGGTGCGAGACGCATATTGCTGCAGTCATTAAAGGAAATAATCAAATAAAAGCTTTAAAAGGGGGGGGGGGAACTGGGAAGATGGCCGAATGCAAAGCATTGTTTGGACTTCATGTTGTGGATTCACCCTCACAGGCTTTCACTGACTAACATTGTGCATGATCGTTAATACCAATTAATATTATATATACAGCATGGGCAGTGCGTCCAATGGGGTTTCGGCATCGACAAAAGAGGAGAATGAGGCAAAAGTTCTATCTTTGGATATCTCTGAATATGTGCAACTTACTGGAAACAAACAAGTTATGTTTGCATTCAGAGTTTCTCACTAAAACACAGCGTGCGAATCCTCGAGGTCCAACAAATGGACCTAAAATGAATCCTTTGGATCCATCGACTAGCCAGAAAAATAGACAATGGATTCACCAGTAGTACATCAGTAAATCATAACCCTAATCATACCCTAACCCTAATCCACCCTAACCACAACCCTACCCCACCATAACCCCCTAACCTTAACCCCCAGACCCTCTAACCCTAACCCCCTAAGAACCTAGCCCTAACTCCGTGACCCCCTAACCCCTAAAGAGCCCTGGAACTCACAACATTGTGAACTTGTCTTATTAATCCGGCTAAAAGACAGAAAACAATGCCGATCACATTCATGCTGAAGCTCCCTTGTTTCACACACCGGCGTGCTCGTGGTTATTTGACACCTGATTGAGAGAATCTGCAGGAAAACAGCGTAACGTGATCACGTTGCCCGAGACACGAACACCCGATCAGTCACTGCAGATATTCTATTGAGCCGTTATAATCTTCTCTTTTGAGTGACAGTGAGCAAAGTAAACAAGCTGAACTAGTCTCCTCCACATCTTTTTGTTTACTCCCCCCTCCCCTCCCTCCTCGACTCTGATCTGATTAGCAATATGGAGCTAACGTAGCATTGGCTCTGTCAGTCATTCGTCATGCGGCGGTCGCAGGTCTGGACGTGCGGGGACCCGAGTCCGTACATCAGCTCGCCGTCTATACATCAAGTCCCGGCGCCTCATCTCGTTTGGAGATGAAAGTCTTTATTATTGATTTTGGCTCAGACTGTACATCCGTCTCCAATTTGTACCCCATCCCTCCTTGTCTCACGCACACTAAATAAAGCCAACTATCCATCTCCGGGGCTCGCTCACCGCCCGTGTGCGTGAATTTATAAGTGTGGTGTGTTTGCAGCCGTAAAGCTCCCGCATGTAAAGAACTCTGACAGTTCATGAAACTGGGGTTAGCGTTATGCTTAAAATGTGTTTTTTTATGATTCCTGGGTGGTTGAAGCGAGAAAGCACATGTACGCGTACATGAAACACTAAATTGTGGTCTTGTCCGCTGCACATTTATTCCTCTCCGTCCATTACGCCTCGTTAGGGGTTGACAGTTTGCCAGAAGACTTTATCAAGTGGATGCTTGTCAGATATAATTCACGGACTAACTGGGAAGGTCTGGACGGTGAACAGAAAACAGTATTCCCCTTCGCAGCATCGAAATTGAAGGTCACGACGCAGAAAACGCTGCTTTCTGACTTTGTGAAGGAAGAGAACATCCTCTGAGGAGTTCAGGGCCAACTCGCATTATCCATTCTCTGAGGGACCTTCGGGCAGTTTGCATCTACAGAGAACCAACGTTGTTAAACGTCTTTATAAAGCCGGGAAGCATGGCGGATAATGGACTAAATAGAGGCAGAATTAAAAGTACCATTGTACCACAGGCCACCGAGTTAATTGTCCGCCCTGCGTGCCGCTGTAAATAATAATCTGGCCACTTGTCTGGCTGCTAATTAGCAGCCACCTACACAGGTAATTCCACTTATTTCTGCTGATTAGACCTCCCCTCAGGCCTGCGTGGGCGTGACGTCTCTCTCGCTCGCCGGTTAGCGTCCCAGTAGGAGACGCACAGGTGTAAATAAAACAACAACAACAAATACTGACGGCTGGATTCCATTTAGCCGCTCAGGTGTCGGCATGCTGTCACAGCCGCGTGACTTCCTGAGACTCTCGTTAATGACGTTAGGAAAACGTCTGCTGGGAAAGAGACGTATTCATCATTTCAATGCATCGCTTCTATATATTTACTTCTACGTTTATTTCCTCTCCTGCTGAAGACGAGATGAGACAATTAACACCCCTCTCACATCTGCGTATTAACACCAGGGTGCTAATTAGCGTAGTTCAGCACAAAGATGGGAAACAGAGGGAAACAGCTAGCATGGCTTTTCCAGGACTTCCCAAACTAACTTAAACGTACAGCATGCAACGGGATAATTAGCGACATTCCATGATAATAATAAAAAAAAGACAATAAACGTTTTATTTTGCAAGTTCTATTGATTTTCTCCTTTTTGTTTTCTTTTCCTACCTTGCAAAAGTAAATAATGATCGCGATCCAGTGCCTCTACAAAGGAGCGTTGGGAATTAAGTCGATGCATCCAGTGGACGTTTCACAGGGAATACTTAAACCTCAACACAGGGAACGAGTGAACGTGAAGGAATCGCTCCAAGCGGAACGCCACCGGGAGCCGCGTGCGTGCAGGCGGGACTCTCGGGCGTATTTGTGCGTTTAAAAACCTGGACGGTGATTCGTCAGGAGATCCTCATTAGTGTGGAAGCGGGACGCGGTCATTATCGACTGTGTTGTTCAATCACCTCATTCTTTCCTCCTCATTTGAGGACTTCCGCGCTTTGAGCTCGCCGTAATTACTTCCCGTGTGGTCGCCGCTTCGCACCTCACCATCTTGAGTGGGAATTCGGCGCTGCCAAGGGCATAGAGTGAGGAGGAGGAGGAGGAGGAGGAAGGGTTGAAACGGCCCGCTGATTCTTCCCTTTCTTCGATAGCTTTCCAAGCGAATGGCTGTGAGGGATCAGGCTCATCGATGGCATCATATCTTTATGTTTATGAATGCAGCGCTCCCCTCCTCCTCCTCTTTATTTAACGCACTGGGACTTAATGGAATTGTTGTGATGGTGATGTATGGGGGATTGTGTGAGGAGACAGATGGGGAAATGTAATTACGGATGTTTCAGGGCTTCGGGGGAGGAAAAAAAAAAGAAACTTGTCAGACAGGAGAGTTCAAGAAACAAAGACAGCGCCGTTCATCATGTGAGACAATAGTCAGGAAAATTAAATCAAGGGATTTTTTTTTTTTTTACATAAAGCACTTTTTCGTAAAATTGTGTTCCACCACTGAAGAGCCTTTTGTCATTATGTGGAAAGGAGTTGCGTAACGCAGTTTTGTAGAAGCCTTTGTTATGCTTGGTTTGATTTTCTGGGGGGAAATAATGAAACAACCATTAAACCAATGCGGCGATTATGTTTTTTTTTTGTGTGTTTTTGCTCAGATGAGGGATGCGAGCGAAAGCTTGAAATATATTTTATTAAACTTTGTAGTGTCAGCTCCGATCAGATGGAGGATCAAGGGTTCACATGCTGTACTTTCCAGAGTTTAACTGAGGTGGACAAGCGTGAACAGTATTTATTCACCTGTGAAAAGTAAAAGAAAATGCATTTCTGAACATTTAAAACACATCTACATTCATATAAACAGTGCAGAGTTATAGATGAATTAATTAAAGGCTAAATTACAGCATCAGAAAATACATTGATTAGTTATTTTATTGTTTTTTCTATGTCTTTATCTTTGTTAAAGTCTTGAAAAGATCAGAATCAGCCTCACAAACTGCAATGTTTCACATGTTGAGTGTAAAACATTGACGTAACCTTGGTTTCCTTATTGGTATTGTGCTCTTTCCTTCTATTGATTTATGCCTTTTGCTGATGCACAATGAAAAGACTGGGATTTGATCTGGATTCATATATTTTGTAGATTTTAATACAATATCGGGATAGATATGAGGGTGCCCGGGGGATGTCATCTCACAAATTGCCCCCGTAGCGGCTCGAATTAGAACTGTCGGCACGTTGCGGGCGTGCAGGCGCAGCTCAGATGTCAAAACAATAAACCGTACGCCTGACTTATTCATCGCATTGCTCGGCCACGCAGAAAGCTGCAGCACCAGCAGAAAAGCTTGAGCGAAATGGGACTGAGCCGGAACCGCAGAGGGACAGAACCCACGACCCTGAGGGGGTGAAGAGCGACCGGGTCGTGACCCCGACACTCCTGTGGGCGGCAGGCCTCTCAAACGACCCTTCCTCCCTCCTCCTCTTCCTCACTAAGACAGCCCGTCAGTTTCTAACCTTTCATCGGACATGTTTCATGGAGCGAAGTGGCCGTCGGAGGGGGAGGGGGGTCGCCAGCAGGTTGCCGGGTTGTTTCGAGGGCACGGCGGCAGTTTGAGGCCGCATTTCACTCGACACCGGGTCCGACCGCTCTCATCGACACCCGGCGGAGATGAAGAGCGAGAGGCACTCCGATCAGCTGCCTCCAAGCTACCATCCGAACCCGTGTGTTAGTGTTGTAGCCGCCCCGATATTTGATTTAATTGTCGGGTAAACACGTTAAATCTGATGTCTTCATGAAAATCAAGGCAAGACGTTGTTTCCGAGCACACTTGGATGCAGGTAGCTAGAGGATCGTGTGTTTTCCTTCTAAATTGAGCATTGAGTGTGAAAACCCTTTTTTATACATAATGGATATTCTAGCCGACGGGATCTTGGAGATGTGGCATAAAGAAGTGCTTTTTCAGAACAATATTTTGACATGCTCATGAAGAATTTATAGCGCATGCTCTGAATGCCGTGAGCGGTAAATACTGCAGCAGCGAGGTGGCTCTGTGGGAACCGGTCCTTTCAGCTGGATGATCAGTGTCTTGTTCTGAAGTGTCCATGAGCAAGGCACCCGGCCTCTAAGCGCCGGCCTAAAATGCCCAAAAGAAAAAAGGGACCAAGACATTATGAACAGAGTTCCACCAGCTGGTCTTTGTCTCCGTCCCGGGAGCCGCCTCTTGATGTATCGGCGTCTAACTCGCGCCCGACTCTGTATATTTCCCACAAAGAACGAGTAAAGAGGAATCAATGAGGCCCTTCATGCAGATGGCTCATTGGCCGGTCAGAGTAATGGAGCGTGGGCAGCCGCCGCGCCATTGGCTGCCGCGTGCGATGCCTTGAAGAGATAGATGGAGAGTGAAATCAGTCGCTGTCATTTCAACTCCATCATTCTCAGCACTTGGTCACTTTGCCAGGGAGGCGAGCGGCTACGTGACCACGCCGCTTAAGCAGCCCTGAACACACTGCTGGAACAAGGCAGGACGCCGCCGAGAGTCGGGGAATTTTAAGGGCGGGGGGCGGGGGGGAAAGAAGCTCACGCTGTCCGTGAAAGGAAGAGACGCATTACAGCCGAGATGAGGCGTCTTCTTATCATCTCGCATCCCCTAAAGACACCAGGTGGTCCTGAGGAGAGTTAACAAAGGGGCCGCCGGATGAAACTGGGATTTGCAACTTTCCGGGAACGGCCTCGCGGACCGAGAGTCCAGACGAGGGTCTCATTGGTATTCGGCACATGGGGCGGTCATGCTGCATATATTTATGAACGGCAGTTCGGTGGGAACAGGGTGCAATTAACTGCGTGGGCGCTGCGCCCTCTTCCCTGAACCGGCTGCGAGGACGGATCGTGCCATTCCCCTTTAAGGTTCTCGTGAGGATAACCACTTCTGCCGGGAAGGTGGCTTTATTTATTTTGTTCTTCCTTGTGTACCGCCACGATGCACACGAGTGCAGCTCAGCTCCTTGCTCAGCAGAGGGGGAGAGGGAGCATTAATTCTTAACCCGGTGGGAGGAGCGGCCGGCGGCGAGGCGGACGACTGCGAAATCCATCTCTGTCTCGTCCCCCTCGAGAGCCGAAAGGTCACTCAGCTGTCAGGAAGTAAAATTCAATACCTCAACCTTTCAAGCATGTCTCTATCCTCCGTGTCCCCGTTGGAGCTACACAATCCCTCTCTGATGCGTCTCTGACAGTCCGGCCGCTCGTCGTGCGGACGCTCGCCGGATTTCGCATCCTCTCCGACACCCGGCGGTGACAGCCGGGAAGTCCAGGAGCGATAACGAGTCGCATCGCCGCATCCCGGAGCGGTCCTGCGGGGCTCATCATGCTCACCTGTGTCTTTGCCCGATGATTCACGATACTGGTCCCACAGCTGGAATATCATTATGAAAACTGTAAATATGTGTACTCAGTTGTGCAAAGAAAAAGGGCCAAATACTGAATATGTAAAGTTAGTGGTGACACCAGCTGTTTACATTCGATTGTCAATTAAGATTTGGTGCAATTGGGGAAGTTTTCTTTAATATCTTTCCCAGTGAATGAGCAGCCAGCGATGCAAAGAATAAAAACATATGTATTTTGTGGCCTCTCTCTCTCTCATCTCTCTACTGCGTCTGAAGCACAAATATGTAACATTTTTGGGATACAATTCTTCTATAAATATATATACAACTCGGCCCTGTTTTAATGATTAAACCATCAAACAACATATTTGTTCAAGGGGGCACCGGGGAAGAGCTCCGAACGACTCACATCTGTAACCAGATCAATTATGTCAACAGAAACTTCGTGACATGCTTGAATAAAAAAAATAAAAAAAACTTGAGCCGGGGGCCGAGATCCGTGTGAAGTTCCTGCTCGCTCATTGTGGCCGACGAGTTTTGAAGGTCTCTGTTGTTTAAAGGAGTGAAAATGACAGCGGCACAACAGAGAGCCCGCGCTCCGGTTGTTGCTCTTTGATCGTCGGGTATGACGGCTTGCCTTTTATGGCACTTTGAAGAGAAAGGTTGGGGGGGGGGGGGGGGGGGGGGGGATACAGACACAAAGTGTTAAGTAAAAAATAAAAAAAACATAAACAACATCAATACAAACTCAAGCCCCATCTTCTGTGAGAGGAAATGTCACTGTGCAGACATGCCATGAGACACATTTGAAGTCTATTCTATATATAGACAGGCAGCCAGCCAGCAGAATGCAATGTTATATATATAAATATATATGGACAAAAAGTATGTAGGGTGATGAAGTATGTGCAGCTTATTGTAGCATTGAAAGACGACTCCCCCCCCCCCCCCCCGACTCTGCAGAGTCACATTCAGAAATGCATGCTGCATACCCACGGCCCTTTGATTCTGCACAGAACTGGATTTTGGATTCAAGTCAAGAGCGCCACGTTTGCCCAAATACCAAAAACATGTCTGGCTGATTTGCAGGGGAGCGCATTTGAAATGATGCACAAAACACCAGGAGCATTTTATCTGTAAAAAAAAAAAAAGAATAAAAAAAAGAATAAAAACATGATTAGTTGGCTTTAAATATCGGACACTGGGACACTTTTACTGCAGATCAGATGTGAGCGGAGATGCAGGCAATATAAACCCTCCACGGTTGTACAGTTATGAGGAATACGGACGTGAAATGAAGACCCAATCTGCTCGCCATGCACGTTCCTTTAAACCTTTTTTCTGTGTTCGTCCTTAAATATACCATGAGGACGAGCGACATTTAAATTGGCACGAGGACGAGCTATTTCTATGGGATATTTCAAACCAGTTTGCCACCGGGTCATCCGCAAATGGGGTTGGCACTCGCAGCGGGAGTCTCTCAAAATAAATGTAAATTACAGAGCGGCTAAATCTGCGATTCCTAAACTGCTGTCGATGTGTAAAGGCTCCTTAAAGTTGTTCAAACTTATCTCATGTTGGACTCTCGTCACCGTTCATGCTGCACACCAAATGTCAACGAGTTTGATGCCTTTGATGCCAAGTTTGATGCCTTTATTAGCTTGAACTGCCCGTTAAACGCCGCCTACTGGTCAGAATGATTACATGCATCCACAAACTCCTACTTTGCCTTCTCACGCTACAAAATGATATAGCTTCTAAGGAATAATTATGAAAATGTAGATGAATCAAGAAACGTAGTGGATCTGTGAAAACATCCCAAATCAGTTCAATAAACAATAACTTAAGACCCTCAAGAAGGTATTGAAATGGAAACTACTGCGAGACAGAGCGGTTAGACAATCAGAAGGGGAGTAGGGGAAGATTGGAGTCATGGCCGAGGTTATGAAAACACTGCATAGACGGCTGATCGTGGACCGGCCGTGTCAAACTCAATCACTCGGTTGACCCTAAACGTGACCCGGGACCTCCTCGGGCCAAAGTCTTGCAGACAACCTTTTGCCACAACGGCTTTCTTTCAGTCACATTGTTGCTTGTGTGGCGAGGAAAATCAGGTTTTTTTCCGATCACAAAAAAACCACACATTATTCGTCATCTGCTCTCAGAGTTTTTTTGAAATTTTTTGCGAGGGCTGTGCCGCTCTCCTCCGCCGTCATCGCCATAGCCGTCCTTTTAGTTCCACTTCTATTTTTGCCAGCGCGGTCTCCCATACTTAATTACCGCGCTGCCTCTCACCCACCGCCCACATCTCTTTGATCCATTACCACGGTAGAGCCGTGACACTGACAGCCAGGCATGCTCGGTCCGGCCAAGCCCCACAGACACGGCACTGGGAGGACTGGTGGGATAAGCCTATTGGAAACCAAGTCTCTTCCTAGGGTTTGCGGGGACAATGGCGGGGAGTCTGTGGATCGGTCAGAGCAGCTTAAGAAGCACTCAGGCCTCTGCGTGTGTTTACATCAATATCCCGCTCCTCTGGGAAGAAAAGGAAAAGAGCCGGGAAGAGAGAAGGGGAAGTGGTGGAGATAGCGGGAGAAAGGGCAAGAGCGAGATGGGGTAAACATAACAGGAAGTGAGGGGATGGTGCATGGGGAGATGCAGCATGAAGGAGGAGATGATGATAAGCAAGCAGAGAGGGAAATGTGAGGATTGATCCGGAGAAAAGGCAGATTGGGAGAGAGAGAGAGAGAGAGGAAGTGAATTTGGGGATGAAAGGGGTTGAAAAGAAGAGGATGTGGGTGGCGCCCGGTAAACAAGAGAATTCCTCCGGGAAGCGAGCCAGTTTAGTTGAACAATGGGAGTGCGTAGCGGTGCTGATTAGGGTGGCGAGGTGGGAGATGACAATGCGCTTACTGCTGTTCTTTATCCGGACTCGAGCACTCGGCACTCAGCGAGACACTTTCTCTCCAACCGGCACCGCGGGCAATTAACCCGACCACCTGCTGCTCGCCAACAAATTGCCTCTCGTCATTGCCAATCCGCCGCCACTGAAGACGAGAGGCAGCCCGGTCAAAAACACACCACTTTGCTTCCCCGTCACACACACACACACATGCTGTAAGGTGGTGTGTTGGTTCATTTTAAGGAGTGAGAAATAAAGTGTAAAGTGTGTGTGTGTGTCTAAAAGGCAGGAGGATCTGGACCAAACCATCCACTGTGAGGGGGCGTGGGGGGAAATTGGGATTTTAAATTCAAGTGCTCTCTTTTGAGTCTTCAAATCCAGACAAAGAGGATGATAATGGTAGCTATTACTTTGTAATCCCATTACAGCGCCGCGTCGCTCGTGAGTTTATTTGCATGCGGGTAAATAACGGGTAAATAATTCTGCTTGGTGTCTGAAATTGATTAATAAGATCCCCCTCGTAATAATCATGTGATTTAAAGATCTGGTCGTAATCCGATCACAACATGTGAGCTATTTCCGCGTTCATTAACTCCACTTCTCTTTCTATAACGAGTCCCACGCTGAGACTTCTTCTTCCATCCAGATTTCAAAGCAGTAAACACATTTGATCTCACGCTCCTGCACACGTGAGCGACTCACACACACACACACACACACACACTGGGGATGCTTATATGGCGAGTCCTCCCTCCCTCACACCCAGAGAGTCGACGATCCTTCATGGCCTTTCCAAAGTCCATGCAGTGATGGAATACGATCTATCTCTCTCTGTCGCACCTCTCTCACCCCACAATCCTCCTCCTTTTTGGTTCCCCCACACCATCTCTGACTTCTACCCCCGGTTCCCTTTGCCCCGAGCAGCTCTTACTGCACCCCAAACAAGGAAAGCCGCTCACCTCGAGGAGAGATTGCTCGGCTCTCGGCACCTCTGCCGGGTCGGAGGTTAAGCCTCTCGGTCTCCTCCGCTCTGAAATGCAATCTGTCACTCTCGTGGAAGGCAACACAATTCATACTGTACCTCCACGGCCATGTGTTCGGTATTGGGTTGATGCAGAGGGGTCACACAGGATGTAAACAAGATATTTAAAGACGCAGTACGTGTCGGCATACATAAAGATGTGATCACTAAGCGGCCGTGACAGGTTGAACGTCTTCTTTTTTGAAGGTGTGATACCCAGAATCAGATTGTGTGGTATCAGGCGTGTCACTTGTCTTTGAAGAAATGCGTGAGCGAGTGTGTTGACGTTCATGAACATGCATGGGCCAATCATACGCTGGGGGAGGGACTTAATGTTTCTAAATCAGCACATCCTGCAGTAGAGAGCTGCAGCTCACACAGTCCTGCAGAACTGGACTGAGTCTTCATGATCCTCACACGCAACAAAGAACTGCACAAAGAAATAAATAAAAATGCTGTCGTTTGTCTTCAGTAATTAGCAGAAGACCGGTTTCGAGGTCGAGCGGCGCAGGAGAAGCTTTTGGTAATGAAACTGGTTATGACAATATGAACACTTGTTGAAAACCTATTACCGGATCCATCGCCGGCTATGGCCCATCACCACGGCTGTTAATTTCCGGTAATGACTCATTATCTGGACTCCACAGTGCTATGGCCCTTTGACTCCCCAGCTGTGTAATTTCACAGGAATCCGAGTGGCTGCGAATGAGCTCGCTGACCTCTGATTACTCAGAAAAAAAAAAAAAGCCTTCGCCTGAGGCGCGTGCACACACCACCTTGCATCTAGCTTGCTATTACACTACTTATCTTCCACTTGGCTGGATGCAGGATCACCAGCAGGTTGTCCATCAACACACCGGGGCCCGTTTGAATTCTCATGCCCTCACGGAAATGCTGTCAGTCTGCGCTGCATCGCCTCGAGAAGATCTGTCGAAAATTGCTCGCCCCTTTCTCCCCCTCTCTCTATCTCCATTGTGCAGCATGCCGGAGCGTCCCCGACAGACTTCATCCACACCGTGGGCCATACATGAGCGGACAGCAGAAGAAAAGAGGGAGTTTTTTAATCCAATATTACCAGCATGGTGGCATTGCAGTGGAAAATTACAGTTTTTTTTTTTTTTTTGCATGAGGGAGATCAAAGTCTTATTCTGCCTTTGGTGCTCCGGATTAAAGTTACCCTCTTTCCATGCGCTCCTGATCTGCTTTGGCAGCATCAAAGCAAAGAGCGCAAGCATCAGAAAACATTTGTCAACACACTCGCTTAACTCACAAGTGTTAAAAAATAAAACACATATCGGGAATAGGTGAAATAAACAGGAAGATGGGGGAAGGAAAAACTTCCAGCGAGTTGGCAGGAGCTTCTCCGAAGGCTTAGCGGAGATCCAGTTGGCAGCAGACGGTCTCTGCAGAGCACAGATGGATTAGGAGCCGACGGTCCAGACCATGCTAGCGGACGTCAGAGTGACAGATGTGTCGCTGAGGCCCGACACATGCTTTATGGAGGTCTCGGATTAGCCAGAACTCTGCGGCGGCGTGGGAGACGCGATGCCGACGCCCAGTTTGGTTTTAGTGGAAGCGTGCAAACTCCACTTCCCCTAAAAAACAGATTCCTCATTTATCCACCTTGGGAGGGTGGCCGGATGCATCCATGTGTGAGTTTACAGGCAATTGAATGTAATACTTACATCAACTTTACTGTTTTCCATAATAAAAAATAAAAAAAAAGCAATACACAGTGGAAAAGAAAAAGTGCTGTGCTCGGCGTTAAAAGAAAAAAGAAAAAAAAAGCCATTTAATTCCGATGTTCTGTGCGAGAGGTGGAATGAGTTTTCCCATCCTGTCAAATGAAGCCGCTCGGCTGTGTGTGCGAGTCCCGGTGACAACACACTGATTTCAAATGCTCGTAAATAGCAAATAGTTGTCATTTAAAAAGCCACAAACCTGCCAGAAAAATGACGGAAAACGAAACAAACGGCGAATAAATAAATGATAAAGCGAACGCCCCGTGTCGGGATCATTTCCCGTTTTTAATTCCAGGAGGCAGGGAGTCGCTCGCCAGCGCCATCAAAAGCTGCACATGTGGCGCCGCCAACTCTGGCCCATCGGATTGAGCGTCGGTCATTAGCGGCGTCCACTCTCATTAACCGACATCTGTATCTTAATTAGGCAAAAGAAGATGGGAATAGATGCAGGTGGTGGTCCAGGCTGGCTACTTAAGCATCCAGGCAGCGTTTCCTCTCACCTTTATTGGGATTTTATTAACTTTTATAAGGTACGCGGGGCAGCGGCAGTCTGTGTGGACTGCTAAAGAGGCTCGGATGATGCCGCCGCTTTTTACGGGAAGATGGAAAATAGCGGAGTATTGGCTTTAACCCTCAAGACCCTGCAGGCTTTTAAACTCGTGGCCTAAACCACGGGACGCTGGTTCCAGTCCCCCAGTGGATTACGCCTCATTTCCATACAAATTACTCTATTTTAGCCGAATGATTGACGAAGTGATCGTTTGTGCAACAAATGCACAACATTGAGGGATCATGTCGATTTTGTAGATATTGATTATCTTCACCTTTGCAGGTGTGCATAGACATGTGCTTTATTTCAGAGCTGTGCAACACACTGTTGATAATAATAATTAGATTTTTATTCTGTCTGTCTGTATATATATATATATATATATATATATATAATTAAGTATTTTACAGTTTTCTACTGTTTATTATTTATATTACTTGAGTGCACTTCACCCTGTTAGCTGCTCTCTGGACTAATAAAGGAATATCTAATCTAATTCACATTATATAGTGATTGTTGCACAGGTAAGATAAAAAAACAACTGACCAGACGGTATTTTACTGTTTTCTACTGTTTATTATTTATATTACTTGAGTGCTCTTTACCCTGTTTGCTGCTGTAATCCTGAAATCTCGGGACTAGTGATTGTTGCACAGGTAAGATAAAAAACAACTATTGACGAGACGCTTTAAAAATAAACTTTTCCTTATGAAAAGTGACATGACAGGTGCACTAAATTACTTCCTGTCTTTTCACCGACAGTTGAATGGGTTGAAACCGCCGAAGGCCTTCTCGCTGCTAATTATCATTTTAGCATTATGAGCCATTACATATTAGCAATTATTGTTATTAATCAGTTATGCAAGCAGGGACAGCAGGTTGTGACAATGTCGACGAGTGTAATTGGATCTCTCTCTCTCTCTCTCTCACTCTCTCACTCCATTTGCATGGGACAGTTTGACCGGAGGACCTGAGAGCGTAAAGACTCAGGAGTCAGACACACCGCAGGTGTGAGTCTGTTAATTGGTGACAAATGTGGACGCCTGCAGCCGTTTGTGTTGCAGCAGACGGCCTCGACGGCAACGAGTTACAATTATGATTTATCGCGGCAATGATTGTAATGGGCCGCCGTTTGTTATTCGGTTTACTAGCTCGCGTTTCTCACGTTGTCATATTAAATGAACGCTGCAACGTCATATTTCAACTCCGAAGATGCAGGAAATCAATGAATCACTTCAAAGTAAAAGACCATAAAAACCATTACAAATGAAGGCGGGGGGGAAATAAATAGTTATGTATGCCAGCGACAAAAATAAGCATGTAAACAATTTTTATGAGCATGTTTTTTAGACACACAATGAGTTTGGGTGAGCAACACTGAATGCAAACAACCTCACAGGGCAGCTTTAAGGTTATGGAAGGAACATGAATATTGAATGTGCTCCACATCCACCCATCGCTGGGACCCCGGCACACTGTAGACCCCCAGCTTCCTGTTTATGAGTGTCATCCTCTGGGGAGCTGGGCTGGACATGTGGATCTACATGCTGATGTGGCAGGAGTGTAAAAGTTAAGTTAACTCAATTTCAGGAGATGTGAGAAAAAAAAAAACTCCCGCTGGACGAGTTGAAGGGAAAAAGTTCAAAGTTCTTGAACATTAACCATGAAGCAATGCGTGCGCGAGCTGAAATCATATTCCGATAACCCACAAACGCATGAGGTCATAGATATATATCGCTGAGAGACTTGTTTAATTGGGCTCCGTGAATATCTGATAACCTTGTCTGTCCGAGATGGACTTCCCGAGAGTTCGCTGTACCGACGCCCTCGAACGCACCGCGGGCGGGCGGCTGCCATGCGCTCTATCTTCCGGTAGCCCATCTGTTGGGGGATGAAGTATGTCGGTGCCACATCAATACATGCAGCCCCCATATTGTTACGCGAGAATAAAAAAAATACGAAAAAGCATCCATCAGGTGGAAAAATCTATCTATTCATGTGTTTTATGAAGTTTCTGCGCACACACTGAGTGATGCTCATCACATCTAGGTGAGATTCTGGCTGTCTCATAGCCATCATCACTCCTGGCTGGATCTGCATCCCTCCCCTCCCCCCCCCCACTGTACCGCTATATCGACGTTCAGTCACCCTGACAGATGTTTCAGTCGCCACGGGATTAAAAAATGAGCCCGAGGTGATAGATGGCCTCCATTGTGAAGGATACACGTTCTTAAATGGCCCTATATTGTGCACTCCACAATAAGGCACACTGTAAATCGAGAGCAGCCGGAGAGATTTAATGTTAGGTCAGCTTTAGGAACAGTTGTTTGAGAACTTATTAATTTGACTTATGGGGACACTACTTGAGGCTATTACATATTTAACAGAGGCAGACGTATGGAGACGGTTTTCCAAACGGAGACTTCCATGTAGAAGCAGCCTTACATGACTTACATGAGGGAGGCCACACCAGTTGGGCTTCCTGTCGCTATCAATTTCACAGAGCGAGTTGTCTCCCCAAAGCAGACCTGGGATATAGGTAATATTTGCAGCACAAATTAGTTCCCACCCCCCCCCCCCCCCCCTCAAAAGAAAACTCCTTGGACTGGATTCAAATCCGAGATGTTTGCTTCCAGGAAGGCGACACGCCGGTGATTGACACGCAGCGACGCAGTAGCATACACGGCGAGAAACTCAATTTACAGAGTTATTCAAATTAAACCTATATTCTTTGATTGGCTTGATTTGAAGCTCGGAAAAAAAGCAAAAACAACAAACTTCTCTCCGTGCTTCCGCGCCTCCGACAGTCGGAGGATTCGCCGGCTTATCGCCGCAGCTTTTGATTCCACATTAACACCGAAGCTGAGCCAGGAAATGCTCTCACATCCCCCCAAAAACCGGCTTCCTGCTTAGTATCAAAGTCCCTTTTCGCACACTTTTTTTTTTCTAATTGATTCCCAGCGGAGTCGTGAAAAAATATATATAAAAAAATAAAAGTATAGAAGTGAAGCTCAGAGTCTACACATGGCTCAGACAGGTAGAGACACCATAGAGATGTCCACATCTCCAATGCATGGACCGACACACACACACACACACACACACACAAACACAGAGCCTGATCGGGCATTACAGAAGTAATAAGAAAATAAACATCACATCCATTTCTTACAAGTTTGCTTTAAGGATTATGGCACGTTGGCGGGATTATGAAAATACTAATAATTAAATCACGGCGCTAAAGCACCTTGTATCTATAATTTATATGAGCCCGAGGAGCCTGAAACTGAATAAACAAGGCTCAGGTCCCCCGTGAGAAGGATTCAGAGCTATTATCTTTGATTAAAGATGCGGATCCTCAAAAACTAAACTCTCTCAAGCTGGAATAAATCAAACCGTCTGATTAGAAAATGTTATTTTTTTTTAGTGCTTGTTTATTGGAATACAATCATAGCCTTTTGTTTTTTTACACTAATTTATTAATTAGAAGTGTGAGACAAATTAATTTAATCCTTATCAAATCTCACGGCCCAGCTCGTGTTCTCGAGGCTGCCAAAAGTGATATCATTAACTTTACACTTTGTTTTCACGCCATCTGCTGCTGCGAGGAGGGCAATCCGGGGAGCAGCTTGGATCTCCGTCACGTCGCACGATATACTATTTGAAGAGAATTGGAGGGAGGAGGAGGAGGCCATCGTGATGACTAGCGCCCCCCCACAGGGCGACAATGTGCTGCGTTCAGGGCTGGAGGAGGCTCCCAGAGCGGAAAGATGCAAATACATGCACGAGTATGGAAGTGTTTACAGAGAAATATGCTATATATTCACAATTTAGGGGTTAAAAAAAAAATAAAAGCAGCGTGAGATGATTGTGAGAATCATTTTTTCACGGATTTATTTGCAATCCAGTGGCTCCCAAAATTGGGGTGCCGTGTTGACGGACAAAGGATGCTGCAAGATTTATTTCCCACCATTTCAGTTTAAAAAAAGGACAATAAAACATTGAAATGGCTGCGTAAAAAATCCGGTTAAATATGCAATTATGCCGCTTTCGAGCGCATGCATGCAGCAGTCAGAAATAAAGACTGCTAGCACAGTGATGGAAGCGTTAGTCACTGAATGCTGATGCATCTCAGCACCTCGACAGTCCTAAAACAACTCGAATCAGACGGGGAAATCTACTCGGAGCTTCTCGTGGAGCATGGAAGAAAGCTAGCAGTCTCAATGCCAATGGGGCCAAAAAAAAAAGCCAAAGAAACAGAAATATCTAATATTAATCTATGAAGAGCAGTAGAAGAAGAAGAAAAACAGAATCCATTATGTGTTGTTCTTGAAACACCGTATATCTGCAGCTGTGAGTAAATGGACTCGGTAGCTCCTCCCCCTCCGGCTCTGTTTATGTGTCCCATCACAGCAGATAACTGATCTGAGATTCCTCATTCGCGTCACGTGACCCCGGAGCCTCTTCCCGTCTTTATCCCGTGTTCTGCACGCCGCACCAAAGGAATGACTATTGGCCGGCATCCGCTGTCGGGAAATGAACTCCAGAAGGTCAGCGGGCAATGATCGCGCCGGAGGGGCGGCCGGGATATCCCCCCGCGTCCCGCCTGGCCCCGGTGAGATTACGGGCGATGTAATGGGATCGTCCATTTTCTGTAATAGAGCACAGAGAGGCTAAGCCCCGGCTTGGGTCTTACAGATCACCGCCGAGGCAATCACAACAACAACGAGTGTCCTTGCTTCGAGGAAAGGAAGCAAGAAGAAATAAATAAAAAAAACACAGCAACGGTTGCTTTGCGCCCGCGATATAGGGCAACGCTTCCAAGCCGGGAAAAATCCCCACTGAGCCGTAATGAGAAGTGAATGGAGCGCGATAGCGAGAGCTTTGGCTGGACTTGTTTGTGCAGCAGCATCGTCCATTTCATGTTGTTTAATTGGCTCATTTGCAAGCTGATGATACACATTCAGAGATAATGGAGTGTGTGTGTGTGTGGAAATGCACGACGCAACTGCACCCGGGCAACTGGGAACGTCGTCTCCCAACGTTCCCATTCCCAATCAGCCTGGTGTGACACGTTGAGGATGAATACTTATTATTTTTTTTTTGTTTGTCTCCAGTTATTTTTTGCATGCTTTACGAGGATCCGTTGGTTTGATAACTCGGTGCTCGCAGGTCTAATGTTGGGAGGCGGAGCCTTTGATGCTGGTCTCCGGTGGCGTTCCTCTTCCATCCTCGCTCCCGGGAGTATCAGTGAGGAAAGCCTTCAGAAGGCTCTGCGTTTGTATTGTCAATAGATGTTTTGTTTCAGCGGGGGGATGTTTATCAGAGGCAATTCAATCTGAAGAGATTTATTGATTGAATCAGCGCGCTAGAGGGTGGCCTTCGGACGGCAAAAAAAAAGAAGAAGAAGAATCCAGCGTTTGGGAGGACCAGGTTAATCCCACTCTGGACAGCCCTCACCTGCCGGCCCGGGTTGCTATAGCAACTGCATTTCATCCTTCAAACAAGATGCAAAGAAGTTTGGGCTCAAAATTCTCAGAGGCGTCACCGGGAGGACAAAATATTCAATATGAATGTGGCCGAGAAAAAATAAATAAAAATTCAGCAAGACAGATGCACAGCGGCGTCTTCCGTGTGCCGAGACCCGGGATGGTGACCATGTGACACACCGCCACATTGTGGTCCAGAGGTGTTATACCCTTATGATGAGGGTGCAGGAAGCTAACGGCTACATTAGCTTCATCTACATTACATTTAGCTGAGGCTTTTATCCAAAGTGACTTACATGATATACAGTAGACCGTAGACCCAATTAGGTGAGCAATTAGGGTTAAGTGTCTTGCTCAAGGACACAGCGACATGGACTAGCGGAGCCGGGGATCGAACCACCGATCCTGATTGAAAGACGGACCCGCTAACCACTGATCCACAGTCGCCATCTAATCCGTGCCATTCCTATCCTTTCAAGCAACGCTCCACCTGAACAATGACCCCCAACCCACTTCCTGCCCTGTTTTCCCACAGCTAAATCTTTTCGATGCCAAGGAAGGAGCCTTGATTAGCGGCACAGTCTGTATCTCTTTCTTTGTTAAGTCTTCATGTTTTTATGTTATTTCCGTGGCCTTGTTATTGATATTTCGGACTGCGACAGCGAGCAAAACGCCTGCAGACACATTTATAAAGCAACGTGGGTCCTGCAGCTGCAGAGGAGCAAAAAAAGGAAGGAGTGAATTATTCTGAATATAGTGAAGGAGCCCCATCATGCTTGAAGAAATACAGTCTGCAGTTGTACATAATGCATCAGAAAATTGGATTTCCCACTCAAGCAGGGATCCTTCAGCGTCCGACAGGTCGACCCCCCGCCGCCCACTCAGGCCGAGCTGTCTGGCCTCTGCACCGACACACATGGCCTCCGTGATAAAAAAAGGAACCGCTGTCAGGGATGTTCGTACTGTATATTCAATACCTCCACAAAGTGAAGTCGGACTTGATCGGATCTCATTATTTGCAAATAAAAACATGTATAATTCCCGTTTGCAAAGACCGAATGAGTTGTTTAACCAGCAGGAGGCAGGAATGCAATTCCAGTGCTGAATCTGCCGTGAAATAGAAGAAGAAGAAGAAATCCAAACCCCTTTACTTAAGATCTCTCGTGACATGTGACGTTTATAGACTCAGGAAGATGCTCAATAATGGCGAGAAAACGCATGCATGTACCATCTTTGTTTGGTCGCCATGTGACGCGCTACCGCGGCTAAAAAATGAGCTTGCATTAATAAATGCAATTAAAATATCGCTTCCATGGCAGCCGGCGATAAGCGGCGGAGATTTCACTGTTTAATGCGAGAGATCTCCTCCATGAAGATGGTTCAGTTAACACATGACCATATATCCGAGATCGAGGATGAACCATCAAGTTCAATTTAATCCAGTGCAGGACTTCAATGACAAGGATGCAAATACCTCGAATGGCTGTTATAAATATCTTCAAATGTTTAAATAATGACAGACAGTGCACGGCCTCGTTCCTCGACAGATGGTTTGTGACAACGAGCCATCTGAGAGGCCGTCACTGGAAAACTTGGCAGGTGATTTGACGGACCATCTGTCAATCAAACTCTCGCCCGACGGTCGCCTCTCCGTGTCGCGCCTGAGTCAGCCGGCGGCTCCTCGCCGGACACCGATTGGTCCGACCGTGACTCCCCGTGAGACGGGTACTTAGCGTGATCTTGTGATGTCGCAAGAATCCAGCTGGGAAATCGGATGCTATCGGATACTGAATGAACAGAATATTGCATGGAAGTTAACAAAAAAGCCTGAGCGGTACCCTACAAGGAAGCAGGTCCCCTCATTAACGGAGTATGGAGGTCCCAGGGGACCCCACGGACCCCCATTACACACAGTCCTCTCTTGGTCCGCCTCAGTGACGCCATGATAAATGAATCGCACGGTGTGTCAGTTTTCTTCAGCTAATTACGTGCTTTTTGGTTGAATCCTTTGAATTAACCATCTAATTAAACACGCGTAACGGGGATCTGAGAACAGGAAGGTAGAGGAGGACGAGCCAGGAGGGAGGAAGTCCTTTTCAGGGGCTTTTTTTTTGGGCAAAATGAGCTGCGAACATTTGTGTTCCCAGCACTACTTAAGGCCTCTCCGTGCGAGACGAATGCACTTTGCCCGTGTCTTGTCAACACGGAGAGGAAAAGCTAGTTGTAGTTGCTGCAGGCGTACTTTCAAACATCCTGAGGGGTATTCCAGAATGCCTCATTTCGAAGCGCAGGAGTACATTACATTACATTACATTTCATTTAGCTGACGCTTTTATCCAAAAGCGACTGTGACAAGGAGATCTGTTTCTATAAAACCATAGAAGACGAGCAAATTTTGTGAGACGTAGCGGTAATGACATGTCAGCCCGAGATCACGTGACACGGTTTTCGTCCTATAAGAAGCTTCGAAACTCCGGTAGGCGAAGATGTTGTTAGTCTCAAAATCCAACGTTGATTGCTTTGGAGCTTTTAAATCAATGTATTCATCCTTAAGTCATTGAACAGCTCCTGGACTGATTGGAGTGTATTTAATCTACTCTAATATCCCAAATAACCCTTCGCATTAATTATTACTGAGGGGCTCAAACGTGGTATAGAAATATGAAAATGCTCACTTAATTTACGACGCCGCGAACATTTCTATTTATGCAGGGACCCAATTAAATGATCCGATAGTGTGATAAACGCATTAGCGTCTATTGTAATTACAGGCCGTGATTCAGACGGATATCTCTCCAAATGATTCAGGCTATCCGACTGCGAAAGTCAGATCCATCTATAGGTTAATTATATATTTCAAAGACCTCATGCCGCACAGTACAGCGCTTCCGACGCGGAGCGTAAATTAAGTGGGCAGCTCAACAAAAAGGGAGTCTGAAGGGAAGTGACCTCCTGCTGCCGTTGATGTAGCAGCCTGGACAACCTCCCTTTCTCCTCCACCACGCGGCGTAACCCTATAATGTTAATCTCAATTAGTGGACGTGAGAGAAACGAGTCTGGAGGGATGACGGTGGCTGGAATAACGGGCCAAAAAAGCACCTGTTTTTAGACATTTTTCTCTTAAAAGCAACACAAGCATGGACACAGATAAAGCACAGCGAGGGTAGAGAGCACCGGAGGTTGGGCTGCTTATCAATGCACATGCACAGCCGTGCTTGTTTAAGTGTGGCAGCTCCGAGATAGGTTGCACCGCCTTATCTGGTGGTGCGCTATCAAAGAACTCCAGCACAATTCAACACAGATTTAGAGGAGCATCTGGCTCCCTGTTACACCCGGGCCCTCAGGAAAAGCCGGCTTCAGAGGCTCTTTAAAAAGAAGGAAAATAGCATAAACCGCTCCTGTCCAATGAGGAATAAACAGACCAGAACTGCTTTGTGTCTCATTTGATTTGCGGCGTCCAACGTGGCTTAAAAAGGAACTTTCATCTAAAGCAGACGAAGCCGTGACGTGCACACATTCGAGGTTGATTCTCAAAATTAACTCGCAAAGATGTCTTTGCAAAAGTTTGCACGTCACGAAGATTAAATCTATCGTCACGAGCATCTGATGTCTAATACTAATGTACGAACTACCTGTAGTTCAGTTTAAATTGATGCTGAGAGCAGGAAGCTGCCGGATGACAGCTGACTCCGTGCAGACGCACACTCCAGACAACGCAACGCGACATTTTCATCCCCGCCATGTGCAAAAAAAAAAAAGTCTCCGAGGCACGCTGACATTTCCATATGAAATACATCTGGTTTGGCGAGGCTGCTGAGCAACTTTGAGCTCCTCCTCCTCCTCCTCTTCCTCCTCCTCCGGGCTGTTTGCTGCAAAAGCATTCGCGGGTTGAAACAGAAATGTTAGATTAGACCCGAGGGACACAAACACCATCGCAACAGGAGCAAATTGGGAACCGAATGAAAGAAAAATCAATTATGCCAAAACCCCTTATTAACAATTAAAGCCGGTGAGGGGCCTTTCTCTTGCTTTTGTTGTGGCTGATTGTTTTGAGAGTGGCGTCCTAGGCAGCTGGGGTTGTTTGTCTGACTATTGACTATCTGACTAGAATCAGAATCAGAATCAGAACCATTTATTGCCATGTATGCTTACACATTAAAGGAATTTGTCCTGGCGGGAAGGTGCATACATTTAACATTTAACAATACACATTTAACAGTTAACGCAGTGCAATAAATGAGGATGAATGGATGAATGAATATCTACATTGAGACAACAGCATAACAAAATACCAAAAGTAAGATAAAGTGCATGGAATGTGCATGAGTGTAAGTGTTGTGTGAAAGTGGCAAGTGCAATGCCCAGGTGTCAAGTGTATTCAAGTCAAGTATAAGTATAAGGCTATGTGCAGGTGAGTGTCCGGTGGGAATTGTCTGGGGGTGACAGAGTCATTAGAGTCAGTGGGGGACCCGGGCTCTGTTAGGGGGACCCGGGCTCTGTTGATGAGCCCGACTGCAGACGGGAAGAAACTGTTTTTGTGGCGTGAGGTCTTGGTCCTGATGGACCGCATCCTCCTGCCAGAGGGGCGGGACACCAACAGTTTGTGTCCAGGGTGAGAGGGATCAGCTACAATCTTCCTCGCCCGCTTCAGGGTCCTTGAAGCAAACAAGTCCTGGAGGGACGGCAGATTGCAGCCAATCACCCTCTCGGCAGAGCGAATGATGCGCTGCAGCCTGGCCTTGTCCTTGGCAGTGGCTGCAGCGTACCAGACTGTGATGGAGGAGCAGAGGATGGACTCAATGATGGCAGTGTAGAAGTGCACCATCATGGTCTTTGGCAGGTTGAATTTCCTCAGCTGCCTCAGGAAGAACATCCTCTGCTGCACCTTCTTGGAGATGGAGCTGGTGTTTAGTTCCCACTTGAGGTCCTGGGTAATGATGGAGCCCAGGAAGCGGAAGGACTCCACAGCTTTGACGGGGGAGTCACACAGGGTGAGAGGGGCTGGTGGGGCTGAGATCTTTCTGAAGTCCACAACCATCTCCACAGTCTTCAGAGCGTTGAGCTCCAGGTTGTTTTGGCTGCACCAGGTCACCAGGTGGTCAGTCTCCCGCCTGTAGGCGGACTCGTCCCCACCAGAGATGAGTCCAATGAGGGTGGTGTCATCCGCAAACTTCAGGAGCTTGACGGACTGGTGACTGGAGGTGCAGCTGTTGGTGTACAGGGAGAAGAGCAGAGGGGAAAGAACGCAGCCTTGGGGGGAACCAGTGCTGATGGACCGAGAGGCTGAGACGTGTTTCCCCAGCCTCACGTGCTGCTTCCTGTCAGACAGGAAGTCTGTGATCCACTTGCAGGTGGAGTCGGGCACGTGCAGCTGGGAGAGCTTGTCCTGCAGCAGAGACGGGATGATGGTGTTGAAGGCAGAGCTGAAGTCCACAAACAGGATCCTGGCGTAGGTTCCTGGGGTGTCCAGGTGCTGGAGGATGGAGTGGAGGGCCATGTTGACTGCATCGTCCACAGACCTGTTGGCTCTGTAGGCGAACTGCAGGGGATCCAGGAGTGGGTCGGTGAGGGTTTTGAGGTGGGACAGGACCAGACGCTCAAAGGACTTCATGACCACAGAGGTCAGGGCGACGGGCCTGTAGTCATTGAGTCCTGTGATCCTAGGTTTTTTGGGGACGGGGATGATGGTGGAGGCCTTGAAGCAGGCTGGTACGTGGCATGTCTCCAGAGAGGTGTTGAGCCCCTGATGGGCTGGGGGAGGGAGGGCTGGTGGTCTGTGGCTGGTTGGTGGGGCTGTTGATGGGGCTGTTGGGGATGGCGTCAGGACTATTCCATTGTCTTTCAAATTGTCTTCCATACTGATTGTCACCGCCCAAAGGGGGAAGCCTGACAAATATAATTTCTGGGTTGGACAATTTTACAGCAAACCACGAGGTCACGAAGTTTTGACATTGAGAGCAAAAACATAGTTGATTTTTATTTAAAGTATTGTTTTGTCTTTTAGTTTCCTCACAAGATGGGAATGTGCAGCACACTTTTCTCTGAAAGGACGCTAATTACAGTAAATGTCACTGCACTTGTATTTAAGCGTGAAACCTTAATCGCATTTCAATTATCCTGGCATGTTGGGACCGTTGTAACGTGTGGAAATAAAGAAAAATGCGTTTCTGAGGCCATGTTTTGAGCACTTAAACACACACAGATAAACACAGAGAAGTCAATAACGTCTTCAGATTGCATTGACAACTGTTTGGTAGCACTTTATAATAAGTACACGCTATTTAGCGTTAATAAACACTGAATTCATCATTCATAAAGCATTATTCTAATATGGACCTGTGACATAATCTAAAGTGAAGACTATGCATGCCTTACAAAGCATTAAAAAAATGGGATTAGGTTGTTAGAACATACTTAACTAACAATTATGAATTGCAGCTTTTTTTATCATTCACGAATCATCTTATTAATCATCTATAAGTCCTTAATACTTAATTTACAAATAGGGAATCCATCATTTATAAAGTATGAAAACCCAAGCTTAAATGCGTTTAAGAATTGCATATTAATGAGTTACTAATGAGTGTTCATGTTGGAACAATGCTTTATAAATGATGAATTCAGTGTTTATTCATGCTTTACTAATGCTAAATAGTGTGTATTTATTATAAAGAGCTACCGTTTTGCCACCGAAACCATGAACGATGGTCTTGAGAGTCTAACTCACCGCTAAAGAGGGAGGCCTAATAGTGTGGAATTAGAGATTAAACTGAGTAATGTGGACCTCTTCTGTCGAATGACAGCAAACGCAAAATAAGAAGTGACAGAAAAGACGAGTGTTCAACCGACTGCATACGTCAAAGCAGATAAAGGAGAAGCGGCTCAGAAATGACACCTGAAATAATAAGACGGTCTGCTTTGAAAGATCATTTCAAGATGTTATCCATTCGTTTCCACGCAGGTTTTCCTGCAGCTCGCGGAGCGCTGACCTTTCCTTCGAGTCATCATCTTGTATCTCTTTGATCTATTTTCATCCTGAAGACAAAGACCCAGGGAGAAACTTTCCTGGACCCGGACTAATACAATCAACCGCTTCAAAGTTAGCGGCCCAGTTCGAGCTCACTTATCTGTGTAGAGGACATGTCTGAGCTGGCTGCTTCGGCCCCGGGGCCCCTGCGGGCTGAGCTGGGCGACCCCTTACATCCAATCACAGCTGGTGCGAGGCTGGTTGGGCAATGATGAGCAGCTGGCTTTGTCACATTAGCCGTGACCCCGGGGCGGCGTGGCCGGCTGCCGAGAGGCCTGGGGAGGACAAGCCGAAGCAGATGTCACATGCTGATTCCGTGGCTCGGACGCTCCGGGGGGTTTTATTTATAAAAAGGTCTCATGGACAAATGGGATTGCAGGTAGTGTTCGTTTACGGAAGTCGGAAATTCACGTTTCCCTTGGTGTTGATGGAGGCCGCGTGGTGTAAAATAAATAGTCAAACTTGATCCAAACCGAACATTTTGTCGGATCTGCTCTTCCCGAAGCGGAGGCTCAAATTGCACAGCCAGGAATGTTTTTCCAAATGGAAGTGGAAAGCTACACGGGAGCGTGTTACGGGAGTCCCGCATGCCCGTCATTCACACAAAGCCGGAGTGTCAACTAGAGACGTGCTGCAAGAGGAATCAGCTGGAAGGCAAAATAATTAAACTTTTATAATGGATGAAGGTTTTAAGAGCCTTTCCCTCCAACAACTAGTTGGCTCAGAGACCACACATTGAGGTTCATTATTCTAAAGCATTCGGAAATCTAATCTTTTACTGACAGGATACTTAAAAAAAAAAAAAAAACAGTAAATCCACCCACGAAGAGCCGAGAACACGATTTAGCATGTTCAGCTAAACTGGTTTGCAATATTAATAGGACGAGGAGCCGAGGCTTGAAAAACGTTGTGATGAAAGTGAAGATCAAATCGAAGTAAAAGCCCCGGGCTCGACTCCCCGCTGAGAGGAAGGAGGAAGAGGATGTGAAAGGACAGGAGGTGGACGAAGAGGAGAGGAGGCAGGAGAGAGAGAGAGAGACAGAGAGAGAGAGAAAGAGATCAACATGGGGTTGGAAAGACGAGTGGACAAAGTGGTGTTTCCTTATTTCCTCGTCTCCTTGGTCCCCTCCCACCCCCTCGAGTTTTAAGGCCCACTTAAAGGTTTAAAGAGCCTAGAAATAAAACACGAAAATCGACAAAGTAAGCAAAAAAAGTGGGCGATCAAGGATGAATCTCGTAACTTCATCCTCGTTATTGTGAGAATTGTTCCTGGTCTCTATGGACAGCTCTGGTCACGTGGCACACTGATGTAGTGAAGCGAGGAACGTTCAATGAACCCCGGAGAAGGTAGGAGATTTTAGTGTCGGCCGAGTTGACGTGATTTCTCGAAATGTCGGAACTAAAATAATTATTAAAAATACTGAACTTAACACTCAATCAAAGCCAAACTTCTGACAGATACTTTTACCATATAGAGCTATTTTATATATTAGATAAAAGATATAGCAATGTAGTAAATGTAATATAGTTACGATAATAAAAATGAACTTTGAGTTGTTTTTTTTCGAAAAAATTTCTCTTTTTTTCTTCTTTTCTGTCTACCATCATAAATCAATTACCACTAACATATATACTTATTATATATGTCCACAAGGGTTTTCTGTATATTATACCTTTTGAAATGATTCAAATAGACCTTGTGAATGAGGAGATAATCAGGATTTAGTATGAGATGCAAACCATTCGCAATTTTCGCCACAAAATGCCTGGGCTGTGAAGCAGCTGCTGGGCGGACTTCAACAGAAACGTGTTCAAAACGCTGAAGGAGGCAAACATTCGTCGCTGCTCTCAGAAGTAGAGCGTGAATATCCACGTTTGGAGCTGAGCTCGTCCACCTGCAGAGCGAATATAGCCTCGGATTTCCTCGCAGCACGACTTAAAGATGACTTACATAGATGGAGTAAAGAGGATGAGGAGCCTAAACTGAAAAGTTAAAAGGGTGGATTTAATCATCGGCTTTATAAAAAAGGAGCTATACCGCTGTTTCCAATATCCCTCCTTGTGTTATCAGCCAGTGACTCATCTCCCCATTATTTCCGCTGAATTTCCCTGTCATACGTATGGTGTTAAAGATGTGTGAGAAACACCATCAGCGTAATTACCTCAAGAGTCTCTCTTGAAATAAATTGGGGAAGGTAGAACAGATGTTGCACAGACATTACTGCTCCTGAACGCCCCTCTTCTCGCCATATAGCTGTAAAGGTTATGTGTCATCCAAATCAATTTTAATAATTGACCAGATAGGAGCACTATAATAAAAGAAATGATAAATAAAACTATACTCAGTAGTACAACCCATCTTGCTTTGGCTGTGTCCCACATCACAAACAAATATTATAGTCCAATCTGATGGCAATTATGGTATTTTCTTCCGATTCCAATGCAATTTGCAACCTTCAAATGTAATAATGAACAAGAATAATATTAGTATTAGTATTGAATTATTGTGGGTAAAACTAACCTTGTTAACCCAGTTTATTCCCACGTTCATTCATTTTGTGTTCAAATATACAAATGAGGCACGATCTAAAGCTACCTTTTGGGGAATTTCTGAGAAATACATGCAAATAAACACATTAATTAGTATGTTGGATGTTTTCTGTCCACTCAACCTAACAAAGACTGGCGTCACCTCTCCTGAGTTGATGCATGTGTATTTATAGACAAACAGCCACATCTAGTGCATCAGCGATCATGCTCAAATAGCCCCCGTCACCTCTTTAGAGGGTGGACATCTCATAAAACATATTAAGTAATGGTTGTGCGTGTGCGTGTCTTCTTGCCTTTGTGCGTTGCACGGTCCCTGAAATTAAAGTAAGTTAATTTAGCGGTCTATTGAGTAGTCCATTCTATTTCCCATCACAGCCCAAGGTGACAGCGTGATACACTTTCATGTTGTTTTGAAGAGGTTTGGGGGGGAGGGGTGCTGTGTTTGCTCTGTCCTCTCTCCTCATACACAAAAGTGCTTTCTCCCACACAACCTGCCATTACAGCCCTCCTTCTAATCAGATTTGCAGAGCGAGGCCAAATGCAGGGCTCCTGAGCTCGCCTGGCTGAAGGGGGCGGGGCCATAGGAAGCCCCCGTTTGGACGGGCGGCTGAAATAACAGTGATCACTCCTGACAGCGGCGCATGAGTGGAGGCCGCACTCACATTTGGCACGGCGCTCGAATGTCGCCTCACCTTCGGCGCGCACTAAAAAGGTGACAGGCGCCGTCCTTCTGGGCTTGTATGGCGTGGACTGACACAGGAAGTGACATGCTCACGATGGCGTGCAATCACAGACGGACCCCACGAGAGCGTGTTGATGATCCGTAATGGCCGAGCTCGCTGGCGCACACGTGCAACCGTGTAATGAGATAATATTTGGGGGCAAATTTGTTATGTTGATGGGATAACGGGGCTGAATTAAAGGCAATAACCCGTCCAATAACAGGTCAAGTACCATGTGCATCTAATTAGGCGGCCATTTTGGAATTAGCGTAGCTTCATAAGCATCCAAGGAAAACGTGTGTTTTGGAGTAAGAAGGCCGAACCAGTTACAAAACTATATATACCCAAGAAAATTAATAAAAATAAAAACAGTTGGTTCTGTAGTTGCAGGTGCAACAGAGACATAAACATTGAACACTCATTTAAAAAGTTATTGTCATCAAATTTAAATTGTATTTCACTGTTTTGTTCCTAGTTTCGGTCAACATTCCTGCACACAAAGCGACGAGCGAACGCAACATCCAGTCCTTAATAACTTTAAACCCCTGAAATTAAACTGAAAGTACCTGCACTCACAAAGCCCATTATAATCATCTATTTCAGGGCCAAGGACACATTCTGGCATTTCGGCTCTCCATTCATCGTAGCTCCTTTTGACTGCGATAAAAAGCATATTTCAAATCATGAAATTGTTCAACATTCCCATTTAAAAGTGACTTTTCTGATGCCAGACTCCTCGTCCTGCTTCAGGTCCGCCTTGAACAGCCCTGATTGGGTCATTTAAATCGGAATGGCGAGGCACCGAGTAATACGGGACCCGTTCTGATCATATTCTTCTAATGAACACCCTTTTTCATCCCATAAGTGCACTTTTATCCTTTGTGTAATTTGATGTTCTCTATGTTTGCATGGGCACCTTTTTATTACTCTCGATTGCGACGTACGGCAGCCCTCCAGAGCCTCATGCATCTCTGACCAACATGTGAGAACGCGTGCGACCTGGCGCCTTTCCTTTCTCTTCTTTCCCTTCTACATCGGGACATTTGTAGAACTAAAAAGGAATCGAGGTTAGCGGGAATAGCGGGATGAAGCGAAAAGCCGTCCACAGCCTCCCTGATCCTCACATCAAAATATCACTGAACCTTCACAGGATGTTGTGGAGCACACGGTGTAGAGCAGATTTCCAATTCCTTCATCTCTCAAAGAACTGGAAGCCTTTTCCCTTTGAAGAAATTATCCAATCTCCCACTGCACACGGCTGAGGAGGACTGGAGCTGATCCAAAAGACAGGAGCTGACCCTATTCTTTCACAAGAAGTATTCATAGATAGTTAGGAGCTGCCTTGTGTGTTCCAATTTAGAGAAACTTTGAGGGAATTTGTTGGCTCTGATGGTTTATTTGTGAACGTGAATTTTGATTTATTCCTGCAACCGTTGCCTCAAATGTTTATCGTGAAATTTTCAGCTGATCTGTGGCCAGTTGCACCGTTGTTTAGTTAGTCTCATGAGATGTAAGAAATGTGATGCGCATTCCTCCGTTTAACCTCTATCCAACTAAAAGAACATCTTTTCTTATTATTTCTTGTAAGTGATTGATACAGCAGAGGAAAGAGACAATGAGATAAGGGGAGCGGTATCAATCATCATTTGCAGAAGGTCATTGGCGTGGACACTGAAAGGGTTCGGTTCCTTTTTTTTTTTATTTAACGTCCAGGCGGAGTCTAAAGCAAAAGATCCCACAATGATGAGGCAAGGACATTAATTAACTTGACCTTCAGAATAATGGTTATTCTTATACAGGGATCTTTATATGTTTTTCATAAGTCGTATTGTATAAGCCTATTGATTATAACTATTTGATTAGTTTGACCTACTGGGGTATCACATTAATGCTCAGCCAGGGAATTCAATTAAGCCCAATGCTGGATGAAGTGTCTGCCAAGCAATGAAAACCAGAGGAGCCCCTTGCTCCTAACTAATAACTGTTATAACTGACAAGGTGGTGCCTCTTTGTGATGGTTAATTATGTGTTGTACACTGGCAGAAATGCATTAGTGGAAGTGCTGTTCTCTGGTACATGTAATGAACTCAACCCTTTAATGTTGTTAAACTAATTGAGCCCCTGCTCCAAAGTTACTAAAATTTGTCGTAGTTTTCCTCCTATTATGAACCTTTTACTTCAGCCAGCATTAAACATTTTCAATATATTGGTGGAGACTCAGTATTTCCAAATAAATAGTCATGTCAAATGCATTATGCCAGAAATACAAGGATGTCCTACTCAGGCTGCTTCTGAAAAGGGAAACCAATGCTGCAGTGCTTTAACTTTATATCCAATGACCAGCAGGGGGCAACTCATCTGGTTGTACAGAAGTCTATGCTTCATGTGTTAAAGCTGCATTCTCTCTCCTGACCACCAGGGGGCGACTCCTCTGGTTGTATAGAAGTCTATATAAATGACTCTACTTCTCTGTTTTATTCCCTCAGTAAACATTGTAAACACAAGTTTATGGTCTGAGTCTCTAGTTTCAAGTCTTCAATGCAGCATGATTATTTAGTAAATTATGGCAGGGTATGCTTTAGGGCGGGGCTACATGGTGATTGACAGGTTGCTAACACAGCGTTGTCTGGTCCGGGATGTCTCAAAGTCAGCAAGCTTTTCTGTCTATTCTCCCCCACTAAGCAAGAGGTAAAGCAACGTGTAGGAATAGTGATAGCAGAGATGCACTGACCCGAGTTATGCCACATTAAGGATGGGTGACAGGAAATCTTCACGCTTGATAATAAAACTGCTCCTCTACACACATAAAAAAAAAACATTAGTCCGACCCAGGAGTTTCAGCGCTTTCCTACGTGGCTTCATCACGTGTTTCTAAGTTGTGACAGAATCATTCAAAACATCACACGCTCTGAAATCACGCTGCTGACTCAGACGACGCGGCAGTAACCCTATCGTGGATCTGAATATAGATATTTCATCTTGGCTGGATGCTTCCCCTTTGATAGTCTTATGCATATTCATTAGCCGTGATATCCACCAGAAGGTTATTATCCATAAATGTCCCTCTGTAATTAATTAATCCTGTCTGCTGGTTGCTCTCCCTGCCTCATTAATGAGCCAAGTCTAGCTGATTGTAGTCATATTCATGTGTCCAAATATACAGCTCTATTTCGGCTTCGTAATGCGGGGTGTTTCACTTCATCAGCAGCAGGAATGGCCACAGGGCCGAACGATGGGAAGCATCCCGCCCTCGTCAGAGTGTACTGGGACCTGTTTGTCTGTCCGGGTTGTTGCAGTAATGAGGGAACACGCCGCGGCCGCAGAGTCAAAATTGAGGGAGCGTCTGGGACAATGAGGCAAAGTTTACTCACACTCGGATGAGAATCACCTTCGGTGGGTAATGCGGTCCAAGGAGACAATTATGGGGGTAATTTTGTGCTGTTTAGCGAATTGATTTTTAAAGCTACCCCAGAGGCACAACTATTACCGTTGGTTCGAGTTTTAATAAAAATCCAATATGAATTTGCACAAAGCCAAGATGAGTAACTCTGGCACATTAGGCTAATAGAGAAGAATACCACAGCTCACGAATGGCTTGCAAATAGCTTGACATTTACCCTGCCATGGACTCAATTATTGGTGAGAATTTTATCCTTAGGCTCTGCTCCGTTATGCATGGTGCTTCCTGCAAATGTTATAATCTATATAGGCTTTAAGGGGACACTGCAGCACATGTTCTCCTGATATTTGGCCAAAATGTGTGCTTGGCAGTGATGGCTTAGCGCTTGAAGAGATAGCATCATAATTGGAAGCTCACATGTCAAATCCCCAAACCTCGGCCCGGATGTGAAGTGTTCTTGAGCAAAACCCTAAACCGCTCCGCTGTCATGTCTGATAGGAACATCAGCGAAATGTATAAAACATTAATGTAAATTGAAGGACTTGAGCAGAGGACTTCTTTTGTGTGCCCAGGGCTTCAGATTTAAATCACTCACTGCTGGGGCCTGTGACATTAAACTACAATCCCCCAGCAGATTGAGAAAGCCATTGTGTTCACTGGTTTGCTAGCTGGGAAACGTTTGAACGTGATGGGGAAGCTCAGCTCCCGATGTGAGACACAGCATGGGAAATAAAGAAAACTGTGGAATAGATAGAAATATTATCTTCAGTTATTTATCACCGAATGAAAATAGAGCATTATTAAAAATGCAAGCAAAGCCATCAGGGAAGTAGAACTTCTAGTAGTTGTGTTGCGTTAGCATGCTAACCCATGCTAATGTGCCTGTTAGCACGGGTTATTGGTCATAACCCAAAGTAATGGATAAATTAAAAGTATGACATGCTGAAGATGCTAAAAATGAAATTACTGGATCACAAAAGTGATTACAAAACCCGATTATCATCTGGGTTTGTAAAAATAGTGATTGAATCCACTCATCCCTTATTTGTTGTGACATTTCACTCAAAACCCACAAACGTCACACTAATGGTAGCACTACGGGGAAAATCAGATTTAGTATTCACCTTTTATGTATCATGGACAGCTGATATTTGAGGCGATAATTCAATTAAAAATGCTTAATTGGCATTAATGTAAAAAAGGTAATTGTTACATCCAATAGTTACTGAGATTTTTTAGATTAGACCCAAACATCAACAACTCTTCCACTCCCACATGGGACGCCAGTTAAAGGTCATACTGTCATACAGAGTGTGGCGAGTCCTACCTTCAGCTCCTTGAGTTCAACATGTTGGCTTAAAGGGATGAGAGCGTCTCTGGTTCTGGCTTCTCCTGGAAAAAATCTTCAAAATATTAATACAGTCTTTCCTTTCATCAAATCTGAGTACATTGGATTATCTAAAAAAAACACTGTCACTAAGCTTAATCATCAATTTTTATTTTTAGTCCCCCCCCCCCAAAAAAAAGACATGGTTTTCAATGGAGCTCATTAATCCTAAAAGCACTGAATTAGCATGATTAGCTGATATTAGCTGGCTTTAATCAAGCTTTGTGGTTAATTCACTTTCAAACAACTCTGAAAGGACTTTGGGAATTCAGAGTCGAGGAAACCTGGCTGACTTTCAAATTCAGGACGACTACGTGTATATGAATTTATATGAATTCATAGTGAAGTGAACAGCCTGCAGCAATGCTGTTAGCTTACTGCTCTTTTACCAACTCTTAGCTCTTTGTTAGCGAGCAAGCTACATGCAGGTGTCACAAGATACTCTGAGCTGGCAAAATACAAGACAGAATTAATGTAATTTACCACAAAAAGCTGTTTTCTTCAGTCACACAGCCACAGAAGGACCCCAGCAGCTTGCTTCCTGGAAGTTTAAGTACTTCCTGTTGAAACAGGAAGTTACGGTGGGGGCATTGTTAGCTAGCTCTGATGTTTCACAACTGCTCGGCCTTGTTTGGCATGTTGACATGTTACACTATGAATCAAATTCACCCCAAAACAATGATACATTTAAACTCTTGGTTCTGTTACATGTTTAAATATAGATACAAGTCATATCACTATATTCTGAAGTAATTGCAACATTGTATTGTCAAAATAATGCACTAAGCATCATTGATGGTGTCTAATTGTGTAAGATTATCCGAGAGGGATCTTTTTTACTACACACTTCATCTTAACTGTAGGCAAGAGCCAAATCACATATTTTAGTTGGCTATTATTAAAATATTCTTAGATGCTCTATTTTACTCTGAAAGAGAGGTGATCTTGATTTCTGACAAAACATACCCGCAGAGCAATTTGATTTGAACATTTATCACAGGCTGCATTCAAAGCATTTCATTTTTTTTTCAGGGACAAAGCTGCTTATTAGTCAACTGCTGGCATAAAATCCATTCATTGGGATTTGATTCCAGCGAGAAAAGAAAAAATAAATTCAACCGGTGCACCGAAATGTCTCTGTTGCATGAGGAAGTGTCCTTTCCATCCAGCACAAAAAGGTATTTCACAGCTCAGCTGTATGTGCACATACTCAATTACATCTCCTGTAGCTCTGAGCTTTATAATGAAAGAGCCCTGAATCACAGCACAGGGAGATAAAGTGACCAGCGTAGGCTTCAAGATTTCCATCCTAATGTATTTATCCGTGTCTGCGCTGAATATCAAAAGGCCTCAACACACCTCATGTGTTTCTCTTTCAAGGCACTGCATCACTTTGAAAGAGTTACAACCTGAAGTAATTTAGGCCCATTCCCTTGGAAAATCCTCCCGGTGTGTCCTTGAATGCTGAGCCTGCAGTGTGAGCAGCCATAAAGCTCTCATTTGTCATCTGGATTGTGTCTCAGCCCCCCCCCCCCCCGAGCTTGTTTGCCGGGACAGCGTGAGGACTGCTTTATCGCTTGATGTTTAGTTGATTTTAATAAGAAAAATGGAGGCGACGCGGCTTTCTTTTCATTCCTCGGCTATTTATGTTTCCGCTTCATCTCCCTGTTGTTAGAGCACAAGGTTTCCCGCATGAGTGGCTCCCACAGCCAATTCAAGACGCTCCGGCGGGGCGACGTGAGCTCATCTTGAATTCATAAGACATGAGTCAGCAAGTTCTTGGAAGATATTAGGAAGCCTCCGCCCAGTCACTCCTCTCTGCGCCCGTTAATAGGGTCATATTGAGTTTGACAGACGCGAATGAGAAGTCGTGTGATGGCACATTCAGCCGGAGCTCCAAATGAAGGGGGGCGCGAGCGTGGGAAATGCTAAGTGATGCTTCTTTGCCGAACTTACTGATAGAAATGCTTATGACAGAAGTACCGAGGGCTGCAGGAATCTGCTGAAAAGTCAAACGCGCCCCGAGCGAGGCACGCCGCCAAGCGCGCTCACCTTTTCAACTCTCCTTCGCAGGTCTTGATGGAGCTGTTGGGCGTCCCGGCATCCGCGGTAATTTAAATATTTGCATCCGCGCTTCATCACGCACGGCCTTTACCGGTTTTTTTTTTTTTTTTTTATAAATATGACTTGTCAAAACAATATCCATCTTACAGCAACAACCCGCAGTGTTTATGATGTAATGGTGCGTTGCTGCCACCGGTTATAATAATCATATTTCCTTCTTTCTGATGACATTTCAATTCCTTCAGGGACCTTTTTTCAGGCTCATGTTACTTATCAAGCGAGGGCATGTGAATTTAGGGAGGTGCGCTCGGTCAAACTGACTCGTTAAAGTGAATATTGGAGCAAAACGAGGAATGAAATCTCATGAGCTTTCATTTTTAAAGGTGCCTAAACGGTTTCATCCTGCTTCGGCCGCTCAGGTGAAACGTTCCATCACTGCTGGGGTGCAAAAAAATATTATTTTTTTTTTTATGCCGTGACAGATTTATTGTATCCTACTTCTTGAACCAGGATTAGTCAGGACACACAGCTGCCGCCTCCCATCCCCTCTCCTGTCAAATCGGAGCAGTCGGCCCTCTGCTGGGAGAGTCTGAAATCAAGCAGATTAAGGAAGCGGTAAGAGTTTGTACCTGCCCACGAGGCTAGAAGAGTTCGTCGGCTAAGTTTTAATTTAAGTGTAAGGAACTCTGCACGCGAGCATTTAAGTGCGTGCGTGCGAGAGAGAAAACTTCCAACAATGGCGGCGAGATTTGCTCCCACACATCCCAAACTTCTCTTCTGGTTGGGATTAAGGCTGTCAGGGAACAGTATCATGGGAGTCTCTGCGAACGGAAAGATTAGGTGGAGAAATATTACCTGGAAGGCTTACCGCGCTATCTTTTTCACGTGGCGTGCGACTTCCCAGCGGCGCTCGACGCACTTAGTGTTTGCTTGAGTGAGTGTGTGTGTGTGTGTGTGTGTGTGTGTGTGTGTGTGGCCCGACACTTCTGCTGGTTGTCTGGCTCCCTATGTGGGGGGACGTAATCACCTATCAGGCGTCCACGTGACGAGCTGAAGAGATGACTTTGGTGCCTTTAACTCATCACACACACACACACACACACACACACACACACACACAGAGAGAAAGGCCAATATTGGCCCTCTCTGCATCTCTTCAAATGAGACTGTTTGATGTGCAGACTTCCTTTGAGCCCCCGTGGGAGACGAAGCTGAAGTTTGTTCCCCTTGTTAACAGAGGCCCTTGCAGCCGGGATCCAACCGGCGGCCCGCTGCTTCCCCTCCCTCCCCCCCTCCGCCCCCCATCTCGTGGGCGGGAGACGTCTGAGATTCGTTATCTGTTGACTTCAAATGAGTGCTGGAGAGGGGGCAGCTTTGTCGAGCAACACTGTTGGCTCCTCCGGTGCATCCAGCATTGTTTTAATTCCTCCTCCGACTCTGCAGCTCGTCGACTGCTTCAAGGAAGGGAGGCAACGCAGTTACTGCCTTAAAACGGGAGTGATGGAGGTCCAGGAGTGACCTTGATGCAAATAGCACCCCTGTCCTCTGGAAAAATGAGCTCTGCAGACATAAATTAAACACTATTAAAGTGGAGAAGTCATAAAACCCTTACAAAAAGATTTTGTGGAATAATGAATGAAAGTGCCCCTCTACGACTGATGTGTTTTTTTTATTATTTCTTAACTATAGTTCAACGCTCCCGCTGCTCATTTTGTATTTATTTAATCCCTCACTCAGGTTTGCATTGATGAAATGGCCTCTGGACTTATTAGTAGACTTGTTTGTTGCCTGACAACTTTAAAAAGAAAATCTGCTTTTAGGTCATGTAAAACAATGTAAGACCGCTTTGAGCTTAAAACCAGTGTTTTACATCAGTAAATGAAGACTTCAAAAATGATTCTGATTCTGCCCTTTATGAATACTTATGGGAGTTAAAAGCTACATTATCTCTCACAATGTAGCATGGTCTAGCAGGCTATAGCTGTTGCCTTCTTGATGCTAAGCTACGTAGCCGCTGGCTTTAGCATCACATTTACTGTATGTTACTGTTATCTGTGCATCCCTCTACTAAAACAATAAAGCATCATCTTGAAGTACTTGAAAAGCAGCTGATAAACACTTGAAAGAGAGACACAATGAATGGCGACGTCTCGCTCTCTTCTACCAGGACATGTTTATTTACAGCGACCAATGACAGGAGTCACAAGTGTTCCACAGGTACGTACAGAGAGACATCAATAGTTCCCACCTCCTGCACAAAGCACACTCAGCAGGGACAGTCCAAGGGACGAGGGAGCATGAGGACGAAGAGGACGAAGAGGACACACACTGTACACTGAGCTCGAGCACACCTGTTGTCACCCCCGACAGAAAAAGGATGGAGGAGGAGGAGGAGACAGAGAACGAGAGGGGAGGAGGAAGAGGGTAAGGACTCATATTCAAATACAAAAGAACATGTACAAATCGTATAGCCTCCAGGCACTGTGCTCCCATATTTACAGGCGTCGTAACAGGCGGCGGAGGACCATCCATTTGAGATATGCAGGTTCAGGGGCGCACCGGGGGGGTAAACAAAGCCAGTGCTATGAGGTCTGAGATCAGAACCGATGAGAGGGAATGGCGGCGGTGGCAGGTGGGCGAAGCTTCGCAGACACGTGGGCGGGGCTTCGCAGACACGCGCAGCCCCGGGGGATTACTCGGTTTTTACCCATCGCTCTGAAACCTACCGGATGGGACTCGCGGCGCGAGACTGAGAAGTGTACTTGGCTTACACTTTTTTTTTAAAACAATCTAATATAAATAGATAATTAAGCCGAGGAATAAATTATGACGTATGATAAGTAAAACGGCAGAATAGCATAAAAATTGAATCTTTGATTTCAGGTGTTATTCGAAATTGGGAGACTCTTATTGTGAAATATCTGAATGGGCACGCGCTCATAAGCAGATTGACTTACAGTACGTGCAGATACATTCAACAGACATACATGCAACCTGATGACAAGAATATTCACTCACTCATGCATGTATGTATGCACACACACACACACACACGCACGCACACACACTGCATTAAAACCAGATTTCTGCAGCCCATGGCTCCAGAGTTACAGCTTCAACCTGACATCTAGGTAGTTACACACGTCCGTTACTGTCCAGCGTTGTCGGCTACAATCCACGATTCTACTACATTTCCCAGAATGCACAGCACCACGATGAAAAAAACAAAGAAACTCAACCTTCTGACACATTCGGTGGCGAAAAAGTCAAAAAATGATTCGAAGGTCTTCACTGCTGCAGCGGCATTGGGCCACAAGGGGGGCGAGGGGGGGCGGGGGAGGGGGGGGATAAAAAAAAAAGAAGAAGAGAGAAGGCACACTAATGCCGTAATTACCGTCTCCATTGAAACACCGTGAAATAGCCGGAGGGCATGGATTTTCTTGAGGGAAAGCAAATGACTTGAAAAAGCAGTATTACATCATCACTGAACTTTGGACTGAAACACAACAGAAGAAGAAAAGAGCCCCAAAAAAACAAAACAACAAAAAAAACTTTCATCTGAGGAGGAGCGTTCACAAAATAAAAGCCAAGCCTGTTGCATTTTGAAAAAAGACACATCCTTTAGGGTATATTTACATAAAAGCTCTGTAAAATATTTTTTTTTTTTCTTTCACCTATGTACAACACATGACAACATCAGAGAGAATAGCAATCAGACCAGGAAACAAAAAACAAAAAGATTTTTAAACGGAAACAAAAAAATGCATCTGAAACCAAAGAGATGGAAATATTAAAATAACATAACACACCCGTTTTTTTTCTTCATTACTCAACACGGATATGAATAAAACATAATTACGCACACTTTTGAGAATGAATATTCAGAGTTAATATAAAAAGGCAAAAAACAATGCATGTGTGTGTGTGTGTGTGTGTGTGTGTGTGTTATACACAAACTATGATCCACAGTAGCCCTTCTGAAAGCATTATTCATCAAATGTCAAATCCCTCTGGATAATTAATCACCAAATTCAAGTTTGATACAATTTTCTCACCCCGTGGAACGTCGGCAGCGTCGGGCCTTCGCTGCAGCCGGACGCCCGGCTCGGCGGTTAGAGAGCTGCCGCGTGGACGCTCGGGGCGCGGGGGGCGGGTTTAAATGGTGGGGGGGCTGACTGCGTGAAAGTCCTATGTAGGTTGTAAAACAAACAAAAAATAATCCAGTAATGAAGCAAAGAAAATACAATCATTGATCAACAAGAGCCTTCCACTGACGCCATGTTTAGGAACATGATACATTTATCACTCAGGGGGTCTAAAAGGTTGACCCTTCCTCTCTATTCCCTCCCTATTATTTGTATTTACACATGCCTGTCACTGGGGCATCGTTATAAACAGATATTTTACTCCACTATTTTCCAGTGCTGTAGTTTCTCTGGGTTTTGGTCTCGTGATCCGAATGTTCTTTTGGCGGCGAGGCGACGCCCCCTTTTTTTGTGTGTGTGTGTTTTTTTTTTTTTTTTACGCTTTGCTGTCGTCGGGCTTTGTGTGGATGCTGTTGTCGCCGTGCACTTTGATTTCAATCGTATCCGGCTTGAGAGACTCTTTTCCATTTTCTTCCTTCAGCGGTAGCTTCCTGTGGGGAGAAGAAACAACAACAAAAAGAGAGAGAGGGGGAGGAGTTATTGGTGATTTGCAGTGCGGACGCAGCGCTGCTGGGTAATTACAGGAACTAAAAGCACACGCACAATTAATGTGAACAGGCACAGACTCGTGAGTGACCACCTAGAGGATGTGTTGTATGAAGCAGGCACATACAATAAATGCTCGCTAAACTACAACTGAATTACTGCCATGAGAGTGTGTGGGCTTAATGGGTTTCTGCACACCATGTGTACGTCCCGCTTTACAGCCCAGCAGTAATCACCTTTTTAGACCTTTTGGTGCTAGAGTGAGGGGGGGGGGGGGGCATCGGGATTAATAAAGAGGAATTTAATTGAAGTGAAAAGGCAGCCGGGATATTAGTGCGATTATCACCAGAGGAGCTCCTTCCTATACGCCCCCCCTCCCCCCCCCCCCCCCCCCCCGCTTCCCTTTATCCCGGCTGCTCGCCGTTCTCCACGCCGCCGCCTTTCCGAGTGCCGCGCTCTCGTTTTCCCCGCCCCGCGTCGACCTGAATAACGTCGCCTCGGCGCTGCCGCGGCTCCCATTCGCCGTTTGATTCATTTGGAGCGAAGGAGAGGGAGATAAAATATACATTGCTGCGTTATTAAGGCGCGAGGCGTCTGATTGGCTGGCCCGCCGCCTTCTTCTTCTTCTCGGGGCTCGCGCGCTCCTCTCATCTGGTTTCCAGTAATTCAGCGGGACGACATCACAGCTTTATCTTAACGATAATGTGGCCGCGAGATGAACATCTAACCGGGATGAATTTCCAATGAAATGATGAATGAGAGTTTTTATCTGCATTCCGCACAAAAAACTAATTTATCCTATTCCAGTTAATGCAGAGAGCGGGAATGGAATAATACAGCGGCATAATGCGACTTATGCATTTATTAGAGCTTGGTATGAGGCATGTGCTTTGTTTTAATGACACATTCATATTCTAATTCAAACTCAAATGTATTTGGACACGTGAAAAGGCCTATAATTAATTATTATTTTTAAAAAGCTATATAAATCCTCCTTCTACGCCATTGATGTTTGAATGCTCTGTCTACTTAGCTGTCATATTTAATGCATTTAAAATGATTTATCGGCAAAGAGTCAATTCTATTTGCTGCGGCCACTGAAATGCAGAAGCCTAAAAAGAATAAAACCAACGCGTTTGTAGTCGAAATATGAAACGTGGAAAGTTGTCTATCTTTTGTCCTTTCATTATGGAAATAAAGGCCTTTGCTGGACTTCCAGCTCGGGAACGTCTTGAGGCAATAAATCCGACAACAAAAGACAACAATAAAACATTGAAAGTGCAAAATGTGAAGATATTGAGATGCAAGCTTCTTTTGTTTTTTTTTTGCACATCAAAGCTCCAGCATCTCGGCTTCCCCTCCTCCTTCACTGGCGCTGCTCATTTCCCGGGTTGTCCCGCTTCTTATTCCCAACTCCTGTTAATCATTCAGGACTTGTTCGTCACCTTGCACGAAGAGGCATAAACCATCCGTCCATCGATGCCGCTTGACTCCAGGTTCTGCTCTATCTCCCTCCCTTGGCCATAAAACCGAAAATAATTTGCATTTTCAAGGTTTCGTGGGCTCCGACTGAGAGCGAAACTCAGAAATATTTAACAGGGCGGCAGAAATATATGAGATCTAATGTCTTTGGAAGTTTGGTGTATTGATCCATGAGTGGAATTCAAAACTTCCCTCTTTATATTCAACTTAAACTGCATTGAATTAGTTAGTAATGCACAGAATGCATGTGATGGAGCTTCATCCTTTTAATACAGTATTTATTTATCCAATAAAAACCATAGATGTTGATGATTCTTACAATATCGGATATTTTTATGACATAAACTCCTCTCTGAATACTAGATGTGTATCTCCAAGGGGGTTTCCCCCGAGATCATGAATGTAGATCAGCAGCCCTGCGTGATACTGAACTATCATAAGCCCAAATATTGCAGCTGGCCAGAGGGGGGTTCCCCATTGGCTGATTGGTCCTGCACCGAGGAACCAATTTCATGTCCCATTAGCTTCATGCAAACCCAGATTGGACGGTTTTCCTCAACATATGGGACGGCCTCTCCGGAGTGCGGACGCCATATCGAGGACACGGCTAACGCGGCCCGGTGAACCAGCACGGCAACACAGTTTGTCATTAAGGAAGTTGATGCTCTGGGGAGGAAACTGCTGACGCATCAGATCTTCGCGGACCCCCCCAGCGAGATGCTTTACAGACGCATCAGAAGTTACGCTCCACACCGACTGGAGGAGATGGTCTGATCTCCACGGGCAGCGGTTCAAACCACACAGATGTTGTTCACCGTATCTGCAATTATTGATCAAAGTTGGTGGAGATGGAGAGTGACGCAATTGAGTAATTGAATTGCGAGAGATCTCTTGCTCGCTCATAATAAAAACATGATATGCGTGTGGTGTTTGAAAGGGATTCCACTCGCCGTTAAGCCTCTTTCAACACATCTGTTGATTCCAAAACTCTCATCCCGGCCGGCACATCAGAGACTTCTCCGGCTAATGAAACTCTGCGTTCAGACTCCCGCCTGCGAAACCCCAACAATCAATACAACCCCCCGGGTCCAGTACATGTGTGATGCTCCTCAGGCAGTTTGTGCAACAGTTGCTCTCTCTGCACAATCAACCCCTCAGAAGCTGCGTTAAAAATAGAGTTCGGGACACGGAGCGAACACAAAGGCCTCTTTTGATGATGCTGAGAGGCCCGGCGGCTGTGCATGTTGGGCTACGTGGGCGGGAACGCAGATCTGAGCGTATGAGTGACACCCGACTGGCTCCGCCCCCCCCCCCCCCCCGGTTTGTGTACACTAAATCTTTAGGTTGACAGTCAGGATCTCAGAGCCGACGTTCCCACGGGGATCAGAGACCTCGATACCGGAGCTGGCGGAGAAACACGCATGATTGTGTGGCACGAATATATAAAAAGTCTCCGTCAAGGCCAAACACATTTTTTTCTTTTAATTATTATTTGCCAAGTGAGCTATCCTCTTAGCTTCTCCAGACAACCGGCTTCCCGAGCTAAGACGAGTGGCGCGGAGATCACACTTAATTAAATGTCAGACATCTGAGGCTGCCGCTCCAGAGTCCGAGATGCAAACTGTCTAGATTCTTAAAAAAAAAAAAGGTTTGCATAATCCAGAGTCATTTTATTTATTCACAAGCATGATAAAGTGGGTGAACGCTCTGCTTTGCATAATAAAATGCAGCTCCTGCACACTCACTGCCGTGTTCGTGCCACATTATACAAAGCAGGGGCCGAGCTCGCATCAGCTGTCATGCCGGCATCTAAATCACGAAGAAAGAAAAATATATATATATATGTATATATGCAGATTTGTTATCAAAGTTCACGATTGTTTCCACGCCGAGTTCCTCTCTTTATTTCTTTTGTACCGCATACTGTCAGTGGACTGAAAGTGATCCAAGCACTGTGTACACAATACAGTTATCATACCGCAACTCAAATTATGTGTTTGTGTGCAGTGTTTGGCACTGAGATGTTTTTTATTTCCTCATGTCTGTCGCTGCAGGATACAGGATTATGAGCGATTTGTTTTAGGCATATGTTTGGGCCAGAATCTGGATTAAAAATGTAATTTGAAGCATTCGACTTCTTCACGTAGTTCTGTATTCAAGTCTAGGATGAACTTCCATATGGATGATGCTGGCCCTCAGGTGCTTGGGGGGCGGGGTTAAGGGCCAGGATGGGACCGGATCACCAGCAGTAGAATATGACGAACAAATCCCCGGAGACAGGGCTGATAAAAAGACAACGAGCCTTCCCAAAGACTTGAAAGTAAAAAAAGTAGATCCCTCCGCCACTTCTAGGTCAAACAGCAGACAGGAAGTCAGATCGGCTGCTGTTTCATCTGCCCGCTGGGCCCTCTGCCTTCTCAGCACACGGCCAGGAATTTACATTTGGAAGTGAGGGTTGACTTTTGAAGTCAATGGGGCCACTGCAAACACCTTTCAACTTTCTGAGGCAATTACAAAGCCCAGCGTGTCCCCGCTGATCTCCGCGCAACTCGACAGATTCATAATAGAGAGACGGCCTCACATCCTCCATCAACCTCCTGCCCGGCACCCTGCTCGACTCCCTCCTCCTTGAGGTGAGGAAGCCGGCGGAGGGAGACCGGCGGTGACCTCACCGACCCAGAAAATCTGTCTAAAAGTTTGTCAGGATTTCCAGCCCCCACACACACACACACACACACACACACACACACACACACACACACACACACACACACACACACACACACACACACACACACACACACACACACACACACACACACACACACACACACACACACACACACACACACACACACACACACACACACCTCTTTAACTCAGCAGCACAAACAGCCTCTAATCGGTGCCACTTATCACCGCCCACGCTCGTGTCGATATCATTGATATTGCTGCGCGGCGTTCGCAACTTATTATCACGAAGCATCTTCAGACGGGCACTGTTGGCATCCTGCAAACTCAGGAGGAGGATCCGAGCTTTATATTATCTCATTATACACACTTCATCTCAGGACTATTAAACGGAGCCGTGACTTAATTCTCTCCACACTAGCTCAAAGAACAATTACATTTTTATACAACCGGGGTCTCGGCCATCATTCATGTACGTTATGGAACCAATTGCTCTGCATATCACGTCTCCACACCGCGAGATGGGTTATAAAAGTATTTGCAGGTTCTGATAACGTACAGCCCTCATTTAAAAACATCGAAACTATCCCTTTAAGGTCAGTTAAACTCGACACTCCCGATGATGTCATGGGGCTAAGATACTTTTATATTTATATATTTATATATAACAGAGAATCTGAGTCACAAACTGTTGTCGTATGATGTTAAAGATGTAGGGATTACAAAAGTGCATTATGGGAAATGTAGGAAGCAGTGTGTGTGGACCTTCTGAAGGCTTCTTGTTAGTCCCTTATTTTAATGAAGTGCAATACTACATTCTGGGGCGCCCCTTTAATTCTCATTGTATTATTTCATCTTTAATAATCTGTTTGTAGCTATACTACCTCCGCCGGACACGTCTATTTTTTGCACCGTTCTGCCTGTGATTTATGTGTGTGAGTCTGCTTCGTATCGGCGACGCTGTGCTAAACCAGCAGCTCTGATGCGGCCGTAAAGCAGCCGCAGTAGCGCCGGTAAAAGCCTGCGTGAGTTGCCCGCTCCGACATAAAGCTGAGGCACATTCATGCTGTCTGGGCAGGCAGGCAGCCACTCAGCCCTCCAGCACTGAGAGCTTAGTGACTCAGCAAAAGTCAACCCCCCCCCTGCATCCCAGACGCTGGACTGGCACACTGACAATGTTAACACCAAAATGGCATCGCCTGAGGCCAATGAATCAGACTCCGTGGGCTCTGGCTTCGCGTCTCGCACCCTGCATTAAATAACGGCGAGACTAAATCTGAACCTCGATTGTAGTCTGGATTTCACGGGGCGGTGTGGCTTTTTAAATTGCACGCATAAAATAAAAAAAAGCTGGTCTTGGACATGCAGTAGTGTGAGACGTCTGCGGGGTCACTTATAGACTACGCCATGCATAATCTATATCGATACACAGAGTTACAAACAGGAAGCATGGGAGCACACAGAGTGCATGCACGACATGGGTGTGCACACCAACGCATGCAAACGAGACTCTCCCAAGGTGGAACTCACTGCACAGACATGTATGGGACGCACTGATGTTAGTGAATAAGACGTAATCGAAGACATACTGTGGTTGAAAAGGTGGTTGGGCGGCGGTTGTAGGTGTACCTACAGTAAATGGTACAAATAAGTCTCCTCTGCTCATTCACAGTGGGTATGCTGAAGAGGATCTGAACATGTCTCACTGCGCTATTCATGTCGACTTGAAAGGTGCGACGTAATCTTGCAGACTTGGTGGAGAGCACAGAAAATGGAAAACTAATACCAATCCCTGACACTATTTAAAGAGTGATATGTAAACTTTTTTGTGTCTTTTTTTACAACTTCTTAATTGCTGAGAAATATAGAAGATTTTTTCTTTCTTTTTTTTCTGATTTGCATCCACTCATTCAGGTTTTTCCAGCTCATTGACACACACGCTTTGAGATACGCCCCCAGCAGGGGACGCACATCCCACCTGTCACACTAGAGAATCACAACCTCTGATTGCAGCAGAGAGGAAAACACAAGAAGCACTCACAGGTAGGCGGCCTTGCCCTCCTCTATGTCCTTGCCCTTGCCGCTGGTGGAGGACTTCTTGCTGCACAGCGTGCGCGTGATGCACATCAGCAGGCCGCAGTGGCGCAGGAAGAAGCAGCTGACGTCCACCAGCACCAGCAGCAGCAGCAGCGCCCCCAGGCCCAGGCCCACCACCGTCCCCAGCCCCATGCCGCTGAACAGGGATTCTGCTAAGGCAGTGAAACACACAACACACACAAGAGAGAGGGGGGGGGGGAAACACTGTTAGCAATTGTGGTTCGTATGCGAAGACGCACACAGAGGTCGTGGGAGGGGCATCGCTGGTGGACCTGACCCCCACGCCCCCCCCAGGGGATGGTGAGCCTCCTCGCTACGCCTCCTTACGTCCATGCACGGAGGGGGAGAAGCAGGAAAAAGTTTCGCTGGTGCTACTTTAGAGACCACTCGAAGGTCAATGGATTCCTCCGCAGCCGGTTGGACGGGCTCCAACATCGAGAGAAGTCCTGATCCACAACGCCCGGACGCCCGTCAATCCTCAGTGGGCCGTCTCGATTATTAGCTGAATCCACCAAATCCACCATACCTTCTTATTCAGACTTACAGGCTTTTTTTTTTGTATATGCATCCAATGGAATAAAAGTTTCAGAGAGTTAAACAAGTGATTCAAAGGAGATTTACAGCGCGCTGAAACAGGTTTACTCGGTGCTTTGTTTGTATTAGCAGAACCTCGGAGCATGTTCCTGGCCTGAAGCTACTGAATAAAATACTTTTTTCTTTTGTTTGACCCTCAGGCCCTGCGTCTCTTCCCTCTCCATCATGCACAAGCACCTCTGCTTTCCACAGGTGCAGCATCACCACACTGAAGCCTCTTCTTGTGCAGCACTAAAAACACGGACGTGGGAAGCAGAGTAAGTATTTTGCAGCTATAAGTTCAAACGCGTTCTCTCAGAGCGGTCAGAAGGAGAAAACACACGCCGGGCTCTCAGCTCGGTCGGGAACAAGCAGCGGGACCCGCGTTCAATTGAAAGTAATGAGAAAATGAAGGCGGCGCAGCAAAGAGAGGCTCCCAGAGGGCGCAGCTGAATGGAGTTGTGCCCTTAAGTGATCCCGGGGTTGAGCAAACTGAGCATCCACCGGAGCGTCGGCGCTGACGGCTGGAGGTCAGACCTCGCCGGGAGTAATCAGCGACGCAGGAGCGAGCGAGGGTGAACTTCCCTGCTTAAGGAGGCTCGTACGCCGGCGAGTTAAGAGGAGGAGCCGACGTCGATGGGGGAGGTGCGAGCAGCCGAAGAGGAGGAGCCAACGTCGATGGGGGAGGTGCGAGCAGCCGGAGAGTCTCGCACCTCCGAGTTAAAAAAGACCCCTAATGTGTTGAGAGGCAGCGAGCTGAATACTGAGGGTTTTCACACATTCCCAAATACATTCAAGCCTGAATATTGTATGATATGACTCTGTCTTTTGTGGCGTGAGAGGAAAAACTTAGAAGAATTCACGCTAACGCAGGAACAGTTATTAATATCTGGATGGTTTAATGTGAGGGCGAAGCCTTACTTGAATGCACTTCCACTGGATTAGAAGAAATTGAAAGAAAAAAGGTCAAAATGTGTGCAGGAGCCGAGACTTTTAGCCACTAAAAGCTCCAAGAATGTTGGGTCCTACATTTCCCACAATGCACCTCCAACAGTCTTTCATTTGACTGCATCTGTCTAGGAAATGTCCGTGTTTCTTCTCCAGTTTATCGGCTTTGTGTTAAAAAAAAAAGACATTGTATTAGATTTGACAGGCTGATCTTCAGGTGTGGAATCAGCTGACTGTCCCTTTAAGAACACAATCAAACATTTTGGTGTTTTCTGTCGTTAAAATCGTCCGATCCAGCACGTTGGACTTGAAATAAAACAGCGGCATTGATAAACCCTCAAATTAAAACTCACAGCTCCAGTTTTTCCACTTCAAATCCAGTGTGCCAGAGGCTCCGAGCCACGAACGCCACATTTCCAAAGACCTGGCGGCTCCACAAACTGTGAGCTGCCACCGAGCGTCACGACCCAAACGGGTCTCGAGTCAGCGACTTTGTTCCCGACTTGGAGCTGAGAGCGCCGCCTGGCAGCGAGTCGCAGCTCCGGGAGACAAAAGGAACTCTAATTAAAACACTTTGCGTTTTTGTTTTTGGGTTTCTTTTCCGTGGTTATGGGATTTGAAACTCGCAGGCCGGATCAATATTTTCCCAACCGCCACGGGCTAGTTCTGTATCTCACCTCTTGAAAGTTTATCTGAGTTAATTTGGCGGCTGAAGCCGCGGATCGGGAGGCGGTAAACAACACCTCCATAGCTCCCCCCGAAGCATCCACACATCCAGCAGACAAAGAGAATACTGATCCGGTCCCCTCGTCTTCATCAGAAGACCTGCGATGCCCTAAAGCCTTCATATCGCTGTTTACAGCTCTACGTCTCATAAAACGCATAATAATATTAGACGCAATTATTGTACTGTATTCAAAAACCACATGAAATGCCGTGATGCTAAAGTTATTGACGTGAACAAAAAAGAAAAAGTGGAAATGCCTTTACTCTTAAATTGAAAACTGGAAGGAACGTCCAACGTATTAAGGAGAGCCCGGATGAAGATTTTTATTAAAGTGTCAAAACTCTGAGAGAGTGAAATCCATAAACATCAGACTTTCATCCGATAAGGAGCATTACTCCGAAGGGCTCAGCGGCAGCCTGACAGTTTGAGGCTGGATTGAAGCGTTAAACGCCGTTAGCCGCTTTATTACACGTCTAGAAATAATTTAAAGAAGAAGAGACTCGTGCTGAAATACAAATACATATACAATATATGTAATGTATGTTTGAATATACAAATAAAATACAAAGGGAGGCTGCAGGACCACCATGCGTGACACACATGAGCCATGATCTGGGGGCTGATGGGAAATGGTGTTTATTAAAGAAAATGTAATAAACAGTGATTTTCTTTTTTACTTTAGCTCTCTTTAAAGTACAGAAGATCAGGCAGGAGCAGCATTTTTTAATAACAAATATGAATAAAATTGTTTCTAAAGTAGGAGAATCCAAAGTCGGGGGGCCACGGTGTCTTTATGACTTTGTGAGAGGATGTAGAGCTTGTAAAGGGCAAAGGAATTTAACGTATTTAGAGTAAATGCTCCAATATTGTTTGGACTCCCTTCGGTATTGAAGCTTGAGATTATTTTGTAAAAAAAAAAAAAAAAAAGATTCCTCCCTCCCTTTGAGAAGCTGCTCAGATCCCAGTACAAGGACTTAAGGCACCACAAGCGGCTTAACTTTTAAATTTAATAAACAGGGATGAAACACAGCGAGAGTGGCCACGAGTCAGAGTATTTTAAGTGCACAGCCAAGGTGCCTTCCACCGACGGCCACAGTTCAGGGAAACAAGAGAAACATGCAGAATGAACGGATGTAAATAAAAAAAAAAATTGTGATCACGCCCTGTATTTACTCATGTGGACACAAATGTCCGCGGTGGATTTAAAGGGGAAGTGTAAAGAGAAGGAATGAGGTCATTTGTGTGCGAGGGCGATGCTGCTCTCGGCTCGCCCTGAATGATCACCTGCGCTCGGCCTGAGACAACAGTGGCTGTGGAGGCCTTCCTCCTGTAATGACCCACAGGTCAGTGATGAACTAGCAGCCGTCTGGGGGCCAAAGCTGCCCTGATTTACTATTTTTCTTTATAAAACTAAACATATATATATATTTTGTTATTCAAAGGCAGATTGTATCATCAATTTAATCTACATTTAATTAATCTCCAAGTAAGTAAAAATAGGTATAATTACATTTTCTTACACGCTACACAGTCTGAAGTTTCACTGATTTCATCACAGCTGTCCAGTTTGCATACAATATGCTCAAATGCAATTATTTCTGCATGGCAGCACAGCCTTATTTACTTTCCCCTAGTTTATGGTATCATTATTAGTCCAACTGGAAATATTTAATTGGCATTTACAGCACCATAACTGTGGTTATTGTTTGAGTTCCACCTTGCCTGGGGGTGCTGTTTCATGCTACCTGCTGTTGTTTTAAAAAAAAGGGAATAATTGTGAGTGCAGAGCCCACTGCTTTGCCGCGAAGGCATCGATTCAAGATGAATTCAAAGAGCATGCTGGGATACGGCGCCACGTTGGACTCGATTCATCTGGAATGTCGACGTGTTTCTCCTGAACTTGCGTGAGGACGTAGCTTAATATTGTTGGACGGAGGCAGTGTTCACCTGTCGTGTATCTCCTTGGAAGACAAGCAGAAGGGCTCTACTCTCTTGGATATGCCCAAGTTCTCGACTTTTCCCAAACTCTCCAACTCTGTGGCCGTTCATTCTTATTTCTCCGCTCTATTAACCCTTTTACCGACTTCTTCCGATTACTCGTTGATGTATAGGCCCATTAGCGGTTTCACCCAATTGCTAGCGATCCGACGGCGGCCATTCATACACATCTCACTCTGACAATGCAAACTCATTAAGGCCTGAGCGGTGATGGACCGTCGCTCCATCGGATCTGAGGGGAGGCGACCTCGATTGATGGCGACCCCGCGACCGCTCATTGATCGGGGAAGGCAGCGGGCGCTAATCTGTCGGAGGGGTTGGGGGGGAGGAGAGGCAAACATAATCATTTGCGGATTCTTTTTTTCCAAAAGCGCTCAGGATCATCACATCCGAGATGGTTTTTGAAGGAGAGTCCTTGTTGGACTTCACAGATGTGAATACGTGAACAGCGCTTGGATAAAACGGTTAATTATGTCACATGACCCTAATTTTGCTTGGAGGCAGAGTTATAATATTTACTTTTGTGCATCATGGACTTATGTTATTTTGAATTTGATGTGACATGATGAGCAAACCTCTTAAATAGCCGAAGCAGTGACTATAGGAATTATAATACCTTAAGACCCGTGCAATAAAACAATATCAGTGATACTTGACCTTATAAGTCAATAAAAATCTGTTTTTGTTTATGATTGCTGTACCAGATTATGAATATTGATTAATTATACTTTGCTGTAAGTAGATATTAACACTTTTAAGTATGTTTTTAATGCATTATAGACATTGAAGGTGCCTCAAATAAAACCAAAACACTGTTTATGTATGTTACGCAATTATTGCAATACTCAATGAGGTACATTTCCCTTGATTCAGCAGACACCTCACTCACTAATCACTAATTATCAATAAATTATATCACTATCAAGAAACTCCACTTTTCCTGATATAAATCATACATTAAATATAAATAATCTAAATTATTATTAAATTATAAATGATAAAACTCCACTTTTCCTATATTTCCAGATATAAATGATGTCACTATCAAGAAACATTATTATCACTAAATTATCACTAATATCACTAAATTATATCACTATCAAGAAACTCCACTTTTCCTGATATAAATTATAAATGATTAAATTATAAATGATAAAACTCCATATTTCCTATATTTCGTGATATAAATTATATCACTATCAAGAAACATGACTAAAACAAGGTATTTTTTAGAGGGATCAGTGACATAAAAACTGGGTTATTGTACATTAATGCTGCTCATAATGTCCATAAGACAACAAAACTAAAGTAAACTAAACTGCTGCTCGTGAGCGCTCCGTCTCCGCAGGAAGTCCTCTGCTTATGATCAAATATTTACATAGCTGAGGATGATGCTCTCTGCTGTTCAAGACGCTCCCTCGGAAACGCGATCCTTTGTTCCATGAATAAATGAGCGAGCACACATGTAAACACCCCCACCGCTCCTGCAGCGCTGCAGCCTTCACCCCAAGTTAGAGGAGGCGTGTTTACTTCACACAGCTGGGATGGAAACGATGTCATGTGTTGACAGTTATGTCATCGGCTGTCGGTTTTGATGCCTTTTGTTTCTGCTGCTCCAGAGGCTGACAAAGCAATGTTTCATCCGGATTAAAGCGGATTCATGAAACACTGTTTGCTGGACTAGGACTTTTCCATGACTTTTCCATGGCTTTTCCATGGCTTTTCCATGACATTTTTCCACGGCTTTTCCTTGACTTTTCCATGGATTTTCCATGGATTTTCCAATACTTTAAACCAAATTACCTAATATTTAGTGAAATCTGGGTGTGTCCATGAAAAAGTGATAAAATGTAGTATTTAAACTAACAATGAGGATTCCAAAGCATACAGTATTCCTTAAAGGACACAAATGAATGAGAGACAATAGCTTGATTAAAAGAATAAACATTTATAGATATACTCAGCGTATGCCTGCTTATATTTTGAGTCTTTCTTTTAAAAGCATATTCATTATTTCAAACTCAGCGTAAATGAACCACATGAACACATGAATATAACAATTTCCAAGACTTTTCCAGGCCTGGAAATAACCATTTTTAAATACCTTGACTTTTCCAGGTTTTCCATGACCGTATGAACCCTGTAAACAACGCTTTATTGTAGCTCTAACCTCTAAATATATTCTCCTCTGAAGCTATGAATATCATATATTTAATCGACATGCACCCGACTGCTCGAGGTCGCGGGTAATTTATTCCGCTACGGGAAAATCCATGCAAGGTGTTCAGTGTCATAATAATAAAATCAAAAGGTTGCACCGCAGATCTCGGATGAGCGATGGAGATAATAGTCTGAACAACAGCGGTGATTGTCATGGATCGTCTTCATTCCACTGCTTTAAAAATAATAATTCATTCTAGGAACATGAAGAGGGAAATGATTAATGCAATGGACAGCACTGAAAGGACACAATTCCCATTTGATTTGCTGGCATCGCCTCCAGGAAAAGTTCCACTCTTTTTACATTATTCCTTCAAGTGCTTTGATGGAAATTATTGCAACGCTCCTCCGACACTATGACGCCGGTTTAAATCAAGATTTTTTTTTTCTTATTCACTGCCAAGAAAACATCGGGACTCGGTCCCACTTGTTCCCGGATTGAGGACGTCGTCAGGAGAAGTACTCAAGGAAAACTGTCCCTGCCAGAAGTAGTATGAGTATTGTGAGTATTACGTACTGTGTACTGGAAGCAGATAATATAATTCAGTAAAAAAAAGCAAAGCGGTCTGTTTTCATCACTTTGTATTCATTGGATATTGATGGAAATCTGCATGAAAAATGCTGAAAAAAAAGAAGAAAACAATAATCTGCCTATTGCGATCAATTTGGCCTAAATAGACGTGATTATCATGAGAGGGTACACAAGCTGTCAGATACATAAAATACAACGGACGGAGGATGAAGTAAAGTACAGGAACCTCGTTACTGGAATGAAGCTTTTCTCCCACAGCCGGTATTAAAGACCTTCAGGAAGAGCTTATGCAACTTTATACTTTTACGCTTATTCTCAGATTAAGATTTAAGATACTAACCATAGTAGTAATACAAAAGTACTACCTAGTCGTAAAAAACTGTAAATCCACCCAGTTCATCCATTACTGGGGCCCCAGTGTCTCAGTAGACAAAAGGCGTTGAGCTCTTTATGAACCTTTCAAGGTTTCCCATTCATGATATCCTCAATATTCCTTAACGCTAAGCACCGGAGCGTCCTAATAATTTAACAATACGGGTTCATGCCATGGCCATCGGTTCTAACGGCTATTAGGGCAGGTGCCAGCGTCGCTTAATGGCAAAGCCCCCTGTCCGACCATAATGGTGTCACGGCGACAATGTCGGGAAAGGAAAAGCCCGAGACAAAAAGTCTCTTCATCAGCGGATCGGAGCGATGTAAAAAGGGTCGACGCGGCAGAACACGGAGCGCCGGAGACACTGGGTTGTAATTGGGAACGTGGCAGGAGGACCGAGCAGTGATTTAGGAGGTGAAAAGAAAACTTTGATTTGAAAAGGAAGAAGAAGAAGAAGAAGAAGAAGAAGAAAAAAAGGCACAAAGGAAGAAGAGCAAATTGAAAAGGAACCAAGGGCAGTGTTGCAATCAATGGCATTTTTCTTAAAGGATTCTCAGTGAACAGAAGGGGAAGGAAGGTTATGCAGCCTGTTGCAAATAGTAGAAAATGGAAAGTGCAGATTCAATACCTTGCAAGGTGCATAATACATAATACAAAGGAATGTTGGAGAGAGAAATTGGTTCGTGAGAGATGGAAGGCGATGTGGTGTGGACAAAAAAACGGTGAGGTTTCTGTTATTGAGCGTGTTTACAGCGTGTGAGAGGGCGAAGACGTGGAAAGACAGTCCGCGGTTGGGATCGGCACGCATCTCACATCTAATGTTGTTGATTGAGCGTGCCAGACTTCCTCGATATCCAATTTGATTCAGCGGAGCAGAAAACGTGAGAGATTTCTCCTGTTTAACCTGCTCGACTTTCCGAGATTGTATAAATAAACTGCTGTCGCTTTGGCCGGGAGAACACTGAGATCCACGCCTTCGCTAAATGAAAACGCCGCGAACGTAACCTGCCATTGTGAAAGCGTAAAATGATGCAGGGCGTCGGGATGTGGGAGTAATCGCAGCGTCCCGCGTGAGACGGAAAAGTTGGGAGGAAGTTTGAGGAAACGAGCCGGTGGCTCAGACAGATTCCGACTCTCTAAGTCGACTTCACAGCCGAAAAGCTCCTCAAGAGGAAAAACAGTTTCCCTCCCTTTCTCTTATCCCGAGAGGGGAGCGCCAGTCCGAGCGGTCCGCCTGGCGCTCCCCGTTTTCCCGCTCTCGCTTTCTATTGGAAAAGCTGCACAGGCCGTTTTTCTCCACGTGAGCGTCCGGGCTGCAGGGGCGGGCGGTGTGCATAACATTTTGAGATCCTTTAACCATGCGGCACATTCCACAAGCCTCTGTTTGCATTCCTGCACACGCGTTATGGCCCAAATGGCCCGGAGAGGACCGGGAAGCGAGAAAGAAGCTTCCTGCAGACCCAAGCTTTTCTTTTCCAGAACATTAGGCACAGGCATTACCTCGGCAGGAGGACGACGCGAGAATAAAAGAGGCGTCCGTGTTTGCGTTCGGGCTTATTTGACCGTCTGCTTGTTGTTGGTCTTCCGATCGAGGAAAAGGAGCCACGCGGGAAAGCGTGAGAAGCAGCGACGTGGGAGGAGCCCCGACGTGAAGACGGGAATGATGTTTTAATGAAGGAAGCTGCAGCCCGAGGGCGTTTTCATGCTCCGTCTGTTCGGGTTTCTTTGGAGGGAACTCCGGCGTGATTGCGCCGCTTTGTTCGAACAGGTGTGAGCGGATCCCGAGTGTGGACGTTTACACCGACAGCGCCGTCACGGGAGCGTCGGGATCCGCTTCCAGGCCGAGGCTTTGAGGATGTGTCCGAGAGGAACGTTAAAAACGACGTGCAGGCTAATCGCGTGTGCTCGGAGTAGTTCACTTTGACTTGACCTTGCTGATAGCTAGTTTTTTGTACGGCTACAATGATGTTTTGCAGCGTGAAATCACTCAGCTTTTTGGGAAAACTGCTCAACCGGCATTCATCATTCATAAAGGGGAAAAAAACATCGATTTCTGCACCGGCAGCTGCTTTATCTCGACTGGTACGTCTTGCTCTTTTGCTTTTGTTGCCGCCAAACGCTATCGCTCTATACGAGTTCGGGAATCCGGAGGCTTTCCATTTGGCACCGGCCACAAGTAGGCAAGTAGTAAAGGAAAAAAAGGTCAAATTACAAGTCAAAGTTTGCTTTTTCTTCCGCTTTTACCTGTGATGTCGGGTTTCTGCGGCATGAAGAACTGGTAGAAGGTGGGCTCCGACAGGCCCTTGACGTTGCGCGCCGTGATTTCCACTTCGTATCTCGTGTTCCACTGCAGCGGCTGCAGCATCGCGAAGTCGTTGGCTCCGGGCACCAGCTTGGTCATCCACTGCTCCTCCTTATCCTGAGAGGACGGTAAGAAAAAAGGGGGGAGGATGGAGGAGGGACTTGAATAAATTACACCTTTAATCAATGTTTCGTTTTATCTTTTGTTTGCAAGCATCAAAGGAGAGCAGAGGAAGTGTTTAAACAAGGTTTGTGTTGTTTTTTTTTAATCGGGGAGTTAAGGAATGGAGTTGAAGCGGAGAAACGCCCACACAGATGCGCTTGAATAACTTTAAAAAAAGAAAAGAAAAAAGGTAATCCTCTGTTTTTCATCAAGTTCCTGGATATATTTCTGTTCCTTTGTGGCTACAGCCTTTTCTCTTTCTCCCCTTCCCTCTTCCCTCCCTTCCTTCCTGAAAAGTGTGGCCAAAATCTCAGTGCCAGATCTACTGTGTGCTCACCATTCTCGCCTCCTTGGCATCACTTCCTCCCGATGTTCGAGGACAGAGAATGTATTTAACGTTTGTCTGGATTGCCAGGTGAATATGATGTGTGTGTGTTCAAGTCTAATCTGCTTCCATCCTTTTTTCGCTCCGTTTCCGGGTGCCAGACCACGGCGTGTGGTTCCTCGGGTGTGACGCTCTGGCTGCTCGGCCTCCACCAGCCTCGCTGAGACCCCCTGACCTTCTTTTCCGCATGGTTTAAACTCGCCGTCACTTTTTCTCAATGAGACGGACAAGCGGCGGCGCGGGCACATCAAATCCACCAGTTTTCTGAGCGGGTGCCATCTATTCCTTATCTTGTGCGTTTAAGCTGCTTTCTGCTATTTTACACACAAAACACCGAAACGGATGAGTGAACTCCGACAGCTTGTGTGTACTCTTTTAAAACGTGGATTAACAGCGACACAAGGACAGAGAGATCGGACATCCTCAAGGCGAACATTATTCATTTTGCTGAACTCAATGGATCCCCCAAACACAAAGAAAGATTTCATTTTGAGCCGTGTGCACTTTTCAAACTAAAAGAAAAAACATTTTGCTTATTGCTCAATGGACGTCTACGTATCAACTCAAACTGGTCTTGGGAGTTATGTAGACTTGGTGAAGGTGGCCCGCTTGTGGTATCCATGTTGGAAATACTCACCGTCTTGTACTTGACTATATACTCCACGATGGGCATCCCTCCGTCGTCCTGCTTCACCAGCCCCAGCCTGTAGGCTTTGCCCATTCCTCTCTGCCCGTGGACCGCCGGCGGACTCGGCTCTCCTGCGGGAGACACGAGGAGGAGATGCGAAACAATATGTCTTTGTGTGTTTGTTCAGTGGGAGGCTCTGTGTGTGTGTGTGTGTGCAGGTGGAAATGTGAGATATGCGGAGAAAGAAGGTTTAAAGCTGAATTAAATTCATATTACGAGGCAACTCCCACTGCCTGCTATAACTAATGTTGACTGGAGGTTCTTATTATTCACTGTATTTTGCTAATTGGGTCTTCTTTCTAACATTCATTCTCAGTAGATGCTGTTTAATATTAACGCTGGAAATACTTTTCTAAGGCCTCGTCGAGATTTACTGCAATCCTGCTGTGCCAGAATGCCAGAATAAATAAAATGCTTATCATAAAACCCCTGCAGTATATTAGTTTTTAACGCCGCGCTTTTACATCAAGACACAGATTTGAGGGGATCTTTTCCAACCTCCAATAATCTGGATTCATATCTCTGAAATATGAGGCGGTTGTAACTTTCACCGAGGTGCTGGTACTTTTAATATATTTTGCAGCGCGTTTGCATTCCTTTCACATACTGCATTTCCCTTTATGAAATCAGGACACCAATATCTTTCTCGTATTAATCCACACATCAATTTTCATCGCTGTTTTATGTGCGTTTCCCCGTCCCATTTCCTAAAACATACGACACCATGCTGATCACCGGCATAGGATAGGATACATAAGATGTGGCGATAATGAACAATAAACCCGGTCCGATTGCTATAAAGCCATTGTCGAGATGATTAAAAGTGATAACGAGCGGAGACATATGTAAGTGGCTGTTAGAATAGTTCTGAGCATCCCTTTTGGGGCAAATCGCAGCATCTTCAGAAGCTCTTATTATGAAGGATGTGACAAGGGAACGAGCGGCGTGAGGGGGGAGGAGCTTACGGATGGGTATAGTCTGGAAGCTCTCCGTGTGGCTGAACTCTCCCCGACCCTTCCCGTTGACAGCTGCCACTCGGACCTCGTACGTCGTGTTGGGCTCCAGCCCCGTCAGCACCACGGTCGCTGGAGAGAGAGACCGGACCGGAGTTCATGTCACATGGCAATGTGGCGGCCATCAATCATTAAAAAAAAAAGGTTAGTAGAGGTTAGGTGGCGATCTGTCACTGCTGATTGTGAGGACTAGCGAAGGCCTACAACAGGGCAGCTGCACAAAGAAATGGGTTTCCCAGTTTACTCAACTGGTCCGGCCTCAAACACCACCAACACTGATCCCGACACCTTAATGAGAATTTTAACGATCACACAAGAAGGAGATATTTGAGTATCTACATGCTTTTGACTCACCTGAATACTTTTTCCCCAAACATATATATCTATATATCAGAATCAGAACCATTTATTGCCATGTTTGTTTTCACATTCAAGGAATTTCTCCTGGCGGAAGGTGCATACATTTAACATTTAACAATAAACATTTAAGAGTAAACAGAGTGCAATCAATGGGAATGCATATATATATGCACTAATTGGACTACTTTTTCTTTTTAATGTCTTTTAAAAAAAAAAAAGTATCTTGCTTATTGTAAATGTGTATATATGTATAACGAGAGCTATGTGTAACCGGAGTCAAATTCCATGTGAGTGTAAACACACATGGCCAATAAAGCTGATTCTGAGATATATATATATATATATATATATATGCATTACCCATAAATCCACAAAAGCCCATTAAATAAGGAAAAGTAATACCACAAACAATAATTACTGTGAGCTCCTCTAGATAGACACCGCTGGTTGTTTTTGTGTCGGTGCGGCGCTGTCCAAGGTGCTGAAACAGAGCGGAGGAGCTCCATAGAGAAGTCTTGTATTAAATATGCGGCGTTGGCTACAGTCTTTTTATTTTTTCATTGGCCCACATTTGCACAAACTCATTGTTCTGGGCTACTCACTTACTTTTGCCCGTGTTCTGCATTACGACTAGAAGAAGTGTAGCGTATTCTGCATTCATACGTGACCTATATTGATTATTGAAGAAAACAGGAAGTCTCATTATCGCACCCGCATACCAGATTCCTATTAAAATCCACAAAGCCACTAGAGTCTATTTACATAACCTTCAGCACTCAGAATGGCAGCGGAGAGCCGGCAGTGTAATGAGCTTGAGTAAAAAGTTGTTGTTTTTCTCAGTCTGCACAAATTAAACACTTGAATGGTAATAGGTGCTTTTGCAGTTCTTTAGTCCTGGAACTGAAAACAAATTCTGCAATTTGCGGCAGCGCGAGGTTACTTACCAGGCTATAAGCAGGCATTTCAATTTGGGCAAAAGCATTCAAATGAAACAAGTCCAAGCATCTCATTATATTATGTAATGATCTTCTGCTGAGGGTATCTGAAGTGGCTTCTATGACTATATGATGCCACTTACTGCTGTGTAATTAGTCACTGTTTCAATATCCCATTCAAAAAACGCGAATACAGAGAAAGATTTAAATAAACAGGCAGCAAATTAACAACTTTTTGATCCAGTTCTGCTCTTCTTCCTCATTTTCCTCTTCTTCAGTGTTAAAAGTGCTACCTGTGGTTTAGTATTCGCCTCAGTGCGTCTACATATTGTAATAGACTCTGAAATGTGGGCTATTAGCGATAAACCCTTCAGGCTTGTCTGTGCTGCTTATCAAACAACCGTTAGTCCTCTACCTTCCCATCCATCCATCCATCCATCCATCCATCCATCATGGTGCACTCGCCAACAGCGGGCTCAGGAATCAATTTAAAGTCGTAAAGCATATGAAGAGGAGGCGCCGGCTCTTTCAGCTACGCCGGACTCTGGCACTCTCCCCGCGAGGCGTTCAAGGTCCGTCAAGACCCGACAGCTTCTCAGGGTCGAGGCTTTGAAGGGTCGCATGGCGGATCACGGGTTACGGCCCTGCACTCGTGTGTGATTGGTGTTCGATCTGATGGGATGCTAATCTGCCATGTCGAGTGGAAGTGGAAGTTTTGAAGAAATTATAAATATTCTGGATTCTCACAAGTGAAGGACCCATTGCAGAATTGTTTTAAGATGTGAACGAGTGCATTTTAAGTCTAAAATCTGTTTGAAATAAGAACTTCACAGGGACAATATTGTAACTTCGGCTTTAGCTGAGCTTTTTTGTCAAGCATCTGCTAAATAGAGGCTAAATAGCAGTAATGTAAAGTTTGCATGGACAGTATTGAATGGTTTAAGACGTGGATAGTATTCATGTACATACATAAATATTCAGCATGCATCTGATCCCCACTCACTCTGGATGCTGTGGGACTTGACGTAACTCCACTCCTGTGAGCCGACCTCCTTGTACTGGACCAGGTAGTAGCTGATGGGGACGCCGCCGTGCGAGTCGGGCTTCATGAAGGTGACGGTCGCCAGGCGCTGGGAAACGGCCGAGAGACGCACCGAGTATGGATTTGATGGAACGTCTGGAAAAAAAAAGAAATAACGACACGGGTCACAGCCTCAGATTTCTATTTCAAAGCATGCATAGGCTTTCCACCTTTGGACAATGATAACAATAAATGCATTTTCTCACTGAAGATGAATGCACTTCCAGTGCTGCACTGTGTGTCTTCTACCTATTACATCACTGTCAGCCCCCCAAATTCAACTAAATATAGACATCATGGCTATAATACCTGGAAACCATGAAAGCAATTCAACACAATTTAGGTCAGTTTGAGATGTCGGAGTTGTTGCAGCCGCAAACCATCACTTTGGAAGCATCAGTGCAACATGAAGAAAAGTGTTTCTTTACTTAAAGTTTAAATCTGTAAGCTCCAGTGGAAACATTGATTCTTTACACTTAAACTACATGAGTGTGTGTGTGTGTGTGTATCTCTGCAAAATAGTGTGTCAGAAAAACTTCCAAAACACATTGTTTCCTGCAAGACTACATATTAGGTCAGCCTTTTTGCTCACGACTTTCCTCCTTTGCTGGAGCAATTCAATCTGCACTAAAGATAATTGGACTGCACTACTGTGTATTAGCCTGCGCTACCGTAAATTAGGGGGTACTTCAGTAAATAGCGAGGGGTATGGTAAATCAGCTGGCACTATTTGAGATTAGGCGAGGCTGAATAGAGGTTGGGAGTAGTCGTGGAATTTATCTTCCTGAGAATTGCAAATAAAGCTATTACCATTAGGAGAGCGGTGGAGGGTTAAACAGTCAGAGGTATTATGGGAGCAGTGATTCAAAAAAGGTGTGGGATCCCTGACCACACACATTCTGGACTTTAAATGAAGCCACCGATCTCATCAGATGAGGTAAAGGGGCCACACTCACCTGCCTGGGCCAGGATGAACTCCTGGTATCGAACTCCGATGTTGTTCCTGGCCGTGCAGTTGTAGCGGCCGAAGTCCCTGTCGGACATCGGAGTCACCTGGAAGCATAAACAAATCATTCCCCGAGTTTGGATTTGAATTTGTCCGAGGTTTCGAGATATTTGTTTCCATCGCTGTACAATGGAGGGGGATGGATTTCTTTTGTGATGCTCACAGAAGTGAAAAATCACATTTAACGCTGCACCTGTCAATAGTTTCACAATAGCGACCGGTCACATGACTACGTGTTCAATGTAAACGCACCAAACATTTACCAGCCGACCTCTGCGTGATAGGTGTTTACACACAGCGAGCATAGCAAAGCGAAGCTGAGGGCGTCAACATCTTTCATCTGCAGAAGTTGCTTTACAAGCATTGGCGAGATCTGCCTCCAGTGCATAGCGACCCAAAAAAGGGGAGGCGGACTCGTCAAAAAGAGAGTCTTTCAATATTGGCAAAGCGTTTCAGAGATGCCGCTGTTAGTTTAGCTCCTGCTAATCACAGCCGAAGGCTCACGGCCGCAGATAAGGTCGGCAGAAGGCTAAATTACTCGGAACATCGTCTCTCCATCTCCGAAACGCTTCCCAGATACTGGAATCACAGTTTGTCTCCGGTCTTTCCGACGCCGTGACAAAATCCAGATTTCGGGCACTTAAAAGGTTATTCGCGGTCCTGGACTCGGACCCACCTCCAGCACGGACTTGCCGTCGGCGCTGTGCACCCTGGTGTTGGCGGACCCCTCCGCGGAGATGGTGAAGCGCTCTCTCCTCCACAGCATGGTGGCGGGAGGGTTGGACATCACATCGCAGCTTATGTTCACCGGGTTCCCCTCCCACGAGTAGTAGATGGTCTGGTTGGTCAGGAACTTTGGTATATCTGTCAAAAAAAAAAAAAAAAGATAATATCTCTCACACTTGCCTTATTTACATATTAAATCTGCTTTTTTTTGCGCTAAACCAAGACAGGAATTGCTAAAAGAGTAATTGCTGGTGTGCCAGGAATTCGTGGCAGCCAATTAAAAACTCAAATCAAAGGTGAAGCTGTGCTGCGTGATCAAAGACATCAAATGACTCGCTGAGGCTTAACCCACAAATTCCTCAAAGGGAGGAGAAAAAAAAGCATTTCATGCACGCTTCCCAAACTCCCTCTGCAACGTTTTTGAAAAAGAAAGACGTAAAACTTAATTGAAGCCACCGCACACCGGAAGGGGGGGGGGGCATCTCCGTTATGATCATCTCCCCCGGAGAATAAAAATAAAGGATGCAACCAGAAGCTCATTTGCCCGAGCAAATAGGGAGGCCGGTAATGGACGATGGCGGCGGCGGGCGCCGTCGTGTGCATTCGGTTTCGGCCCAGTCAGCCCGGCTCAGTCGGAGAGGCATTACGGTTGTTGTGCAGGATTCCATTAAAGAGATTGATGCCCGGCTCTCTGTCACAGCCGAGGACGCGTTATCCGCCCGCAGCCTGCAGTGACTTAGTAAATGAGTTCATTAGTTCGGTGGCAACGGCTGGCTCAGCCTGTCTTTCTGCAGGAGGGGAGGGAGGGAGGGGGCGGAGCCTGCGAGCAAGTTGTCAGCTGTGACTGCGACTTTGCTTCTAGGCGGGAGAGTGTGTGCATGCATGTATGTAAGGTTATTTTTTTTCCCATTAAACTTTTCAACAACTATGCAAAACGGGAAATCCGTGAACCTCGGCGAGAGGCGGAGAACATTGTTTCCCACATGACAACAAAGATGCAGCATTCCTTTCTTTCTCTTTACCTCGCCGTCTCTCGGAGGATGCCTGTTTGTCTGCCCTCTCCCTCGTTGTTCCTCCAAGCTTCAAGGTGGAAATAACGCTCCCAAAAAAAAAAAAAAAACAGGCGACGCAGCCGTTCTCATAATGAACCTAATAATTCCGAGGCCAAAACGGAGATCTTTACTTCAGAGCTCAATAAGCAGCGGATTGCCGGCTCCAAAGAACCCCAAACAACCGGCGCTGAGCGATGGGTGCGCTTGAAGGGGGGAAGCAGGGGAGCTGTCAGCGGGCGACGCACTAATTAACCCCTTTCTGAAGGCTGCGTGTGTGGTGAGGGGGGTTGCTTATGATAATATAATAATCCTCAGAAAGATAAACAGCGAGAGAAGAGTTGTTCGAATTGAGAACGGCTGAACTTTTGAACTCGGATCAAGGCTGCAGGGGGCACGTGCTTCCTTCCAGGTTGCTGATTTGACTGCTTAAATGCGCGTACGTGTTTTCATTTTCACTGATGGAAATGGAAACCATTGTGCGGAGGAGTCGGCGGGGTGACGTCAGGCCACCGAGGCCCCGTAAGTAACGGCCTTATTTATTTTTATACACGTCTAATTGCTTGAACATTTCACCTCGCAAAGCATAACAAGCATGAACCTGAACGTGTTGTTTCCTGCGCTGTTATGATTTTATTCATGTAATAAAGTAATCTAAATACATGTTCTTTTATTCTGTTAATTATATGGAAGCGTACAGTACGACACTGACATTGCAGGAAAAATAATACATTTTCTTTTACATTTATGAGCAGAACTTTGCTAAAGATATTGTTTCCTTTGGTTCTTTGACACATACAAATATGATATTCCTTCCCTCAGATCTGTTTTTGACCTAATTAACTGATAACAAATGTAGTTATTTGCCTTTTCCAGAAATAAAGTTGCCAGATCGTGGCCGATTAGAGCGCCGCCTAATGAGCGGGAACGCTCGGACACACCTGCGTGAGTGGGCGGGGCCTCGGCATACTCACACTCGATGTCCAGGAACATGCTCTTCTGATGACCTCCGATCCGGCTCAGGGCCTCGCAGTCGAACCGGCCCAGGTCCGTGAGCCGCACGCCGCTGATGGTCAACACCGACTTGCCGTGGCGGCCGCGGACCTCGAAGCGGCCGTCCTGACTCTGACACACACACACACACACACACACACACACACGCAACTTCTTGTTATGTTCCCAAGAGAAGGTCAGGGCTTTGTGGAAAGAATTGCCATTGTAATTTCCTCCCAGTTATTGCCCTTAATAAGCAGTTTGGTTGACGGATAAAAACCCAAACACAACATTTGTAGCACAAGGGGGGGAGAAGCTCATCAGACAGAAGATTATAGTTATTACGTATAATAAGGCGGCTCATTTGCGATGCTATATTCTGCACCGACGTCACACACCATTTGCAGAAAGTTCCCCGTCCCAACTTTGAGCGCCCCCCTTGATCCATGCCGACCCCCCCCCCCCCCCCCCTCGCGGGCAACCCTCCCTCGTCACGCAGAGTCGGGGTTAATGCAATAAACTGTCGATTTATTACAAGGTCATTACATCCGTATGAAGACAGATGGTATCAATTTGAAGCAACGGGTCAATTACAGCAGACGAGGCCATCATTCCAGTAATCGACATTCCCGCTAATGAGAAGAAAAAACAGCCCGGGAAGCGTCCGTGTTTGCAGACCCGATGCGGCTGCAGCCTCCAGACGGTCACCCGGCAGATAACCTCCGTCACCTCCCGAAAAACTACTTTCCGGAGGGCCTGCCGCGGTGCATTCAGGGGCTGCAGCCGGGTTTTAGTTGCGAATGGATTCACTTCCAAGCGATGACGCTTTTAAAAAAAGAAAAATGCACGTTTAATTCCCGCAGAGTCGCCTTTGCGAAACCAAAAAGTCCCGCATCAGCGTTTTTTCCAGTGATGATCGCGATGAACACAAAGGCTTCGGTTTTGCGACGGTGTCTCTTCAAGTCGCCTTGATGTTCTCTTTCTCGCCGGCGAGGCGCCGCCGTGAATAGGAAACACAGCTTTCGTCGAGTTCTTCTTATTATTCATAGAGTGGGAGAGCGCCGAGGGGTGTTTTCAATGTAAGTACCGACCAAACGGTACATGGCATACATTAGAGTGGCAATCTATCCGGAGCTCTTGAAGCCTTTGTAGCAAACAAATAAATAAAATTGTGGGTGTCAGTGCTGGCAGCAACGCATCAGGATTGCATCGCTAAGTGATGCTGAAATGGACCAGTTTAGATAATCTGGTCCTGATGCTGACGAGGACATTTACACATGATTTAAGGAGTGGACGCTCACTTCTCAGAGGCCTTGTGGCTATGAATCAATAAACACACAACAAGTGTGTGTACAATTTGTTTCTCATAATCAGGGCCGGTGACTAAAAACGTCCACTTTTTCCCCACACCGCTTTCTTCTAATTAGTGTAATTAACTCAACTTGGATAAACAGCCTTAAATAGAGTAAAAATAGAACGGAAGTTATTCAGCTCAAGGCCCGAGAGTTAATGCAGGATTGCAATCAAATTAGTATTGTGAGTCTGTTCTTAATGAAGGAGTTAAAGAAAACAAAAGCTGAGAGCAACGGGATATCCTAAAAAGTCATATTTGTGGCATCCTACTGTATATACAGGATATGCAACAACATGCTGCAGGAAATCTGTAATATCAATTCCGAATGACTTATTTTTTTGCCCTATAGGAGAAATGGGTAACGCTGCGTTCATGTCCTGTAGGAGAAACTGTAATTACCAGTTTCTAGCTTCTCTATCAACCTGCTTAGCATAAAGGCTGGAGACAGTGGGGAGCAGGCCTGGCTCTGTGCAGGACTAAGTTGTTGCCCTTCTCTCACTCTGTGACCACCAGAGCGTCGTGTTTGCACATTTGCATGTGTGTATATATGTTCACACATCCCATATGGTTGTGCATTTGCATATTTATGAGCAAGTCTTTGGCGTAAGCGTGTGTGCACCTCCGCCATGGATTTCCACAGTAAATCAATGCACACCAGGACCCTTCTAATGCCCCCCTGCCTCCGCTAACACTCATTATGTGTCTACGCCTCATGAGCCTCGGCCTTGAGGCCCCCCCCCCTTCTGAATCACACTCTTTATGTTGTCGCTCGCGGACCGCTCCGGCACTATCCCGCTCAGAATGGCTTATCTTTGCTCCTATCGCTGCACTACCATCAACCGATGAGGTGGAGCGGCTCGGTTCTGCTCCCTTTGAGCCGCCGCTACACACTTTGCTTGTTTGCCACGCCAGCTGAGGTCAATGGGAATCGGGAGGGTGTGCGTTGAATAGGAATGTGCTGAGGAATGGGATGATGGAGGAGGAGGAGGAAATCTTCCAGGAGGGAGCTTCTGAGTCAGGAAATTACTCGCTCACCTCCCCCTCCCCAACTGACGGGGTCTCGAGACAAACTCAGCCCCTGAAGCGCAGCCTGCTTGATATGCGGGCGCAGTCGAACAGCGAGGCAGGCGGCCAGACGCATAACAGGAAGTGGTGGAAGGCAGCGAACTGTGGAAGTTGAGGGAAGAGAGGAACCGGGGGAGATGAAAGGAAGGAATATGAAATGAGTGATATGATATGAAGGCATGTCCCTATCTGATCCAGAGGACCTCAAAAAAAAAGGAGGACGGCGGACGCGTGGAGCTGGATCTCGGGTGCGATCTCTCGCGTGGGATCCTGGCGACTGCTCCCGCGTTATTTCCGTCCCGAATGCTGGAGCTGGAGTGTTTTCAGATATTCAAAAAATGTCAGCTGTAAATGTCAGCGAGGCTGGAAACACACTGCAGTCTAATTCCAGCGAGCGGCGGCGAGCCAAGCGGTCCGGCGTTGGCGCCGAGCGCTTGGCGATTCATATTCGCGCCACAGTGATTACCGCACCGCCTCGTCCCCGCGACAATGACTGAGTGACATTTAATAACGGCCTTCTGGTTCAAGGGAATGGAGACCGACATTACCCAAACATGACTGTTATCCATTTCTGACTGGACTCTGCCGTTCGGCTGCGACCGGGAGTCAAACGGGAAACAAAACAATAATCTCAACGGGTGTGGGAGTCTGATAATTAACTGATATCAAGGTTTTAGAGGAAGAAACGTCTTTTGAGAAGAGCTCAAATCCACACGAAGGCAGCGCCGAGCTGGACTAAAAACCTTCTGAAACAAAAGAGCAAATACATGTGTTTTTTTTGCTCGATGGCCGACACGCAGACTTTGAAATATTGCAGCTGAATTTATTTTCCCTTTGACCGGTTGATCCTTCATAAACGTTGCACATTTTTGTGAACTTCAAATGGCGAAATCTGAGACGTTCTCTTTGCCTTCGGCAGGAAGTGAGCGCTCACAACTTGCGTTACCCGGTAACTGACGGGGTCGGCATCAAGTGGGCGAAGTAGCTCTTCAGCTGCGACGCTAGCAAAACGACACCTCCTCCCCGACTCCAATCCTCCCTCGGGCTCATAATTAAATCCCAGCAACTGCATCCTCATTACGTTCTCTTACCGAGGGGGTCGAGGCGTTAGTGGGCAAAAGAATGAGGAGGACGGAGGCCGCGAGTAAAACTAAGCTCTCTGACGCTTAATGTCTCTCAACAAGAGAGACTGGGGATGCAGATTGGAGAGCAAATTGAGAGAGGAACATCCCGCCTTAAACCCAAATGACTGCGGCCATCCATCACGCCTCGCGCCGCGTTTGTCTTTGCGCATGTTTAGGTGTTTTCGGTTTGCACCACGCATCTCCATAATTGCATTTGCTGCGGGAAGAGAAGCACTTACTCTCATTTTCGGCTGTGATTTATCAACCCGGGCGATTCGAGCCAACGCACACATTCATTTATCTCCGCCCGTGACCTTTTTTGCCTGAGCAAAAGAACGGGGCTGCCATCTTTGCTTCTTTTTTCTCCTCCTCCTCCCTTTGTGAAAGCCTCAGTCCCCTTGCCAGGGGGAGGCTGTGACGAGGGGCGAGGGGGTGCATATGGTTTTGACATTGATGGCAGCTCGTTCAAGAATAATTACGTCCCCAAGAAAACGTGGCTGCGGCTCATTCAAGTCCTGATTTGTGAGGCGGTTCCCACGGAGGAGGTGAATGATGGCCGCTGAAAGGGAAAACACACAGCGGCGCCTCAGTGTCTTTTCAATTGGTTTAGTCGGACTACATAAATGTCGCAGAGTCGAAGACAGGTGGAAACCAAAGAGTAAATTGAAAGTATTAATGTTCGCCCTGAGAACTTCAAGGTTCTTGCTGCTTCTTTGTGCTGAGAGCTAATCAAAATAAATGTGTCTGCTGATTTCCCTTGAGATAATAATCTCAGCAAAGTCAAGAGATTTAAACACGCCCTGCAAAAAAACACAAAAAAAAACACGGACCAAGGTGACTGTATTATTTGAGTGAGGCTTTGATATTAAAAGAGTCTTTGAAGGATTTGAATGCTGTGGAGAAGCAGACGCACTGTACTTGTACGCATTTAGCTCCCTGTATGTAACATCTCGGTGTTAAAAGCAAAGCCGACAATCAATTATCAGCACTTGGATGTAAACATCTGCCTTCAGACGGGCCTTGAGCGGCACTGCCAGCAATAAACGACGGCAATTGCAACATTTCATGTACGGCAGATGGGAATGATTATATCTGCTTTTACTTTTTTACGAGGACATATACAAGTACTTACCTGTTAATGTGGGCTATTTCTTTTTCGCACTCAGCCTAAGCTCAAACAGTCCAATTTTCTCTCCACAAAATGTGACATTTTAATGGTCACCATGAGAACGGCAACGGGAGAGAAACACCTCACGTGTACTGTCTTCGATTGCTTTCGCTGCACGGACACGTCGCGGCGCTGGTTTCTGCCGTTTATTAAGCTTTAGCTTCTGAGGCGGTTTTAGGACACCTTTGTTTCAGCGAAACCTTTTTAAAACCTCATTAGTGGAAGTCAACGGCGACAGATGAAAACAGGGTTGCATTTCAAAGTCATTTGAAGTTTGGCATTTGGCAAATGCAAGGTTTCCACGAGAGAGTAATGGAATATTCAACACATTTCAGACTATGAAAAAGTGCAAAACGGCTGTACTTCCTCTTGACTGAGGACAAACTGGTCTCGACAGTAACGTACGAGGAACGAGCTGGTTAGATAGTTAGCTTGTTAGCTAGTTAGCAGGTTAGATAGTTAGCTGGTTAGCTAGTTAACAGGTTAGCTGGTTAGCTTGTTAGCTAGTTAACAGGTTAGCTACTTAGCTGGTTAGCTAGATAGCAGGTTAACAGGTTAGTTAGTTAACATGTTAGCCATTTAGCTGGTTAGCTAGTTAACAGGTTAACTGATTAGCTTCTTAGCTGGTTAGCTAGTTAGCATGTTAGCTAGTTAACAGGTTAGCTGGTAAGCTAGATAGCAGGTTAACATGTTAGCTAGTTAGCATGTGAACTAGTTAGCATGCTAGCTGGTTAGCATGCTCAATTCAACTCAATACAAACAGACAAAAGTCAAAACTCTTCCCATGCTGTTGATAACGGTCATATTTTTTGGAAGCCGTCTTACACACAGCAGTAAATGCCACCGACATGCACAATAATATTCTGAATACATGCATTTGTTTTCCATCCGTTAATATGCCCAATGTATATTCATTATATGCATCCTGTGTGTGTGTGTTTGTACAGTTACAGCTAGCATCCACAGAGCCAGATGGCCTTCATGGCAGTCTCTACCTTGTCTCCGTCCACGAAGGTCTGGCCGTCGCTGGCTCTCCTCCAGGAGATGTCGGGCAGAGGCTCGCCCTCGGCCACGCAGGAGATCATGGCGGCGCTGCCCTCTACGGCGGTCACGTTCTTCAGCTGGGTGATGTGGGGCTGGACTGGACGCCACAAAGAAGAGGAAGATAGTCAGATAAGTGAAGAAGAATGGATTGAAAGGCGGATAAGGATAAACTGTCAAAGATGTGACTCATAGGGGAGGGGAGATGAAGGCTGTACCACGGGGGTTTAAACACAGGGCCAATGCATGACTTTGGCACTGGCAGTCTGGGCGAAGCGGGGAAGCTCGCCCTCCGGCCTATTTTGTGCACACCTCTTGGCCCAGATGACGACACTAAAACTGACTTTGCGAAAGTTTTAAAGCGAAAAAAAAAAAAAAACTTTGTGCGTTCCACCTTTTCGTTTTGTTTGTTTTAAATGAATATAGATTTTTGTCTGGAAGGATGCCTCTCCGGCACCGTGGAGAATTCCAACGCGGAGCGAGCGGCACGATAAGTGCTGCAAAGCGTGCCGCTGGGAGCTGCTCGCCGCCTCCTGATAAAGCCAGCCCTGAAACCCCGAGCATGGCAAGGCCACAGAGCATGTCACATGAATCATGGATTGGCACACACACACACACACACACTGCACTTAAATCCTTAACAGGGTGCTTGCAAAGTAGCATGGCATAAAATCCAAAAAGGAAAAGAGTAGTGAACGGAAAATAGTGACTACTGTACTGGAGGCTTTTACCGCCGCCCAGGAGGGATCTGCAGAGTGTTTGGCAATTTCACATGGCTTCAACCCGGAGGTGGAGGCGCCGTCTCTCGGGATTTTGGGGAGCTTGTCGAAACATAGGGTCACACAAACACACACACACACACACACACACACACACACACACACACACACACACACACACACACACACACACACACACACACACACACACACACACACACACACACACACACACACACACACACACACACACACACACACACACACACACACACACACACACACACACACACACACTATACCTGCAGGGACTTTCAGTGAATATATCAATGTTCTCAGATTGGAGCGTTATATACACAGCTGTGTTAGTTAATTAAACCTATTCCCGACTTTAGCTGTACATTTGCATTATTATTAATAGACCTAAGTCTCAAAAACAGCCCTGCAAAGTTCTTGAGGCAACAATTGAATCACGGAATCAGTTTTTGCAAAGACAAGTCAAACTGATTTGCCAATACAAATGGATAATTCCACTTGTTTTGAAAGAAATTAGCTCAATTGGAGAATCCAGATCCATAATATTGCAGCAATCCGCCTGATTGTGTTTTGTGTGCAGACAAAAGGAAGCCTGAACTCAGTGGCAGGCGCGTTGCTTTTAAAGCCTCCTAATGAGACTAAACGACTTGTTAAGATGATTTCTGCAGACGGAGACGCGACGAGCACTCGAGTCCATCGTCTACGTCTATTAAACATCGCGGTGCTTTTTTGTTCGAAATACATATATTGTCCCCTCGATAATGCGCATTGCAAGCCGACCCAGGCGGATGAAAACTCGGAGACCGGTCTGAACCGGTTCTTCATCAGCGCCTTATCTGCAGCCGTTTTGCCCCAGATGCCCTTCATCATGCAAATATTAAATGGGAAAACGTCTCATTTATCAAGCATGGTGCAAAACCACTCTGCAGGGAACATTATTAATAACGCATTATCTAAAACATTTCAACTCCAAATGGGGAAATAACTGAACAGCATCCGTGTGCTGAAAAGATAAAAATCCAGAATTTATTTGACCTTCCAGGTTTGGGGTATACTTTATTCTTTTCAGCTTGACGCGTAAATTCAATAACCGAGTCTTATTAAAAACAATATTGTATTCCAGCATTTGTTAACAACTATAATTACACTTTATTATATTAATTAGCCACAAATGTTGTCAGTACTGGCACTTTTTTTGCATTAAAAAGAGGCTGAGCTTTGCCCTCACCCTGTGAGGAGGCCATTAATGGTCTCAGCGTTGAGTAGAAAGATGACATAATGACACCTGATGGAGCTTTTTGACATTAGAAATACATATATAAATACAGGAGTGAGCCGTTTAATCATATGTTGGCACATGACGGGGATCAAGAAAAAGAATTAGCGATGCCTACTTTCACATTTCTTGCAGGTTGTGGACCATTATTGCTGCTTTCTTCTGCATTTCCACCCACCCCTGTAGCATTATTTGACTTTACATAAATCTACTGACAGATGCCAGAGAATTTAATACGGCGGCGCCTGCATCTGATAACGACACGGCGTGTGCATTTGTTGTTTCGGCTGCACAGATAAACAAAGTAAATGTCAGTGTAGATTCTCTCCTGTCGTCCCCGATGCCTCTTTTAACTCCCCGACACTAAAACCCCGCCGTCAGATTATAAACTGCACGTCAGGCAGTTTATTTGAAGTTGGTTATTTTTTCTCCCCCGTCTCGCTCTGTAAAGCACGTATGATGTGCTCCTCATCAACAGGAGGTGTCCAGCCAACTTGAATAATGAAGCGGCCTCTAAAACAGGATGCTGCGTCTCGCAGATTGCTGACATCGGGTCAAACAGACGCCGGCTGCAGAGGCTTCCTTCTGCACGGAGATGTGCATCTCTGCTTCCTTTTATTCGGCGGCCCGACGCCGCTGACTAATGGAGAGTTTAGAAAGAAACAAAACCAGACGTTTACTGTTGATGCTCCAGATAACCGAGAAGTTACACCCCCCCCCCCCAAAAAAAGCCAAGAAATGCAACACAGCTATTTCTCAAAAATAGTATAAACGAGGGATTATTTTCCTTCCGGCAGCAAGCGACCCGGAGCCATAAACGACGTAATCCCTGAAGACCGATAGCAGCACGCGGAGCTGATCCCGGCCTCCTTGTAAGTGAAGCAGCTTCAAACAATTAATTGCCACAATTGGGGCAACTAATAGCCATTGGTCCACGTGTAGGAAGCCATCTGTGGAAGGGAATACCCAGAAGCTGCTGCAGATTGGAAAACTGGAAATAAGCATTAATTTCACCTTCTTTTGTCGTGTCCTTTGTCTCATTTTGGGCTGAAAATCGCGTTGCATCCGCTCTATATAACCATGCAGTAACAGCAAGGAGCTAACGTCCAAGCTTGTGATGTTTGTGAACGCAACGCGTAAGCTTGAACAACGTATTATATGGGGCGACTGTGGCTCAGTGGACTTTCAATCAGAGGGTCGGTGGTTCAAACCCCGCCTCAGCCAGTCCATGTCGTTGTGTCCTTGAGCAAGACACTTAACCCTCATTGCTCACCGTTGCTGTGTCTACTGTCTAATGTATACTGTATATCATGTAAGTCGCTTTGGATAAAAGCGTCAGCTAAATGAAATGTAATGTATTAGCGTTACAATAATTGGACACGATGAGTTAAATGCCGGCGGCGCTTTGTCTGCCTGGTGTTTTCTTTTTGGGAGGATAGAAAAAGAAATAATGGAAATGCGGCTGACATTAAATATGAAGCCCTGAGTGAAGAACACATCCGCACACACACCTCGTCTGAACTTAAATGTCTTGTTTCCCCCACCCGCCCGTGCTGTCAAGGGCAATAAAACTAACTTACACAGTCCGAAGCACGACTCTTAACGCCTTCATTTAAATGTGCATTTTGAAGAACAAGCGCCTCTCACATCTCAATAGGATGTTGATGACAGGAGCACAAATCTCCATACATTTCCACGAGCGGAATATGCACTATCGGAGAGATCTGTGTGGGAATAGCCGGCAGGTTTATAAAAATATAAATGGAATTTTTTTTTTTATTAGGAGAGCAGTAAATGAAATATGAAGCAATAGATGAGATCTTTTCTTTCGGCAGAGATATATCATATTGATGCAGTTGTTATTGTTGTGGGCTGAGGGCTATTTGGACATCTGTGTATTTTTTTTTTATTATGAACTGGAATGTGTGGAGGTCCTCACAATAAAGCTTCATGGATCAGCATAAAACACTGTTCACTGTAAGGGAATGCCATTACACTTAAAAGCTCTGGAGCGTTTGTTGTATAATTTGAGGATAAACCAGATTAAGCGCTCAATTCAGCAAAATAAAAAAAATGGAAATAAAGTTTTCCACTCACATTGAGATATCCATTCAGATAGTTTGGGTTTTATCTGTCCAGCTATATTAAAGAAATAGTGCCTATAAATGGCAAATATTTGGATTGCCAACAGGAAAAGTGAATAAAAGTCCAATTTTGTATATGTTCTTCTAAAACTATTTCCATAGCTCGACTTCTACCAGAGGTGAGAGAGAGGTTATTTTTATTTATGCATTTTAATTTTACAGTGAAACAGTCTTCAGGAGGATTTATATTTTTCAATAATGGTGGAGCAACTAAGCCCACGCTATGGCTCGGTCATACAGGAGGCCACCTAAAAAGAGCCAGTTCGGGTTCATAAGTGTTATGAAGCCTCCTTTACACTCTACATAATGTACTCTTCGGTTCTGACCAATGAGGAAGCAGCATGCTCACCAAAGACTTTGAGGAAGATCTCCCTCTCCTGAGACCCCGCCTTGTTGGTGGCCCTGCAGGTGTAGGAGCCCCCGTCGACCTGCCGGATGTTGCGGATGGTCAGCATGCTCCGGCCTCCTTCCTGCCGGATGATGATGTACTGCTCAGACGGCTCCAGCTGCTGCCCTTTCCTGCACGGAAAAAAAAAAAAATAAATGCAGAAGATGAGTGAGACAATATCTAGCAAGCGACCCCTGCAGAAACACACTCTGCTGCACGTGTTTGATGTTACATCCTGGCACTTTGGGTGTCAACTGATCCCATAAAAAAGAGAGGCTAAGTGCAGCCGGCTTGACTTTGAAGATATTTCTATCCATATAGCACATAAACAGGCCAAAACACTTTTTTTATAGAAACCCTTTCAAGTATGATTAAAGTATTATTTCGGATAGACACATCGCACTAGATTTGAAACACAATAGTTCAATGAATCATTTGTAGTGTGTCATTCTTCACACTCGTCGTCCTCGTGTTTGAGGCGTTTGAGGCTCACTCGTGTTTTCGTGTGCTCAGTGCAGGGCTGCAGCGCCTCCTTTAATGGCCCCGGTGTGGTGTGCAACACAGGGCTGACTTAATGTCTTTTCTTATTGGACTCTGTTGGGAAATTAGTCAGGAGGAAGAAAAAAAAAACAGCAACAGCTAAATTGATCCATGTCTATATTTAAGCTTCATAGCAGAAGCATAATGGTGTGAAGCAGGTTTGCCGCCTCCCCCGCTTGTTGATTTACCGCAGCTTAACCAGCCGTGTAATCTGGAAGGTTAAAGGGATCGCCGGTTGGGGGGGGGGGATTTGCCTTCTTTTTTTTTATTTTTTTTTTTTACAAACTCACGGGTGTGTTTTATGCCATTTGCATGCACGCTGTAAAAGTGTGAGATTATGACTGGATGTCTGGGATCAGCACAGTCGGCAAAGAAAAAAGGGGGAATGCACCTTTAAATCCCTCAAAGGATTCATGGCTGGTTAACAAGCCAATGAGCAAAGTCACTTGTTTCATTCGGGTCTTGTTACCTGCAGCAGACAAATATTATTGATTTGACTGCTTAAAGCTGCACTGATCCATATTTTCATATTAACGATGTGTCGAATGTGCAATGTGACAAAATGCTGCATCAGCAGAGAATTATCGCGACTCAGCTTCAGCACCTTTCAGTCTGTTTTGGAGTTTCACGGCCCAAAGAGCCAGATATTGTTTACAGGATGTGGCCAAAACAGTGAAAAAAACAAGTGAAAGTTCTATTTATAGAGACATAGTGGCTCAAAATAAAGTAGTATGTTGTTCTCTATAAGCAGGGTTCATACACATTTTGACCAGTGGACTTCCATGACTTTTCCAGGACTTTAAACCAAATTCCCATGACCAAACATTTAGTGAAATCTGGGTGTGTCCATGAAAAAGTGATAAAATTTAGTATTTAAACTAACAATGAGGATTCCAAAGCATACAGTATTCCTTAAAGGACACAAATGAATGAGAGACAATAGTTTGATTAAAAAAATAAACATTTATAGATATACTCAGCGTATGCCTGCTTATATTTTGAGTCTCTTTTAAAAGCATATTAATTATTTCAAACTCAGCGTAAATGAACCACATGCACACATGAATATAACACATTTACATGACTTTTACTAAACTTTGGGGATTACATTTTTTTCAAGGACTTTACAGGCCTGGAAATAACCATTTTTAAAAATTCCATGACTTTTCCAGGTTTTCCATGAACCCTGCATGAGCTAGTCCGAAGAAAAAAAAGATGCAAAAGAAAGGTAAACGGTCCCTTTAAGACGAAATCTGATCCAGTGGAAGCAGCGAGCTGATGGTCTGGAGGTCAGACATCCAGACGTGTGTTGTGTCTGATAAGTGGTTTGAACCCACGGATCGGCTCAGAAAATCCCAAAAGCCCAAAATGAATAAGTAATGTTCTTCCTCTCCTTTAACAACGATAACCTGTGTGTCCTTGAGCAAGGCACTTAACCTCCAGCTGCTCCAATGGCCAGTGGTGGTTGCAGGGCATCGCCGAGAGAGAGATTCTTTAAAAAGATTTAATAATTCTGGCGTGGGATAAAAAAAAAATAAAAATAAAAGAAAAACAGCTTACAATACCATCAGTTGCACTTTATTTCTAATCCACCCCAAAAGCTATTTTAACCCCGAATACGCAGGAAAAACACATTCTTATTTTTACCTGTTCATTCAATATGGATCATAATGCCCTCAATCTGGATCTGGCACCCTGTTTGTTTAACCTCGTAAGCTGGTGTGTAAATTGAATTCAAAAGCTCAGAAGCGCAGAGCTTAGAATAACGCACGGCTCTAAATATACTCGGAGACTCCTCGATATGGTCTCCGCCCGTATAGTCTGCTGCGAGGATGGAAAAATAAAAACAATCTTATTATTGTGGCTGTGCAGATTTTTTCCCGACTCCTCAGCGATACTGAGGCCTCACTGTACCGCGGGGGGAAAGCGGAGAGGGAGGATAATTGAAAGTCGACGGAGGAAACACCAAAAGCCAAGTAATAATAACTCTGGCGAGCCAGAGAGGAAATGAAGAGAAGCCTCATCTTTGGAAGGGACAGTGCACTGCATGTCATTATGCTGACTGACTGCTGACAGGTAGTCCATTACCCAAGATGCACAGAGGACGAAGGCGAGGAACCATTGAGCTGACAGGAAATGCAACTGGGAGGCTGAGAGGACGCTGGGAGGGGTGACATCAAAAGCAAAAAAAAAACAAATTGGGTGGTGATTGTTGTTTGCGGCGAGCGCCGATTCCTCTGTTGTGATGTGCACATTTTAATTCGGCGGTCTCGGAGTGACACGCAGGACTTACTGACCTGGGAAATGAAGAAGCACACAATGAAACGCTCGCCAGCCGGCGGACGCCAAAGGAGTGAGAGATCGGCTCTGAAGTGAGAGGCAGCAGTCTGACAAGCGCTTTATGTTTTATAGGCCTTAAAGCTAGAGAGTTTTTGGGGTGTACATTAATATTATTAATAATAATAGGACCGAATTATTTTCTTCAGGCCAACCAGGTTGCTCCCTTTTTTTTGTATTCACCACTCAAAAGGTATGGAAGCCCATTTCCACAAGTAAAAGAAAAAGTCATAATTATGCGATAGAAAGTCATAATTATGAGATAGAAAGTCATAATTATGATATAGAAAGTTGAAATTATGCGATAGAAAGTCAAAATGATGAGATAGAAAGTCATAATGAGATAGAAAGTCGAAACTATGAGATAGAAAGTCAAAATTATGGGATAGAAATTCAAAATTATGGGATAGAAAGTCATAATGAGATTAGGGCTGCAACTAACGATTATTTTGGTAATCGACTAATCTATAGACTAATTTTTTTCGATTAATCGACTAATCTAATGATTATTCCCCCCCCCCCCCCCCCCCCCCAAAAAAAACCCCGAAACGAACGAAGACAGGCTACTCTGATAATTCACTGATTAACTACATCGCACGTAACATAACTGAAGTCGCGTTAGCAAGCATCCTCCATGAGACGTTCTGTTTTCCAACATGTAAGCGTAAACCGTACGATAAGTTAACGAGGCTAACGTTACTTAGGCAGTTAACTTAAACTTACTCATCAGCGGGAGAAGACGTGGTGGCTCCAGGATGCCTCCGTTTCAAATGTTCATGCATTGCCGTTTTGCAGATTGTATTGTACTTTTTTATTTTGTTTCCTGGTAAAATATTCCCAGACTTTTGAAGCTCTCGGTCTAGCTTGTTTCGGCTCTCCCACACTCTGTTCCGCCATGATTCAAAACGTTCTTCTTCTTTGCCTTGGTGCATATAGACAATGGAAGCGATACTGCCCCCTGCACTTCCGGTAGTGCATTGCAATGCTCAATGAAAATTACCGGCAGCTCTGAATCTTTTTATAATATATGACGCGTCGACGTTAAAAATCCACGTCGACGATTTTTCACAATCGACGTAGTCGATTTTGTCGACTATTCGTTGCAGCTCTAAATGAGATAGAAAGTCGAAACTGCGAGATAGAAATTTGAAATAATGAGATAGAAAGTCATAATTATGAGATAGAAATTTGAAATAATGAGATAGAAAGTCATAATTATGAGATGGAAATTCGAAATTATGAGATAGAAAGTCAGAATTATGACAGAAAGTCATAATAATGAGATAGAAAGTCATAATAATGAGATAGAAAGTCGAAATTATAAGTTAAGAAAGTCGAAATTATGAGATAAAAACTCATGACTTTTTTTTAGAAATTGGCTTCCATAAAAAAAATAACGGAAATTGTGAACCTGACTCAAAAGACGGAGCGAATGGAATGATTATGCATTCACAAAGCTGCCACATGGACCGTCTCCATATGAAAGTAAGAAGGGATCAATGCGTCACCTCTCACCCATCATCACTGTGAAATTTGCTGGTTGTATTATGCATGCTGTTATATCATTAAAATCACATTTTCCCGCTTTGCTCCGTTGCTGGAAGACAAGGTAACACACACCCAGGAGTAAACATCATCGCTGCAGAACCACAGAGCAAGATGAATGAGACTCACAGAGTTGAAGTCGCTCCCAGCTGTGCGCTGTCTTCAAATTGTGTTTGTACTTCGCAAAGTGATGCACGAGCCTCGTTGTTTTATTTTATTTTATTCGCAATGATTAACTTCTCTTTCAAAGTGATGCACAAGAGACTTCAGCTCGCATTACGCTTTGTATCAGTCGAGGAGAAAAGACTGTTATTTTCAGGGTACCGACCAAAATTACGTCGGTACGACAGAGTACCGAGTCACGTTAAATAAATCGCTGCCATATTTCGGGACCTGAGAGGAGACAGTACTTGCTGAAATATTTATTTATTTAAATATTTATGCATAACAAAAAATACATCTAGTAGTTGAGAAGTGGACTGTGTTTGATAGCTTGAAAGCTAAGACGTTAGCTAAGACGTTAGCGCACCTGCAGCCAGCGCCAAAGAGGTTGAGCATGGCGACATGGTCAGGTAATTAATTAGCAATTGACCATTAATGCCAGCCAATATGCCATATATTAAGCTTAAAAAGCATATTTCTTTGTATGTCCTGAATTTTGTATTTAGTTTTTGCAGGTTTTGGCACCAGTATTGGTTCAAATTTTAGTTGCTAAATAAATGAAAAGCTGGAACATGTGACCTCTTGGTTAAGGGGATACATATGTATTATTATTATATATATGTAGATATTTGCATGTTTACCTTGTGATGGACCCCCTTCATCATAACTTATGTGTTTTTCCTGTCTAGCATTAACAATATTTTGCATGGCAGAAAAGTAATTTGTTGAACAAAAAAGCTTGAGAGAAATTTAGGAACTTTTGAAATTAATGAATAGTCAAGGTGCCTCCTGACTTTTTTTTTTGTTAAGTCTTTGGTGTCACTTTCTATACATGCTGGTCACAAGTTTTATACTTGAACCTCCACAAATCAGCCCCGGCACAATCAACGTCCTCCACTCTACTATAACGACTGCAGCACATGGTAATTAAAGACAGAAAATAATCACTTCAAATTGCTGAGAATGAAAGCAACGTGTGGGTGTTTAAGACTTCCCACTTAAATGTTGCTGTGCGTCATTATGTTCGATTCAAGTGTTATTTTATACCAGCCACAATTTTACTTTATCCCTCTATTATTGGAGCTGGAGTTAGAGAAAAACAGACGCGTACAGAATTAAGTTCAAAATATTGATATTTGAATGCTGCCATATATTTTTGCATGTCTTCATCTTCAAGCATTTTTAAAAGCCATTGATTTCCATTCAATTCAGTACAGCATGAAAAACAACTCGCAGAGACCTGCCCGAGGCCGGCAATACATCACAGTTAAAACGGTGTTGGATCGTCCTTGTCAATGTCACATCTTTTCAAAATCATTTGAAACGTCTCCCCTGCATTATCATGCAATAATAATCCAACTATGATCTTCACTGTGATGGATTACGAAAAGTTCTCATGCATTTTTGTGTGTGAAAAAAATAGCTACCCAGAAGGTAGGAAATGCACATTAAAAAAAAAATCGAAAACCCAACATTATCAGCAACCACGCAAGGCATAATTGATTTGTACTAAACAGGCTCAAACATACAGCAACGCAGCTATGGTCCATTCAAATTAATTAAGTGGAAGAAAAAAACAAGTGCATTTATAGGGAAAAAAATAAATATGAACTTCAGTGAAATAATAATAAAAGGTGCAAAAAGCTTGTCACGATTGGCTGCTGAGTGGGTGCAAGCCAATTACTGGATGTCGAGCTCTAGAGGGGGATGGTGGGGAGTCAAATGCTCTTCAGGTGCAAATTTACACACTGGTGTAACGTGCCATGTGATACTATTGTGTGGATGCTTCGGGCAATGTGCGAGGGCGGACTATGAATTCCTCTGTTGTGGAAGGATATTGTTCTGAAACAAAAGGACTGCATATGTGTGCAGGCTGTTTGCATTAATGTGAGCAAATAAAGACGTGGAGCAGGACGGAGGTTATCTGAAGGAGGTTCGGTCAGCCACCAGTAGGCGGACATTTGGGGTGGAGCTGTTTTACGTGGTTTGGGTTGGATCCTTTAGTTCCATGGGACATTCGTGTACTTCCAGTGTTGTGACAGCTTGGAAAGGCCCTCTTGTTTCAGCATAATAGTGCACAATGCGGTGTGAATAAAGGATTGTTTTTTCTTTGTTGTGGAAGAACTCGACTTGGCCCGAGCTCAGATCTCAACCAACTCTTTTGGGATGCATTGGAACGCTAATGCGAGGCAGAGTTTATCGCCCGGCATCGGCGCCCAACCTCATCTAATGCCCTCGTGGCTAAACGGGAGACAAATCCCTCCAAAATATTCCCAGAGGAGGGGAAAAAAAGGGACGTTAAAGCAGCTCATTTTGGTTTTTGGAATGGGATTGTTTATCTCGGCGTGAAGGGCCCACCATTTTTCATAGCTTGATGTTTTCCTCCCCACATTTTCTAAGCTGTTAATCAGAAATCAAGGCGAGGCATTAAGGAAGTAGGACGTACCTGTGCCATGTGACCACGGGGTCAGGAGATCCGGAGGTCATGCAGGTGAAGGTGACTGATTCCTGGTAGTCAGCGGTGGCATTGAAGGACTGCTGGAACACCGACAACACCGGAGGGACTGCAGACACAAACACAGGGGCATTCATTAGAGAGTTATTAGGATGAACCGGTCAAAGCAAACGTCCAGCATTATTTGAAAATAACTTCCAGTGTCTATTGAGCCAGATGATGACGGCTAACATTCTCAAATGGATTAAATTGGCCTTTGCGAGTGGCCTGTAAGCACTCAGTGAAAACGCTACTTCTGTTGGTAATCCCGTGGGGATTTCAAATAACATTTTGACCCAGCTTTGGTAAAAACACAAAAGGAGGCGAACACAGCGATGTGGAACCATAATACCATTGTCTGATTCAGAATTGCTCGGCTAAATCCATATAAACAATGGCGAGACAGAAAATGTGTTCCGACATCAAAAACAACTGTACCATCTCTGAATAACGGCGCTTTTCTTTTCTTGTGAATAAACCATTCAGTCCCCGTCAAGTGCTGGAGCTCCAGCCATTGTTTGCCTTGTCGGGCCAATTTCTTCTGAGTCGAAATTAGAAGTGCTTCCTCGGTGTGATCGTACGATTGGTGGGCTTGAGAGACATGTGAATGCAAACTGTGAAAAAGCTTGTGCTCTCTCAGGTATGCCACGTATGAGCGGGTCCCTTTGTTGCGACATACAAATGATGTGACGGGAAAAAGAAAGAAAAGCTGCACCATCACAACAAATCACTCTGAATATTAGTTCCAGGACGCACTATTTTGTCACATGTCATGTTCTTGAGTCATGAGAATAAATAGCATATGTTTTTTTCGTTGTGCTGAAAGGTGATGGTCCATCAAGCACACATGCCGTGGACACAAACGTACAGAATGTCTTACAAACAGCAGTATTGATAAACAGCAGCGGTCGTGAGGACTTTATCAAGAGTATATGTTGAGCGCTGTCAGCGTGTCGCCGCCATCCACTCGGCCGCCGACTGTCAACTTGTCATTCAGTAAAAGGAGAGCGGGCCCGGCCTTTTATTCCGCTTGCCTTTGCAGTGACAAGGGAATGACAGCTTTATGGCAAAAGCTTTTTTTTTTTTATATCAGGGGTCTCAGTCCATTTCTCAAGCCTGCACTTATGCTGTACTTCTACTCCCACTACGACGGCTCCCGGCTGGTCCAATCTCAGGGCTCGATTAGGCCTGTTGGACGCAGCATGGGCCCTCAGTTAGCTTCCATCCGGGCAGGTGAGATCAGCGACCCTCAAACGAATCCTCCACCTGAACACCTGAGGTGACTGGACACGCAAGCCAGCAACAACTCAGGTTTTTGGACAGAAAAACAAAGCTCACTGAGCGACACGTCTAATGCAGGGGTGAAGGAAACAGATGGTAAAAAGGTACTCATGCATTTACAATTTAGCTACTGTGGTATTGAAGTAATTTCAAGGGTGCAAAAGTACAATGAAAAACATTGTTATCGACATAAGGGCGCCCTCATGGGGTTTAATGGAAGGACCGTGAACTTCAAGGCCCTTGGTTCTGGACCTTTGTTGCATGTCGTTCCCCATATCGCCCTTCTCATTTCCTGTCATCGCTCTACAGTCAAAATCTCCCGGAAAAACCTTGAGAAAAATCCTGTATATGGACTATATTTTCTGGATAAGGAAAATGTGAACGCAGGCACAAATGCACAACCGGAACGCTATCGGATCGAGCCCACCATGTCTGGAAGACCAGGCTGTGCAAATGCAATCTGTACTGTTCGGTTTCATTGTAAAGAAAGGTCTCCTCTGAATTTTGAAAGGTAATTTAAGACCCCCTTCCTTGCAAGTGAAAAAATAAGTAAGCCCATATATTTTGCACGTTGATATCTGATTACTATGTGGGCAGAACCGAGATAATGACAACGATTATTAATGCCCGGCGTTAATGTAAAAGTCTCCAATCCGATGTCATTATCCAGTTAATGCATCTCGATACAGATCACATGTGTGCAAATGAGGTCTAAACTTCGAGATAGTGTTATTACATTTTACTCATCGCACATTTGTAATGTCACAAGACAACAGGTAACCAAACATTTCTGAAATGCACAAGTGTGAGGCAAAAGATCTGCACTGTTGGTTTCAGTGCAATCAAACTCTGTCTTGTTTTCTGCAAAACAACTAGAAAAACAGGCCACATGCACACGTACTTAGCATGAAAATAAAGGGTAATCATTTCCCAAAAACATCTTGAATTTTGAGTCTGCGACTGTTCTCATCCTGCAAATAAAAACCCCCACTGAACAGATGTTTGCACTTGTGTTAAATATGTGTTATTGTAACTGGCAGCTGCACAGCGATGGCGTTTCAGCACCATTTGTTTTCCTCTGATCAAAAAAGAGGGGTTTAGAAGACATTTAAGGTGTCACTTTGCTGGGAAATAGAGCTGAATTGTTTTATATTTCCTTTACTGAAGGTTACTGGAGGTTAATGAAGTGCATTTTATTTTATTTGACAAGCGATGTCATCTGGAGGACACTGACTTCCACATAGATCTGAGAACAACAAAAAAAGAAAATATGGCTTCAAATCTCATTAAAATGATGAAAACACAGTTGTGAAGTTGGTGAGAAAAACATAAAGCATTTTACATACTTGGGATAATGAATGGGGGATTCTAATCAAAACAAAGCATCACCCGAGACACCTAATGAACCAAACTCCGCAGTGTACTGGAGTCTTTCTTAAAAGATCAATTACACTAACGACACCAGTGTGTATCACTGTGTAAATGGAAAACTCTTCACGGTACATCTGAATTCCACAGTGTGATCTATCTCTCGTGGCGTCTATTTATCAGTTTAGTTATTGCCATGTAAAAAAAAAAGAATATTTCCATTTTTTGTGATTAAAATCGACACACAATATGTGCCTGCAACAACCGCACACACACACACACACGTGCAGAGACGCACATCAAGGTGCAGAAAGCTCTTCAGGGATAAAAATGGCCTAAGCAATAATCAAACACCATGAGTCCTTTCCAATAGTCCTGACTCGGCGTGTGAGGAGAGCAAGCATCTGCCTGACATGATAACCATTGATTTCCACGCCAATAGATCTCCATTCTCCAGCGTCTCTCTCTCTTCCTATGCAACACACTCCCACATCAGCGGGGCTTGTTGAAACAGCCCCGCTAATAAGACACTCTGCCAAGCAGAAAGACTTCAAAAGGGCAAATCAGCAACAGGGTTTAAGAGCTGTACGATTTCTTCATGTATTAGTCATATTCTTCAAACTTCAGAGGCTCGGCGGAGATGAGTTTGCAAGGGTTTTACAGACATCCCCCGGTAGCACGAGCGCACACGGCAAAACACATTTCAAGATGCGGAACTCGGCCTTGGACCCGATTTTCTTTTTCTAAATGCATCCCCGAGGAGGCCGGAGGAGTTGTTTCCCGTCAGGCGCTAACGGGCTTCAATGAGCCGAGGATCAGGCATGTTTAGAAGTCGGGAAATGTTCAGGGTAAATGTCACAACCGCGTCGCACCACCTGGAAATACAGCGGGAAACAAGACATTTTGCCGGAGAGCTTTATTAGGGATTTGTTTGGCCTTCTAGAAGGAAACATAATGCTTATTCTCCTCCCGACCACCCATCGGTTATGATGGACGTCGCCGCCGAATAATCTTGAAGGACACAGCCGGTAGTTTCAACTGACAGCTGAGGAGGGGGAAATAGCTGGTGTAGTGTGCGAGTAAGTCAACCGGCAATTAAGTGAGAGTGTCTTGGACGGGGGACAGGGGAAATCAGGAAGTTATTTGCATCTCCATCAGTTGCCATAGAAACAAACTGCACCTACCGAGGCGATCGAGGTCATCAGCATGAAGAGCGGAGAGATCTTCGATGCTGATTATGGGGAAAACATTTGGCTCTATTGAAGGGAGCAAAATGGAGCTGTTGGCAGGTGCTGCCTTCTGATATGAGTTACAATCTTGGCCGGTTTAATAATCAATCCAAGCTGATCGGGCATTAAAGCAGCAGTTTTTTATATACGGCAACTTGTTTGCTTGCAGAGAGCCAGACGAGAGGATCAATATGTGGTGCCACGAGCCCGTTAGCTTAGAGCCCGTTAGCTTAGAGCCCGTTAGCTTAGAGCCCGTTAGCTTAGAGCCTGTTAGCGTAGAGCACGTTAGCGTAGAGCCCATTAGTTTAGAGTCCGTTAGCATAGAGCCCGTTAGCTTAGAGCCCATTAGCTTAGAGCCTGTTTGCTTAGAGCCCGTTAGCTTAGCGCCTGTTAGCGTAGAGCCCGTTAGCTTAGCTTAGAGCCCGTTAGCGTAGAGCCTGTTAGCTTAGAGTCCGTTAGCTTAGAGCCCGTTAGCTTAAAGCCCATTAGCTTAGAGCCTGTTTGCTTAGAGCCCGTTTGCTTAGAGCCCGTTAGCTTAGCTTAGAGCCCGTTAGTGTAGAGCCCGTTAGCTTAGAGCCCGTTAGCTTAGCATCAAGACGTATGCCACTCTATCTGATGCATTCCTGGCTCTGTCAAAAGTAAATGAACACGTTTGTTGGGTAATGAGCCAACGCTTTCTTGGTCCTGGTCCAGAACCCCATTTAAAAACACAACTTGCTGTTAAACATTTAGATATGTTGTGAGTTTTTTATTTCGCTTATGTGGCCTTATCCTTACTGGACTGAGCAGTATCGACCTCCGTTAACTTTATCCAACTGTTGGCAAGAAAGCAAGTCAGCTTATATGGAAAAATGTAAATGATGTGAGTGAGAAAGCCAGGAGAGCATCACTGTTATAATGCTGCCCTGTAATTTTAAAAAGCGTATTGCATAGAGAGAGTAAAATTACCTGTGTCCACGTTTTATCATTTGAATGGCTTAATACCCTTATTTCTCCACACTGTGTTCCCGTACTGTGGATGAAAGGCTTACACAACTCCTCCAAGATAACTTTTGAAGTCACTTCCTGAAAAGCTCTGTCCGTCCAGACGCGGAGCCCGTTTTGGCCTCGGGGTCGATTAGCCATTCAGCGGGTGGCCCTCGTCCTCGATACGCTATCATCCTCATCTACGCTCCGCTTTGATGGCACACTGGAGACTGAGCTGCAGCGGGTCAGCCGAGCTCCATTCGCTGCATGCTTATAGGCAAGAAAACCACGCTTTTATCAACTGACCCATGAATATTTAGTACTTCTCATGGGGAGGGGGGAAACTATTGAAGCCCTGCTTTCAGGCAAAATATAGTTCTGCACGACTGGTTAAAGCAACGTCTGTTAACACATTGCTGCAGTAGCCGGAGCTGACACAAAGAACAGCGTGACACATCTCTGCTACGAGCTGAATATAACTGTGTGTGACGCGCGATCAAGTCCAGTCGTAGTTTGCGATAAAAAAGAAACGTGGAGGCACCGTCGCATCCAATCAGACGACCGGCTCAGCTGGTCGTTAGCTGTGCGGTAACCAGTCCACAGACTCAATTTGCAACTTTATGCAAGGATTTGGAGAAAATATGGATTGACTGCTGGTTTGAACAAATGATTCACGAGGCAATCTTCTCTAGCCGAGCTTTATTAGCGGCTTTTCTTCAATAAAACAAGTCTGCTAATACTGCGGGGAGGACGAGTAAGCTGCATTAATAAGAAAGAATTTATGGCAGATGAAATGTGTTCAGCCACCAAGTTTGGATCCGGCGAATGCATAAAATGAGTGAAAGAAATCATCAAGGCGTGGTTTCTGAGGCTGAATACTCCAGTATAGTTCCCAGAAGCAGCCCAGGAGGATTTGGGCCAATTCAGCTCCCTCTCCGTTGGCTATCACTGGTTCTGAATGGACTTGAATCAATGTCCACCCCGACTTTGGCTTAAAAGAGCGCTTAAAGTGCTCGATGTTGGACCTCGGGGGACGAGGCCCAGTCTGAAGATGCCCTCGGTTCACACCTCATCCTTTCTTCTTCCTCCTGGGGGTCTCCACACATGGACCTGTTTATTTTTTATCAGTGTGTTTATCCTGCCTCGCTGGTACATCCCCGGGCACCACAACAGAAAACAGTCCGCCGTCCGCGGCTGATTGATAAAACATGCAGTGTGCTCCACTCATTGATATCCCTGAGCCTCCCAGCAATGGGCTCTATCTGCTCGTGTCCAGGGCCTCTGTGTTGTTCGACCATTCCAGGTTGTTGTCGATAAAGTACATTCTCTGGCTTCCTGTTCCTTTGGAAATCCTCTGCTAAGACGGATATTCTTGCTCCGCTCTTTCCCTCGCGACGGCAACCCACAGAAAGGGAATAACCCCAGTGAATTCTCCAAGTGACAAGGCCCATAAATATAAAGGCAGCGGCATAGCGAGAGAACACCATTCTTCCCTGTTTCTAGACCGACAAAAATAGTTCTTCAGAGCGGGGAAGAGATTTAACACGTCTAGCTTCAGGGCAGGAAAGGGGAGTGAACATCACATAAAGGCCTCGGCGTATAGGAAAACAACCCCGTGGAACTGCTGTAGTACAACAAGCGCATACCTGGATGCCAGCTCATTTTATTGGCATTTTAGTAAGTGTGATTTCCATCTCTGTCACGAGAGCTGGTCTGAAGGGAAAGGGCTTCTCTGGACCAGTGAGCAAATGGCTGTTTGGTAATCCAGGACAACAGACTCAGCAATATGGCGAAAGATGATAAAAAGGACTACGAAGACAGGCAAATTCAACATGTAATAATATATTTGATCACTGATAGAAGCACTCATTTGGAGGTACCTTTCAAGCAAACCGATGACCACAAGTCCAATATTCACCCTCCTTTTAGCTCTATTTCCTCCACAAACGTATCACTTGAATGCTTCACTGTGTTTACTTACTGGTTGATAACTTTGTCTGCTGTTTGGGGTTGTGTGATCATAAAAAAAAGGTCTTGAAACATTGCTGATTAGAGCTATAAGAGTGAGCAAAACCAATAAAGCTGGGGATTGTCGAAACCCCCAAAAGAAAAGAGCTGAAAGACCCTAAAACACAGCTGAAGGTTCATCCTTCAGAGCCATCCCTTAATAATCGGCAGAGTCATTTGAATAATTGTTGATGTAAAGATAGTATTTTAGCAGCTTTAAGCTTGAAATTATAAAAGTTAGAAGCCACTAAAGCCATTTGAAAGCTTTAAGATGAACTGCTGTAACAGATGGCGGTGCCATATTGGACAAACTCATTAGTTTCATTAAGTTTTCTCTAAGCACTTAATACACGTATTCAGGACTAAATGGCGTTGCTTGAAATCAGACTCTGACTTCGGGCTTTCGGGATCAGCTGAGTGAAACTCCTCGAGACCCGAGGGGAGTCTCTTCCTTCGGAGACCGAGCGTTTTCTCCTTCGGCAGACCGTCGCGTCTCGGCTCCACATGGCGAGTGTCGTGTCGCTGCAATAATAGGTCGTGCCTCATTGAGCAGGCTTATTGGATCGTCCTCAGAAGTGAGGTAAGTGGTGTGCTAAATTGAATGCAATTCATAGTTTTTTGGGGCGGAGGGCCGCTCCGCTATTACATTAGGTGGGAGAGAATTACATAGGCAGAGACAATATTGCAGCCGTTCAACCGTTACGCGACGCTCGTGGCCTGAGTGGAATCACATTTCAATCACCTTGGCGGTCTCAGGTGACTCGGGGTAAATGAGGACAAATGAGAAAATTAAAACGACATCCTTCGGATTTTTTGGGGCCCACGCGGAAGCCCAAAGACGCCGCTAATTGAAAACGGTCCCATTGCACTAAGGAACATGGAGGATTGAATCCGGAGTCTGAATCCGTCCGATATGACCATGCAAAAGCTTAACAACGGGAGCCTGACTTCTGCAGACCTGAGGCGCCTTGTAGGCTTCAGAAGCAAAATAATGGCTGCTGTTCATTAATGGGAACTGCAGCGACAGGATAACTTGTGTATGCAGAGGAACCTCCATCCCTAATGCATGCTAATCTGTTGACTCTGTGAAGAGGAGCGCGTGTCTGTGTTCTGCATGGCTGAGTCGCTGTAACTCGCTGAGGAAAAAGGTGCATTTGCACCAAACAGGTGGAGACCCAGAAAAAAAAAATAGAAAATTTCCCTGCTTGACTATGAAAATATTTCACTGTCAAATGAGCTGTGCTCACACACTCAATGCATAGGTGTGGCTTTACGCCTCACCGGACCCAAAGGGGTCGGTTCCCTTGAAGCAGATGATGTAAAACATCTGATTCTGACTGAATCCCTTTAAACCATTGTCGTTTTTTAAAGGGTTAAAGGTCCGTACTGACGAGCGTCACTTCTCAGCTCGCTTTGGAGGTTTGTGTTTGTATTCGACAAGAGAAAAACAGATTGTTTACTGGGTTATGTCACCCCTAAGAGGATTATGCTCGACAACTAAAACTATCCTGCAGCTGGTTTACAATTTCAAGCAATTCGAGACTCTTTGGAGCGTCATTCCTGCACATTATCAGAGAACCGAGAGGCACAGACTGTGGAGACGCAGGGATGCATCAGATTTGTTGCTAAAAACCCAAAGTTTGAGGAAGGGCTGAGCCCAACGATGTCTTTAACACATTGACTTTAAGGATTTCCACAGTCAAAGCACACAGCTAATTACTGGCCTCTTAAGGGGAAGTACACACATTTCAAAATTGAGATTTATTTCGTATTTTTGCAAGAAACGTCTTGCAATCGTCCTGGTTATCCAATAATATCAGACTAATGACAGAAAGACTCACTGTCTAACAGGATGAACAAAAACTTTGGATGCTCTTAGAAAAAAAAACGTCTTCATGGACGCACAACCCTTTAACCCTAGAACACCAACGTAGAGCGATTGTGTTTACGTTATTTTCATTGTGTTGCTTTTGTCTGAGCTGCGTGGGTCCTTGTGTAGCTTCATGCTGCTCACTGACGTTATGGAAAATGGGCGTGTCTTTATAGAAGGTGGGCGTGTCTTTAAGGAAGATGGGCGTGTCTCTCTGCTCCAATCCCGCACCTGTTCGGGTGATTTTCACCCGATGTTAGTGGGTAAAAATATTTCGGATGTTTTTTTACATTGACATGTGACCACATGACCCAGGAACATGTGGACCAAAGAACAAGTTCATAGCTCCATTATTTATGTTTTTAATGAGGTTTGATTGACGATTTCCTAATTTTTCACCCGATTTTTAGCCTTTTTTTAGGGTCCCCCCATGATACAAGTTCTGTAGGGTAAAATAATATAAGAAAACTTAAATTTGCCTCTTATTGTTGTATTTTAATATATTTTGATGAGAAGTATTTTTTATCAGGTACTTTATATCGAGTGAAAATCACCTGACGTTAGTGTTAGTGTGACTATTTTTAACGTCAGTGTTAAGGGTTAGGGTTGTGAGTCTCCCTTTCAAGCATCGTCTGGATGAACTGCAGCTCACCGTTGACCACCACGGCGATGTCCACGAAGTCGATCTCCCCCCGGGCCTCCACGCTGGCCTCGCAGCGGTACACGCCCTCGTCGGCCTTGGTCACCTGGCGGACCTGCAGGTTGTTGTTTGGCAGCACCTGGAACCTGCCTTCACAGCGCCGGCGAAGGGGGAGGAGGGGGGAGGGGAGGACAAAAGAACAACAGTGTATGATAGAGAGAGAGGCGAGATAAGAAAGTTAGGAAAAAACAGCAGAGAAAATTGCCATCTCCACTCTCCGGTGGACTGTCAATCTTCACTCCGGCACATTTACCTGATAAAGTCCACACAGATAAACACTCACGCAATTACAGTCCCCGCTCCCTCCCCATCGCGGCCACTGCGAGATTGGCCAGGAGTGATGGCACCCTGCATCTCATTCCTCTCGAGCGAAGATATTTATAACCGTGCATTGTAATTAGAGTGAAATGATTAAAAAAGAAAAAACGTCTCCTCCCGCGTTTCATCGCCAAAGATTTGAATTTCAATTAAAAAAACGTGACAGATTCGAGGGGGTCACTCTCTCTAATCAGTGTTCGGGCGTGCATTTTGGTCTAGATGGAGGACGGGGAAGTGGTGTAGAGAGTTGTAAATCAGGGCCGAGGAGACGAAGAAATAATGAAACCCGGTGTAGTGGTTCCTACTATTGCACCTGCCTCTCAGAAAATAATACTGCTGACAGTTAATCTGTCCTCCGAGTACTCCCCACTTCCAGCGGCCCCTTTTTAGCACAAGTGTGGGATTAAAGGGGAAGGGCTTTAAAAAAAAGATTTATCTTTGGATCAAAATGGGAGAGAATATGATTGACAGGCCGATTGTGAATCCTTGTAGGATTGAGTTTATAGTCGCCTAGAAATAGCTCTTTTCAGCCGATGCAGGCGGCTGGGTTTTCCCATCGCGTCTCGCGGGAAGCGGCATCTCCGAATGTCACCGTCCAACCGCTCCATAATCCATTCTCTCAGTCGCTTGTTAACATGGTTTCTGTCCAAGTTATACGCCTCCTCCAGGGCTGATGGGATTTCTATTTATAGCGGTAGATATCCTTGTCTTATTGTGAAGCCACACAAAGGAGGGAAATAGCATTTTCCTAGAGAACAGGGCTTCTTGGCTCGTCTGCTCATGCAGAGAGACAAATGGGCACGCCGGGAATCGTGAGCATTTTCTTCTTAATAATCGAGAGCGTTTGGAAGGTTTGCATTCAAAATGTAATTATTTTGAGATCGCTGCTTACTTAACTCTTATCTGCTGTTGGAATAATTGAGAGATCTGTTTCACAGTTTGATGACGACTCTTTAAAGGCCCCGAAAATGAACTTTTCTTTCCTCTTTAACATGAATATTCATAACTGAATAAACAAAATTGTACCTTATTATTTATTAAGATTTAAACACGGAAGCCTCGAAGCTAATCTGCTTCATGGGGCAGAAACACAGCTACACAAATCTCTGATGTGAAATAAACAAAACTACTTGAACTCAGAGTAGTCCGTAAAACCCCGCCGCTCATACTGAGAAGCTATAAAAATATATTTTCAATGACTTCATTAGAATCAACTAATTAAAAATTCTAATTCCCCAAAAACTCTGTCTTTCCATCCATTTTCTAAACCATTGTTCCCATTCAGGTCTTTTGTTTTAAAGGTACCATGCGGAGTAAACAAACAGTGTTATGTTGAAAACACATTCTTTGTATCCTTAAGGGCCCTATAAACAAGCCCAAGCATTTCCATCCTCATAAAACATTTACAAAGCCCTTTTTCTTTCTCCAAAGACTTTAAAACCTACATATTTCATATTCATGTTTGCTTACTAACAGTCTTCTTCTTCTTTTATTGGCACACTGCTACATTTCTTGGCATGTTACAACACAAAACCACGGGATACTAAAAAAAACATTGCTCTGAAACTCCACAGGGTACCTTTAATTTACTCATTGTGTGTCATTCCTAAAAGCAGCTAACAATAGTTTTTTAAACAGTGTCAAAGTATCAAATTTATGGAAGACCATTTCCGCAGGAAAAGAAAAATGAATGATGAGATAGAAAGTCATAATTAGATAAATCGAAATAATGACATAGAAAGTCAACATTATGAGATAGAAAGTCGACATTATGAGATAGAAAGTCATAATTATGAGATAGAAAGTCTTAATTATGAGATAGAAAGTCTTTATGAGATAGAAAGTCATAATTATGAGCTACAAAGTCAAAAATGTGAGATATAAAGTCATAGTTATGAGATAGAAAGTCATAATTATGAGATAGAAAGTCATAATTATGAGATAGAAAGTCATAATTATGAGATAGAAAGTCTTAATTATGAGATAGAAAGTCATAACTGAGATAGAAAGTCATAATTATGAGATAGAAAGTCTTAATTATGAGATAGAAAGTCTTAATTATGAGATAGAAAGGTGGAAATGGTGGAAAATGGGCTTTCATACCTCTCACCACCTGATTCCAGAATATAAACGTCAGATTCCTCCTCCATGCTGCTACCCTCCACCCTCCACCCTCACACCTGGCCTCTGGAGCCCTCTTCCCAGTAATCACCTTTCACTCAGAGCCAGAACAGAAACCAGGAGCCGCAGACGGCCGTGCAGACTTACTGTGGTGCTCCTCGGTGATCTCTTTGTCCTGGTAGTACCACACCACCACAGGCACCGGGGAGCTGATGACGTCGCACACCACCTCCGCCGTCTCGCCGTGGCGGAACTCCTGCGGCGACTGAACGTCCCGAAACGTCAGCCTCTCTGGGAGATGAAACAATAAACAAACATCATTTCATTCTAAGAGCATTCAGAGCAATTCATCTCAGGTGTGAACATCAAAAGGAAAATACGGAAAGCGATGATGGTTTTGAGACAGGATGTTGGTTAGGTGTTTGGAAAAAGATCCTTTATAACACATTTCCTTCCAATTTTCCTTTTTTCAAGCATTTTTTATTGATGATGCAGGTGTAAGTGTTGGTATGGCCTCTATTTAAAGGCATGCATTCCCCCTTGACTTTGTAAATCAGTGGATTTCTTTAAGGCTTTTGTGCGATATGAATATGTGTCTTTACTCAATATTTACTGTACTGGTTTGAGCTTCAGCAGCTGTGATGTGTACCTAACATTTCATAGTTCAGCTGAGGTGGATGGGAATGTCATTAGTTGTTGTTATTATATTGCAGGTTTTGGGTGAAAAAGTTTTGACGATGGGTTCCAATGAAAAGTGGAAGAAGGATCACCAACATTGCAATAATTCATCCTCACAGGGGCATGAACGTCTGAATTCATGAATGGTAATCCATCCAAAAGTTTCCATCTGGACCGATCCAGATTGCCATTCCGGAGGACTTTGCAGGTCGAGTCGCCAGAAACGACATTAAACACAGCTGTCATGTGACTCAATGCCTCGCATATTCAGGCGTAAAGTATTCGGGAAAACGGGCACACGGGAAAACAATGTGTGCCTTGGAAACGGACGGCTGGATTCACTCAGGAAAATCAAATAAAACAAAAGCTAAATCCGGCTTTGACTGTTTTCTGGGGCACAGATAAGGCGATTCGGATGAAACAGAACCGGAGACAGAAGGGTGGCTGTTACACTTGCTGCCAATCACAACAACGGCAACAAAAAAACAGAGAAGAAGAAGAAGAAATCAATGAGCTGAGCTATTCTGCAGCCCTTGTGCTTGCATAATTAGACAAGAACACAGGCAGCCTTTGATTCCCTCTTTCTTGCTTTTTCGGGAACGCTTCAATAAAAGATTCCACTCGGTGGCGGTTTGAAGCCGCGTCCTCCCTCTTGACAAACATTTGGTGTTTTGACAAATGGCTTTTATGGGGGGGGGGGGGGGGGGACACTGTTCTTGGACCGCGCACCTGATCCTCCCTCCAACCGCCCGGCGCTCCCGTTTTGTCGGATCGCCGTCTTTGATGTGCTGGCGCCCGCTAAGCGTGGCGCCCGCCTGCCACCGCCTGCGTGCTGTATCGTGAAGGCGGCGGCGGCTCCCCTATCAGTCCTTTTTCCGTTAGCCGAAGCTTCGGCATTAGCATTTCGCTGTGTGATTTATGCCCGGCTGCTCCCCAGAACGAGCTTTCCCTCCTCGGCTGCACCCTCGGCCCGCGGACGTGCCCGGCATCGCGGCGTCTTCATTAGCTTCAAGGATGCCGCTGCATGTTTTTGTCATCCAACCCCTTTCTGTCTCACCAATTTCCCTCTTCTGTCCCTTTTATTTTTATCTACCGCTCCCTCTCTCGCTCAGGGTTGAACACTCCTGATGTCCCTTGGATCCATTCCCCTTCCCTTTTTGTTGTCACACCGCTCTACAAGAGAATCAGTAAGGGAAACATCCTCTCCCGAGGAACACTCTACTGCACACTTGACACTGGCGGATTGGAAATACACTCCTGGAGGGTTCTCGCTCTCCGTTCGCCTACACATCACCGCGAGGATAAGGGTCCACCGTGTTGACGAGCCAATTTCCCTGGACCTCGCTCAACTGGGAGGCAGGTCGGTTCCTGGCTTCACTGGCCAATGGGCTTTTGCGGTGTTACTGCTTTTGCCCATGAATACACTGGGAGGAAATGAAAGGAGCTGCACTGGCTGACTTTATTATGAGCTTCCTGTCACCTTGTGTGGCTGCAAAAAATAAGGCACCAAGCTGCTGCAGTTAATTCAAAGCAATTTCAGAATTTCGCTATCAGGGAAAAGCTATTTAAATTTTCATGTTCTTTGTGGGCCGGCAAGAGTTTTATCTTGGAGGACGAGTCGGCGGCGCTGTGAGGCTGCAGTGACTTGGCTTCAATGAATGATGCTCGAAGAAGCCAGTATTTGCTAATTATCACTATAGAAACAGTGCCTTTAAGTGCCATTTTGACTGGGTGATGGAGCCAGATGAAGAGTTAAATCCCAACCAAAGTTATGACGATTCCTCCTAAGGGGAAAATCCAGATTCCATGATAATCCACCCAATGATTCCAGAGACCACAGCAACTGAGGGGATCATCAGAGCCTTTAGGCCCCACCCTCTGGTGACTAGTCCTTTTCATGGAAATCCTTCATGCACCCTCTTGGGAGCTTGAATGTCGGGGACGCAGGTTCACGGCAATCCCTCGAACATCGTGGAGACGTTTCAGCCAAACCGACTGACATCGCTATCCAAGGAGCCGGGACTCTCCGGCTTTGAAAAAGCTCCGGGGAAAGCCGCGGCGATCCGCTTTATTTGTGTTTGTACGAAGTTAACCAAAGCCCCGGCTCCAGTTTTGGACTCCAAACTGATCTCCCACTCTGTGTAACATGATTATGCCAGGTCATCCCGGAGGTGTCATGGAGAGGGTGTCGACACCCTCGGGTCGTGATATTGGTGTTCGACATGTTGTAGCACGGAGCCCTGTGCGCCGGCAGAGCAGCAGGCTGGAGCTCCAGGCGGGTTTTCATCCGCATGCTCATGCGATCCATATACCGAGAGGAAGGGGGGGGGGGGGGGGGGGGAAACAATAGTTTTAGGTAGCTGGTTATGTGGGGAATGAGGCGAGGTGCTGAGTGGTGGCAGGTGTGATTGAGGCTGCGATGTCTCCCCTAATGGTTCACCGGGAGAGGATGAAAAAAGGCAACCGCACAGCAGGTGATGATTCAGGTGTGTGTGTGTGTGCGTGTGCGTGCGTGCGTGCGTGCGTGTGTGTGTGTGTGTGTGTGTGCTGGAATCAAATCCCCGTATCTTGACGTTTCCTCCAATTAAAGTCGGCAGAAAACTCCTGATCAAAGTCCCGGTGTATCTGAGTATTTAGGTTATTCACTTCTCAGAATTCGCTTGGTTCTTTATGTGTGTGTGTGTGTGTGTGTGTGTGTGTGTGTGTGTGTGTGTGTGTGTGTGTGTGTGTGTGTGTGTGTGTGTGCGTGTCTTTTGCATGCATTGTAACATTGATGCATTTCCTGTCACTGTGCTACCTGTGCTTTTGGGGAAATGGCAAGGATCATAGGATGTTATAAACTTAAACTTCTCAACAAAATGTTGTGCAGCTAGACGTCTCTAAGACCACGCCCACTGGGCCGGGCTGGGATACCTGGATCTGGTGGAGGGGCCACTGCTGACCACTATGGAGCTAGAAAAGTGACAGTTTTGGCATAGAAAATAAATGCTGGCACTGAAAAAAGCTCCACCGGAAAATAAAACACAGGCATTAATAATTCAAACATATTGAATGGCAATCTTCTGATATTTTCATGTCGGAGCTGCGGGTCCCGCCCACTTGCAAGCATGCAAATTATATTATCTCAGTCATTTTTCTATTTTCGATGCCAAATCCTACAGTCACTGTTCTAGCTATCTATCAGTGCTTCCTCTGTCAGTGAAAATCTGTGAGTTCATATGTGCAACCACAGTTTGGTGTAAATTAACACATGAATTAGCCGGCAAATAAGAAGTCCTGATGTCCAAGTCCCCACAACACTCGTCAGACACCACATGGAAAGTCTTAAGTCTGAATTTAAACTACTTTTAAACATTTCAATCTTAATTGTTGTATTTATCTGTAAATGTGCCTTTAAAACACATGAAGGACGTGATCTCAGTCGCCCTGCTGGTCCTAGATCTGATTCCCATCCTCCTCAAACGAGCTGGTGGGGGGGTTTAACCTGGACGTCACGCTCAAGGACGCCGTAACGGGACAAACGCCGATTAATTCACCGCTCGCCGTGAAGGATGGAGGCTGCGGCGGGACAGCCTCTGTAACCACAGAGCCTCCCCCGCCTCGTAGCATTAGCTTTTTTCCCCAGGAAACAGTGACGGGTCAGCGGGGCGGGTTAGCCTCGGTGCCACGTCCCTCATTATGCCTGGCAGGCTCCGGGTCCCATGGCATTACTCGCTGTCATTACACTTTAATCACAAGAACGAGTGTCTCGCACACACAAAGTCAGAGGCACACCGAAAAACACACACGGGTGGCCGAGAATATGAATAGGATGGCGACAGCTGTGCTCAAACACTAATGCGGGAGCTTTATTCCCTCCGTGCCCGACTGCAGGTGAACGTGTCACATCCTCCGCCCAGCTTACGGTAGATCTCCAGCACCACCGAGGCCTCCTCGGTGTGGCCGCCGCCGTCGGTGGCCTGGCAGCGGTAGATGCCGGCGTCCTCGATGATGGCGTTGTAGATGATAAGCCGGGACCGCGACGTCTCCGTGTGGAGCGCCATCCGCTTGGAGGCCAGGATGCGCTCGCCCTGGGGGTTGTACCACTCCAGCCTCACCGGCTCGCCAATAGCTGGGAGGAAAGTCAGAGAAAGAGAGAACATGTGATTATGGTGATTACGTTTTTTTTTTTTTGTGGTTACTCCCACTCACCCCTGAGATCTATTCACAGCGTTTAAAAGCCGAAAGAGTTTGACTTCCAACCGCTTTATAAATGATAAAAATTAGTCCAATAAGTTGAATCCGTTACCATTTGGTCCCACGATTATTTGTGAAAAAATTGAGTTGCCCATGAGTGACATTACCTTGACATCTCTACGCATGAAGTGAGTCAGCCTGCAGTGGTTCTGGAAAGACTTGAGAAAAGCTCTTTTCTTTTTCGAATGCTTGGAGGCTTGTGCTCATCTGAATGTGTTTTATAAGAGAATTAATATAATTGTTTGACGTGAAGAAGTCAGACTGCGTATTGTGCATGTTTCATATTCATACGGAGCTGCTGAAGGTTTTATAAGTCAATGCAACAGCATCGCCGCTCGCTTTGGCCCGCCGAGCAGCCGAAGACCGGCCGACGTCGTTAACGTTGGAACTCGTCGAGGGAACAGATGGCCCCGAACTTATACGATTAAGTCATAATCTTGGATTTACATAATGTATGAATCTGTAAAGGAACAGCGACATATGTAAGCTGTAAATCCCATTCTCGTTTCCAAGATTACGCGCGTACACAAACAGAGCCACTGAACACAGGAGGAGATGGTGAGCCTGATCAAGAGCCGACTTCCACCCTGAAGAAAAAAAATGGCGCCCATATGCAGCCCGTGCAACATGACCTCTGCAGGCTACTGTGGGAGATTATGTGGCCATCTGCAAGCAGCAGGTGCCCTTTGCCTGTAAATACTGCAAATAAAAGTGTCAGTGTGGAGAGCCATTACTTGGCCCATCAATCAGCCGGAGCCTTGAAGAGGAGGTGGACGGAGGTGGGACCAGGACCCGAGGGGCAGCTCGCTGGAAACGGCAGAAATGCGAGCAGATAATGGACGCAGTGCACGTTTGAGACAGTTGTGTTGAGGGAAAAAAACGAGGAAAGCCAGTGGCAAGAGATTTGAATGCCCTCTATTGGCCTCAGCAAGATGCCCTTGAGCAAAGCTTTAAACCTGCAGCTGCTCAGCTGGAGCGACGGTTCATCTCAAGGTGCCACCGCGAGGAGACGTCTCGCGGTCGGACATATTTACCCAGCATGCACCGGTTATGCAAAAGAAAATCCATTAATTGAAAGCGATGAGCTAATTTAGCCTCATCTCTCTTCCCAGCATGCTAACACCGATCGTAATGCTAACACCGATCGCAATGCTAACACCGATGGCAATGCTAACACCGATCGCAATGCTAACACCGATCGCAATGCTAACACGTAGCGCGACTGAGATCACGTTACAGGAGAAGCTTTCCTTTCCATCCGTGGGTAGTTGTGAGGAACAGATCAGCATCAAGCATCTCTACAGGCGTCTCTTTACACCTGTTAGCATTACAGCGTTATCGCCCCGTGACATTTTTTACAGGCTGTTGACAGCGGAGACAGCGTAATGTGTCGGAAGTTGATGACGCCGGAGCGCTGACAGGCCATTTGCTTCACAGAGGATCTGGTCCCGCCTCCATGGCTGTTGTGAAAATGTGTCAAATCTACATAAGCTCCGGCGTTATTACTGATTCTTGAGCGACAATGATGATTTTTTCTTCTTCTAGGTGCTTCCAAAACGTCTAAACTGCCGCACGCTGATTGATCGCCGGCTTCCGGTAACCGCTAAAAAAAAGCGACAGCTCCATCCGGCTTCCGCTCCATGTTTCTTTTTAACCGCGCATGAAAAATAAAAGCGCTTTGTGTCTTGAAGGTGTTTTCAGACAATGTTTACGATCCTCCTTAGCAGTGAGGGAGCAATATAAAGAAACTGAAATATTGAAGCAATCTAAGCCTCCTGCACCAGGCAGATTATTGACTAGACGTGCCCCCTGGCGCCGGAATTAGCCGAGCACGAGCCGAGGCACTCCCACGTCCCCGTGGTGGCTGGCACATGGAGCCGCGCTCGTAATTGATTCAGGTCTCCGGGGGAAGTAGATAGCAGTGCCCGAAACAAGAGCTGAGCAGGCAGAGGAATCAGGCCGGTCAGCATGTACACGGATGGGGGAGGGAGTGCTTGACATGATGTCAAAATTATGGGTTACATATTCATCTCGGCCTCTCCATCTCGGGCCTGCTCTGTAATGTCCCGTTAGCCGCATCTGAAGGAAAAATCGCGTTGGATCTCGTTGGATCTCGTTGGACCAGTGAGGCCGCCTTTTGTTTTTTGTTTTATTCCGCAGCCAACACTTGCTCTGGCTTCCTGCCACCACAGTCTTAGGGGAGGTTAAACACACACCTAAACACCAGTTTATCCAGCTCCTTATTTGTCACGCCAGGAGCTCAGCTTCATTTAACCCTGACAGGAGAGCCGCGCTGTCTCTGGGGCTTGTTTCCTCACAAAGGTCTAATTGAGCATTTCAAAATGAATGCAGAAATGTGGAACTAGGATAAGTACTTTTTTATTTTTATGATCAGTCACATTTCTTTTTCCTGATGTAACTGTCTAATAATATAGCTTTGCAAGAATGCAAAAAAAAAAAGATTTGACAAAGGTTTTGGTATATGTGACCTTTTCCTAACATATGTTCCATCTGTGTATGCATGGGTCTGGACCACACATACTTAGGTATGTGTTGAACACAGAAAAGAGAATATAATGGAACAGTATTTACAGTATTTAAGCCTGGCCTGCATGGAGAAACAGTGTCAGAATTTTCTCCATCCTCTCGTAGAAGGAAGAAATACTGAACCCTTTAATTAAATGCATCATGCCTCCTGTTTGTACTTGATGGCTCATGTGTGATGACTTGTAACCTCATTTTAATCTTACTGTATCTTATCCAGTGACACATTGTTAAAAGACTAACGTGCTTAAAGTACTGTTGATTTCTCACAAGGGAACTATTCATTTCCACCACACCTGACACCTGGTAGTATTTTTATTGGTTTTGAAGGAATTACAACGCCATAAATGTTGAAACTCAGAGCCAATTGGAGACTTTAGACACTCGCAGATGTTTCGGGCGAAGTTGTTTGTCTGAAATGTCATCACGCCATCATTGTGTCCTATCAGACATTTTCTTTCTTCAGTTCTAGCCCAAAAACATGTTTTGTGAGGTCACGGTGACTTTTCACCAGCAAAAGTGGACTTTCGTGCAACATTTTAATGAACTCCCTCAAGACGTTTCCTGAAATATTCTTTACACGAGAATGGGACGGACGCAAGGTCGTAGTGACCTTGACCTTTGGCCATCAAAATCGAATGGACTAGTCGAATGGAAAACCTGTAAAGATAATTCCTCTGGCTTTTAGAGGCCTAATAAAAGTGGTCCAACAAAAGACGAGAGCAAGTTCTGCTCCTCCATCATTAAAAAATGAGGAAATGTATTTTGATATATATATATTATATAAATTGCGGTTTCTTGCATGTGTTTATATGTTTTAATACTATGTCTAGGTGTGCTTACACAACTGGAACATACACCCTGCTACTGTAATGCTGGTCAAAACGTTATAAAATAACAATATTTGATTATACAACATGCTCCATAATGATGTTTGGGATCGTTGGTGTAGAAACACTCATATCTCTCATTTCATGCATTTACCATAGAGACGCCTGTGACCTTTTCCCACGACTGTGACGGAAACAAACAAACCAAGAAAACTAATTCACTGGAGGGTCAAGGTGACACCAGCACAAATGCAGTGTCTCTCGCTCTCTCTCGCGCTCTCTCTCTTGCAGACCACTTAGAGCCGACTATTTTCTAAAGACAATCTCTGCAGCTCAGTGCATCACATTTCTTGCTCTCCGCTTCTCACTCACTGTTTTCCTTTTCTCTTCCTGACCCCATGTGTGTAGCTTCTGCTGGGCCTTTACGCCACAGCCTCAATTCAGAAAAATATCTTATTTTAGGGCATTTCACTCTGAAGGTGTGGAAAAATAAAACGTCTACACAGCGAGGTAATGAATAAAAAGCAAATTCAGCGTCGCATTTTCTCCTAAAAGCAAGAACTCGTTAATAGATGCCACATCCGACGCTCTGAGGACGGAAGATAAAAGGCTTTTTTTTCTCAAATAAAAATCATTTAGAGGTTGTTCCATTGACGTGCATCAATTCACAATATTTGTACACAATTCACAATATTTGTACATATTTGTATTTCGACAGCAAGAACTGTACACATCATCTGAAGTTCCAATATTCACATTAACGATTAAACCATTGAAATTAAATTGTATATATTTGCTCAGAGAAAAATGTTAAATGTTAGTGACAAGATAAGCAACAGCTCAAGTTAAAGCTGAGTTATTATCTTGCAATAGTAAACCAATCATAAACAGACTTTTCTCCGCCCCAAACGTCCACTCAGATTGTTTTGTATTGACTCATTGATGGTAAATGTGAGACTGGAGAGGCTTTGAATGAACGAGAAAAGGCCTTTTCAGTTGAAACAGTTTAAAAGTAGAGAAGATGTGGGAGCAGACACAAACAAACAAGCAACTTAATACCGAGATGTTGACGTGGCTTTGACCGCGCTTTGACCTAAAACAGCACGTTTGAAGCAATTTCAAGAAGAGTGCGCTCTCTGGGAAGAAATGAGGCGTTCAATCATTTGAACCCTGCTGCCAATTCTTCCTGGCAAACTTTGGAAACAAGACAGATTTGTATCGAACAAGGGAATTGATTTCACCCGGGCTCCTTTCTCTCAAGAGCACATTCACCTCTCCGTTCGGCCTCTTCCTCGCAGCCGACACGCACCCCATGAATCAACATACGATATAATTGCCTTTCTGTTCCTTTCTTCTTTCCTTCCAGTCCATATTCACGCCGGCCACATTGGTGCAGCGGGACCCACCAGCTTGGAGCTTAAAAAGTCACTTTAAAAGTCTATTTGTTTGGTTTCACTTTTGACTGTTCTGCCCTGCGTTTCAGCCCACTCCAGTTGGCCGGCCTGCACGTGAATGTGGTAACAAAAAAACAACTGAAAAGGGCAAAAAGAAAAAGTGACACACACACTTCCTCCCAGACACTTTAGACGTTGGACGGCGACTATTTATCTCCCACCTCCAACACTCTTTTGCCTCAAAGCCTTCCCCTTTCTTCTCAGCTCTGTCGCTCGAGCTCTTTCACAATAAAAGCCTCTACCTTTGCCTTTCATTTCCTGCCAGCTTCACACCCCCCCTCCACAACGTTAGACCTCCCCGCCGCTGCTCCACACCGGGGAGCGCCTCTACTCCCTTGGCTGTTAGCGCCACGCTGAGTGGGCTGGCAGCAGAGCAGAGGCAGCCGGCAGGAGGCGGGCCGGGCCTGCCAGACTGTGTTGCCACCCTACGGAGCCGCTGGCAGCGGGCGACGGCTTCTCTGTTCGAGCCCAGTGTTGATATGCAGTTCTGAGGGCACAATGAGGAGGAGGGGCCCCGAGGTGCCCCGGTGTGCAGCCGGCGCCCATCGAGTCAAAGAGTCGCTCGCCATATGGACGGCGCGGATTGTGTCGCGCTCACTGTCAGACAAACCACAAACGGGCTTCAGAGGCGGGGATGCAAGGCCCCCCCCGGTGCCTCCCCGACCCGCCTACAAACACACACACACACACACACACACACACACACACAAAACAGTGTGTGGCTGTTGTACCTGTGCAGATGAAGAACTTGGACTCTCCGACACTTAACTCCACTTTGTTCAAGGATATGGACACCTGCAGTGCAGCTGTAATAGAGAAGCAAGAGAAGGGTGGAGAAAGACAGGAAGAGGAGGAGAAAAAGAGGAAAGGGATTAGCTGTTGACAATCACTTAAAAAATAAGATTTTTAACTATCTGAGGATCATTTACATGAAAATCAAATATCCCTCTATATTAATCTGAAGCAGCTGTTGCAGGTACACGATGGTCCCCGGTGAAAAGAACAATTTCTATATTTTATCCAAACTTCAAAGTCCCCGTTCAGCCATTTCTCCTTTCAGAGAGACAGATTTGCTTGATATCTAATACCAGGAACATGTCTGCTGGTGACAGGCTTGTCAGTCACTTTCACAATGAGCGGGATCCTTCCAGCCAGTGGGATGGGCTGAGGAACAGCAGAGATCGGTAAATAACCGCTCGCGGTTTCCTGTATTTAGTCGTGAAGGTTCTTTTGAGAGAGTTAAAGAAAGAAGAAGAAAGAAAACTGGAAATGTCGCGGGATGAAATCCACCTTAATGACACCGAAAAGGCAGCTCCTGTATGAAGCCACACGATATGGGGCTCAGCTGGGCGTTTTTGAAAAGGTAAGCTGGCTCCATTCTCCAGAAAGAGAAGCAGGAGATTAGCTGACGAAGAGCGGGAGCTGAGAGTGTGTGAGGATGTCTAATGTGATGAGCGATGATTGGCAACTCGGCGGGGGGGGGGGGGGGGGTCATTTTTAGGCCGAAGCCTCTCGACGCAGCGGTAGAGATGTTTGATGAGCCTGTCAAACCCGCGCTCCTCATTCGTCGCTCCTCTAGTTAGGATCAAACTCCAGCTATACACACACACACACACACACACACACACACACACACACACACACACACACACACACACACACACACACACACACACACACACACACACACACACACACACACACACACACACACACACACACACACACACACACACACACACGTATATTCACACACACACACACACACACACACACGTGCTGCATCATACGCTAATGGATGTTAATTCTATCCACGACGCTGGGAACTCAATAGCAGAGCTCAGGGCGCCTGTCAGTAACGGAGCAAATGATGTAATGATTATATGGGGGGGGGGGGGGGGGCTGCCTATAGGTGGCAGTAGAGGGGCACTGAGGAGGCTACACGATGGGGGGCGAGGAGCCGCCTGATCGATGCCTTCCATCATTTCCGCTGTTTATATTCCACAGTTATCACACTTTATTGTAAAAATAAACGGTTAATAAATTATACAAGACAGGCCTCTGCATCGATGGAAATGTGGCTTTGGACCACAACTGCTAACTGGGAGAAATGTTGATGTTTTTTTTATACTTTAATCTCTTTTTTTTTTATTTGGACCCTATTTTCTCTAAACAGGCTTGTTGTTAAGACGAGAGGCTCAGATTGTTGTTTTAAGGGTCCGACCACATTATGGGGAAAAAAAAGACCCTGAAGAGAAATAAAACATTCTTCAGCTTTCTGTTTCTTATTGCGTGATGCAGGGAGGGTCGTCAGTGTAAAGCTTAGTGCTCTCTAAAAGATCTCCAGAGGCGTGGCTTGATATTATATACCCAATATATAGTGAACAGGTTTTGAACAAAAACAAAGAAAAATGTTAGATTTTTTCAAAAACAAGGACTTTTAGTGGACGTATATGGACCATTTTCAAAGGAAATTGCCCAAATTAGACATTTAACCACAAAAACACAGGAAAATAAGGTTGAAAAACAGAAGTTAAGGGTTATTTGAGGCATCTGCAAAGGGTCTGACAACATTATGGGGGGGAAAAAAAGACGCTGCAGAGAAATAAAACATCTTTCTCTTTGTTTCTTTTTGTATGATGCAGGGAGGGTCGTCGGTGTTAAGCTTAGTGCTCTCTAAAAGATCTCCAGAGGCATGGCTTAATATTATATATAAATCATATAGTGAACAGACATCAAAAACGAAGAAAAATGTTAGATTTTTCAAAAACAAGCACTTTTAGTGGACGTATATGGACAATTTTCAAAAGAAATTGCCCAAATTAGACATTTAACGACAAAAACATGGAAAAATAAGGTTGAAAAAGGGTTATTTGAGCCATCTGCAATCAGTGGGTAGCTCTGTGTGCATTGCATTGTGGGAGACTAAACACACTAAGCACTGCATCGCTGCGTGGTGAGCTACAGCTGCCCTCTGCATACACGTGTAGTGCTTCAAATGAATGCAAATACTGCTCTGGAGTTGATTAATCATGTCTATTTAACCCGATGCCCTTCCACACAGCCTTGCCTCTGACTTAAGGCAGATTCCTATCAGCGCTTCAAGTAGTTTAACGGTTTTCAATTATTAATTGATCCCGGCCCGTTCATGCTGTATGTGATTGATCGCGTAATAAGTTCCTCACAAAACCCAGCAGGCAAAAGAAAAATGGGCCCATGTTTTTTTTGTTTTTTTGTGTGTGTGCCTGTGCTGCCAAGAGTCATTGTTGTGAATAACATACTGTAATTAAGTTCAACCTGGAAAATATAATCGTTCTTCAGGCCCTTTTAACCGGAAATACACAACAATCCCCACAGCGGATATACATTGGCATTTTAATGAGAATGCTGACTGGATTAGAAATTGGAGAATTTGTTTATTCAACACTGTCTCGCCTGGTGGGGACACAAAGAGACGTACTAATTATATCCATTTTCAGAAAGGGAATGTTCTCAGCTGCGTTCACGTGCTTGTTTCAGAGCCTGCATCAATATGTTATGAGCCCGGTGGCAATTATCTGCTCCAATTATTAGCTCCTCTGAGAAGGGCTGGAGACGTGGAGAATAAGGCAACAGACGAAGCCATTGATTTCCATTTATAACGTGTCCGAGGCGGTCGATGCCATACATGACTCCACTGCGGTGAGATTTCCATAATAATATTAATAATTCCAGCATAAATTGTGCTTTCAAATAAAAAGAGGCGGGACTTTGACCAGAGAGTTGCTTCAGGGCGGGGCATCCTTGTGATTGACATGTCTTTACCACAGTCTGTTTACTGCTTCCAACTTTAATTAACCCGTGTGTTTTCAGTTCATTAAAGTTAATTGTAACATTTTGGTCGCCTCAAAATATCGTAATCAGTTGTACGTAGCTCCACCTTCTCGGGTCACTTCCGGTTCCAAAAACCAAGATGGCGGCGGCCAAAAAGCCAAACAGGAGGCTTCAAAACGGCAACTACTTCCACACGTCATGTTTCATTAAAATGGGGCCGGCGAAGCAAGGTGGTCCTCTGTCCTCGCCTCTCTTCCTCACCTCCTTTACTCGCACCTTCAGGTGGGAGGGACTAACACATGAGGAGAGGAGGTGAGGAAAGGAAAGGAACCACAAGAGCAATTTACTCCCATCACGTTTGGATTACGAGGTTCGACTCTTACAACCATTTGAAGTTGTTTGAGAGCTCTTGCAACGAAGCCTAAATCCTTCAATTACTCCAACGGAGGTCATCGAGGTCAACGGCTGGAGGAAGGTTGTGACTGAGCCGGCGACATCTGGACATCGTGCACATCGTGCAACATCGTGCAACATCGTGCAACATCGTGCAACATCGTGCCAGCATCCGGATGAATCCAATGTTTGAGTGACGGAGGGTAGTGACCAATCAGCTGGCATACAACGCCATGGCTAAACAACATGCACCACCAGAACGTGCCTTTGAGAGCTAGTGTGCATGTTTGTACACCTACAAGTGTGTGTGTGTGTGTGTGTGTGTGCGAATGTATTAAGCACACAGAGCAGATAGACCCTCAGGCGAAAGAAATGCTCTGCTTTAATTGTCTGTGATTTTGTGGAGGAGTTGAAGGGACTTCTTCCCTTGAACCGCAGACACAGAGAGAGAGAGAGAGAGAGAGAGAGACAGACAAAGGCAGGAAGTAAAAGAGTGGGTAGAGCGAGAGCAAAAGGAGCAAGGAGATAAAATACTAATTACTACGTTTTGTATTCACCCGAAACCTCTGCGTCGCATGCGTTTCTTCAAAAGCTGTAAGCGAAGGTAGAAAAAAAAAAAAAGATGGTTTCCAGTTAGAAGTGAGCTTGAAAACACACGAAACAGTCGGCATTCTTTAGCGCTGCTCAGGTGAGCTGCGGCGCGGGAGGGAGGGAAGGTGTAGATGTCGGGGATTTCTCCGCTTTATTAAAAGATGTTTTTTATTTTCATCGTTATGGTCAAGTCCAATTAAGTTTTCTTTTCCCGGTTCCATTTTTCTTTCCATAAACAACATAAAAACAGCCGCTCCAAACGAACCAATAATAACCCAATCAGGCTTTTTACAGGGAGCACTGCATGCTGGGAAATGGAGTGCATTGTATTTTTAAACCAGAGCGAGAAGAAGAGATAATAAGTGAAATATTCATTCTTCTCAGGCAACTGAGGAGTAAATTATGATTCCTAACAATTAAAAACTTGGGGAAAAAGACGGGAAGCAGTGAAAAAAAAAAAAAAAGACTTCCATCATCGGGATGTTTGACAGGAAGCTCTCGTGAATCGGTTACGGACGGCTTTGCCTGTGAGTCCTATATATCTGTCTGTTTCCATGCCGGAGAGGAGGAGAGGGAAGAGGAGAGCGCTGCTCGCACTCAGCCGACCGCATCCAATCGTGCAGACGTACAGCAGCAGACCACGTGTGGCGTCTCAGGCACAACCCACAGCTACCTGTTATCTCCCACCTTCTCTGTATCTCTGCTTCTCGCCTCCTTCCTTAAGCCTCTGGTGCTCCGAGCTGCGGTGGCCGCTATGGAACTCTCTCTACGAATATCCCCGAGCCACGAAACTCCACATGCACACACACACACACATGTGCATACATGCACACACATGTGCTGCAACATGCAGACACACAGATGTTTGGCTGCACACAGATGTGGAATCGTTTGCTAATTAGGAAGAAAAAGGCAACTCAATGTTATCCAGCAGGTCGATGGATGCAAAGAGAAAAAAACTACCCGATGCACGAGTAGTAATACTAGAAACATCTTCGCAGGCTTGATATGGATTTATTTAATTTTTTCATTTGTGGCTTGTCGTGTCAGTAGATTGGAGACGTATGCTGGCGGCCCTTGGGAAGCTCAGTAGATTAATACAATGAGCTGAACATTATGAATATATATTTCAAATTATGATGCAATGAAAGTTCATCAACATGTCTTTTGCATGATTCCCTAAACATTTTGCGCTAACACATATTTTAGACCAAAGTTATCATCACAAGCAGGGGGAGTTTTTGTAATTATGAAAACGCAAAATGCAGTTATTAGCTCCTGCTGCATTTGTGTTATGTGTCTTCATTGGATTGGAAACAGAAACAAATGTAAATGTGATCAAGTAGAAAAATCCTTCATGTGGAGAAAATGAAAAAGCACCGAAGACACATTTTAATCAACTTATTTACTCCATAAAAAACACAATAGCTGGAGCATTGTTGGGGTTTACGGCACCGCATGAAGGTAACTCATGGGGTGAAATAGCCGAGTGTTTATTTTACAATCAATCTGATCAATTCCAGTCCAGCTGAGAAGAGAGGACAATTTGAACACTAAAGCTGTTGAAAAGCCGGTCGGGATAATTGAGGCGATGTCAGAGGGCACACCGGCTGCCAGGAGGAGGGGGAAGAAGAAGAAAAAAAAAAAACGGCGCTCAAAGTGGCGATGCAATCATCGGCCGTGATCGAAAGAAGGAGCGGTTAGCGGCCGGCGTTCCCATTCTGGGTTTCAGTCGCTACACTGCAATCAGAGCTTCCACATGTCAAAGGTGTGTGTGGGGGGCAAATGACACCTCGCTGTGCGCACACACACACATGCAAAAATCACACGAGTGGAGTGAAATATGCCAAAAGATATTCATAGATCCGCAGCGGCGCTCAGACATACAGACTCCAGTAGGACCCGGGTATTGGCTCGTAATCCCCGACTTCCTTATTCTCCATCTCCGGAGATGATTTCTTTCCAAGATTGAGCCGCAAACTGTGGCGGGATAAATCCCATTTGCTCGGATATTGTGTTCATATTTATGGAAACATAAGAAAAAATGGGAACACAAGTGCAAGATAATGTCCTTATTCCTTTTTTTTTTTTCAAAATAGAACGATGGCCCCAATAGAAATGATGCAGAAACGCTCACCATTCCTTTAGTTTTCCATTCTTTCTTTTTCCTCTCTGTACTTCTGAGCCCTGTGTCTAATATACTAGTCTTTATTTTCCCTTATCTCCTTTCGCTGTGTCTGGATTCCCTCCCTTTTATCCCTCCTGTCCTCGGGCGGCAACCTGTTTCTGCATATGGCGACATCAGCGAGCAGCTGAGGGAAGTCCGGGGCGACGATAAATCCCGGGCCCGTCAGTCAGACGGGATGATTTGCTTCCCGCCGCCCCACGTTTTACTTCGATTCTTCCCCCTCCATCAGCTTTTCCCTCTCACGGACGGGGCATAATACTCAAACCTCGCCAAGATGGGATAAGTTATTAAAGAACCTGCCGGAAACACGTTGCGGTTATTCCACTTTTATCTTCAAACGGCGTTTACGACCGCGCGGAACAATGCCGCGGCAATCAAAATCAAGGTGTCTTTTCATCAAGTCGCCGGCCCGCATGTCGCCATTGAATGCTAATGACGTGTTGATCTGCTGTTAGCTTGTAACCTGAATGGAAGAGAGCAAGCGGAGCAGCGCTGACGGTGTTAATGAGTCGCCCGAGCGGCTCCGTTTCCCAGGATTGTGTCAGTTTCCTCTACGTATTAATAAGGTCATCCATCAAGAAGAAAAGGTTCCCGTCAAATCATTATGGTAATAAAGCCAATTAAAATGGACGGCCATTTTTCTGAATACAGACAAGCTCATCTAATATATATATATATACACATATATATGTATAGCGTTAAGAGGCCACCTCTTTCCTCACCTCTGTCGCTTTAGTGTCGCCCAGCAATGCTTCACTGTAATTTCAAACCAGTGGCCTGGAGGAGATTTTTGCGATGACATCATCGACATTTGTGGCCTGATCGCACTTCCCCGTCACAGGCGCCACGTTATTTATGTCATAAGCAGGCAGCCAGAGGTTGCCTGGTTTAAAGGCCTTCAGCTCTCATCAGCTGTTTCTGCAAATAGTAATAAGTGTGCAGCAGACAGGGGGCGGAGTCAAAGCCGATAGATGGCCTGTCGATGGTCAAATTCAAAACTAGCCGTTCAAACGAGCATAATATATTGATTTGGTGGAAAAGCCTGCTGAGCTCAGCTGATTACTGCACCGAACACACGTGACGGGAGGCTTTTCCCTGCTTCCGTGGGAGGAGGTGACTCGATTGAGTTGGGCCAAGAGTGATTCAGTAATAAAAACCTAAAGGCCTCGGAGGCAGTTTACGATTTCCAGGCGTTGCGGAGGGAAGTCTCGTAGGTTGTGGGAGAGGGAAGGTCCGACATTTGTAAGAAGCAGACAGATGAGCAACGAAGTGTGTGTGTGTGTGTGTGTGTGTGTGTGTGTGTGTGTGTGTGTGTGTGTGTGTGTGGACTCACAGAAACGAATACTCATTATTTCCACCTGGAAAAACCGCTTATTGTATCAAATCCTGTAAAAATGATGCGTGTTATTTCGCCATCTTTGGAGATAAATGGCAGTTTCAGGCCATACGATCAAAACCAAAGCCAGATGCAGAGAGGGGATGAGTGTCATGACGAAACACCCAGAAGTACCGAGGGCTGCCGTCAGCAGAAAGAGCCTCCCAGTGAAGGCGTGTAGGCGTCGCACCCGTCAGATTGACTTAAACATGAAGCAAAAGGTTTCGCGGTTGACGCCGCTCTCCAAGAAAGCAAATAAAAATAGAAGCAATCCATTTCTTTGTTCAGCCATTCTCCTCCGCCAGCTGTTTGCGTGGAAATAAAGCCATTCAAGAAGCCACACAAATCACAATAATTAGGATTCTGCTTCGGTGGCTTGTCTCCGTGTGGTTCAGGGAGGTTCAGGCAGTGGTTGCTGTGGGTGGACTGGGAGCTGCATCTTTAACAACCGCTCATTACGGCAAAACTGGTACATCCACAGGGGGCATAATAAGTAGCTGACGCGTAATCACACGCAGAAAGTGTTGATATTATGATCAAGTAGCAGTAAAGGTATAGAATGTCCTGAACACAAGGCTTGTGTGTTTAATTAAAGGTCTTGGCTGCAGATTAGAGACACAGGGGGCCCTCGGCGCTTGATATTCGATTGTACTTTTGTTATTTAACTTTTAATTATCCGGTGTGATGTCAAGGCCGAGATGTAAACTTTTCACCATGGAAAAACACAAACAGCAGACTTACAAAACCAAACCAAACAAAATAAAAGTAAAGGACATCTAATCATAGCGTGATCGGAGGTTGCGGCTACTGTAAACGAGGTGCTTTGTGGAATAAAGCCTTTAAAATGCAGCAACGCTCCATCCAGCGGCTGAATAAAGAGGGCAAGCCGGCTTTTTCTCTCATGCTGCACAGCCTCCTCCTCCCCAGAGACTACAGGAAGCTGAACCGGCGACCGGAGGTCCCCGCTGAGCGAGACAACTGAATTCAGACTCATCTTTGTGGGACAGCGGGTCAGGAGCCGGTGACTCGAGCGCAATGCTTCATCAGAGCTGCTGTCATCGGCTTTCTTCCCGCTCGCACTAACACGGAGCGCTTGCACAAAGTAAAGATTTCTCCCAGGACACGATACAAACACTTGTGTTCATCCCCAGCTGGGAGCGTCTGAGAATACACTGTAACGGAAAAAAACTAATTTTACAGGAAATAACTCTAAATATTTACAGTAATTTTTCGTTTTTTTCCAGAACTCTGTAAAATTACAGACATTATCTGTAAATCAACACCCCAACTTTTTAATTTAAGTATTATGCTAATAACTATTTTTTTATAAGAAAAAATGTCTGTATTATTTATACAGTATCTTCACTTACAAATTCATGTAAAATAACAATAATTACCTGTAATTAAATATGTAGCTCATTATATAAAGGTTAATGTCCATACCAACAATTTAACGATTTTCTTTGTAATTTTAATAATTTTTTTAAATCACATTAGTTTTATATTAACGTTTACTTTTAGATTCAAACTCTGTAATTCTGGATCTCAATTTAGCTAACTTTTTTCATTACATCAAACATAATGCAGTCTTTGACTACTACACATTTAGAGATGTTTCTTTTGCATACGTGCGATGGACATCAAGGTAATCCAACACAGACAAAATATCTGAAGACATTTCTTCATGTAGATTCCAGATAAATAAAATAAAATAAATTAAAAAAAAAAAACCCGGGCCAAAAGAAACGAGCGCGCCTCACCAGAACCGATGGCTGAGGTGTGCATGTCTGCTTCGCCTGTGGCTTTAATCTCAATTCTCATTTCATGCACGCTGGCAAATGAGAAGGAAACATGTTTGCTCGCTATTCCCGCCGGCGGGGCGCTGGGATTGGAAATGGCACGTTTTTGGTGGGGCTGATAATTCCCCCGCCGCATCCCCGCCCGTGGCTGTGACAGGGCCATTATCTCAGGCCGGCGGATTAATTCGGTCACAAAGGAGAGGTCAGTGGCTCCTGCCAGGCCTTCAGAGAGGAGACTCTGGGGATGGCGAGAGGGGGCCGGGAAGCATGAACGTCTTCTTCCGGCCGCCTCCGAGGTGAAATTCAAAAGGTTTAAGGCCCTAATTGCGAGGGCGCGTCCCATGACAATACGGCTGCAGACCATTAAAGCTGGAACTCCCCGCTAAATGAAATCCGCTGAAACCGCCGGGCTCTCAATTTGAGTATGAATTGGATTCTGAATCCCCGAATCGCACTGAGCTGGAAATGAACGCCGCGCTTCTCAATTGATTCACGTCTTTTAAAATGCGGTGGACGAAACAATGCATGGGCATGTGCAGCGCAATGGACACGCAATGTCCTACATTCACAAATCCACTAATAATCAAACGTCTCCGAAGGAAAGGGCTAATAATGAGGATCATTTCTTTCATTAGGCTCGGCGGCCTAACGTCGTCCTCCCCTCTGATCTGAAGATCAGCGGTTCAAAGGCTCTTCCTGTATTATTCCCTTTTCCAACTTGTCCCCTTCCTCCCACTTCAGCACACTTCTGTATTTCTATTTCTCTTCCTACCCATCATCCTTAATTTGACTCAAGTCAGAGCCTTTCATCTTTCCCTGTTCTTGCTTCATTGTGCAATGAATTGCCTGTTCACCTTTACCGATTCCTCTCGGATATCATGTCTGTCTGTTGTTCACACGCTCTCTCTCACTCTCTCTCTCTCTCTCTCTGACAGTTTTCGTGGTCGCCCATGCAGCGCTCCTGACAGAAGCTGCCACCAACTGTCACCGGCGGCCCGGCCAACCTGGAGTTTGGGATGCCAGGACCAGGCACCGCCGAGTCGAAACCCCCTGCCAGCTTCCATATTACTCAAAACTTTCCCTCGTCTCTTTTCTCCCTCAAACATTATTTCCACGATCGGATCAAGGGGAGAAATCCGCCCGCTCGATAGGCATCGGCGTGTTTTTTTTGCACGCTACATTGTTGACTTGGCTTTGTTGTAAACTTTTTGACAACACAAAAATCACGATGAAGAGTAGGAAGTGGGGCCTCAAGCTAAATCCTCTCAATTTGAGACACTCCCCCTCAAATTCCATGCATCATGCAAGGAAGTAAAGTGTATGAAAGTGGAAAAGTATCCGCATTATGATGCAGAACTTGTTTTCAACGTTTGCTAATTACCACTAAACAGGAAGTAAAACTGACTCTAATGGGAAGGTCATCTCGTGTCCCGGTGTTTTGCTCATAAATCAAAGTAATGGCTAGAGGGCCATTTTTCACTTGATGCTGTTGGTCCCCTGAAGAGTCAGGTAATCACCAGCGTCACCATAATTCATGCAAAGTCCTCGCGCAATTAGTCCAAGATATTTCAGCGCCGTGCCCGGAGGTCAAAGGTTAGCCTGAGCATTTAGCGGCAAAAAGAAGAAGAGCAAAGCTTCAGACGCTAAGCCGTGGCTGATTGAGGGATCCATTATGGATCATTTACAACATGAAGCTCGTGTGACTGACTTTGAAGAGCGCCATAAATCCGGGAGCGCCGGACACGGGAACACTCGGACATTGCGGCCCAAACAGTAAGCCACCATTGATTGGCTTTTATTTATTCAAAGGATTTTCCCCCCCCCCTCCCTTCGGCATGTTTGATCTCCCGCTGCCCTCCTCCGTGCAGACGGGGGGGGCGGGGCTACCAAAAGAACTGCAATCTCCGACTAAACACCCGACGTTTGATGTCGAACGTCACAACATATCGCCCGTGAGAGGCCGACAAAGCCGCGATGAAAAAGGTACGCGCAATATATATATATGAGAGAACCATAAGATCATTACTGTCATCGGACACTTGGATCTTTTGCCGTCTCCCGTGAAGTCATCATTCAATCTGATGGAAAATAAGCAAATGCTGCAGATGGAAAACTTTTGATGGACAGTAACTCTGCCTCTCAGACAGGCAGAAGCACTCGGGCCTTTCAGCCGTCAGATACTATAAGTAGGTGACAGTCATAACGAATAGGCGGACAGATCGTAGAATGTGTGTGTAGGTACACTACTATGAGCGCATGAATGATTGCTCAGCTGTGGCGCTGAGTATTGAAGTAAGCACATTAAAGAAGAATGTGTCACCGAGCTCCCCACACACACACACACACACACACACACACACACACACACACACACACACACACACACACACACACACACACACACACACACACACACACACACACACACACACACACACACACACCCCGAGCTGATGGATGATAGCGGGGTGTGTATCTGCATATATAGGCTCCGCGCCGCATGGCCTTCGATTACAACTGTCAGGAACATGCACTCAGCGCCCCACTGAGATAAAAGGTAGGCAAACAGATAACTATGCACGGAGGCAAGTGCTCCTCTCGAAACCCCCCTCCCCCCCCCCCCCCCATATGCACACTTCACGTCAACTTGGCATTCAAACATATATACGCTTGACAACCGCAGCCACTTATTTAGCATTTATGCGGCAATACATCCCATTCTCTCACACACACACACACACACACACACGAGGGGAGGCTTACAGTATGTGACAAACACACGTGCGGTGCACCACCGCGAGAGCATCCCAGACTCGGATAATTGTCGTCGCTGTAACTCGAAAGACAACATATCCCCCAGCTTTAGAATTAGCATATTCATTATTTAACTGGGGAACAGCTGGCTAATTGGCAAATGAAATGCTTTCAATAATGTTCACATGAGAAGCAGAATTTGATTAAACAGAATCTGGGGGAAAATAAAGGAGAATGAATGGAAATGAGCACGTGGCACGAAACGCTAACTTTCGGCGCGGCGTGGCGTGCGGAGGAAAGGGGGTTCGCGGTCGGCGGAAGACGCATCGAAAAGCGGCGACGATCCCGGCGGCTTCCCATCCGCCGCTAACCGTAAACGCCACCGTTCCGGCTCTGGCGCAGGTACTACGGTTTTAATGGACTGCCAAAGCCAACTGACTCTTGTCGGCTTTCTAAATCAGAAAGGGAGGAGGACGGGGGTCGGATGTGCTCGTTAAAGCGCCCCCGCCATTCTGGTCTCCGCTCATTCAAGTTAATGACACACACTCTCGGGCCATATATCAGGTTCTGTTTGATCCTGGTCAAGGATATTAAACTTTGATGGGTTTCCGCATCTTCTCGTCCCGTTCCATCCATTTTGCAGGGAACAGGGGCGCGGGGGGGGTTCACTGGATGTGTGCGCCCATCTGATAGCCGACAGGAAATGACTCGTAAACGCAGGCCAAAGTGTCGGCGGCAAGCCGACACGGCCTCGAGAAAATGACTCGCATCCATTTTTCTGCAATTTCTGCTACTTGTGATCCGCAACAAAAGGTGACATGTGTGTCAGCGGGGCGGCGGCGAAATAGAGCCGGGTGGAGCGGGAACGGAGCAGCGGGGCGGCGGTGCAGCAAGAGGGAGGCGGGGGGAGGGAGGGGGGCGGCGGCAAAACACCGGCGGTGGCCGCCGCCACACGTCACCGAGCTGGCTGAGGGATCACAATGGAGGATGGGGATCAACGCTCGCGGCAAACCCCTGGAGGCCGCCGGGTCACATGTCCAAAAAAAGTTGTGTTGCTGTGACGGGAGGGGGAGGAGCTTATCGATTTCAGGCTTCTAACCCTTTTTGCACGGCTTTACGAGAAAGTGGAAGCAAACCGATCATCCTTAAGGCTCCCGAGGATGCGGACCTATGGAACCGGTCCAATCCGGCTTCATAGTGACACAACCCTCAGAAGAAGCTCATAACAAAGTGCTCCGGCGATACCCCCATTGTTTAGTTCCTCATTTCCCACTTTGCATTTAATTGTACGGCGGCGGCTGGCGAGGCGAGCGTCTGAGCTCGCTGACTGCGACGACCCTTTGTGTTGGCGGCTGTTTCCACACAATAACTGGCAAAGGCCCGCGGTAGCGTTTAGAGACGGAGTCCCCGCTGGGTTGGCAAGGCATGCAAATGTGTGCCCGCTCTCTCCGATGGGTTTCTCCCTGCTCTTTTCCCCCTGCTGCTGGCGGTGTTGTTGTTGTTGATAATAGTGTTTGTTGTCGGGCTGCACGGAAGGGGGGGGGGCTCCCACAGCTGCGCCACGGTGGCCCGGAGACAATGGCCGTCCTGGGCGGCTCTTGACGCAATGCAACAATTGTTTGAAGAAAGAGCAGACAGGAGAACACACAGCAGCTTCCGCTTCGCATTGGAAACGAGCGCCGCCATCTGGGAGCGAGCCGGGCTTCTGAGGAAGCGGTAATCTGGAGGCTTCTCTCATAACGTACATATATACATATATATATATATACATATATATATATATATATATATATATATATATATATATATATATATATATATATATTAATGATGCAGGTATTTTGCACGCACGCCTGTTTCTGTGCAACAAAGGTGTCTCGTGAGGGACCTTTGTTGTCGTACCGGCTATTGTTTGAAATTACTTTACCACTATCAATGAGTTAAATTTCCCTCTCCCAGTCATTCCTCTTCAAACTTCTCGCCGTTAATGAGCTGCGTGGTTGTCCACGGGCGCCGCCCGTTTGATAATTCACATCGAGGCTGTTCGGTTTCGCCGTCGTTTCCTTGAATCCTCCTTCCTTACATTTTATTTTTTTCTTCAAAAGAAACTGCGTTTACATGCCGCCTGGGGGTGTGGCGGCTGACAGCTCGAACAGTGGAGCTCGGCTGCTCGTGAGATCCTCGGTCTGGGTGAGCCGAGGCGGACCTCCAGTCCCTCCCCGCTTGACACAGCAAAGCATATGCTGCAGAGCATGTGTAGGAGTAGGTTAGGTCCATACGAGCTCTGCAGATACTTTGATATGTTTGGCTGTGAAAGGCAGCTCTGAGGGCTGCTGTGCCATGCATGTGATTGATGAATAAATAACAGTGGCTACCACCGGGGAGGCCCACACTCACAGCGTTTCACATACGCCACCTCCTCTCGTGATCATCCATCTCCAAAAACATTCCAGTACATCCTCTTCTTATTTCTCTCTTATCCCTCGTTGCTGCCCCCCCCCCCCCACTCCTCTGTCAGACATCTTTTGTTTCCATAGAAACTGGGTCTTGTCCCATGCATTCTCCTCTCACGGCGGTTTTCTTCCCCGCTGGAAAGCGCTCGGGAAGAGCATCGCTCCTTCCCCCCGAAATGAGCAGCAGCCTCGCCATCAGTCATCTGTGGGCAATAACATGATGCAGCTATGTATAACACGGCGGCTTACTGCGGAGACGGGGGGGGCTCGGGAGCGCACGCGATGTAAATCAATAAGAACGAGCGTTCGCATGATTGTCGAGGCAGCGGTGTTGACACTGGTTCGGATGCCGGGGATCAATCGTGACCGCAATATTCTGCGGTTTTATGCTGGGTTCTGTTCACAGGTAAGAGCTGCAAATCAAAAACCTGCTGCTTGAGCATCAAGTCGAGCAGGAAACAAAACACCGGATGGTGTTCATCACGCTGAAGCCGGAAATCAATAAAATGGGACACATGGGATACGGTGGTGTTAATAAATCTGTAGTGGAAAGGAGTCTTTATGCGTATCTGTATGCTGCAGGTTACAACATCTTTTTATTTTAAGGAATTCTAATGAACCAACTCAACATTTTATACATGTATCCGGTGCACAGTTATGCCAGGATACTGAACCTTTCATTCTTACCTACAGGATCGTGTATGTAGCGATGGGTGCGGAATCTCAGTTTAATTAAAATAAATAAAAAATAATTCCTATTTACAATGATGGCCCTGTGCCCTTCATCCAAAAAGGGCAACGCTGCCACAGAAAGTAAACGGATGGGATAGAAGATGCGTTTCCGCGCTCAAATTGATTCAAGAATCTTTGAAACAAGACACAGATTGGTGCCTCGATGATAATTCGGGATGAGGTGAGAATAATTAATGGCTGAAATGAGGCCAAAGCAACCGAGTGCTCAGCGCTGACATTCTGAGCCCAGATGGTGAACAAATCCACAGTCAGACCATAAAGTTCACCGCTGAGGGCCGATCAAGCTGGTTTAACTCTGCTGCTACCGGGTCAGGAGGCTCCCTGGAGTCCAGGTTTCAAAACTTCTGGGCTCCCGTTGGACGATCTGACCATATAAGGAAGGTCAATTAAGGTGCCATAAGTGCTGAGCCGTGCCCACAGGCGGCCTTTAAAAAGAGCGACCCACATCTTTCCCTCCAGACAAAATTGTGTTTTTGCGGAATTTGGCGGAATCTTTGCAAAGTTTTTGCAAAATTTGGCAGAATTCTGGCAGAATTTGGCAAAACTTTGGTGGAATCTGGCTAAATTTGGTGAATTCAGCGAATTTTGGTGGAATGTTGGATACATTTGGATACATTTTGGCTAAATTTGGCAGAAATTTGGCGAAATTTGACAGAAATTTGGCGAAATTTGGCAAGATTTGGCAGGATTTTGGTGGAATTTGGCTCCACAGTCCATCCAGTTGCATTTACATCATGACACCTGCATAGCTATACGTGAGTAAGCCTGTGCTTTTTGTTTTAAATGTTCAAAAGACGTGTTGAGCTGCTTCTTTGGTCAAATCTGCAACAACCAGGTGTTTTCCATTGTGAGTGAAGAATCAAAGCGAGGCCAGTCGAGCGACAGCTACATTAACCCCGCTCGCAGCGACCGTTTCATAAAACATACCGCAATTAAGTTTACATGCTGATTGTTGTGAATTATTTGCTAAGCCGACACTTGTCAAAACAGAACATGTATTCCTGGTGGCAGCTCACAGTGGGGATTTAACCAGGTTATTAAAGCTTTAACCCATTTCAATACAGCTTGTGCTAAATGGATAACAACCGGAGAGATGGATTTCCATTTTATCCTAATACACAGGATCATGCCCACGCACTATTTCCCGATGGTTCTCTTTTCAGAACATCCATTTGCACCCAGCGGCTCTCTTTCATCATCTGTTAGTATAATTTTGTCTCGTAGTCGGAGCACAGAAAGAAATGGGAGGCTGCTTTCAGTCGGAGTGCAGAATATATGCTACGGAATAGAGTGCAAAGGGGAGACGCATGCATCTACATAATTAATAGGGATTGCCAAATTAATTACTGCCTGCGTACTCGTAGCTTGTTATTCTGAATGATCCGGCTCCGACAGATGGTTGCACAGATATCGCATACAAACACTGGGAAGGTATTGGAGGGATTCATTTGATTGCTGCAACTCCAAGTTGCTGCAAGTCAGTGCTTGAGTGGCGCTGAGATACTTCGTGGTCTATAAGCAGCAGCGGGGAAGCCGAGCTTGTTCCAAATTAACATGCTGACCTCTGAGACCTTTGAGTGTGACGGCAGCGATAAGAGCTCTGCAGGGAGGAGATGGACGAGGCAATTATAAAAAGTCTAAAAAAAATAAAGAAAACAGCTGGTCGATGATGTTTTAATGTGCTTTGGGGGGAGATATGATGTTGATATTGTTTCCCTTAAAGGGCAACTCCGCTGGTTTTTCAACCAGGGCCCTATTTTCACATGTTTTCCCGTCTAAGTAACCGATGGAAATACAATTGGTCCAATATTGAGCGAGGATGCTGCAGCTAAACGGGCTGCGATGTAATCGCTCGGAGCAACTCGGACAGAAATTGTTAATATAAGTTTCTGAGGGCATCATGGGGAGGACATAACTAAGAAATAAAACGTCCTTCTTGATCTTGATCTGTATACTATTCTGTCAGCTGTGTTTTGGCTGGTAGACAACGGCTGAAAACGCTGTGTTCGAGCTTAGATCTCAAATATTTTCAATGACATATTGAATATTTAGCCGCTTTCAGAGGGAGACAAAGGTGGGAGAAGAAACTTTCATTTCTCTGTGGTTCTTTCTCTAATGTTATCAGACAATCTGTTTCCCAGAGGGATCACATTACAGCCCGTTCAGCAGCTGCCATCTGCAGTGTTATCACTCAATACGGACCAATGCAAGAAAATATTGTCCAAATCAGTCACTTTTACACAGAAACATGGGAAAATAGGGTTGAATTGTATTGTGTTGGGACTTCTTTCCAAGTCCAGTCGTGTCTGAGAAGCAAAAATGCATCATTTATATCCGCATTTGTTTTTTTCACCTTTAACCACTGTGTTTTTCCTTTGAATCCCAGTGCAAATAAAAGAAACATTGCAGGCTAATGCCAGGCCACCGCATGAGGGCAGGACAAAGCTCCATTAACCTTTTGAAAGAGAATCAAGAAAGTAGTCGCAACTTCAACGATGCCAGCCGCTTGTCCAATCGCAACTAATGATTAACCGTGTCCCCGCCTCCAGCGGCGCTCAATCGACACGACATAGTTCACCATTCTCCTAATGGCTCGTTCAATCGGTCATTTACGACCCGCCGGGGTGAATCGGCGGTCCCAATCCACTAAAAAGATGGAACTAATCAGACCATTAACTCTCGGCGACATGCAAAGACGGGAGCGCCGTGGTTGTGTCTGGAACGTTTGAACAGATGGCGCCGAACCATTTCTGCCAATCGCCACCGGCTGAAGCTACAGCCCCGATGCAGCGGTCCACGGACGCTAAGCCACACATCGTGCTCGTCGAAAACCCCCTTTCTTAGTAACTCCGTCTTTGCGATATCTCAACCTGACCCCCGAGGCCCCGGCCACCGCTGCTCCCAACCTTCCTCTCATTAGGCCGGTTGTTTCCACCGGCAGAGCCCTGGACTCCTTCATTACGTGGGCCTCGCCGCGCCCCCCCACCGCCCCCCCAGGGCTCGTTATCGATGGCTCTCCCGGCCGATCGGAGAGACTCGCTGCCACGTGGCTCGATGGACGTGTCGGGGGCGAGCGGGGAGGATTCATTAGAGCCTTGTGGCGCCACTAAATCTGATGCGGCAAACCGCGACTTATGCCTCTGGTCTGATAGGAGCAATTTATAGGGGGGGGGGGGGGGGAGTCCCCCGCCGCCCACCCGCCCCCCTCCTCCCTGCGATGTGGGGATGAGAGGGGCTGTAAACACTGGGCTCTCCTGTGCAGATAACGGTGGCAGAAGGTTATCGGCGTTGCTGCGGGACTGATGTATGCATGGCAAATACGGGAGAGTGGCGCACTGCCTCGCTCGCCCGACTCTCTATCTCCCTCTCTCTCTCTCTCTCTCATGGCCTCGCGTCCGTGTCTTTGAACTTCGCCGATCTGACCGCAGAGAGATGCGCGGCTGTGGTCGTCTCAGGTGAGTTTCCCGCGTCGTTCTCTCTCGTGTTGTTTCAAACGCACTCGGAGCTACGAGTGGCATCCTTACCTGCAACCTCAGTGACCATTGACCTCCTTCAACACACACACACGTCTGTTTGGCATACACACTCATACTCAATGGCCGCTCCAAGTGGCCCTTAAAACAAGCCATTGAATACTTAGTACAGGCTCCTTCATTACCATGTGTTTAATTGGTGCCGTGTTTGTATCCCTTCCCGCCACGCCGCTCCTCAAACCTTTCCGCCGAGCTCTCGGGTGTTTACCGCCGCGCTCGGGCGACTGAGACGGCGCTCTGGCTCGGGGACAAAGGAAACAATGTCCTTGTTTAAAAGGCTGTGCAGCTCGTTGACAACCCCCCCTGGCAAGCGGAGGTGGCTTCTCCAGTGGCTGGTCTTGACTGTGTGTGTGTGTGTGTGTGTGTGTGTGTGTGTGTGTGTGTGTGTGCGCGCTCTGGCTGAGAGCAACTTTAAGGAAGAGACAATGGCGGCTATCGCTGGGAAATGAGGTGCGTCGCCGCTGGATGTGGCTTCCTGGCCCTTATGAAGTACATACGAAATCTATACACACACACACACACACACACACACACACACACACGCACACACACGCACACACACACACACACACACACTTTGCCCCATTCACCCCAATTTCTGTCGCCGGGCCGCCTTGCCCTGCGGAATCTGGTCCATCGATCTGTCCGGGCCGACTTGAGTAAATGTACTATTCACAATCTGTCTCCTGGCCTCTAATTTCCATTTGAGCAATTGGCCGGTATGGCTGGAGCGTCGCCCAGAGGCTGACGTCTGTGGAGAGTGACTCTATTGTCTAGTGCTTTATTTATCCCTCGCTGGGCTGGAAAACTCACCCCCCTCCACCCCCCAACCAGCCACCACCCAGCAGCTCGGCAGCCAGGAGCAGCAGAAGAAAGGATGCTGGCGGCCGGCGGCGTTGTGGCTGTTTTCAGGTGCGCTGGCGGCGGTTTAACCAGCCGCGAGGCGTTCAAGGGAGCTTTGGCAGCGCGAAATAAGCTCTTTCATGACTCGCGGGTCAGGGTGACCACGATGTGATTTCAATGTTCTCCGACAAATTAGCATTTTGCACTCGTTTTGAAACTACAAATGCCACAGCGAGCCAGGATGTTCCTCCACTGACGGGAGCAGCTGCTTGAAAGAGGACCGGCAACAATGTCAGCAATTACCTTTTCCCCCATAAAATGCCTGTAGTTTACTGGTACGTCTCAGAGCAAAGCCAAATTATCAAAATAAATGCTCACATTTAAATTATACCGCCACAGGGAGGAGCATCTGGTTGACCTTAAATGAACCGCAGGGGGTCACAGAGGCCTTTACACCCCATAATGTCAAAGCTAAAGTGCTTTGATTCATCGTACAGGATGATAATGGGAAGCTCCGCCTCACATGACCCTCCCGTGATGAAAGTGCTCTCAGAGGCGTCGCTGAGAGTCACAATAAAAGTGGCTCATGCAATCTGTTTTATCTTAAAGGGGCAATGCGCTGCATCTGCGGTGAATCAATAGCCGAGAGGCCGGACACATTGGATGGATATGGATATGAGAACATATTTAAGAGATCAAGAACTACCAGCAGCCCTTCAATTCTGGAAATCAGAAGAAAAGAAGAACAGGAGTTTCACCCTCTGAGACAAATTCCTCATTCATGTTTTGTTTTCAATATCACAGATAGAGCTGTTATTAATACTGCACGGATATTCTAACTATCATTATGACGGATAGCGCCTCACAGCTCTGCTTTTATCCGCCGTGCTTGGAACAAGATTTATTTTTTTTTAAATCGCTCGTGTGATATGAAGACGTCAGCGCCGACAAGCTGGAGGAAAGGCGTCGTTTCATGAGCAAAACATTTCAAATGCGTCGACATCAGAGAACGCCGACGTGGAACTGTGTCATGTGTGCCTGCAAACAATCCACAGTAAACCATCCGTCCCTTAAAGCAAATGAAATGATGCGATTCCTCATTTTCTTTGAGAGAATTAAAGAGAACTTCTTAGCGAGGCGACTTCCTCCCTGAAAGCCTTAATTTGAAATGCGATTTTACTCCCGTCAGAGATGAAAAAGCGACACAGACGCGAACCGAATTTTTTGAAGAGCCGAGGCCGGCGCGAGCGTGGGGGAGGGGCCGTGTGATTGAAGTTGTCGTATAAATGTCGGCCGTGTGCGTTGATGGGACACCGGGGAGCCGGCTGGAAGAGGCAGGACTCACTTCTTAAAAAGGTGGAAACGGGGGGGGGAGGTGACATGTGGGCGGAGCAGAATCAAAGAGAAAACAAGCGCTCCATCACTTCTTTTCACCTCCCGTGGTCACGTGTGGCCATCTGCCTGCAGGACCCGGCAGGGCGGCTGCACAAGTGCCGGTCTGGACCCCGTCCACCTGCGGTGACCTAACAGAGCGCCCGTCTGCTTAGAAAGTGCGCGCGCGCACGCACACACACACGCACGCACGCACGCACGCACGCACGCACGCACGCACGCACGCACGCACGCACGCACGCACGCACGCACGCACGCACGCACGCACGCACACGCAGCTGGCACAAAGAGACAAAAACAGAGCTATGTCTTCCTAGTACGATGAAGAATGGAGGATGAGGAGGAGGCAGAGGACTGGTGCAGCTGCATGAAACAACTGAGAAGCAGTGTTTGCTCTCCACACCCAGCGGTGATGTCACAGTGCTGACACATGACTCAGCTGTGCTCTTAAAGGGATAGGTTTCTATTTCCAACTTGGAGTTGATTCCATATGCAAGATTGTGTTTCCTCATGTTTACTACTTAAATATTGTGGTATTCACGATTTCAGTTCAGGTTTGAAACACAACCAATCAGATTAAACTGAATATAACTCTGGACGGTACGCTTACACAACACTGTGGGTCCAATACAATTAAACAAATAAGAAAACGCTCAAATTACACCATCAAAATGTCTCTAAGTCGGCCATATTTTGAAAATATGAAGAGAATGTGAGGGTTCTGGACATATGGTGCTGCTTGAGTGGTTTGATGAAGTTCATATTTTTTTGCAACCACCATGAACAGACTGCACGGCTACACCAAAATACTACCACACATGATATAATGTTGATTAAAAATAAGAGGTTAAGTGACTAAGATGTCACTTTGCTTATTTCTAAAGCCATTCATTTACTAAATTTGAGTATTTGAAGAAAATTAATCGCCATTTTTCATGTTTTCTTCCCCATTTTTCATGTGATTTTAAAGGGTCAGTAGAGGACTAATTGACTTTTTAGTTTAAATATGTGTTTTGTTGCCGTCACCATGGAGAGCAGAGGAGGCGGTAACTCCAAATGAACACCCTCTAGATCCCATTCATTACAGCTCAGGCGGGGAGGGAAGAAAGCGCATCCGCCCGACCCCTGTCGAGCAGCGCCGACACATAAATCACATGCTCCTGATCGAGGGCTTTGCCTCAGAAGCAGACTGTGACCTTGTTTTTGAAATGCTAACGCGCCCCGCCAGCCATTAACTCCGAGTCGTGCCTTTGGATTTGGTGAGTCATTACGTGAGTGGTCCTCAGTGAATGCATTAAAACCAACGTGGACGCCCGGCGGTCACTGAGGCAGAAATGAAGCCGTTTTCAAGTCCTTGACTTTGGAGAGCTCCGTGGTTAATTCAATGCCCACGTAATGAGATGGAGCCTTAATGAGTTGGAGATATGGATATAAACACATATATTATCTCCATATCCACAGGAAATAACGCCAGCCGCTCTCCGTGGGAGACTGTGGCATTTCAGAGTGGCATTGATCCGTTGAGAGAGAGAGAGAGACGGTTTTGGACTACAGTATATCGAGAGATATCATCTTATTATCATATCTTTATATGTCTGGAAATCCTTTTTTTTTACTCAAACAAGGGTAAAAAAAAAGAAAGAAAAAATGGGAAGATATGAAAGAAATGGCTCTCTTGGCTGCCAAATATGTATCTGGATTTAATAAGTGAGACCGCTACTTATTACATAATGCTATCAACTTTGTTCTGTCTGTTCTCTGTGAGAATAAATGGGTCTGCTGGCGTACGCAGAGGACCCAGGCTGTTTGTTTCCTTCCTAATATTATTACTCGCCTTAATGCACAGTGCGAGGCCAAAATGATGTGGACACCCGATCGTGATTGTTGAGCATTTTTCCAAAAAAACCCGGGCATCAATATGCTTCTGCAGCCTCCTCATTTCTAGGAAACGAGCTCCATTAGTGAGGTCGGCCCCTGGCGCTGGGCAACAAGCACCAAAACTCAGAGAAACAGCCCGAGACCAAGCGTCCACATAGTTTTGGCCATATGTTCGCCGTATTAAATATGCAATTAGCGATGAGAGAAGACAGACAAACAAATAGATATTGGTTAAAGCATTCATTAAATCCCCATTAATTTCCCGTTACATCATCATCATCATCATACAACATATCATGGAGGCCCCACAGATGCTTCCGACACCAACATGTTAATGACTCATTCATATCTGACGGGGCCTCGTTAGATCCTCGTTAACGCAGATCGCGGCGCGTGTCAGCTGACGCGGTCGGGTGCGAGGGGCTCGCCGCCGTCTGCACGTGGTCCCCCGAAGGCCGGCGAGCCCCAGCTGCAGGTCGGGGTGTCGAAATAGTGAGACGGTATGTACGCGGGTGTTCGGGTTCATGCTTTTTTTGTTTTGGGGGGGGGGGCAGAACCAGACCCAATGGTTCAAAGCTCGACTGAGTGCGACGTACCAGCTGATTGGCTCGATGGCGCTCGACGGCCCGAGGTGATTGGATCAACGGAGCGTGAGATCCAGTTCGATCCGCCGCCGCTCGCTGGACTCCACCGTCCTCGGAGCGACGGCGCACACAGCCGACGGCGAGCTGGCGGGATCCGTATGTGGCGCCCGAGGGAGGCATTACCATTTAGAGTAGAGGGGCCGATGCAACAGGGGTGGGCGGAGCCACGGCTCCTCTCTCTGCAGGAAACGACACTTCCTCCACCAATGGCTGCCATCTGTCCCGGTGCCAACAAACTATTATCTGGAGTGCCATCCATCTGACAGCTCTTCTGTTCCATCTCTTTCTTGAGGCACACACACACACACTCATAATGGCATGAATCCATTCACACGATATCAGGATGTTAACGTGTTGTTTTGATTCAGCGATTTAAAGCTACAGTACTTACATTATCTGATCGCAGCATTACTGATCGCCCCGGGTGAAGTGTAACCACATTACCATACACATCAGCACGCCGGTTTATTTTGAGTTCATCCCACTTGCACCATGCCGCTGCTGCTCAACGTTTTTTTTAAATTATTATCCACGGCTGAAAATAGTCCCAAACAAATGCACTGCTTGCAGTGGTCTTTGAGTCTTTGGTGCCACAGGTTAGATTCCAGCAAAAACCATGCAAGTTCACGGGAAAATCTCCTTCAGCTGTCCCAGATCAGCTCCACCCTCACATGTGACCTGCAGCCGGAGCTCCTCCTCCGGCCCGTAGCTCCTCCTCCGGCCCGGAGCTCCTCCTCCGGTACCCGCTGGAGGCAGCAGACACGATGCAGCACATTGAGTTTTTTTTATTAAAAAGGACTCTGGGACCCAAATCAACATTCAATAAATTGCCATTGCTTAAAGGTGAAACTAATTCCATCTTCAGCAGGAACCTCTGGGCTTTGTCCTGCGAGCCAATGGGAAGGCAGACACATCGTAGTCTCTTTTAGACTTTTTACGGGGTTTGTTGGCAATAACAGAGATGGAGATTATTGCCTTCCTTATCCTTTAAGTCGGCCTTCCTTTAACAGTAAGCCACAGTAAGTAAAACGTTTCCTCGGTGGGATTCAGACTCCCGAGATGGCTTGAAGAGTATCATGAAGCTGTAAGATATTTCATTAGTCTTCAATGTTACCCACAATGCAGTGCTTCCCATCCACGTCGGAAAATGTCAGCGTGAGCGCGCAGACCTCTTCCCTGATTATCATGCTGAATATATTCCAAAGTCTGTTTTTCAGGGCAGAATCAAAACTGTGTGTGTGTGTGTGTGTGTGTGTCATCTTTCAGCTCTGACACAGGTAGCGGGCAGAGAAAGACTTAAATTGACATCACTCTGCCCGTGTAATTCCCAGCGATAATGGGTCATTTATCCACGCTCATTTTCTAGGTTAATTTACTAATTGGACTCTGTAGTAAATTGTTTGGGAGCAAAACATTATAATAATAATAATAATAATAATAATAATACTTGAAATAACTAGTAATCATTTAATACTGAAGGATGGGGTCCAGTTTCAGAGCAGGCAATTGATAGATGCCTGATTAATACATTTACTGATTTACGCTAATGCGGAGCTATTTATTCATTTATTGTTGATTCTGGATAATTTAGTCAAATCACTATTTATCTGCAAATATGATTAGAATAGTCTAAGCATGCTACTTCAACACACACACACACACACTTATTTTCTCATCTCCATCGCGGTCCTTCCAGTGCAAATTGCAGCACTTATTTGGTTATATATATAGAAACATATTCCACGAATCAGCGTACATCACCGAGATAGCGGCGAGCAACGGGGAAGTGGGTGAACGCCGCAGTGTGTCTCCCAGCCTGGCCCGTCCTTATCGGCGGACCGGGGGATGAGGGGGGAGGAGGGGGGGGTCTGGCAGGGAATGACGGCCCGTCACGGCTGTGGGGCGGCCAGGAGACGGCCATTATCGCCGGCCCTCCATGGCTGTCTGCGCCGCTATCTTCACTCCGCAAGCTTCCTCTTCATGTGCTGAGGGACACTTTTTTGCTCTAAGTGTGTGTGTGTGTGTGTGTGTGTGTGTGTGTGTGTGTGTGTGTGAGAGCAGGGGGAGGCATCGAGGATCGAAGGCTCGATCGCCTTTCCAGTTCGCTCTTCATGGGAGTTTTCTCGGTACGGAGATCAATGTGCGCTGAAAGGGGGGATGAAAGCTTTCAGCAGTCGGAGGGCGGACACATCCCAGTGGGACAGCTGGACCGGGATGGTGGCGACTGGGAGTCAGGAATGTAATTCAGATCAGGGCTGAATCTTCAAAGTGGAATATGATCTGTTGTCTGCAGTGCGGACTTAAAAATATTCAAAAAACATTTTTGAAAACACGAGTAAAACGATAATTATTCCACAACTTTTAAGTCCAGCTATAACCTTACAGTCACAAAGTTATAGAGGATATGAATGTTACACTGGTCCACTTTCAGAATAAAGTTGTACAAATATAATATAAGTCAGTCTACAATGAAATTGGAAACAAACAGCGTCTGCTATGTCTACAGCCGCGGATGAATATATGAAGCATATTTCATAAATCCACTCAATACTGGTTGAGACGTTCCAGTCTGGACTAAAGTCATGGACTGACCAACCACTGGCAACCCCAGAACTACAAAAATTAATTGATTGATTAATTACATATTTACGCTAATGCGGAGCTATTTATTCATTTATTGTTGATTCTGGATCATTTAGTCAAATCACTATTTATCTGCAAATATGATTAGAATAGTCTAAGCATGCTACTTCAAAACACACACACACACACACACACACACACACACACACACACACACACACACACACACACACACACACACACACACACACACACACACACACACACACACACACACACACACAACCCTAGAACTACAAAAAGCCTTTTTATCTTTACAGTTATGAATGGATATTTCACACAATATGATGCATGAATCCAAAACATCCAATAATAGAACACAATGGATCACCAAAGACAACGCAGGCCCTCATTGGCTGAAATAAATGACTATAAGTCTGACTAAGACAATGTGGCTGTTTTTAGCGCTTGTTTTCCCAAGTTGCTCCTTTTCACAGAACTAATCCAGGAGGAAGAGGAACCTTGGATATCACTCCGGTGAAGGGAACGTCAGGAATGCCTCGCTCTGCTCTGGAGCGGCGTGAATGTGCGAATGTGGGCGCAGTGGCCACTTTGTTCCTCAAATGGCTACTTAGCCGGGGAACTGGAACGCGGCCTCGTGTTTGTTTATGCTCCGATCCGAGTTAAGTGCATTCTCAAATTCCCATTTGGCTCCGGGCCCAAAACGCAGAGGGGATCTCTCGCCGAAAGACTCCAGATGAGTGACGTGCATCGATTGCATCATGCTTTTTTATGATTAAGCCCGCGGGCCGGAGCGGGGAGGCGGATCGGTAAAGGTGGATCTTGTGCAAACAACGGGAAAATCCTACACAAATACCTCGCGCCGCTCGAGGAGGCGAGCGGATGAATCCCGGCTTATCTCTTCCCACGTGACCCAGATGTATGCAATCATTTGAAATGATGCGTCTCGACATCGCGAAGAGGCTCTTCAGATGAAACACGCGTGTTCCCGTAATATTTATTTCACGCCCCGGATTGCTTTTCGTTGCGTGTAAACGGGGAAAAAAAAACACGGAAAAATTACATTTCAGCTTGAAGAGGAAAATGAATTTGTATTTCTCATTATTGGACCAAGGACATGCTTTACTGATCCAAGGATGAGATAAACTGGTTAAAAACGCACAAACAAAACACTTGAATATTCTGTAGATTGTAAACATGCTCCACAACTTCCCCTAGAAATACACATTTCTATAATTACTAAGCGACTTGCAACATACAATGGGACAGGAAGTGCTGAAGGATGTGCAGCGGTCTGCTCCTTTCCCATTGAGTTGTTGCATTGACTTTGCATGAATTCCCCATTTCCCTCACCTCAATAGCGCCGCGATATCGAGGGCATCGATATGTTATGCAAGCGTATCGGAGGCGGAGCTCCTGCACGTGCGTGCTCGTGTGGATTCAGAAGTAGGTGCTGGTGAGGTGCACCCAATTACCGCTTCTCCGGGTGCCCTCTTTCTCAGCCTCCCTTCTGAAACTGTGGAGCTGATGATTTTAGCCTCTCGGGGTCGGCTGCGCGTGAGTCAAATTCCGGTTGAAAGCTCGGCACAACCCGTGCATCCGTGCCGAAACACCCGGATCATAAATAGAAGTGTGTGGGTGCAGCGAGGTGTGAATGGAGACGCTGACACGAGCACGACTCCTATTCGCCGGCATAACGTCACTCGCATCGAGGCTTTAACCGCTTCCTGCGAGGCCCCGGCTCATGTGATGCTGAACGCGAGACATCTCTCTCTCTTTTTCTTTTTTTTCCTTCGAATCCAGCATGAAAGATGAGACTTCGGCAACCGGCCTCGTCAGCAATCCCCTCGCACTCGATATGCAGCTCATTAGGAATAAATAACGGCTCATTAGGACTCATTACAAATTTATCAGATGTAAGACCACGTGACCCCGGCCAAAAAAAAAAAAAAAAAAGGCAGAAAACAAAGAGGATTAGGGCAAAGAGAGGGGGAAAGCAGCAGATTCAGCCGTTGTCGGCGTGAGATAATGAAATCGGGAGCTAATGGAGCTGTAATCTGGGGTGAGGCGACGCCAAAACCCACCTAACTGTGGCAGTGCCCACTCTGGCGGTGTGTTTGATGTTAACAAAAAAAGGGAGACGGAGCATGAACGCCTGGCTGTGTTTGGAGTGAGAGTTGATGCATGTGTGTGTGTGTGTATGTGTGTGTGTATGTGGGGAAGGAGTGTGTGTCGGGGGACAGGAGGGAGGATGGTACAAATGCAAAGGGGAAGGCGGCAATCAAGGCTCAGTCTGCCCCCAATTAGTGTAAGAGGAGGATAATAAGCGCTGGCTGACACCTCCCAGTGGAAAGTGACAAAAACAAAGCGGCGTGAAGAGAGGAGGAGGAGGAGGAGAGAAAAGTTGAGGTGATGGGGAGATAGAGGAGGGGAATCAGTTCTCAGCGCCGTGCCTTGGGCCACGGTGCGTCATCACATCTGTATCAAACCTGTCGGCAGCTCTGGGTCTACCTGTCGGCTGAGAGAGGAAGGGAAGAAATTGGCAGCGAGCGAGAAACCGAAATAATAGGGGGGGGGGGGGGGAGAACAAGAGGGAAGAGATCTGGAGGCGGAGAGATGGAGAGGTGGAGAGAGGGGAACAAAGAGGTGGAGAGGAGGATGACGGGGCCACAGCAGCCGAGTAGACTGAGACGGGATTGTGACTCACTTACTCAGGCTTCAAGGGTTTTGGAAGGTTTAAATTGGGAAGCCACCCCTCTGGCCCTGCCTCTGACCCCGCCTCTGGCTTCCCCTCTGACCCCACCTCTGGTTACACCTATTGCCCCACCTCTGGCCCCACCACTGGCCACAACTCTGGCCCCACCTCTGGCCCCGCCTCTGGCCCCACCTCTGGCCCCGCCTCTGGCCCCGGCTCAACTACGATACCTCAGGAACAAGCACAGGCTGACGTAGCACAGCCAAATCTCTCCAGAGTAAACACATGAGGTCTGACAGATGTCAAAAGGTATTTGAGCGGACGTTTGTGCTCCACCTTTCCTATAAAACCCCAACAGAAAAAAACAAAGCCCTCATGCTGCCTCCAGTCGAAGTAGAACGTGTGCATGTGTGTGTGTGTGTGTGTGAGTGTGCCGTTGACAGGAGTCCTCAACAAAACTGAATTCATCAATCAGCGCTCCGAACCTCCCACTTCCTCCCGCACAGCTGCAGGTCTCTGCTCGCCTTCTCCTCCGTCTCCATCACACGACGTCTTCCTCCTGATCGCACACCAGCCAAAGTGCCAGAGAGATGTTATTTTTCATCTCACGCGCTCCGTTGGAAAAGTCCCCCGGGCGATCCTCTGACTCAAGGAATTTGACAACTTCACAGCCAGATGTTGCAGACGTGATCATCTTTTAATTAACCTGGGACACGCCGGGAAGCACACATATAGTTCACAGTAGAAAAAAAAAAAGGAAATAAAAAAAAAAAAATAATCCTCACAGTGCCGCAGCAGAGCGAGTAAAGTTAACGTTTAATTACCCGACATTAATCCACAAGTAAAATGCGAGGTGTCTTTCATGTGATCCGAATAGCTGGCACCTCAAAGCGCGAGCAAGCTTCTTTTTTTTTTCTTTCTCAAAAGAAGCATTTGCATCAATGATTTACACTCTTGTTTTAAGAAACCCTTTCAGGCTGAGGGGCAGGACGTGTGATTTAGTACGCAGGCGACGGGCCAGACACAAACCCATAATGCATCAGTCCAAATCTAACATCAGCAGTGGCAGGCGCCCAAAGGGGTCAGAATCCTGTTTACTGGTCTGAGTCCTGAAAGCCAGACGGGGAGATTGATGGACGGACAGGATGGAGCGGACATGCTCGGCACGGCTCGGCACACTTAACCTGCAGAGAGAGAAGTCTGCAACAGGCTCTGGATTAACAAACGGGCCTAATTATATTTATGTCATGTCCTTGGGAAGGAGACGACATGGGGAGCATGGACACGAGGCCATGGGCGGATATTAACAATACATCATGTATTATTTGGACAAGGTTGTTATTATCTCGCTGGCATTTGCTCGTCTTTGAAGCGCACATCATATTGGATTTCCACATTGAATTGCATGGAAATAAAACCTAAACTCGTATGATGCATGGTTTGTCCGTATTAACAATGCCATCATGTGACTAGCTGAGGGTGCTCAGAGCGAAATACAAGGAGATTTGTCAACCCACTCAACAAACATCATTTACTAATTCATCGCAGGCCGTAACAAGTCCGAGGTAATTACTGCAAACATAGCCTTGAAAAGCCCTTTCCATGTTATCCCATTGTCATTGCCGGAGTACATTGGTCAAAACATATGAAAGAATACTCGAACAACAAGGTTGGGTCATGCATTATAGATTCATAAAACCACATTTTGTGGCAGCGACACGTGTTTATCGCGCAGCAAAAGGAGAGAAGATGATATCTAGGCCTCCCACGGGGATAACTATCGGAGACAGAGAGCGATTTGAGCAGGAGGACAAAAACAGGAGGAGACACAGTGGAAATAAAAAGGTGGCGATGCAAAAAGAGCTATAGGAATAACAGCGTCTGTCAATGGCTGCGTGCTGCACGTCTCGGACACAATGCGGGGAATATAACTCAAAATGATAACAAGCCGACAGGTTTCCTTTACTTCAAAACCCAGTTGCACGATGCCGTGTTATCCCTGTGACGCCGCTCCGGCAGGAGGCGTTGCATCTAAATGGCGAATATGCCTCCTCGTGCACGCCTTGTTGCTCGGCAGCGGCGGCGGCGGCGGCATCCTCGCTGCAGCTGCACTCGTCCTTCCAACGGGGGGAAGAGACGTGGCACGCCGCTCGCCATTAGCGTAGCTAGTGCTGAGCAAACGCAATTAAAGCAGCGGCAGGCTGGGTAATGCTGAGCTTAACACAATACCCTCCTCCCCCCACAATGCTAATGTGATGGAATGTTTGTCGAGTTGTCCCTCATTGGCTCGTTAAAGACTCGGGAGCGAGGGATGGAGATATGGAGGGGCAGAGGAAGAGAGGATGGAGAGGAGGGTTCACAAGCTGAGATGAAGAGAAAAGAGAAAGTCAATAATGAAAGTGAGGGATGTGAGATGTGAATGGTGGAGAAGTTCAGCAGCCACGGACTCTTTCTTTCTTTGTAAGGAATATTTAATGTATTTTACCGGTGAGAAATGATTGTACTAAACCGAATGACCCCGAGTGAAAAGTGTCAGAAGTCTCGGTATCGGCCCGGAGAGCCACGGGATAGATGATGCAAGTCATCCTGTTTAATGGTGATTACGAGCAGGAGAATGAGGCGTTGGCCTCTGGGTCAGTGAGACGTTAACTCCTCGGTTGCTGGAAGTTCATGGACTTCAGGATCTCTCGTAAATTACATGAGGATTTCGATGAAACGCTGGTTTAGATAGCGCCACCACCTGGCCGTTTATATGATTCCTTGAGTTAAGTCGGTCGTTTTGTGAACTTTTGACCTCGCTAGTCTTCTTGTGGCTGGATGAGAGCAGATCTCTGCAGACAGGAACAACAAAAGAGGCCGTTTTGTGTGTGATACCTCCAAAAAAAAGAGGAAAAAATAAATAAAAGGTATAATAAAAAAATCGAAATTGTAACAGAAATTCAGGTAGAAGTAATTATAAATTAATAAATAATCCCGAAAATGATTTATTCATCAATTAATCATTATTTGAATACATTTACATTATGTATACGTATGTGTGTGTGTGTGTGTGTGTCAAAGTAATGTCCCGGAGCCTCTGATGTGGCGGTGATTCACTCTCTGGGACGAGGCGAGCGGTGCGCTCCTTCCATCCCGAGCAGAAACTTCCTGACCTGCCCTGAAGCGTCGCACGGGGCCACTTTAACTCAACCGCCAAGTTTCCTCTGAGCGAATACGAGAAGGAATAAAAGACACGAAGCCAAGGTCTGCACCGAGTCGAGCGTGTTCTCCTGGTTGCTAATGGACTGAATGGCGGCGGCGGCATTGACCCCGGGAGTTACCATCAAACGTTGATGGACGGCCGAACGCTCTCCACCAATTCCCCACAGGTGAACGAGAGACAACGGAGAGATGGAGAGACGGAGGGATGATGGACACCAACGCCTCAACTGGAGCTAATGAAAGGCTCGGATGCACTCAGCAGTGTGTTCGGCGTCTTTATTCCCACACTCAAACATGTAGTAATGTGGCCATTGTTCCGATCATGAAAAGTGGTTTTGTAAACCAACGTCTGCCTCCTCGACAAATTGAAGAGGCAGAATACTGCAGCCGTCGCCTCCCGGGGAAATACATACATGAGTGTACGGTTGCTGGAGGAGATCCAATTGATGAATGACTCACTATCTGCCGGCCATCTCCGGTTGTTGTGGTGGAAACGATAAGACCGGGGACTACACGGCTCGCTGGAGTGCATTTAGAGAAGAAGATCTGACATTAGATGTGCTGCAGTTAGATTGATGACCATGCAGCCGGAGCAAAAGTGGTAAAATTAACTTCGCAGACGCGTCACGTAATCCTGCGCTCGATCGGTTGCTGTGCTCCACCCTTTGCTTACTTTTTAGCAGATCAAGCTACGTAGTTAGGCTAATGATGCAGCGGGTCAGGGGTCGTAACAACGTAAGATTTAAGCTGACTCAATGAGGCGTCCAATCAATGTAGGAGACATGCAATGTGCTATGATTGCAGCACCCTCGGCTGATTAGCTTAAACACTAGCTTGTAAGCTAGGTAGCACGACATGCTAACACATCCATTCTTTGTGTTTCTGCTTTTGGTGCAGAGAAATCCAGAGCTTGACTTGACCTGGCGCCCATTTACAGTTGAATTGAAACATGAAAAATAGCCAACACTTGAGATACAAGATCTCCATCCAGCAATGGCCTCATGCTAACTGGCTAAAACTGCTGCGGGGTTAAAGTTCACTCTGATTCAGGGATGTTGTTTTCTCCTTCAATCCACTGCACGCCGCTTGGATTAATGAGAGCATCCTCGGCCCAAAAGGGATTTCCGAAGACGCCTTCTGACGTGGGAAAGTACAAAGCCGCTCGCTCTTCATGAGACACGAAGGAATTAGTACTATTCAATAAAAGAAAACAAGAGCAAAAATGCTCCTCTGAACTAATCTCTATAAATCAGCACAATCCCTGCTTCTTATCTTTTTTTAAAAGTTGATTGCTTGCGTCCACTTGATGTCTTTATTGCTCCAAATGCTGACTGTGGGAATTTTATAACCTTCCCTTTCAATTTAAGACATCAAGGCTAAAGCATGCGCGCTTATTAGCAAAAAAATATGCATCAACAAACTCAGAGCCAGCTCATGCAGGATGCCCTCCTCCAGAAACCTGTGATAGCATAAAGTAAACCAGTTTAAGATTCTGCAGGAGACCAGGGCTACTAGTGCACGACTCTATCCGCCCCGTTTGAGCATCTGCTCACTGCTAGCTAGCTTTGGTACGTTTGTGGAATTTATTAAGACACTGCGCTGATTGATTTACCGGCTCTGCATGACCTAACCCTAATTATCTCTCTGAGCTGTTGATTCAAATGAGCCTGCGTGAGCCGGCGAAGCAAGGGGCCTATTATGATTCTGTCGGTATGCGTAAACACACATTTCAGAGAGGAGTATGTGACATTTATTTCTTTACAGTAACTCCGCCGCGATATATCTGTCAGCGGTCTCTTTCCGGCGACTTTATTAATCCGAACGCTGAGCCTCACGGGGTATTTATTCGCCGGAAGAGTCAATCTTTTGCCTTATTTAGCGATTCTCTGCAGGCTCCGCGTGGCCTGACCTCTTCAAGCTATCAGTGGGAAAAAAACAGTTCCACAAAGTGGATTTGTGCTGAGGTTGACCTTTACATTTAACCCTCAAAAAAACGTTTCGACCGTTTACATTTATTCTGCGTCGGAGAGCGTCGTCATCGGAGTTGGACCTGAAAGGGTCGAGGCAGTAGAAAGCAAGCCCGTCCCCGGGAAGCTGCTCCAGTGACCTTATCTCAATACTTGTGTTATTAGTTATGATCAGTGACGCACCATTGTGTAATCTCATCGCTGTGTGTGTGTGCACGTCGTCAGATGGGGAGCAGAAGAGGCCGGGCCTTGCAGGACACATGGCTCCCTCTGATGATGTGCCTTTGATGTGCGCTGGCAGCCGTCGCAGCTTCCCCCTCCAGCTCCTCGCCGCCCTGAGACGCCACAGTTTGGATGGAAAAAGAGGAAAGCGAAAAAAGGGAAAGGAGGAAAGGAACGAAAAACGGCATCTCTTGTTGCCAATGATTTCTCCCTGGCATGGTTTCTGCAACAACTTCAGTCACTTCCACCTGTATGATGGGTCTCATTCATACACTTTCTTGTCCTCCATCTCATCTTCGCTTATTAAACTGAAACATGGCCTCTGTGAGCTATCCGTTCACACTATAACTGATGTTTGATGCTCTATTGATGCTCTGCAGATCAAATAGAGAACATTTAAAGGCCAGATGTGTGTCAAATAGTGGCCGACACATCATTCTCTACACATAATAAAACATCTGGGTTTGGTATAGATCCCTGTGAAATGATGCTTTACAGAGAAAACATGTTCCCTCTGATATCCCACCCGACTACGTAAGGATCTAGAGATTGAACAATGTTCCCGGCATGATTAAAAAAAAATCCCACATCCCATTTTTTTTTGCCACAGAATCTACATCCAAGGTTAGACATTAATAGCAGCCGTGGACTGTCAGGCCGCCGGTTCTCCTCTCTGTTAATTGCCCGGGCCGCTCTGCGGCTGCTGCCAAGCCGATACGCCTGATATCCATCTCCCGGCTCAGCCGACCATGAGGGCGGAAGCTCTCGAACGGTTATCAGCGGCCGCGGCCCCCCTCCTCCCTCACCCCACCTCCCCCTCCATCCAGGCCTATCTCGATCGCCCGGGCGGCCACGCGGGGAACGATTCGCCTGCCGCAGCTCCGAGCGGATATACGCGTTCACAAATACAGTGCGCGGCTTCGTCGCGGGGCGATGAATTCATTCGGCGTGGTTTGATGCATCCTACTCGTCACGTCGTGTGATTCCTCACACGTTTACACTGAACTCTACGGGGAAATTAAATCACCCGAGCTTGTTGTGCAGGAAGGATCCGGTTGTCACATGACCTGGCTGTAAAACGCCAAAAAATGCGTGATATCCATCCCACAACTTTCAAAGTGAACTGCTCCCAAAGTGGTCCTGGAGGGGGCGGGGCTACACTTTTAAAATCACTCAATCCTCTGCGTTATGAATCCACTTTCGCCTGTCAGGCTCGACCATGTGAACTGATGTTGGAGAGTTATTCCTTCAAGTGCACGGCGTTCACATACGGGTGTAATAATCATACGGCATCTGAAATGAGATGACGATCTGGTGGACCCTCTTAATTAAATCCAGCCCAAATCCTGACTCGGACTACTTTCCTGTTCCATGATGTTGAAAATGGATTAAAGCCATAATGAGTCCTTCTGGCTGCAGATGGAGTTTACACTACACCAGCAAGGTGTGTGTGTGTGTGTGTGTGTCATTAATCTCATTCATGGAAGTGTTAATTGAATTGTTCCAACTGAAGCCAATAATCTAACAACCTGGAAATATCTCCGACATTCTGTCTTAAAAAACCCATTTTACATTTATTAGCAGGATGAGACTCTTTGCTCAGCAGCACACTCACACTTATCTTTTACAAGTCGAAATGGCTTTTTTTTCTTCTTCACACATGCTGGATTTTGCAAACCCAGAGGAAAATGTGTCTTTTCCCCCTTTTCTGGGTGCCGTTTACCTAAAGCTCTTAAGATGAGAAGTGCAGCTTTCATCAGCGAGCATCCCATTAGCCTCCGACTTGATAATGATGTCCCTCCCCTCTAAATGCGGAGAGGAAATATTCACAAACTAGGGGCAGAACTCACACAAGTTTCCTCTCTCCGACTTTGTTTAGACTATAAATCTACTTGTCTCTCGGGTAAGTGCACTCTTGATGCACATTGAATCTCAATGACGGGGATTTGCATGAATGAAAAGAGATTTTGCGAAACCTTAAATGCAACACACACACACATGCACGCGGCAATGGGTGTCTTTAAAAACAGCTGGCAAAAGTTGATAAGAGACATTTTGTACTTCAAAGTCCTCGTGTACCCACCATTTTTTTCTCGAGATCAGCAATTTGTTCCGAGAGCGAGCTGCAAATTGCCCATGGACGTTGGCTTTGAAAAACTATTTTTGGATTCACGCTGCGGTTTGTTGTCATTGTTGGAAAAACAAACTTTTGGGGGAAATGCCCCGATACGTCGCTGTCTTGGGAGACGCTAACCTTTAGGGAATAACAGGCCCCAGCCACTTACTCGTTTAATTAAAGCGTTCAAACGCCAATGTTTATTTATGAGATTGATGCTCTTAAAGGCTCGAGAACAGAGGATGCTCCATTCTAAAGGAAGCGGCGGATGGAAAAACACATCTGGAATAAGTCCTTCGGACGGATATGTCTCGTATGCACGGAGAATCTTTTTCTCTCAGCGGTGCTCGGGATGCACGGGGCCGGCAGCAAAGGTCACGGGAATGCCGACAAACCAGTCGACATCCGTGGGAGGTCAAATCAAATGGATTTACCGGATACATATTTACCTGCGTGTGAATGTGGGCCAGAGCTCCAGCTGCTTCTACATGCATGGACGGCATGTATACTTATATTTCGAGTTCAGAAGGGCTTCAAAAACAGAAGGAAAATCTTGCTTTTATGAATATGTAGAGATTCCCCCTGCAATACCCTAAAGAGATCTTGGATTAATGTTCCATTTGAGGCAAATGAGCCTGTATGGGTGAATAAATGAATTCTCATCGCATATGTTCTTTGCATTGACGGGTACAATTACCCTTGAAATATGCAGGATTGTCTTATGATAAAAGAAAAGTGACAAAAACATTCAGTTTCCGCCACATTAATAAGCTCTATTACATAATGTCGACTGCAATAAAACCCGATTTGTCTGCGTAGTGAAGCTCTATTTAGCATACGTCAAATATAATGGCTCACAACATTAATAAATAATGACTTTCTTATTGTCAAATCTGGTGACAATTCCCAAACTAACAACATATCTATGAATAACTTCCCACCTGCAGCCCATTTGTTTTCATTGAAGATGTAAATATTAAAAAAGTCACACATATTTAATAAAAAAAAGGTGGTTAGTAATTTCCTAAAAAAGCTGTAATTGTTAGCAAACATTATATATGCATTATTTAAAGCAGCAGGACTTATTAGCTCATACCACACTTCTTGTGTTTATGGAAATGAAGCGGCATCTCTTATTGATGTGTTTTCATATTTAGGTTAGGTTAATACCCACGGCATAAGCACAGTAATTGAGCGGCTCCGTTATCCGACATATGAAGTTTTCCTCGCGTTTTCCGGACGACCTCATCTTATTTAGATGGACTAACTGCCCAGCAGGGGGCGCCATGATGAGTCAGCGTGATGAGTAGCGGCTCAGAGAAATATGCAACACAGCAGTTTACAATTTATCTGACAAAGACTCGTGTTTTTGTTAACTGGATTTGGAGAAATCGTGCAAAAGAAGCAAACATTTCCAAGTTCCTACGGAGCATTCAGGGAGGATGAATCAATCGGGAATAACACACGAGCGCCAATCGTTGTTTGTTGTCCAGAGCCGCTTCAAAATCAAGTGTTTCCCAACGATTGCGTGGGCTTCTGACACAATTTCACAATTGTTCACAAAGACAAACATCGTTTTTTTTTAAGGAAATCGGAGCGTTAGCGGTTTGGTTTTCCTTTTCCGGGTCAGTGAACGCATCGCCATGCAGCAGGGTGCTTTGTGGACGTGAAACACTGTTCAGCTCCTCTGCACTTTGTACTGCTTTTCTAGACCGAAAGTCTGCACTCTCCTCCGCGTCCCATTGTGCGCTTCACAAACACAATCAGGGCTCTTTGTCGTAATTGAAACTCCCAAATTCATTCTCGTGCCACGCAATTATTCACTAAGCGACTCGGAGTAGTCGCGTTTTCTTTCAGCCGCCGTTGCATCCCTCTGAATTCGGAGGCTCTGGGTTTTTATTGTGTGCCGCGTGCTATTTTCCTCCCGGAGTCTCTTCAGAGCCGCGTCTACAATCCATGAAATGAACAGAATGGCTCCGAAAATGAAGGGATTACCATAAAATTACATCCAAATAGTGCTGATTGCTTGATGAGCATCTGTGGTGCCAATTTCAAGCCCTCAAAATCCACGTCATCTCTCCACCGTAATGGGCTTCATTAACTAGGATGTGTGCTGTAGGATCTCCTCTCTGTCATGTGGCAGTATAGAGATGACAGACTCTCAGTTTTACCATCGCGGCCTGAAGGTGATGATTGGCCTTGGAGGTCCAGTGATGTAACCGCGATCCGATTGGACTCCACAGAAGGAGGGAGGGGGGGTGGGGGCCTTTGTCTCTTTACCACTATTTCATATAGAGCCGGTGTGCATAGATTACCAGCGATCAATATTCAATTTCGCCGGTATTGCGTTTGTGGGGTTTCGCTTACTCCTCAGTGTGTGTCTGCATCCTCGGCTCGGTGGCGGCTATTGGATTCTAGGTGCACGTGTGTGTGTGTGTGTGTGTGTGTGTGTGGGTGGGTGACGCTGAGGGATCAAACGGTTGGAACTAAACCACTTGTTTGTGTTTGTGTCGGCGCTCCAGCTCTTGGCAAGGTGCTGAAATGTTGTAAGAAAATAAACCACACCCCCTTGAGCCCCTTGATAAGCCACTTCATGGAGAGAGAGAGAGAGAGAGAAAAAAAGTGATATAAATTGCATGAATTATTATATAGCAGAGAAGGAACTCTTGGGGCATTTTATGTGAGAGGAGGGGAGGATGCCCTGCAGCAATTCCCTTAATATGTCATAAAATCTGCACTTAACCTGATCGAAACTGTAATAAAACCCAATAACGTATTGACTTATCCAATAATGTAATCAAATGAATTACAATAACACTTTCTAAATCAGTGTTTTCGACGACACTGATAGCGTTACACACTTTGGACACTGGCAAGCTTTGGATTTCCATTAAAAAAAAACAAATTTTTACGACTGCACAGACATTTTACATGATAAAGCCTCACAACGCTCAAACACGGCTGTAGTCTTGTCCCTTATTGTATATTGTATTTTGAGAGGTCGTGACTTTATGTATTATGGGCTGTCTGATGAGGACACAGCCATCCTCCACTTGCATCCCGCTTTACCACACTGTAAAAAAAAAATCTGTGAAATATACGGTAAATTACCGGCAGCTGTGGTTGCCAGAACTTTACCGTAATAAATAAAGTGATACCGTACAAGACATTACGGTAAAATACACAGTTGAGAACTGTTTGGTTTACGGCAACTAACTACCAAAAGTACGGATATATCATAAACCTGTTTACGGTTATTTGCTTTAGAATTAACAGCTATGTTGTAAACGTGTTTACGGTTAATTATGTTAAAAACAGCAGTTAATAAAACCCAATAATGTATTGACTTATCCAATAATGTAATCAAATTAATTGCAATAACACTTTCTAAATCAGTGTTTTCGACGACACTGATAGCTTTAAAGATTTTGGACACTGGCAAGCTTTAGATTTCCAGAAAAAAAACAAGTTTTTACATGATTACATCAGAAATAACGACCGCACTGGCATTTTACATGATAAAGCCTCACAACACTCAAACACGGCTGTAATCTTGTCCCTTATTGTATATTGTATTTTGAGAGGTCGTGACTTTATGTATTATGGGCTGTCTGATGAGGACACAGCCGCCCTCCGCCTCCTCTACCTGCATCCCGCTTTACCACCCGGGCCAGTAAATCACGCTCCGTCTTGCACTCCCTCCCATCCTCGTTGGCAACCTTGAGCCGGGTGGTGATGGCAGCGTGACGGGGCGCCATGTGGACGCCATGCATGCAGGATTGCGAGGCGGAGACGGAGAGGTGGCGGCGGTTTGAGTCACGGGGAGTTTTTTTTTTTTGGGGGGGGGGCTGAGCAGAGACACCTAATGTCAGAGTGACAGGTGATAAAGATAAGCTTGTCAGGCTGCTGGAGGCGGCCTCGCTGCACCGGTGCACACACCTCGCGTCCTGCTGACGGAGACACGGTGGAGCGGTGCATGTCGGTAGAAAATAAAAAAAAGAGAGAAAAGAAGAAAAAAAGGGCCGGTGTAGTATCTCCACTTCTTTTCCTCCCTCCATCCCATTGCAATTAGCAGATGAGTGCATTCACTTGTTCGATCTGATTTCTGGCAGAAAAAGAAAAAGAAAAATGTCGCTTCGCCGGCTCCACAGTCCATCAATGCAGCATTTTGCCCGGAACTAATGAAGTCTCATGCCCATTGGAAACCGGCTATGTGTGTGTTGCCATGGCGACGCCGAGCCCGGACCACAAAGCGCCGCTCGGGTCCTCCGGTCGCTTCTGCAGAAAACAGCTGCTGAAACGAACACGGAGGCTCTCAAATGTCTGTTTCCTAACAAAATAGTTCGTTTTTTTTTTTTGATAAGAGCCTTCACTGAGTGTTGCACATATTCTGCAATTGATTATAAACCAAATTATGAAGGTGAATTATGAAAAGACAAAAAAAAAAACTTCTTACTGCCCATTATATTCACAATTCTTTTTGCATGTGTGCACCAGCCGTGTGGTTTCTCTGCCTGATTTACTGCCACGCATGTCCCGGCTTTATGTGCATCGCGGACCCTCTATGGGCGTATTGATCGTGGACCGGCTGATATACAGTGGTCATCGCTGGCTATCAGGAGAGAAAGGTCACCGTCATCCATCAGCCGGAGTCTGAGACACCGAGCTGATACGTCAATGCGTTATAAACCCAGAAGACGCACTGAGCTAAACCGGTTGACGGGCTGGTTTCGGGCGGTATGTATGGCCGTTGTGGATAGCGGAGAAATCAATACAGCCCGGTATCAAAAGGTCCATGGATCCTAATACGTTATGTCAAACACACACTTCCTCAATGCATTTTTAAGATGTTTTGTGCTCATTGTTAAGCGCAAAAGTTGCCGTGGACAGGCTATTTCTAAAGGTATCGAAATGAATGAGGGAGAAAGTTTGATAGCATCGCTGTTGCATTTCTATTCTGTTCTTCCGTTTGGTCATCACTCTCGACGCGACACAAAAGAAATAATGTTTTCACTGCTGCAGAAAAATGGCAGAAGGCACTGTTATTGAAGCTTGGACTCCTTTGTAGAAAAAATAATAATAATAAAAAAAAAAGCTTTTCATCAGGCAGATGCCCAGTCAAAAAAATAAAAAAATACCAAAAATGGAAACCAAAATCATTTTTTCCTCTCCGCGCTCGAATGCGATTACAGCCGAGGTGTACGGTGCTTCCAGAGGCAGCGCAAAGACAAAGACAGGAAAAACAAACACACAAATTAAAGCGGTGACAGCTGCAGAGTTGCTGTTAGTGGATGTGTGCATGTGGGAGGACGGGGAGCGCTGTGTAAATGAATTGCTGTATGCTTAATTAACACAAAATCCCTTTGTCTCCGGGCTCTGACCGGGGCAATTTGTGGGTGTTCAGCTGAAAATGCGAGGGAAATGATTAATTAAGTAGCCGGAAAGAAAATGAGCGGAGGAAAACGGTCCTGTTCCTTCGGCTCGAAGGGCGAGGAGAAGTGGGATGGGGAACTTGTGGGGTGGGGGGGAGGAAAAGGGGGGAGAAAGAACCGATACTGGGCTCACCTCTAAATGACTGAGACCAAAGGCCAGGCTATAACCGCTCTAATGACACTCTGGAAATTGCCGTCATTGTGCAGTAAATAAGAGCCAACAAGGTCAGAGCATGTGTGTGTGTGTGTGTGTGTGTGTGTGTGTGTGTGTGAGGAGATAGGGGCTGCAGGCTCGCTCTACTGTACGTGGGGGCTCCCATAAATCTAATTTTCGTTCAATTATGCACACACAAATTAAGGCAGGGGTGATAAAAGCCCCCGTGAGTTGCATTTGAAGCGATGAGGACCATTAGGAGGTCCGTGTTACGCGGTCTGCGGGGGATACGAGACCGCGCGGTTACGAAGCCAGCAAATAGACGCGTCCCATTCGCCGCTAATTCACGCCGCGGCTTCACCGGCGCCGGCCTATTTACAGCGTGTCAAACGCCCGGAGAGCGCTTTGATTTCCCCTTGATGGGCCGGTTGGGTGTTAGAGGACGCTGACAGATGCAGGAGGAAGATTGATGCCACTTCAAAGCCGCTTTGGAGGCTGTTTAGCGGAGTGGGAGGTAGCGGCGGTTAGATCAGCCATCTTTGAAGTGGTGCAACGAGGGCAGGTGGACGGCTGCGAGTGAGCGGGATCAGCTGTGCGGAGGGTGATGATGGATCATCGCAGCCCGCAGCGCCGACCGCGCTCTGGATTGCAAGTTTGAGAGTTATGTCAACACTCGATTGTTGCGTAATATATGCTAAAACATACGACAAACCAAGACTTAAATACTTTAAACGTCATTTCTGTCTGTTTTAAGCCATTTTTCAGCCAAAATTGCGAATGGTTTTACTAAATCCTGATTATCTCCTCATTCATAAAATTTAAAAAGCCCTTGTGAAGATAGATAATAAGCCATATATGTGTTAGTTGTATATTGGCATAATCAGTCTGAGAGGGTCAAACCCAGAGCCCCCCATCTGGGGGCATTCGGGGTGCAACTCACAAAGTAGTTCCTTACAACCCAAGAGTTGGTAACATTAATTTCTTTACCTTGGAGAGTTCCACGTTGTATGAAAAACTATAAAAGTAGTAAACCGAAGCTCCCCTTTAATTAAAGCCCCTGAAACATTGTGGTTCTGGTGGATGCCATAGCTCATTGTGAAAATGGGTTTTTCTGGAACTTTAAAGTAATAGCATATGAATCAGCGTAGACACCTGCCTTACTTTTTTAATTACAATCAATTCAATTATAAAGCTGTACATCTACGGGCACAAAACAATCGCTCAACATGTGCACAGAAAAAAAACGCTCTCTAACCCCCGAACACGGCCGCCGCAGGTCCCCCCTCGGCCAGATTGATCTGTGCGATCAGCCGAGATAGCCGGGAGTGCCGGCCACATCTATTCACTGAATAAGTGCTGGGACAAGCTGTTCTTTCAGGGGCCAGCCGGGCAACAATAGGCCCTCTAATAGCTCCAGTTTGTCTCAGTTACCAACAACAGCTGCACACACACACACACACACACACACACACACACACACACACACACACACACACACACACACACACACACACACACACACACACACACACACACACACACACACACACACACACACACACACACACACACACACACACACACACACACACACACACACACACACACACACCTTTACTTTCCTACTCTGTTGACCGCATAACTCCTCAATCTCTTTGTTTGATCTCGCTCTCAATTGCTGGATCATTTTTTTTCTTTTTTCTTCTTCTTCTTCTTCTCTTTTCTTCATTTTATCCCCGGGAGAATCGGAGGGGGGTAATTTACTCCAGGGGACACGAAATCCAGGGAACAATTGTGCGAGTGACCCTGACCTCTGACCTTTACAGGGCAGGTGGAAGTGGAAAAAAAATAAGCTTGTTTCCATCATTACATTGGAGACCTTGAGCAAGAGAGAAAAGTGGACAAATGAAACAATAATGCGGTTTATGTCTCTCTCTCTCTCTGCCTCTCTCTGTGTATGTCTCTCTCTCTTTCTCTCTCTCTCTATGTGTGTATATGTCTCTCTCTCTTTCTGTCTCTCTTTATCTCTGTCTCTCTGTTTCTGTCTCTTTCTCTGTCTATCTGTCTCTCTCTTTCTCTCTTTCCCTGTCTCTCTCTCACTGTACTTGTATCTCTCTCTCTCTCTGTATATGTCTCTCTCTCTCTATGTGTATATATATATATATATATATATATATATACATATTACGCCGATGACACAGTGTTGTGTTAAAGCAAACTGTGAAAACTCCCAATTAATCCAGTTAACAGTCTCCGTTGTGTTGACTCTCATGCTTTGTACTCGTACTACTTTGTTAACTTAAATAACAACAACATGCATTTAGTACTTTCACTGGAGTTTTTTTGTTGTTGCTGGATTTGCTTCAAATCAAGCGATCCGGCTGAATCCCATTCATTAAGTGTGCATGCATGCAGTTTTCTGGATAATAGTTCATATCACACGTGTTTTTTTTGTGAGAGCTGGTGTTAACCCTCATTGCATGAATATGACCATGAATATGACCATGAATATGACCATGACAAGATTACAGAGCATGCAAAGGCCATAAAACATGACTCTTATTACGCCCGTCACCACATCCTCAAGTTGCGTTCACAATTAAAATGTGTTTTGTAACGCGACACATTATTGATCACAAAGGCTGCAGCCTCCTCCATCGGGGACTGGATTACTGCAGACAGGATATGACACTTCCACTCTGCGACTCACAAACAGAATAACTGAGTATCACATATGGTGGAAACACACTAATTGACAGAAGATGCCGTCTATTTTCTTTTTTTTTTATCCCCCTCTCTCTCTCTCTCCTGACACCGCAGAGATTCTCAAGGAGATTGTTTTCGCTGTGGAGTGAAGTAGGCTAAAAGTAGGACGCAGCAGGCGCGATGAGCAGAGGGAAAAGTAGACAAACAAACCAATTACGTGATTCACTCGTACAGAGAGGTACGAATAAGTGGCGTGTAGCACCCATCAGCACTCATATTTGGTGGTATATTCCACAGGAAAAACTTATATTTGAGATGTGGCCCCTTTGTGTATGTGATGGTGAAGAAAACTTGTGAAAAAGAAGTGTGTGTCGAGCATTTTAATAGTTTTTATGCAAAAGAAACAAGCTTTTTTTCATGTTAACTACACTTATTACTGATGTAAACATTTTATTATTGTCACTGAATATAAATACAACGTATTCTAACACAAGTTAAATACTATTAGACAGGTGCTAATGCCTTGTCTTGAGACTTGGGACCACATGACTTGAGTCACATGACTGCACAGGATCCGAAAACATTAATATCTAAAAGCAGATGCCGTCCAGTTTAGAAACATGGATTGCAGATAGCTCCGTTAATGGTATTGGCCTTGCCTTTCTAGATCTTTTGATCTACTGAAAAAAAAATAAAAAAAAATCCATGTCTCAATAAGCTGCCGTGCATCGTTGGACGAGCTCAGCCGGCCTGCATCCACTTTTAGCTCCTCGGGTCGATATGCCAACAAAAACACAACCTTCCAGCTCAGGCGTCGAAAACAAACGGGATCCGTTCCCCGGGAGACCACGTGGGCTCCCCCCATCCCTCCTCCAGCTGTTGACTCTGGATGCGAGACCGGGTCGCCGTTCCCTCACCAGCGAGGCACGCCACTCACCTGCCTCTTCGCCTCCATGCACCTGCATATGGAGCCCGGCTAAGTGGCCACTTCTCACAATGTCTTGTATTCATGGGCATGTCCGTTATTTTGAAATTCAGCTATTATTTTATCCATTATTTTGAAGAGATGCAGGACGGGCAGAATAGCCAATGACTTGCATGCAAACATAAATAAATAGATATAAATAGATGATAGATAGCAGCTCATGCCTATACATTATTAAAGCACTATAATGGCGGTTTACATATTTTAGCCTATTATTAACCCAGAGTGCATATTTCCACTGACCTCTTTCGAAAAAGCATCACATCTGTTTTTTTGATTCCCGCTTTATGCATCTGTTTCCGTACGTTATGAGCTCTCCCGATTCCTCGGTACAAAGGATGCTCATCCGTAGAAACGAGGTACGTCACCCACAAGCCATTGCAGGGGGGAGTGGTGACCTATGAGCGAGCACGTACCGTGTGAAACCGATTACCGATATTTGATGGATTCACGAATGTTTACGAGCCGACGGAAATGTGAAGTCGTGAGGCGAGCTGTACGCGGAGCGCGGCTAATGGACTAAAACATGTAAATCTGGAGCGTCGGCACCACCGCGACGCAGCCGTGTGCTCGCCGGGCCGTAATCAGCGGCTCGGCCCGCCGCTAGAGTCCCGCTATTTGAAATAACCGCGGCGAGGCCACTGGAGCGGTTAAGTGTGTCGGCGAAGGCCGGCCAAGAAAAGCCAGAGAATATTCTAATGGATCCCACGCATCTCTCCGGTGGAAAAGGATGCCGATGTGCTTTTTTTTATCTTCTTCTTCTGGAGGGGGAAACGACACGGGGGCTCAGTGAGCCGCGACGCTTTACAGCCGCTGAACACATGTGGGCACAGCTGACGCCGCTGACTTCACCGTTACACGATTGTAATGGATGCGGGGAAGATGGGAATGACGGGGTTTCCCTCTCACCCGGCCTGTTGAGGGGCCATTACACTGTAATCCTGCATGTGGGCTCTGACATCTCCGCTACCAGCGTACGTGGGTGGAAAGGAACAAGTGAACAAAGGACAATGCGCCTTGTAATCCCGTTAAAGGATTAAGGGCTCGGGCACACACACACACACAAAAGACATACGATTGTTTGGGAGCATGCCTTTGACTTACACTTGTTCATTAACCCCAACGTTAAGGCTTAATGCTATTACACCAACAACCCGAAACTCCGGTCACCTTAAATCGACCTCAATTCTCAACCTGAGTTGACGGAGGAAACACTTATTTAACGGGGATTTTTATCCTCGTCCCGTAAAAGGATAAAACCACAAGAAAGCTCTTTTTTTCACACACAAACAACAGCACACACACAAACAAATATAAAACGAGGCATTTCTGCATGGAGAGAATTAAGCGATTCGGTTGGGTCGACTGCCACAAACTTCCAGGGGGGCGTCGCCCAGCCAGGGGGGCGTCACCCAACCAGGGGGGCGGTGCCCGGCCAGGGGGGTGGTGCCCGGCCAAGGGGGCAGTGCCAAGCCAAGGGGGCGGTGCCCAGCCAGGGGGCAGTGCCCAACCAGGGGGGGGGCGGTGCTCAGCCAGGAGGGCGGTGCCCAGCCAGGGGGGCGGCGCCCAGACGCTCTGGATCCAGTTCAGCTGTTTGCAAAAGACCGTCCCCTTTTTGGATCCCGCCCGCCATGTTTTGCCTCCGAGCCGTGCACGTCTTTGCTGCCGTTGCAGTTTGTGAATGCAGACTGGAGTGCTGGCGTGAATCACTTATTCATGATCTCAATATGTTGAAGGAGGCAGCTTATCAATGCGGCCGGGAGCAGAGCAGTCCATAAAAAAGGCTATTTAGCCTTCATGTAGCCCTGATTATGCTCCGCTGGTTTTTGCATCCAGGCATCGACTGGTAATCGGGTCAGCTTCTGTCTTCTGAGGTCAGATGTTTTTATGAAAACAAAAGAAAATTCAGCGGGATCGTCTTCGTTTCTAGTTTGTTCAACAACAACAACAAAAATCTGCTGACCTCCTCAATTATTTCGCATATGCTGAAAGATTTATTTGGGTTCCAGCAATAAGCCACGCCCCCCATCTGCCATTATTGATCATATTCTAATTAAAACACATAAATATGTCAAACATTGACATAATCCAAACCAACAGCAGCTGCACAGTTATGCAAGGTTTGTTTGTCTTACCTGATGATGTCAGCAGAAATGGAGCATCCCCATTGGCCGAGAGGAGACATGTGAGAAGATGCAGAGGACATGGAGGGTAGAGAGAGAAATAAGAAGCTCATTAGTGAAAGATAAACTACATTTGTTAGGTTTCATGTCCAACAGGGGACCCAATATTTAAATAAACTCTTAATAACTGCAATATAATGGCAATGATTTTTTAATATGGTACAGGTATATTTGGTGTAAACAACAACAAGCTAGAAAGATTCTTTCATGACAAACAGCATCCTCAAATCAATTTGTAGATGAAATTGCTGCTTTTCCATAATGTTGTATATAAATAATTTTTGTTTGTTTTGTTTTGTATTTGTGTATATAATATATATATATCCATCCATCCATCCATTATCTGAACCGCTTATCCTCTTTAGGGTCGCGGGGTAATATATATATATATATATATATATATATATATATATATATATATATATATATATATATATATATTAATTATTTTGTATTATTTATGTCTGACATTTTTGTATTTGTTTAATGTTAATATATCTAAACTAATAAAAAAAAATAAGTGAAGAATTGGCAATGGCACATAATGATGGTTGACAAATTATTAGTTATAAATTATTTAAGTAAAATAATGTGAAAGTGTTGCTCTTGCTCAAATTAAATCACCGTGCATTGTTTCACCTTTCAAAGCACAAAGGCAATATAAGGAACATTTTAACATCCGACCACACTTCACATGACAGTGTGCGTTGTGTGTAGTTCTGAGCAGCCGTTCACACACAAGCGTACAGAGAGGACAGCGGTGCAGACGCCAACCGTCGCCAAATGTTCCATTCCCCTCCATTAAAAAACACCGAGCATCCAGTTTACCGTCTCCTGAAATGTAAATGCATCATTAAAGCCGCTGAAATGTCACTGGCTGAAAGTCAGACGGTGGAACCGGCGAGCCGGGATGTTTCATCCGGCCGGCATCGCTCTCCCGGAGCTGAACCCACGCCGCCGCCGCCACAGAGGAACAAAGTTCAGCCGAAATGTTCAGACAAACATAACATGAGTCACTGGAGCGCGTCCAGCTGGTAGAGCGTCGGCCCGCCTGTGTACACGCCAAACTTCACACAGATACTCCTAATATATATTAAAATATTCACTTTTTTGGAAACATATATATATATTTTCCTTTTCTGTGTACTATCATAAACCAATTTACCACTAACACACATATGAACTTATTATCTATATTCGCAAGGGCTACTTTTTGAAATGATTCAAATAGGCCTCAGTATTCTCAATCAGTATTTAGTATGAGATGCAAACCATTCCCAGTTTTCCGACATATTAATGTAAAAGTCCCACATGCGTGTGCATCTGTTGGATTCCACTTACACAAATACAACTTGCATTGTGTTCTTCCCCACTGACTCAAACCTGCAGCATATTTGACTCTAAGTCCTTATAAATGACGTGAATTGCCCGAAAAGGAAAATTATTTTCCAGCCTCAAAGTAACATTCCCTCTGAATTATCCCACCGAGGCCTCTTTTCCATTTAAATCACCGTTATTTCACCCAGCGGCGCTGAAAGTGTCCTCAAAACGACATCAATCACGGGACAAATTCAACACGCATTACTTTACAATAACCTCAAAATCGACGGCGGCATCGAACACGGATCGTTGGGGGGGCGGACGCCTCAACATCCAGGAAATCAGTTTCCCACGGGCCGGGGTTTTCCAAGATATGACGCTGAATTAGTGAAGAACTATATAATAAAAGTGGAATCTGAAGAGGGGACATATGAGTATTTATGGTGGGTCTTAAAGAGCGTTCTGCTATGAATTATGGGTACAAAGGAGATAAGGAATCACTTCCCCACCTTTAGCTAACCCTCACCTACTCAGACAGCTGGAGTCCCGACCGAGACCCCGCCAGCTCCTAAAGACCCACGTACTGGCGCACACACACACACACACACACACACACACACACACACACACACACACACACACAAGCCGAGGATGTAAGCCCCACTTCAAAGTGCGGCGCGAGCTTTACATGCGGCTAATCTGACCTGCGGGCGCCGCTTCAGCCACTAGCGCTAATGCTAATCCTTTGACCTCCTCCGTCTGGCTTCTGATCCGGGTGTCAGAAACCCGGAGGACATCTCAAGTCGCCTCGTTGTCCCAAAACAACGTCAAACGCTTGTCTCTTCAAGATATAACCGGGAGAAGCATGCACCAAAGGGCCCCGGAGATCCTTTCAATTACCCCAATTAGTATTAGTCGAATAAGCTGATCTATGAGTAAGAGACTGGTATTGAGCTCCTCTATCTTTACAGGTGTAGTTACCAAAACTATTCTTTAAAAATAACGGTTTCTGCAACACAGCGTTCTTCAGAAACATCCCTTTAAAAGGCTCCATCACAACAGCGGTGATCCAAATTACAGACCAGCAAGTCCCCTGAAGTAGTTTGAAAACCTCCATGCAGCGATGCAGACGTGTTTCAACAGTGTGTGTGTGTGTGTGTGTGTGTGTGTGTGTGTGTGTGTGTGTGTGTGTGTGTAACCAACTCAGTTGTTTAGCTGCTGTTTCCATGCCCGCACGTTTCATCCTTTCAGAGCGCCTTTAAGGACCGGTATCATTTTCAGGACTCTAAATGGCGGCAATTTCAGAAGAGATGTACTGCGAAAGCCTCGAGTCCCTGATCACAGGCACACACACACACACAGACGTTGGCCGCCCACGTGCATGCCCAGACGTGAAAGACAGTGCTGGAGCAGAACGCGATTCATTCCTGGTAGTAGTGCACGTGCACACTTCTAAAAAAGCAAAGCCACGTGCACACACACGCCCACGCACACCCCCGCGCTCTGAATATTAATGCCGCTACCCGCTCACGTCGCATCAAGTGAAAGAGGCCGCTGGAGCAGGTGGAGAAGGCGCACACACACACAAAAATCAGTGTCTGTGTTTCATCCATTTTTTTTCTGCGTGTGGACAGAAATGCTAATGGCCGCTAATGAGAGCGCCGCTCGGTCGGCTAAGGGCTCGGACACCCGATGAACCTGCACAGGACAGGTGGGTGTGTGTCGCAAACGAAGAGGTTTGAAGCGTGAGACTCGGTGCATGAACCGCATCCAAGCGGAGGCGAGGCCGCGGCACTCAAGTACCCGGAGTGTTGCAGATGGGTGACAAGCATTAAGTGCCTTGGTAAAGCGATGGGTCACCGCGAGGGGCTGACCGGCGACTCCAGCCGGGATGACAACGCTCCATCGGGGAGTGAAGTCGACTAGATCCCTCCCCCTTTTTCCACCTTGATCGCGGCTCAGTAGTCGAGTCGGAGCCTCTTGTATTTTTACGGAAAAGGGACGATTCCCGGCATGCCTTGCGGTGACCTTCCCCCCACAAATTTTTAAGGCGGGCTTCCAGCTCCCACTGTATCGCTGTGAAAACAAGAAAAGCTGCTCGTGGCGAAGGATTACCGAGCTCGACAGGTGTAGCACGATGCTAATTGCTCTAAGAACGCATCACCGCGGTCACCCTCGGGTGGCTCCGTGCCTCTCCGCCAGCTGGGCGCCCATCCCGACGCCACCCCACCTCCCCCCCACGCCATCCCCCGTGCTCCGTGCCTCCTCTAAGCAGGAGGCCTCCCTCCCCTGGAAAGCAGCCCCATTAAAAAAAAAAACAGCCAATGACATTTTCCTCTGGCATTTCGGGTGATGGATTTATTGACATTCGCGGTGACGTTCTTCACCGGCTCGCGGTGGCTCTTTAAGACGCCGTCCGCGGGTTTGACCCCTTCAATCGGATTCTGGCGTGCATGCGCATCCACATGCAGAGGAGGCCTCGCTCCTGTGACTGTGCGGGGTTTTAAAAGATATCTCAAAACCACGCACTCATAACTACGGCGCATTTGGACTATTGTGGAAGCAGAACATCATAATGAAGTTGTATTTCAGGGGAATGGGCCGGCTTGAATAGCAAATACGCTGCGAATCTAATGGCCTCCGAAGAGAAGACACCGAGTCCATTAATTAGTTTCCTCACTCCGTAACTTGAAATAAAGAGACGCGAGGGGGAGATCTGAGGCATTGATAGCTAATCTGGCAGAATTAGCCGACCGGCGTCTATCAGCTATGGGTAGCGTGGCTCTGCATGTGTGTGTGTGTGTGTGTGTAGACCACAGTAGGGGTTGCTGTTGGAATAGAGAGATGTCCTTAATGAGAGAGCTGCAGGCAAACACACACACACACACACACACACACACACACATGCAAAACATCCTCCATCAGTGCTGCTGTCTCACCTCATTTCGCTCCTTGCTGCCGTCTGTCTCTGTTTATTTGGCTTCGGCCCTTCGAATCGGCCCCTGCTCGTGTAAAAACCTCCCATCGCCCGCCGCCGCTCGCTTCCACTTCCAGCTTCTCGCGGCCAAATGAAAGCAACACCTGGACCTTTAACAGCATATGCTTGGATATTTTTACGAGGTCGTGTTTATTCTGTTAGGTCGCTGCCAAGTTCTCGGGGAGGAAGTTTCTGGATTGGACCTTCGGTGACTCGTAAAAAAAAAAAAATCAAATCAAAAAAATACCAGCTCGCCTTTTGGCTTTGCTGCCCTCACTGGACACTGATAAAAATGCAAACATGCCATTTTCCATTTGACAATGAATATATACTCTTATCCGCACATCAAGTGAAGGAAAACACATTTTCCAAATGTCATCGATGTCACTGAATCATGGCTAATGAGCCGGCTCCCACCGCCCATCCTCCTTTTTTTTTTTGCAGAATCAAAAATAGCCTCCTCCCAGTCTGCAATGTTTAAACAAAAACAAGCTCTGAATGTGGAGTAAGGCAGGGCACGCGGGAGCCGATCCAACAGGATTGGACCCGCTCCTAGTTTTCAGTCGGAGCCACTTTCGCTTGGAAAATTTGGGATTTTTCAAGCTTTACGTGAAGATACCGGGTCACTCCGGATGACCTTTAACAGCTGACGGGTGTTTGAAGGTCAAAGGAGGGCCGCATGCCTCCGTGTGCTCAGGACAACCAGCCCCGGGAGTGCGGCAGGGCATTGTTCTGTAATAAAGTGGGACTGCAGCAGGAGACGGAGGGATAGTGACAACAGGGAGGAAGATATAGAGAGTCCGTAAAAAGAGGATTACCCCGTGTTGGAGGATGACAAGACAACAAATGGAGGAATGGTGCATGAATAAAAAAGGAGGGGAATTAAAGGAGATAGCTGGCAATAGCAGATGCAGGGGTGGAGAAATTAAACAAAAAGAGGTGATGGAGAAAGAGGGAAGGTGGAGAATATTAGAATAATATTAGAAACGGGTCAGCGACCACCATCCCTCTCTCTTCCCACCACTGGCTGCGATGCTGTCAAGCCAATCTCCAGCAGGTCTTCCCTCTCTCCCCTCCTGTCTTCATTTCCTTGCCCATTTTTTCCTCCCTCTTCCTCTTCCTCCCCCTCCATCGTTCTCTCAGCATCGTCCTCCCCTCCTGAGCTGTGAATATCAAAGAAGCCTTGTCCTGGCCCCCCTGCTTCCACCTGCCGCCTCCTCCATGCAGCGCCAACGCGACCCCAAAACCAAGGTCAAACTTAGCACCCGCTAACACAATAAATATGTTTTTTTGCATGATCGGCCATCAAAAACCCGCCAAAAATATGTATCTCATAACACAAAACAGAGAGAAGAAGAAAATCAAACCTCTAAACACGACGTGTTGGGTCCACGTAGAGGTCGATTGTTCCTCCCAAACCAATGAGGCCTGTGTTTGTGCACACAGCTCCGTCACAATGGCTTCCCGTCTAACGAGTCTCGGCCCCCCGGCAATCTGCTTCCCCCGTCTTCCGCGGCGACCGCTGCCGGCGACCGTCACGTCTGCGCCGGTCGGCTAATGAAAATCACGCCACGGCCGGCGAAACGTTTACAGTCGAGCGGCTCGCTCGCCCGATTCCTCGATAGCGTCCCCGCGCGAGCCATTCCCGACATCCTCCCCCCATCTGCTGTTAGCTCCTCGCGCGCTTAATTGCACTTCATTGGAGTTTGGGGAGATTTTGAACAGGTGTTGAGCCCGCTATCCAATCCTGGGTGAAGTTTACACTTTTTTTTCCTCTCCCAGAGGAGCATCGGTTTTTCTAACGGCCTGGCGAGGAGCTGAAATTCGGGAAAATAAGGAATATTGATCCCACATCTGCGGTCTGCAGGAGAGCACAGAAAGCTTTTTTTATGATGTCTGACAATCTTTTAGCTAAAGCACAAAGACAGATGTTTGGGAAGAAAATATATTTATGTGATGAGTTTTAGAGGCTGTGAAGGGGATGGATTTAAAAAAACAAGCTTTGGACTTTGAAGAAATCTGAAAGAAATGACTGCCGGGAGACTGAATAAGAAACGATAAGTGTCCTTCCAAATCTGTCACCATGCATCTAGCATCTGTGGGCTGGAGGGGAGAAAAAAAAAATCCACTCTTATATATCTTATTTGCAATGATCGATTCATCCCAAAAGTGGTTTTGTGATTACGTACTTGAATTTGTGATTCCCCACGGTTCCCGGAATGACTTCCAATATGGCCGGTTTGAAACGGTTGCATGGAAAAAAAGAAATAACACCGAGAGCAACAACGCTTCTGTCAAGACGAGACAAAGCAAGAAGTCGCATCGCTCCACCGAAACTAATCGGGCTCGCTGCATTGCAATCTGCTGTGGGCGGAGGAAACGGTCCTCCACAATGGATTCCTCCACATAGATGATCTCGACTTGGGTGGGAATAAAAAGACGTTGCATATGAAAATTAAGCATTTTTTTCTTGTTTTGGGTTGGGTTTTCTTATTTATCTCCTCTTGTTTGGGTTAAAGTCCAGCACTTGGGGGCGTGGCTTATCTTGATGCATTAAAACAATAATCACATGCAGATAAATATAAAATAATCCCCCCAGTTTTGCTGTATCAGCAGATATCAAAGTGTGGCTTTGTGGAGGTGTCTGAAATCACAGCGTCTCTATTTTCTGGTTTTAGGGTGGATTTTCTTATTCATCTCCTCCTGCTTTGGGTTAAAGTCCAGCACCTGGGGGTGGGGCTTATCTCGATGCATTAAAACAATACTCACATGCAGATACATATAAAATAATCCCCCCCAGTTTTGCTGTATCAGCAGATATCATAACCACTCGCTAACTGCCCTTCACCTGGGGACAAAACAATCCCCCGTATGAAGTCCAGAGCTCATTTCTCAAACGCTTCACTCTGTAAGCGCTTCTGTTGGTTCACAAACCATCACTTATCCTTATCTCCCCTTTAGGGAGGCGAATGCACGCTCCCCTGGGGTGGACAGGTTTCTCTGTCAGGTGTGGAGGCAGATGGTATTTATCTTGTCATCGGAGATGGACAGGGGATTTATTTAACGCGTTAAGGACGGTAGAATGGATGGAAGGCGGCCGCTTGTTTAGGGCGGTTGCCTCATGACCGGTTCATAAACAGCGAGGTGGGGCGGCTTCTATGTGGGGGGCGATTACGTAATTTCATGTCTCACTGGCTCAGGATTTAGAAAAACAAAGTATTTTAGGCGTTAATTCAAGATTTAAAACGGATTATTACTGTTTACATTGTTTACAGTAATGAGTTAAATGCATAGGTCAGAGGTTTCCAAGGTGAGATGGGTTTTTTTGTGGGGGGCTATTACATAATTTCGCGTCTCATTGGTTCAGGATTACAACAAAAAAAGCATTGTAGGCATTAATTCAAGATTTAAAACGGATTATTACCGTTTAAATTGTTTACAGTAATGAGTTAAATGCATAGGTCAGAGGTTTCCAAGGTGAGATGTTTTTTTTGTGAGGGGCTATTACGTAATTTCATGTCTAATTGGCTCAGGATAAAAAAAAATGCATTTTAGGCGTTAATTCAAGATTTAAAACGGATTATTACCATTTACAGCAATGAGTTAAATACATAGGTCAGAGGTTTCCAAGGTGCGATGTTTTTTTTTTGTGGAAATATTTGTCATCCCGGGTTCTTTTCATCCTCAGAAGGTTCATCCGCTTTCATGTCGTACTTCGCGGCAGCGTTTGCGAGGGGGTTGCATTTTCCTCTCCGCAGGAGTCGCGGCACCCGATAACAATTTCATAGCAATTTAAACAAGCACGACACCCCCCAGCCGGAGCAGAGCATGTCGGCTCCAAAAAAAAAAAAATCAGAAAGTGAAATGGATAAAACTCAAAAAGACTGACGAGCCCCGAAAATCCAATACGGCTCCGTTGTAGACCTGTATTTGTTGATGTTGCTCCAATCAAGCCGAGTGCTGTGTCGATGATGGGGGGGGTCACGGATGCCGCGACAACCCGCGAGTTATTTCGAGCTCTCCACCAATCAGCCGGCTCAACGCGCTGACCCCCCGCGCTGCCGGCGCCCGGGTATCGATCCCACCGCCCGCTGCTCCAGGTGTCCTTCCCCTCATCCGATGAGTCATTTGAGTGCAGCTCGAGGAAGAGGAATGGAGCCGTGGAGAATAAGTGAAAATTGGCCTCCGCATTCTGCAGCTCCAGGTGGCCGTCCTCTGGCGGTGACATTTTGAGGTTACATATCGTTATGTCTGTTTGTGTCCTTGGGTTTTTATGTTTGTTCTGGACAGGGGGGGTGGGGGTGGAGGGGGGGGATGTGATGCCACAATGCTTCTGTCGTCTTTATGTCTTTTTTTTTCCCGCGCAGCCGTTTCAACAGAGAATAAAAGACACGGGAATGGAGAAGGGTGCTGGCATTCAGCATTCCGACGTGTCCTCGTAGGAAGAAAAAAAAGCTGTTTCGCATCTTCCATGCGTTCGCCTGTGAATGTCCGACAACGGGAGTGATCAGCCTGGAGAAAAATCTGCACTTTGGCGTTAAAATAAGAGCGTTTAAACTGCTTTAAGTCAAAATAAACTGTTTGCACGGCAATGAGCTGCATCTGCTCCCCCTGTACGCTCGTGTTCAGGTTTTAAACGCTTTGTTCATCTGCGACAGGAATAATGACATCACTGGCATCTCGCATCGGGGGAGTTAATACCTCAACTCATTTCATACGAAATTGTGTTTTCAGTTCTGGTTTGAAATTACATTCACAGAGTGCAAAGGACTGGAGCTTTTTAAGTGTCTCTCTTTGTTCTCCCGTATTCCTCAAATCAATATGTCATCAAACAATGATTCCATCAAATAGATGACCGCGGTTACTACGTCTCGTTATTTTCTTGATGGGGGCACAAAGCAGCCGTTAAGCCCCGCCCCTGTTTTCCTGCAAGGTTGAACACTGAAAGCGCCGCTGAGAGCTAATCTCTCATTTGTAGGCGGACCGTTATGGAGCGTAATCACACTGGAACACTGCAGCAGCACTGGCAGAGCCTTCGTTATGCTCGATTTCAGTGGACTGACTCATTCTGTTGATTCGGGCGCCGCATTGTTCCGTCCGTCGAGTAATTTATGAGGGCGTCCCACAAACAGCCTTTTCAGGCCTAATTCTGCGACACCGTACTGCTTCTTTCTTTCCTTTTTTTCCTTGTTGCTCCTACTTGGGAACCCATCGGTGCAACAGCTATGTGAGAAGTCTACAAAAACCCCGAACTATAAGAAGAAGAAGAATGAAAGGAGGGAAACAGAACGCTGGTGGCTTAAATCAGACTGGGACGCACCGGCGTTGGCAGCGATTTCACAGAAGCGGCGCTCCAGGTGGAGCGCTTCCACCTACACCCGGCTTGTGAAATGAATAGCATCTGCGGGCTATTGTGACAGAGAAAAAGGGAAAAGGAAGGGGCGGTGCTGTGGAGCTTGAGAGACAATGAGAGGAGAGAGTGTGGGTGAAAAGTCTGTGGTGGAGAATAAAAAAATAAAAAAGGGGATGATAAAGGAGAGGAGAGTGTGCAGTTGAGAGCGGAGACGGTTGAAAACGAGTCAGACTTCCTGGTTCGGGTCCTACAGGTGTCTCCTGATCCTCAGGTGTGTGTGTGTGTGGATCAGAGGGTGTGCAGGTACTCTAACTCCTCCACAATGGGACGCTTCACCTCCCATCACTCTTCACCTATACTCGCTGTATCCATGCACAGACATTCATGTGCACATATTGGCTAGCGAACAGTGAAACAAAGAGAAGGAGGAGATGACGAGGGGACGAGGAGGGGAACGAGGAGACGAGAGGGGAACGAGGAGGAGATGCGGAGGAGACGAGGAGAAGACGAGGAGGAGACGAGGAGGAGACGAGGAGGAGACGAGGAGAAGACGAGGAGGAGACGAGGAGGAGACGAGGAGGAGACGAGGAGAAGACGAGGGGACGAGGAGGAGACGAGCTGGGGACGAGGAGAAGACGAGGAGGAGACAAGGAGAGGATGAGAGGATGAGAGGACGAGCTGGGGACGAGGAGGAGACGAGGAGGAGACGAGGAGAAGACGAGGAGAAGACGAGGAGGGGACGAAGAGAAGACGAGGGGACGAGGAGGAGACGAGCTGGGGACGAGGAGAAGACGAGGAGGAGACAAGGAGAGGATGAGAGGACGAGCTGGGGACGAGGAGGAGACGAGGAGAAGACGAGGAGAAGACGAGGAGGGGACGAAGAGAAGACGAGGAGGGGACGAAGAGAAGACGAGGAGGGGACGAGGAGAAGACGAGGAGGAGACGAAGAGAAGATGAGGAGGGGACGAAGAGAAGACGAGGAGGGGACGAAGAGAAGATGAGGAGGGGACGAGGAGAAGATGAGGAGGGGACGAGGAGAAGACGAGGAGGGTACGAAGAGAAGACGAGGAGGGGACGAGGAGAAGATGAGGAGGGGACGAGGAGAAGATGAGGAGGAGACGAGGAGAAGATGAGGAGGAGACGAAGAGGGGACATCGCTGGAGTGTGTTTGGCTACTGAGATCTCACTAATGCCCCCACAATCCTCCCTGACTCGCGGTATCGATCCCAGTGGACAGCGGCTCTGCTGAAACCTCCTAAATCCAGTATTTTGTATCCAAGTCGCATTAAAAGTTATTATGCGTTCGTCTTATCAACGTCCTCCGTGACCCGGAGATATCGAGTCTTTCATCTCAGTTGTAAAGGACACTGAATGAACAGAGTTGCAGTTTCACTCACACCGTATTTCTTACTTATCGATGTATTTCAGTACTGAATTCACGACGCATGCATTGAATTTGAATTGTTTCTTGGTTTTCAAAGCCGCTGCTGTATTATTATCATTATTATTACAAAGCAGCAGTAGTTAATTAGGTGGCTGCTGTTCAGCAAAATGTACAGTACAAAGCCTTGTTTTAAATGAGAAGAAATATTGTGTTTACTCGTTTTATTGGACTTTTCACCTTTTAGCTAATGCTCAAATCTGTGCTGGAAGAACAGCCACTAAAAAAATAATATTATGAGAATATTATGTGTTGAAACCTTTTATTCTATGAAGCAAAAGTTAAAATCTGGCCTGGCGACCCGATCGTTATATCCAATATTCACTCCAATCTGCTGCATATTCTTACTCTGCCACTTAACCCACGAGTCATGCCCAGACTTTCACAATAAAGCACATTTTAGCTTGCGTATGAACGTCTATCCTCATGTAATCGATCCTCATCATTGGAAATTACATCATTTCCGGTCAGAACTTTTAAACGTAATTGAAAATTACAGTTGTGACATTTTGAGGTTACATTTTTTTACATTCTATTTTGAAAATAAAAACGGCCATTTTAACAGGACTGAGCCTGTTACACAACTCCCTCCTCTTATCTCCTGTGGGTTAGAATAAACGCTTCATTTGTTTGTGTTAATAGTTAATGTCCACCAGGCAAAAAGTACACTATTAAAAGCAGGCAATGAGTCAATTAAGTACATTAAATGCATGTTTTCTCATCAATATTCCATGAGCAGCAAGGTAAGCTCGTTTCCCACCCCTCCCCTCAAGCGTAATACTCGTAGCCTGGCAACACCCCTCTCTCTCTCTCTCTCAAGATCGGCCAACATGTGTTATTGATTCATGTTGTTTTTGCCCCGAAGAAAGAGGAAGCCTTGGAACATTCGGATCAGAGTGTGTGCGCACAGCTGTGTGTAGATGGGGGGGCTGGGGTTTTAAGCTGATGGTGGTTTCTTTGCACCATCTCGGGTCCAGTCGGACCATTTTTCCTTAGTCTCCCGGTGATATTTGATATAATTAGATGCACTTTGTACTTTTTCTTGTTGACGGAGTACAGGTGCTGAGGATGCATCTCTCTCGGGGTCTCGCAGCCGACGGGGAGAGACGGTCTCTGTGCGACAGGCTAAATCTGCTCGATCATCCCCGGCGCACATGCGACTTATTAAAGCGATTACAATTCCCGTAAGTGACACATCTGTGCAGCTGAGGCGGAGAAAGCAGGCACCCGCAACCATTACTGCAAATGCCAATCGATTGGCGTCTCTTGGGTAAACACTGTGGCTCTCTTTCTACAAAAAACACATGCACAGTATTATTCTCATATATTCTCAGTATTTTTTTCCATTTACATTGGAGGTATTTGCTAATGCAGTATGTCTGACTCGATGCATTACTTGAGAAAAGGTTAAATATTGAGAAATTGGAGTATTTTGTTCTTTTATTTTGACTTTGATGTGGTTCTGCATTGTAGTGGAGTCAAATTGTTTGGTTATATAAGAGCAGAAGGCTTTGTTTTCTAATGTTATAAGAAAAAATAAGGTTGGTGCACCACTTCAGTCCAACATCTCATTAGAGAGTTTGATGAAAATATCACCCAGCTGCAGCGAATCCTTAAATCCCCCCCCAAAAAATAGAGGAAAATCAGCAGCGACAAGGTCGGACCACCAAGGAAAATGGAAATCAAGGCCGGTGCAACGAGAAAGCAAACGTTCAAAATTCATCTCATTTCCTTCGGCGTACATCAGCCTAAAAGGTGCACTCCAGAAGCTCAGAGCGTATACATACAAGCACGTATATAAAGCAACAACATTGTGCGTGTTTTTCATTGTTAAGACAATGCATATCTCCATCCGTCCATACATTACATTACATTTCATTTAGCTGATGCTTTTATCCAAAGCAACTTTCGCGATATAACGATATTGATAGTTTTCCAATATTTAAACTGTTATAAAAGCAGACCGTTGAAAAGGTAACTCATAATTCCAATGGTTTATTGTTCATGAGGACCTCTGCTATGTCCATGTGTATTGCCATGATATTTTACTGTACAGTTTTGGATGAAATGTATTGCAAAGTCAGCTCAAAAGAAGAGAAAAGGCTAAACCACACACGAGATGCAGAAAGTGCTCCACGACGAGGGAGAAAAGAACGATTAAAACAAATTAAAAACAAAGCGTGCAAATTGCTTTTAGTAGTGGAAAAACAATGTGAAGATGAAACTAAATTAAAAACTTTGCCCGAGAACACTGCACACGTGTTGCAGGCTGTTAATTCTGTCAAATCTGGTTATTCATCAGCGATGAGTTCCTCACAGAATCAGTCTGATGGATTTAAACCAAAAGCCCTCTGCATGGCTGTGTTGGCCCCAGACAGATTCATAAGGTTTTATGTTGCCATAAAGCAGAGGCCTGCTCATATCTGTTTTTTTTAATGATATTTAGAGCATTGTGATTTACAGCAACTAGAGCTGTTACCCAGCATGCTCTAAGAAGAAGTCCAAGAGGGTTTAAGATGTTTTATTGGCATTTGTATTTTGCTTTCATGCCATGGGAACATATGTCAAATTATATTGAGGTTTTAATAGCAACGAAAAGGGGTTTTCTTGAAATATGAAAGAGGATTTTATTCTTGTCCCTTCAGTGGCCTTGAAAAAAAAACAGCACCACAAGCTGTCTTTATAGAGTACAACACCCTCCAGTCCACAGTGATGCGAGGTGATGGATGGGGGTGAGGTTAGAGGACGCAGTGGGTTTATTTAGGGACACGGAGCCCAAATGAGCATCATCGATTTTTCATTTTTTTTTGGGTCAAGGACTAAATTTTATGCGTTTTAATAAAAATAAAGTACGATGCAGTTAACACCATAACACGAGGGCGTTCACTTCCATTGACCACGGTCAGCTGATCGTTCAATAGAGTAACTCAGTGGATTCAGTGTTAAGTTAGGAAAATGGTGAGTGGCACATAAGCAATCAAATCAATTACCAGCAGGAATAAAAAAAAAAAAAAAAGAGGAAATGAGGTCGAGGGCTCGCCTGTCACCTTCCCGGCTCCTAATTCACGTGGACGGGAACGCTGCAAACATTTCCCGGCATTTTTCCCGGCAGACTTGTTTGTCTCTCGGGCTCAACTGGGACACGTCCGATTCTCACTGGTTTAATTGGTATTTGTGTCTCTTGTCATGTCTGATGCCCTCTGCACACACACACACACACACACACACACACACACACACACACACACACACACACACACACACACACACACACACACACACACACACACACACACACACACACACACACACACACACACACACACACACACACACACACACACACACACACACACACACCACCGCCGCCCCACAAATCAATCACTGATGAATCCTCGGCGCACGCCGCCGACAATCTCGCGCGCCATGAAATTGTCGGAGATCTCTCAGGACGGGGGAAACACTGGCTGCATATTTATGCGGCGCTCGGGGTCAATACTGCGACACGGCAACCTTCACTGATGTAAATAATCCTCCTCGAACAGCCGCACGCCGTTGTGGCCGTGACGAAACGGGCCACGACGACTCATACGAGATATGAAATCTCACGCGGGTTGCCAAACAATATTAGGGATGAGCGCCGTGTCCCCGTTGCAGATTAGCGTTAGCCGCGCTTCTCCTGCGTTTAAGCTAGCTGGAGCGTCGATATGCATCCTGAGCAGCTCCACATACGCCACACATGCACTTCCTGTATGGTTGGTTCTTTTTTAGACTCGTTTCCAACCCGACGACACCGTCGCCGCCGCCATATTGAGCCGCCGCCATATTGAGCCGCGCTCCCGCCAAGAGGAGCGGCTTTAAGCCCAATTAACTGATAATGTTACCCTGCAGGGAGCTGGCAGAGCGATCGATGGAGCCGAGCGCCCCCCCCCCCCCGACCGGATAAACCCGGTTATGAGCTCCCGGGATGCCGGCCTTGCCCGCGTGCCCTTGAGCAAGACAGCGGCGTGAAACCGCCATCATTGTGGCGGCGGGAGGAGGATGGAAATATAATGTGCATCTCACCTCGACCACACATTCTCACAGGTTGTCACTATGACAACAGCAGGCACTTTTTATTCTCCGACTAACACAGGAGGATCCCGCTCGCTACTGGATGCCGGGAGAAAACCGGTAATGACATACGGAGGCATATTCATATATATATATATATAAATATGAGAGCCACATAAGGGAGATGTTCCCTGGCTGATTAGGAGCCTGTCAGCACCGGGGTTGGTCCTCCACGCCACTCGGGCGCCTCCGGCACTCGGCATGCATTATGGAGACGGCATCAAAACTTCAAGGGCGGGCGCCGCCCAGGGCCGGTTACCCAATGACCGGGCTGATGTCAGGGAGATGTGTGTGTCATCGTACGTTACGGAGCACTTACTGAGGCATTAAGAGGACCGCTTATTTCCCATTACACGAGCTGGAGGCAACAGGGAATATGGGAGGAATCTGAACGCGGTCGCTTTATTGTGCATAAAGGATGGCCGACGCCACCACAACACGTCTGAGGTAGGTCCACTTGTTCCATTGGCGGGTTTTCACTCATTACAAGAAAAAACAACTTGAAGTGGCCTTTTTTCCCCCAGAAACTGAATGCAACACTGTGAATATTGCTCAAAGAAGAGAAAAATAGTCAGCTAAAACTTGATGGTGCCAAATATCGTTGTGCAGAAACGTCCGTTTTAACACAAAGAGGCATACAGTCGAAATAAGTGGGATTTGATCCAGAACCCTCCGCCTCTTGTGCGAGCAGAGGGAAACGCACAAAGGTGAGCGTGAGGCGTCTGCACGCTAAACCCAACAAAGCGCGGCCACGCTCATGCCGAGAATGTTCCAATTACGAGCCGTGGCGGGGGCGGAGCTCTTTCCCCAACGATGCGGCAGATCTGAATCCGGCGTTAATCATCCTTGAAACCCGGATGCTCCCCTCTGAGATGCCGCCGAGTAATTAGTTATTTGAATAATTGCCCCCGACTCGAACTGTCGGATTAAAAGCGCACACGAGGAGGATGACCACCGATGAGATGAAGAGACAATGGGGCGGATAAACAGTAACAGTGGTTTTCTTTTTTTTTCCCAGGCTGTGGCGGGAAAAACTGTCTCTAATGAACATAACCAAACAGATTGCTTTCCAGACTTGGTTTCCTTTGGGAGGCCGGAGAGGGAGCGGCTTTCTTTGTGCTGGAAATTGATTTGTTGATTCTTTGAAAAGCTTATAGTGTCAGTGGAGTGGTAACCTCGAACTATTTTCTTCTGAAGAGTTTTTCACTCAAAAGCAGTTAATCTGTCATGTGAAATAACCAAACACGGCTCTGAATTTGGCTGAAAATATTGTTCGTGTCGGAAATCAAGGCTAGTTTGAGCTTTCAGAGAAAAAGAAAGACGCAATAAACACCAACCGTAACAAGCATCATTCTTTTTATGAATAAATCTCAATTTATGAGAAAAATATACTTGAAAAAGCCCTTTTTTTTAACGGAAACATCCTCCATTTAATCTTCTTGATTTTCTCGACTAAAGAAGCGACATTTAAAGCTAAATAGGCTTTTTTTCTGAAGAGTTTTTCACTCAAAAGCAGTTAATCTGTCACGTGAAACAACCACAAATATTGTGTTCATGTCGGAAATCAACGCTAGTTTCACATTTTTCAAATGTTAAACGCTGCCAGAATATATTGGGTTTCGAATCGCTACATCAAAAGACTTTATTATTTCCTGTCCACGACTCACTGTTTTATGAAGAGTCGGTGCGATCCCAGAGGGTCATGTGATCGCTCCAATTACAAGACGATTGATTCTCAAGAAAACTTAAGCAAAATTAAATAATTCCTAGGCCGTCCCATAAATTACCAATGACGAAATACAAAAGTGGAAGAAGAAAACTAAGAAATCTTGGTCATTTAGCTCTTGTGACTGGGAATGTTTGATTTTAAATTAAAAGAAATCAAAAAGCCATATGCATATACGAGAAGAAAGGCGATCTTGGTATTAATCATCACTTCTGAGCCAAATTGTTTACACGTATTGAATGAAAGGACGTGGAAGTGATTTAAAAAAAGAAAAACTGTTGGTTACTTTATTTTGCAATTGAAAAAGAAAAAGCGAGTCATCCATCACGACATACATTACAACAACACAGACAAACATGATAGCAGTACACAAAGCTACAGATCAGTGCGCTGTTATAATTATAATTTCACCTGAGTGATGGCTGCAGGAACAAAGCCGTTTTTACACCTGCAAGTACCTCCGTCTTGAATGGAGAAGCTGAAATTCCCTGCGCAAAGGGCGGGATGGGAAAAATCCAGGGATGTAGAACCATCAACGTTGAATTATTGTGAACTCCTCATAAATCCACATTGTTTGAGAGTCTTTCGGGTCCATTTGATCGTGTTTATGTTACAAACCAAGTGTCTGGACATGATTAATTGTTCTGAAAGTGAAATTCATCACGTGTGACTGCTGCTGTATGCCATCACTGAACCCCTGCAAAGCCCCAAACTACACGATATTTCATGTTTCTTCTTTCATGCCTCTACATATTAAACCGGTGTTGCAGCTTTTGAGGACATTGAGCGTGCACACTTGTCTCCTCAAGCCGCACTTAAAGACGTGCAAACTTTCCAGAATTACTCCGCTTTAGGTCCGGAATTCAAATAAGATCTCACACAAACACATGCACGGGGACACGCACACGCCTGCTAGACTCTGGGTTTAATGAGCTCACTGCAGGACTGCCGGAGAGACGCCGTTGCTTTGATAGTCCGGTGCAGCAATTTTACAGTCAAATTAGAACACCGGGCAATTTTCGCTACAGCCTCGGCGAGCTCCTGCGAGTCATTCCCGGGCGTTACGAGATTATTTGTGCGTTAAGTCTCGAGTTATTTTCACGAAGACGATGAGCACGTGTTGCTGGAGAGACCATGCGAGAGGCAGCAAGTGCATCCTGCAGGAAGTACTGGGAATGTTTCATTAAATGTAGCATGAATCTGTCAAAACACCATAATTAGCGTGTTGTCTTAACTTTATTTAATAGAGTTGACAACTATCTAATGCTAGCTAATTGCTCATCCCAAAAATACTTTGACTTTGATTGAACTTACTTTTTTCCCCAAGTCTCATCAGAAAAACTTTAACACCGATGGAGGCCACATTGGGATCGAGCCAAATGAAAAATTAACAGCAGATATGAGCCCGAGCGCTCCGGAGAAAACACATGCATCAGCAATTATTACTCGGCTGTCAGACTCCTGAGGGCTGAGTTTCAGAAGCTCAGGTCCATTTTTTTTTCCTGCCACATTAATATTAGTGATAGTAACGTGTTACATGGAGGAGAAACCAGCCAGTAGCTCTGTGATGCTTTTTAATATCTGTGTTTTTAATATTTTACAATCACGTAAGGAGCAGTAAACCAATGTGTTGTTACCTTTTTCAGAAAATTAATAAGAATTGGAAAAATACTCATAAAAGTATGATGAATACATACATATATATGACTATTCTTCACAAGATGTGCAAACCCCACTTTAAGAACAAATTTCAATAGTGATAAAAACATTGAGCGATGTGAGAAAACCTGTTTCCTGTTGATTCATATGTTTGGTTAATAACCAGGAGTATGATACCGACCTATAAAAAGCATTCAAGAAAAATCAGATGTGGAAAAGGAACTTCAAAGCCGGCGAAACCTTCCTCTCGCCTCACCAAAGTTCACCGCCGCTCCCCGATGGGCGACAGCGGCATCGCGGTGATTTGCTTGTTTCATTGAAGACAGGAGTGCGTGACACGGCTGGCCTGCCTATTATATCATTAGATCCCCCCAAAAAAACAAATGTTAAACCCTCACATCAAAGACTCATTTTGAAAAATCCATCTCTCCAATTGTGGCTGATTAAAGAACCTCCAGAGGCCGTCGGGAGGAAAACGTGTGCTGCGATGGAAATGAGATGGGAAGCCGGTTCTCTTCTCTCTCTCTCTCTCTTTTGTCTGTTGCACCTCTCTGCTCCCTTCTTTTTCTTCTACAACACGCCTCCTCCCTTTATCGTCTCTTCCCACTCAGTCTCTCTCTCCTCTGCAGACATGTTTTGAATCTGCTTGAGCAAACAAACGCTTCAGCGCCACGGAGGACGGCTTAATCACCGGACGGCGGTGTGGGCGGAGACTCGGCGTCAGACCGGCGGTTCGAGCACGACGTCATCCACGTCGCTCAAGTGCTCTCCAATCCACACTGATGCGAGGGTGCTTCGGCACAAAAGACCCTGAATACTATTTACTGAGATGCATGTGCACTGAATGTGGGAGGATTAGCCAGGCTCACTAAGCCCCGCCCTCTTTTGTTGAGCAGTTTACAGCAACAAAGTTGCCGGTTGTATCAAGTAAACCTTTCAACTGCATCATTCCAAAGAAATTATCATCCTGAAAGTGCTTTTTTTTTTCTGTGTGTCATCTTAATTTACTCTTAACCTGTAAAATATAGACTGATATTTACTGAAATAGTACTGATTTACTATTATCTGAACAAAATCTCACCCTTTTTAGTTTGGGTATGTAATTTTCGAGATAATTAATTTATAAGTTAATTAAACAGATAAAGAGATAAGTTTAATTTTTGCAAAAATTGGGTTTTTGGTTTCAAGCGGACTCGTTTTATAACCAAAAACATTATATTAAAAAAAAGAAACTGTGTGCTATAGTGTTATAGTGGAGGGTCAATTACCCAAGGCAGTCTAACTTTTGATCTGCAGCGCATAAATCAGCCTATTCCCTAATAATATGCAACGTTTTTAATTAATGTGACAGCCACGTAGGGTTATTTATTGCAAATTCCACGCGCCGGGTTTTATTAATTTCATAAAGTGCAGATTCCAGGTATTGAAATCACAGGTCTGATGTTTTCATAATAATGCCTCCACACTCTTCCCACCGCTCCACACATGCCTTCCGTCGCTGCTTTTACTTTGAAATTAATTCTATTCTAAATGTGATTTAAAAAAAAAAAATAACTCAGATACAGCAGCATGATTCAAGTTAGTAAGAAGGAAAAAAATACGATGTTGATCCTCCCACACACCTATATCTCACTGCTCCCTGGGTTATTCTACACTACAGTATCTCTAATTCTGTTCCCACATCAGAGACACTGCTTCCTTTAAAAGCTGCAATCCATCACCGCAATAAAAGACACAGAGGCAACACATGAAATATGACTCGCTCGCTGCTGTTTGCCGCATTAACTTTACTTTGCCCCATTTTCAAGCACGAGGAATAAACAGCGTGGCGCTGAAAATAGTCCCCCGAAAGACGCGTGGATATCACTACTACTGCTGCAGGGGGGGAAGGCTTGATGGGAAATTCATTCATTAATTCCCATTTATTGCACTCTGTTTACCTTATGCGGCCCGAATGCCCCCATATATGTATTGGTACCACTATACCAACACATATATGGCCTTATTATCCATCTTCACGAGGGTTTTCTGAACTTATAGCTTTTTTAATCTTTCAAATAGACCTTGTGAATGAGGAGATAATCAGGATTTAGTATGAAAAAAAAAAAACATTCGCAATTTTGGACAAATTCCTTGAATGTGAAAACAAACGCAAAAATAAATGGTTCTGATTCTGAGATGTTCTTCTATTGGATTTGTTAAAAGGCTGCTCTTGAAGTTTCGTGTGTGCAGCGTGATTTAAATCGTGGAGTGGACGACAGCGGGGCGGCCTTTCACAATATGAACCACGTAAAGGTTTTTTGATAAGTCGCTGCTGCGTTCACGGGTTGTTGCGTGGCCCCCCCGGAGTGGTCAAACACATAATCAAAACTATGTGCAAAAAGGTCTACAGCTGCCAAAGTGCTTTCTGATCGACCGCCCAGCTCTTTGTGAAAAGTCCGATGATTTTTTTTTTTAATCAGATTGGAAACGCGTGCAACAGCACTTACAGATTCCCCAAACAACGAATGGGACTGCTTGGTGTTTGGACACGTCGGTGCTGAGGAGAGGCTGACGGACAGCTGGGTGAGTGCTCAAGTAATGGACTCGTTCTGACCCCCAAAAATGATCATTCGCTTCGTCTAACTAGATGGTGTTGTTGCCTGAAGCTAAACACAAGTATGAATGCGGTTTAACAGCAAAAAGCACCACGAAACCCTACGGCATCACGTTGATATGCACATATGTAGAAATGATGATATGGACGTGTCTGTGGTTTGCAGAGACGTAGAACGCCAATATTTTATTATGGCGACTTGGCTGTTTGCAGGAATATTCAGTTATTGACGGTGGCAATTATAATGTAACAAATCTGTGTTTGACCGTGAGAGGAAGCTGCTATCAACTATGTAATCCAGTTTGATGGGTGGATAACAAAAAGGTAAATAACTGGTAAAAACCAACAAGCATTTGAAAGCAGCAAGGAGCATGTCGCCGAAAATTATCAATAGCAGGAGAGATGAATATTACAGAGCAGTGAGGAGCTATTATGTTGGCGAAGAATGTGGACATGTACCTCCATTAAGGGCGAGATAGAGCCTTCAATACAGCGATAACAATATGAAGGAAGCCTCCATTGTGGGACTCGTGAATCACAGCCTGATAGGCACCTTTGTTCTTATCTAGCGTTTCCAGCAGGTCTATCATTGGCTTTGTGCATCATGTATGGAGGTGTACGTTGAAGTGGCACCCCGAGTGAAGGCTTGCAGGAGAAAACTGGCTCGCTCGGAGACAATCGCTTCAAGAACGATTGCCGATGCGCCGCTACGTTGGGCCGATTAGGTTCTGAAAGGATGTCAGCGTTCAGGCTGCTGTCAGTTTTAAACAAATAGGAGAGGGGATGCTATTCAGCGCCTTCATCTAGAGAGACGGAGGCTGAAGGAAACTCGAGAAGAAAAACTCGGTACCCTTCTGTGATTGTCACACTCCGACTGTTCCTCCAAAATTTCCTTGCGTTAAAAAAAATAAACTCCTCGACACCTTTTTTTATTCAAACTCAATTTCTGTACTCTCACTTTAAACATGCAGTGTGAACACACTACTGTAGAGTTGTAATAGTGTATTGTGACTTACACTTGTAAAAAAGAATGTCTGTGTTTAAATTTACAATACTTATGAAGGATGACAATAATAATGAATATGAAATTTAATGAAGCATTATGAAGATGTGTATTGTAACCTAGTAGAAAGTCACTGTAGGTTTTTATCACTGAGAAGTAGTTCCGGTATGAATGGAATGTATTTGCATGCTGATAGTGTTACTGTCCCTTTAAGGGGGGGAGGGGCCTATTCCGTTGGTTTCACGGAAGGGCGGAGTGAGAGAGTAAAACGCCTGATAGGTGTGATCGGGCCGTAGGATCGATGTGTGAGGCGAGTGTGCCCAGTGTTTACTAATAAACATGTGTTTGGGGTCCATTAGCATTAGCCTAAAAAGCTAACCCTCGATTGTGAATTCTTATGCTGCATCACCTTTGACCTATTTTTTTATTAAATCCGTTATACTTTAAATGTATGCATCCGGGTCCAAAGATTTTTTAAACTTAACACCACATATACGCCAATCATTGCACTTCCACTTCCTCTGATTCTTATTAAATGCACACAATTAGAGAGCCATTAAAGCCGATGAAATAAAGTGCAGGGAGGCGCCATTAGCCTGAGAGCCGGCGTGATTGAGCCGCGCGTAAATCACGACGCAAATTAAGTAGCTCGGTGAGCGTTTCTGTCATGAAAGTTAGGGATGTGCTGCCTTTGTTTTGTGGACGGCCGTAAAACAATAGGGCACCTTGGCACCCCAACCGAGTGTGCAGAAACCGCACATTATCACATTATCGGCAACAAAAAAATAAAATAAAAGACATTATGACCCACAATTACTTACTCCTTGAGACAAAAGAATGCACAATTGCAGCCGTCAATGACGCACGTCCACACAGCTGCACGCATAAATGGCTACAAATGTGATGAAAGACAGCAATTATTACTCATACCCATTTATTAGCGGTAAAGTACAGGTTTGATTTGACATTTGCCCACCTACTTTATGAGCCTTTTTTTTCTTCAAATGTGCCTCTAATGCATGTAGCATTTAGCATAATGGGTATCGCAGATGTAAAAAGCTAGTCACAGGTAAAATCTTTGATCAATTCTGAAAAAAAAGGTGGATATCAATTAAGTTGCCCTGTCTGGCTCAACGGGCAGGCGTGTGGCAACGCCGCTGCCGACTCGAGCAATCTGAAACCAACGAAAGGGTTTCACAGTCTACCTCAGGGAGAAGATAGCAGCGCTTTTTTTTTTTTGTGATGCAGGGCGGCTGTCAGCGGTGCAGCATTCCTCATATTTCCGAAGGGGATGGAAAGGAACACACTGTTCCAGGAGGAGGAGGAGAATCACCGAGATGACAGGAAGACAGAGGGGGAGAAAGGAAGGGACTACAGGAGAAGGATTACGTGGACACGGTTTATACAGCGGGGCCATCATCACCCGTTAGGAAACACAAAACCCAACTGTTTTATAGATGTGGCTTACCGCTCCTCATCTTTCCCAAATAGCTGTGGCAGCCATCTTTGAGAGAGGAGAGGCATCAATAGCAATGCAGGACAGGAGCTACTCATATTAGAAGACACAGTGTGCCGATACACAGGTCGCTGCAAGCCGGTTTTGTTGCATGCTCTCACCTACGTGTGAGTCTTTCTACTAAACCAACCGGAAGCTCGAAGCAATGATCAGCTGATGAAAGAAAACTGCCCTTTGCAGGATTTTCCAGTGACCTGAAAAGCAACAGTGCAATCTGTATTTCAAACACAATGGCAGCAATCTGCTCAAAACTGGACTATCAGACTATGGGATATAAAAAAAAAAAAAAAATATTTGGAAGTTGCTACTGTGCCTGTCGAGCTGATAACAATGAATCATCACAATAAGAAACAGAGAGAAATATGCTTCTTAGGCTACAAGTCCTTTGCAGCGGCGTGCAGATACTACATCATAGTTAATGTGCTGCAGACTCGCCCTCTTGAACCGCACCAGAGTGTGTCATCGTGTTATCGCTGCACACCGCTCATTGACTGGGATCGGCTGTATACGCTTCTCTGGGGAAAAATAAATGCATATTTCATCACCCGCAAATATAAATCACACGGCGAATAGTCCTCTCCTCGACCCAGAATGCACTGCACGCAGCCTTTCGCAGTTGAAATGCCACGAGTTGATGGACTCTTGACACTTTGCGTGAGTGTTCCAGCGGAGGGAAGATCACAGGGGCGCGCTAACGCCAACGTAAGCGGGAAGCGTCGGCATCGTTTTTGGAGATGAAAGGCACGTCTCTGCCCCGGCAGGAGACGGCGAGAGAAGTACGTGTCACCGCTAATCCGCTGCTCGTTCGTGCACGTTGAAAATCTAAATGATTTGGACTGAGAGTCGGCATAAGGGCGTGTGCGTGCATGCATGTGTGAAAGTCCGAAACATGCATGTTTGCCTTGACGTGCGCGGACGGGGTTTGTGAGTGAAAGCGAGCTGCAGATTTAAGCTTGAAAAAAAAATGAAAAAACATGCTTGCCTTTCACATTTTTGGCAGCTTTTGCAAATACTTTGCGCCAGTGATTCCAATTATGTTGGTTTTAATTAAATATAATGTGGGGAGAGACCCATTAGGGGCAAAAAAATAAGATGTATTTATTGTTGGGTTTAATTGAAAGTACATATACTAAAACCATATGCAGCCACTCCTAAAACTGGCCTCGTCTGGGTAAGATTTTAATGAAAAAAGTACGTCTGAGTGTCGAAAAAACAGATTTATTCCCCCTTCGTGGACACTGATTCCCTACTGTGCTCTTAGAGGGTGCGTGAACCTCCCGCTCTGAGCATGGTCCAGCAAGAGGAGAGCCAGATGTCCTTGTTGTCACCCCGCAACGTCGAATCTCCCTCCGAGGGGAGATTACATGCATCCATTGAAGTTCAGCCAAAACAGGGCCGCGGACCGGACATGCTAGCACCAAGGGGTGCCTCCTGCAGATAGCCAATAGTTCAGCCTCTCCACGGGGGGTATTGGGCGCTGTGATACCCAGGGAGGGGGAACCGGGGCCGCTTTGAAGGTTATCGACTAGCCAGTAACCACAGGGAGGTTGGACTGTTGGAGCTCTATCAGCTTTGCTTTATGGCTTCATCCTTTCACCGACATTTCATTTCCACTCAAAGAGAAGCCGAAGTGGACGCAATTAACGATCACGTGCCATTCAATACGTCCGCTGTGGCCGAAGCTTTGTGTTGTGCGTCCGTATGATTGTGTATCGCCGTGTGCCTGCCTCTACACTTTCCGTAGGCCGTATCTGATGAAATCAGAACTCGGGATACAGCGGAGTAATCAAGCGATCCGTGTTCAGAGACAAGAACATGAGATGTCCCCATAAATATTTCAGTTCTGGTGTTTCAGTTTTGCTCCCGGCCTTCATCCCTCCAAAGGATCTCCTATTTTTATCCTTATGGACTCTCCTGTAGGCTCAAAATAACACGGCTATACACAAGATGGGTAATGACATGGGATGTAATGTGGACATGTATGGTCCTCAGGAGATAAAGACATAGCCTGTCACAGTGGCCCAGAAAACACCTACAAATCAAATTTCATACAATATATTCTTCCATGGGATTTTCTGAGCATAATCGTATTCCCAAGAGGAAGAACTCAGTACACTGTGGTGTTATGAAGATGTCATTTCATAATTTCTCACTTCAAATACGCTACAAATACACTCCACTGCACCATTAACTATTTCTTCACTATTACAGCAAGATTAAAGCTTCTATTTGTTATGGATTTAATTACAACCAATCCCCAGGAGTCTGAGTGGAAGCCCTGGTGAATATAGTGAACCAACTACTGCATGCATAACGTGCACACCCGCCAACCGTGCACTAACGTGTACATCACACCATTCGCTAATTATTTACAATCATGACATCATCTCTAATGAGAGAAAAGTGTTAAGCTGGAAACCGGTAATTAAATGTGAAACGCGGCGTGTTTACAGCCCGAGGTCAAGTGGAAATATGGCGTGTACAGATGAAGCTTATGCAATAATCAAAAATAATCACGTGCATGTGAATCTAAACACCAAAGTCTGCACTGACTTTTGAAGAGTTCTTCAAAGGACGATAACTAATAAAAGTAAGACTGCGTCGGCGATACGTAGAAAGTGGAACATGTTTGCTTCTGATATTTTTAGACTATTCCCTGCTTTGTCCCTCATGAGACACCGTTATCCTCACCTTGCGGGCCGAAAATAGACTACTTTGTAGGTAAATGCCAGCTCCATTTAGCTCGGCGCTGTGCGAGTTCAACACGTTTTCTATCCAGATCAAACCGGTTCCACGCAGATGCCAACGGCCCATTGGTATCCATGTTGGCAAATGGTATTTCTATTAGATTTAGTCACACTCCTGTGGTTTGCCCCCCTGCTTTGTAGCAGTGTTTGCACTATGTCCTAATAGAGCAGAAAGAGCACCCCTTGTCTGAGCAATTTAAAAAAGCAATTTGTTCTCTTTCTCCCTCTGTTTGCTTTTACTGTGTTCTGGCCCAGTGCACTGGGAGCAAGCTAACCTTACATAAATTACCCACAGTGCCTATGAAAATGTCAACAAGACGTGGCCGGCTCCTCCTCCCCGCGATGCGAGAGAGAACATCCGCGTGAAACCACGCCGAGCGCCTATGACGGCACGCCGCTCTCTCCGAGGCGCCCGCGGGTGAACGGCGGGGAGTCGGCGGTGGACGGCCGGGTGGCTGCCGGCCGCTGACGAGGATGGATGGATGAATATGAACATCTCTTTCACGCTCCTTTCACAGCGAGCCGGGCTGATTCATCCGTCCGGGACGCCGGTGTCATCTCGCTTGTCTGATGTGCACTTCAGCCACTCCCACTGATGGATCATTCAGATCCCCCTCCCCTCTCCTGTCTTTGACTATGTGTGTGTGTTGCATGGTCATTTGTTCCTCTCGCTGCTTCGTGGGTGCACCACAGCCCCCCACGCTGTGCATAAATGTGCATTTGTCAACATGAGTGGACGTCCAGCGTCTTTTCCCCGGTTGTATTCTTCATTGAGACAAGGGGTGTTTTTCAAGAGCAAGCGAGGGGAAAAAACAAGTGCAGAAATGTGGCCTCACGCTGCTCTCGCCCACTATAAATGGTTCCTCTCCGCAGGCGATACCTTCTTGCCGGTGTCGCCTGGCTCTTTCCTCCCCGCAAACTGCCTCTTAAGCTTGTTTTTTTTAGTCTGTCGCCATCATTTAAACTGCAACTCGCACACGTAGAAAACTTTACTTGGCGTTTTGATCCCGAGCCGGCGGGAACACGCCGCTGATCAGTCTTGAAATCTACCGGGCCTCTAATGTATTGGCTGTCATGTTTGTTGTTTGGCCCGTTACACCCATGTGGGACGCAGGGTGCCTGGATGAGAAGTGACGGCGGTGGGACGAGGAGGCTTATCGGAGTTGACCGTTTGCCAGGTTTGGAACAAAAGTGGGAATCGCTTGTAAAACATCCCGGAGTCAGATCCGAACGGGGATTACATTCAGCTGAAATAACTCTCTTGAAACGGGCTTGACATCTTGTCAGATAAACAAACACAGTAATGGATTGAGTTCCAGTGTAATGTAGGCGTCTATTGTGTGGCTACATGAAGTGTGTGTGTGTGTGTGTGTGTGTGTACATGCCTGGTAGTGAGTACACTGCACCGTAAACAGTCCTGTGTTTTCTAAAGGAGGGCCTCTAAGAGCGGGGGGAGTTCAGCACCACGGACAGCTCCTGCAGTCCCGATGAGAAACCTTGGCTTTGAGTGCAACCCAGCTTCATATTTACGAGACGTTCATGGCCAAAGATGGAAGATTTATGAAGAAGAAATATAGAACATGAGATTCAGGCTTGTTTTGAACATTTGTTTTAATGCCGTTTGAGGTAGCTTGTTAGTCAGAGTAACACCTTGCAACAAAAGAAAAGAAAAGAGAAACTTCTCCAAGAGCCACAGTACATAATGTGCAGTGGAGCCGCGACTATTAAATTGCCGATTATTGTGATGATCAATTTATCGGTTTGAGATATTTTTTTAAAAGAATAATAAGGTAAAAATCTCTGATTCCAGCTTTTTAAATGTGAATACATTCTGGTTATGTTTTCCTTCTCTGTGACAATGAAATGAGCACATTTGAGTTGTGGACAAAAAAAAGACATTTGACGATGTCTTCTTGGGCTTTTGGAAACACTCAACAACTATTTCACTTTTTTTTTTTTTTTTTACATTATCGCCCAAACTAACAAGTGAATCAACAGGTCTGCAGGATCTCTGAGCACTACATCCTGAGGGCAACAACTCATTCACCAGCGAGGATGCGACACCTCAACTCCCTTTCCTCGCCACTCTGTGTCAACAGCCTTAACGTGTTGTGCACGAAAACATTCCAGTTGATGAACAAATCCCAGCTGAGAAACCTGGATATGATAGCTTTGCTCCATGCAAATGTCATATCACCAATATGATCAAAATCAGGACCGCGACACTGATGTGCACACTCACGTACTCATTGATAAGCGAGAGCACGAGCTAACCAGAAGAAACGCTTCTACAAATTACACTTTTTTTCATTAATTTAAAAACCACAATCTCCTTTGCATATCCTCATAATGCCGCTCCGAGTGGGAGGGAGGGCGTCGCCTACGCTCTCGACGTGTCGCCGACAGCTTTAAAGTTTACTTTGATTGCGGCGCGCTCGCTGCAAACAATGTCTCAATCAGGATGAAGAGAAAACAGACTTCCACAAAACAAAAAGCACGCAATTCCCGACGTATTGGTGGGGAAAAATGGGCCGGATGTTTCCTCGGAGAAGGCAGAAGGGCTGAACAGAGAGCCGTCAGCTGCGAAATATGGCAGCGGAGACGAGAACTGACACCGAGAGCTCTTTTCCAGAGACAAGAGTTGTAATTAGAGTCTTATCTACTATTCGAAGCAATTAGGGAAAGGGAGGGGAACCCGTGCACACACACACACGCGCGTATAGACGCATAATCTACATAATCACCAGAGGGTCAAAGAGGCTGCGTGTGAGTTCCTCTGTCTTCAGCTGATTGGCTGAGCCGGTCTGAGTGTGTGCGAGTGATTTAACCTGCGTGACCAGAGACGCACACAAGCACCCCTTAAATGACTGTCCTAATTAGACTGGTGGGGACAGGGGCCACCGGCGACCGTCCCAGAGGGAGGAGAGGGTACATAACCCCAAGCGCACCCTCGCTCACCCTCAACACACCACATTTTGGACAAAAGGGCTTTTACAATGGTCATAGTTGTGTTTTTAATCTGGAAAAGAACAGTAATCCATAAGTATTTAATGTGCGTACAAGTGTGTCGCATCATACTTTGAACAAAAAAGTACAAACATGTCGTTTCCAGGAATAATTAACACCCGACAACTATTGGCTGTCGCCCAAAAGCCTGTTGTAAATTCTCCAGCGTTTCATATTAATTACTGGGAACGTTTTAACGGGCCGAGCGGTCCTCGTTGTGTACCAGTGATCGCCACAGTCGCACAAACTCCCGAGGGAAACGCAGCCGGAGCTTCCACGCACCTCGAGGATCAAAGCCTGCATTCGAACCACGCCCGTTAAAGAGATGTTCCCCCTGTCTTATAAGAACATTTCATCACATTACATACATTTTACATTATCTTCCCGCCTCCATCTAAGTACTCTGACTTAAAGAGGAATGACATTTAACATTTTCCACCACCGAAAAAATCATTCCGCTATTGATCTGAAATGTACAACCAGCTACAGATATTTCAAACAAAAAGCCAGCTAAGGAAAACACTGATTAATGAGACTAAATCAACCACTCTCTCCGGGGGATTATTTACCTAACTCATCAATTTCAGTTGTTTTCGAGACATCATGAGCCGATTAGCATAAACGTGCCAGCATGCATTGTATTCTGGGTTCAATTCATCAAAGACAGACATTTTCTTTTCTAATTTTTCTAATTTAAGAAAGTTCCAGATTAGAGAATGTTATGTATCTCTTCATGCATGTGTGCAAATAGTTAATTTCCTGCTCTTTTTCTCAACCAATTTCTGGTAAAGAATAGAGAGTACAATGTGAGTCGTATAATCAGCTGTCTTTATTGAATACTGGCTTTTAGTTGATCATTTAAGCCACTTACATTATGTATTGGATTTCTTTTTCAGAGCTAGAACAAAACATTGTGCAAGATTATTAATATTATTTTGCCTCCCACAGGATATTAAAACCTCATCTCTCACTCCTCACATCCCTCCCTTTCCCGGAGCACATCTCATTGCTCGCCGAACAGATGAGACACTGGCCAAAGCGGCATTTTTTTTTTTGGGGACCACATTAAGTGTTCTTTTCATCACTCAAGCGCATCATTTCCAATGACAAACGGGGGACGCAGCGGTCCGGCCTCGGCTCTCCGATCGACTACCCATTTACCGTGAACGGGAGGCAAAGCAGAGCTGTCGGCTCAGATGAGAGGAAACACGCTAAGTGCCGATGCCGCGCTCGCGCCGAAGACATGTTCTCCGATGTTCGCCGCCTTTGAAACCAACATTTTGTGGGGCCCGATCAGAGAGTGTGGGGAAAGAGACGCGCGGCCCCGTGTTTTCCTTCAAAACTACACATGCTTTGGTTTGTGACATTCAGATATAAGTGGTTAGCTTTCCTGCAAGCCTCCCACACACACACACACATAGACAGGCAGACCAGCAGGGACTGCACAGTTCACTGAGCAAGTGCATAAATAAGCTTGAGCTCTGCATGCAGGCGTGGACATGTGTATGGGAAGGAGAGCGTAATGGGAAAAAGCGGGCGTCTGTCAGTCTCCTGGGTGCTGAAGTGTGCGCTAACCACTGCCGGCATTTCCCCTCACTTCCAATCGCGGCTCAGGTAATTGGATCGCCTCCCGCCGGGCGGCCGGCGTTCCCTCCCGCGACACAGAGGAGTGTGTGTTTACACCGCCGCACGCCGGTCACTCGGGTGGCCCCCGGAAAAAAAAGGCGGTTTGACTGGCCTCTCGGGAGGCGGCGGAGCGTGGAGGCGATTACCTGCGATGATAGCGCCTCGGCTGTTGACTCCACACAGCGAGGCCACACCCGACCAAATTTGAAGGTACACAGATAAACACACTGATATCGCATCACGGCGTGTAAACGTATACGTCTTTTTGGGGGTGGAGGAGAACCAAAGAGCCTCCGATGTCGTCGTCCTCCGCTTCGTTACGCGCGATGAAACTCGCAATTACTTCACTTTGAGTTGTATCACGTGTTAAATTGGCCATCTCTCGTCAACTTATTGTTTATCTAACAAGCCCTGCGGTATCAATTACCACACTTTGTCACAATAACAGCGCCTAATCTCTGCCACAATAAGGAGGAACTTATCAAAGAACACCTACATCATCCTCCACATAGCATGCAGATGCACAGATCGATGGATTAATGCCGTTAGCTATTGTTTTATCTCACAAACCTTTAGAAAAAATGCACAGATTCAAATACCAGTACGCTCCGGTTCCCACTGGCTGAGATCTGGTTTGCTCCGGCTCGGTGTAATTCACATGTACCACAGGTGGGATGTCGCACATCACAAGAAACAGCAGCACCCAGAGGGCCGCATGCATTCACGCCGAATGTCTTTTTCCAGCCGAGAGGTGCGAATTACGTCTTTCCGTCTCCGCCGTGAATCATTTTCGTCAAGAGATGACTGATGAACATTCTGCATAATGTAAGATTTCAGTTCTTACTCCTGCAGAAGTAAAAAAAAAAAGCACGTGAGCTTTTTTTTTTTTACAACAAATGTAGATTGTATAGCTCCAGTAGTGAATGTATCCGCAGCATGTGGCTAGGCATTGCACCTTTAATGCCATGTGAATAATAACATAAATCAAACTAAATCGCATTAAAACAAGCTACGTCTCGGCAGGGGTCCATGTGCCGTAAATGCAAATTGCCCGGCAATGAAAAAAGACTAGCGACACATGATTCAGCTGAATTGTTAACGAGAAGAGGCGACTTCTGTTTTCCATCGCGCCATAAAAGAGCATTAAGGAACACAAGGTGCTATTGTTTCTCACACAAGAAACACAAATCATTCATGATCCATCCTTCAGATGGTGCATTGAGTCATCGATGCTCATCAACGGATAAAAACAATCAACACATTTTGCCTTTCTGCAGAGCGTATTAGCTTGTTTTGTATCCACCTCCACTTCCATTAGAAGTCAGAGTAATTAGCGATTTGGGTCTAAATTTCCTCATTTCCTCCACCAACAACAAGCTGATTTATATGCATAGCAATACTCGCAACGGCCATTTCATTGACCATTTATTGTTAATTGGGGGAGCTAATGTGGCAGGGTGCAAGGCCCGTGTACGTGCACCAACTCTCCAATGAATAGTGATTTATAGGCTATGTAGATGCATGTAGATGAACATATAGATCTATAGATATAGCGTTATGGGGCACAACGTATTTCTCTTTGTGTGCTCGGCGTTGAATGCAGAGAATTATAATTAGTGTCCCGCGGGTGTTGCCTTTCAAAGCAGATGAAAACACATCTGATTTGATATCACTGATTGTCCAGTGCATTTATTTTATTTTTTTCCTCCCCCGATTTAGTATTGATTTCTTCTTTAGAGAAGCAAAATTATAATGCTGCAACATCCCACTTTGCAATGAGTGGCTGCAACTATCATTATCCAAATTTGGACACACATACACACACACACACAAAATAATGACCATAACGCCAGGCTGCTTCATCTGCAGCCAACTGTGTGTTTGCCAACATGTCGACCCATCAAAGTCAAGACTCGCCATCATAAACAGTCGATCCCTTCTGTTTTTTTTTTTTTGTGTGCGCCTGCTTTTGATTGGGATACAATTCCAAAAAGAGCCACTTCTCCAAATGACTTGGATTTGAAAGGGACGGGGGAAAAACAAAGCGACCAGACGAGACAAAAGCTGCAGCTAATCCAAAAGCTAATCATTCGTAATAGCAGACATTAAACACGATCCATTGACAGCCGCTGAATACGAACCAAGCGTACCTCGTTTATCTGCTCTAAGTCAATAGAAATAGAAAACGTGGCGACGTACGAGGCATATCTCGGCGCCTGTGAAGATCCACGGCACATTTCCTGTGTATAATTAATAGATACCCCGCATTCATTGCTGAGAAAACGGGGTAAAAAAAATAAATAAGAACCAACATAATTAAAAGTAAACACCCCGAACTGCCTCGGTCGTGCCGTCTGATCCTTTGCTCAAACACACAAAACGCCTCATGCGCACACAGAGGACATAAACACACACGTGTGCATATGCACACACCCGAGTCTCCGGTCGTGCATGTGCACCCACTCAGCGACGGCGCTGGCACCCAGCAGAGGGGCATCAGCGCGGCAGCTGGCATAGCCCTGGGCCCCGGGACTCTGCGGCTCCGAGCGCTGTGTTTAAGACTCGCAGCCCGGGGGCCCTGCCGCCAGGAGCTGTCACTCAAAGCCACAGGGGAGGGGCTTGGCAACGGGAGTGAGATGATGTCACTTGTTTACACTCCCCCACAAGGGAAGCGGCGTCGAAATGCCAGGGGGGGGGGTTCACGTCTCGACAAACATGTCCACGGGTCACCCGAGTTTAATATTTACCAGCTGCAGTAAACTTTACTCGAGGTGAGCAGCATTAAAAAATAAAAGTTCACAACTACTTTGCCTGAATTTTCAATGTCACTTTTCCCTCCCTTAAGAGACTGCAAAATAAAATGGAGCCGCTAAAGCATGCAGCGAAGGAGTCGTCAGGACCCATCAATCTTTCATCTTCACGCGTTTAAAAACTTTTTTGCACTCAAATATGCGCCTGTGAAACGAAGAGGCGGGGCTTCACGGCTTCCCGTCCTCTTATTGGCTCCCACTAGTTCCCATTTACTTTCTTGTCTCATCTCCCACCCGTCTTTTCCTCCAGCTGCATTGTGAAGCTGAGCAGCGAGTCACACGGTGTGTTTTTTTTTTTTTTAAGAAATCGAAGCCTGGCGAAGGACGCCGAAGGGCGCGGCGCCCCACTTGCAGCATGTGACCTTGGGCGCTTGTCTCACGGAAACAAGCTTGTTTGTGGGGAAAACAAACCCTGCGCTTCGTCTGACGGCGAGGAAGACACGATCCGCCCGCAGTGTCATTTGACGTCTCCTCCCATTGAGATTGCACTCTGCAAAGCATTTACATAGCCCTGTGCCCAGATACCAGATCTGTAACTCTGGAATACATTTCCCTTCCCTTGCAGAGGCATCTCTTACCTTCAAAGCATGAATTATTTAAACATTTCTTGTGTACATATATTTATATGCAGGAAAAAAAAAAAAAAAGTCAGCCAGCGACACTTCATGATAATTCATTGTCGCTGCTGCGCTTACGCTTCATTCAGAGTCGGATCAGATGCTCGAGCTCGTAGCCTGAGGTTAAACGGGCGAACGCGAGTGTAGGTCTGTGTGCCGGAGTCTGGGGAAGTGGGAGTAGCGTTTACAGCCATTACAGAACAATCCATTTCGAGTGCGAGCCTGAAATCTATGTGACAAATAGAATTTTAACCTAAGCACGACCTCGGGGAGCGCTTGTATATGAAAACAAACGCGTGAGGTTAGCACATTAGCCACACGTGTTACATTAGCTCGTCACAGTAGCACAAAGTGTATGCACAGATTTTAAATTAAGGATTAAAGTGAGAGATAAAGGATCACAACTAAGGAATAATACATATTCATCGTCTTTTTATTATTATTTGTATTATCATGCATCATATATTTAAGAGCTCTAGAGGTCTTTTAAGTTGGTGAAGACAACATTTCTTCTATTAGGATTTAGCCCCTCCCCCCTTTTTGTTAGACCTGAAGCACAGATAGTTTAAGATGCTCCGTTTTCAAACTTGGCCCCAGGTAATTCGAGTGTGAGATCCATCATCATCATCATCATCATCATCATCATCATCAGTTGGAGGGTTAACCAGCTGCAGCTGCTGTTTTCTGATTGGATGTTACACAACCGGACCCTTTGTGTTCTTCAACGTAAACAATGAGGCTGCATTGATTTCCTTCGCCGTCTCTAAGTGCAGCATTGTGCCACTAAATTGCCCTTATTACACGTTTTCTCTCCACCCAGCCGCCGCTTTAGTTTTCCTTTTGTTTCGTCTTTCCTGCGATTTCATCCATATTTATATGATTCCAGGCAACTTGTTTTCCACTGGAGACAAAAAAGAAACGTCACAATTCAAATCTAAAAAGCTGAAAAAAATCATTGCATATCGCTTTAACCGGCAGCATTAGCATTGCGGATGTGAGCCACGCTGTTCGTGACAATTACTTAAGCTTCTGATTGCATTATCCACACGGCAGATAATGCTGCTTCGCCGGCTCAAACCCCACCAGGAGACTTCCAGCCGGGTAAAAAAAGGAAGGAGATTGAGGGAGAGAGAGCCTAAGTGAGGAAGACAAGGCATTCCACCGAGCGCCATCCTCCGAAGCCTGTCAGCTCCATCTTCCCACCAATAAGACCAGCAGCTGGACATTTCCCAGAGGGCTCTGGGCTGAGGTATTGGCCTATCGGTGTTGTTAGCCGCCTTCTCCTTCTCCCCCTTCCCAGGGAGCGTGAGTGCTGTCACACCTGTCAGCACCACCGGCGCCGCGCCATCTACACTAACAGCCTCCCGGCGATATAGTTCCCATACAGCGTCCACACTGATGTGCTGTTGTGTGTGTGTGTGGACAGGTGAGGCTTCAGTCAATAAGTGACTCGGGCTTGGGGGAGCAATGCGTTGCCGGTTGCATTAGTTGCTCTCATCGAGTTGCACCATTTGACGGCAGTTATTTATTCTCCTCATGCTTTCAATCTCTGCACTTCATAATCAAACCGTTTTAATAAAGAAGCTTCAAGACTAAAAGTTGCACTGCAGACAAATGTGTTATGCAACTTGTAAAAACAGACATTGCTTTGGTTTTTTCGCAACTTAACATGCATTGATGCAACGTTTTTTTTTTGCAAAGAACTGAAGGAAAGTGAAATGTGTTGTTTCATATGAATCACATCCGCAGGAGCCCCTGTGCCCACGGGTTATCCAGCTTTAGCTGGAAGCATCACACAGATGTAAGATGCACCCCTGGTTGCTGTGAGCCCACTCGGAGACAATCCGAGCAAATTTTAGCGCACTTTTGCAAAAAAAAAATGAAAAAAAGTTGACATATTTTTAACTTTAGCTCTCAATCTTCGGAGAGCGAGGCGATGTTGGGAACGCAACACGCCGTCTCTTTTGTAAAACACAAACAAAGAGGAAGGAGCCGAGCAGAGAGGCTCCCTCCCGGTAGACGTGCAGCATAATGTGATGTATGAAAAAGGAAGCTCGAAATTGCCGTCAAGAAAGTTGCCACCGGTGCTCAGCAACTTCAACCACAATAAGCCGACAGCGGCGCATTTTTTAACGGCGGCGTCTGATCTTCGTCACGAGCGATGGGCTGCAAGAATCCAGCCAAAAAGATGTTGCCGCTGTATGAATAATGGAAAAATTTAACGTGGGACGTTTCTGCTTTCGGTTGAGCAACTGAAACGTATTTATGAAACCTATTTTTGGATCAGAAGACAAATGTGTAAAAGCAACTGGGTCCACGACTCACTGTGAGTTTCTTAACACCTGTCACATCACTCATCCAGACCCGTTCTGACACAAAATATTGATTGCTGACAAGCTTGTCACTTATTTTATTGTCACAGCTTATGAAGTCGAATATTTCACCGTCCACCAACACGGCCGGACAAGTTCACCCACAATCCTTGATTTCCAGCCGTAACCTTGATTCAGAGAAGTTATGAAGGTTGGCCCGGCCTCCCCTGAGGGTCGCTGACATATCTCACGCCAACCGAATGCGAGCGCCTGTGGGGGCGCCTTGATGAATTACCGGCCTAATTAGGTCACCCGAGGCCACGATTCATTTGACAGGAAGCAGAATCAAAATGGCATCTTTCCACCGGGCTCCCATCCGCCGCCGCTGTCCTCCCGTACCCTCCACCAGCCACGCTCATAACGCACATCAGCGCCCGGGCTCCTCTGGCCTCGATGCTTTATAATATATGGAGATCTCCGCCATACATATGGAAACCTATGCTAATTGGAGTCTAAAGCCGCACAATTACACGCCGTAGAGCTCGTGGCGGAGGCTGTGCTACAAATCACCGTAGTGCGGCGGCGGTAATGACCCTCGCCGTGGGGGAGTCGGCGTGATGTAGCGGGGCGGAGGAAAATTATAAAAGACTGCGTACGAGCCGGAGCAGCCGGCTTGTTGCACACAGGGAGGCAGAGTGGACTGTAGTGCGAGGACCGTGTGTGTGTGTGTGTGTGTGTGTGTGTGTGTGAGGATGCAGATGATGCATCCGCCGTGTGCGTGGGTGTGTTTTCCCGTGTGATGCAATAAGGGGATTCGGCCCTCGCGGCCGCCACCAAAAGTCATCAATAACCCGGCCAGAAGCTGCAGGAGCGCCACTGTGTTTCCACCGCACGGACACCTGCCCTTCATTCCCTAGCAATCGGCGGGAGGAAGTGTGTGTGTGTGTGGGTGTGTGTGTGTGTGTGTGTGTGTGTGTGGGTGTGTGTGTGTGTGTGTCTGTAGTCTCGGTAGGAGATTTGCTGCGAGCCACGTTGAGCCACTGCTGTGCAGCATCCCCGCGATAAAGAGGAATCTGTCGGTAATTATTATCCATCAGAGGAATTAAACTTTACAGGAGCTAAATACCATAAGGATATGTAGTATTATGACAAAGGGAAATTAAAAAAGAGCCAACACTGGTGAAGCCAGTGCAGCCTTTCCTTCACACTGGCCACATAATGTTTTTTTTTGTGCATAACTGGGAATTAAAACACTCTTTCAGGTCGTCTATTCTGTGGCTGGGGAGGATCCGGGTGTTGATGTTGAGCCATCGAGGTCTTCTGCTGCAAATATGTAGACGAGGCGAAAAACACTTCTTCTAATTGTCTCATTCCTGAAGCATTTTTTTCTTGGCAGTCAGCTGATTGTAATAATAATTTAAAAAAAAAAAGGTTAATCCTCATCTGACAAAAAAAAAAAAAAGTGTTGAAACTATAATTAGCCTTCACATTAGACGGAGGCCAGATGCTGTACTCCACAATACCGTCACTACACGGAATGAAAGTCTGAGGATTTACCGGATTTTAAGATCTGTAATTATGACAAAAATATATGTATTTCAGTCGTGCAGCCTCTCCCGCTGGGCCGGGTTCCCTCGAGGTGCCAACCAACAGCGGCTGGAACAAAGCTGAAGAAAAGAGGCGCTTCTTTCAGAGTCCCCTCAGGGACAGGTCGGGACGATACAGTAAAAAAAAGAATAAATAAAGAAATAAAAGAGGCCGCTGAGGAGCTACCAAAGCCTCGACACACTGGAGCCCCCGCTAGTCTTCTCATTTCTCAACCCTCACCCCAATTTCTCTCTCCCATCCTGCCCTTCCTTTAATCACCACCCTCTGACTCCCGCTTCCTTTGCTCTTTTTCCTCCTCCTCTCCGGAGCATGGGCTCCTTTTGTCGCTTTTCTTTCTTTCTTTCCCGCCCACGCCGGAGCACGGGCGCCCGACTCCCGAGGGGGGAAATGAAACACACGGACACCCACCGCGGGCGGCGCAGGCCACAGGAGAGAGTGTCAGAAGACCTCAAGACGCCGGCTTATCAACTTCCTATCCTTTTCCAATAAAGCCCAGCTCTGTCTTTAGACCCAGGAGCAAAAAGATGGAGGAAAATAATCACCGGCGGAGAGAAAAAAAGTATTTTTCCCACCGTTTCTTTTTGGGGAACCGTCCCTCGCTTTGCTCGCACGGCGAAAAAGGCGGCAACACAGGAAGCGACGAGCAGGCCAGCTTCCCCGTGCATTATTCACCACCCTTTTAATGGCCGTTTACAAGGTTGTGAAATTTGGCACAAAACCCCCCGTATGGAAGCCTTTGTTCCAGAAGCCGGCGGCCATATTTCAGCTGCGATTCAAGCTGCCAAAAAAAAAAACTCCCTCACACTAAAGTTTGTGTGCTCGTCAGCCTCGCTCTGCCGTCTGCCAGTCGAGAGCATGTTTGTCGACAGTAATCTGACTTTTTGGAGACTCCGACGACATAAACGAGGACGAGGTTCGAGGTTCTCAGTCTCCGAAATGAGCCGGAGGACGACTAATGGGACGCACAAGTCGAATATAGATTTGTTTCTTCCCCCTCCTCTCTTAAAATTAGTGTTGCTGAGAATGAAATGGTAATCTTTAAATAATGCGTCGAGCAAAAAAATAGCTTTTCCGGTGATTTAAGTCTAAGCAGATTTTGGTGGTGCGTCTGAGAGGAGAAATATTAAGGACGACTATTTATAAGTCTGCCTTCTGCTTATGACAGCAGAAAACGATACAAATATAAGCTTTTATTTCACCTGACTGTTATATGGAGCGGAGGTTTTGGCGGCGCCTATAAGCGGCGGGTAATAGCCGCGGGTTTGAATCCTCGCATATGTTGCGGTGCGAGGCTGCAAGCGTTGGCGTTGAAAAGTCTTTCATGTCATCCGCATGTGGCGCCCTGAGGCCTTTTCGCCCCCTTTTTTTTAATTATTCAAACCTTTACTCAAAGTCTTTCAACTGTCGCGCAAAAGAAAAAAAGACTTCGCTGCAGGTGTGGATGGATTTAATAGGAGATATTCGCAGGAGAGTATTATGCATATTCACGTCGCCCCCTGTGTGTAAATGCCGTTTGGACAGCGGCACTTTATTGGGGTATGAAATAGAGAAAGCCTCGTTAAATCACTAATAACTATAAATAGGCCTCCTCATAATGCCTGTGAGTTACACCTGCGCATGCCATACTACGATGCATTTGTTTGATATTATATATAACAGCTGGATCTCCCTGTATGAACGTATTACGGTATCAATCGATCACTGTTAACGCCCTCGGTTCAGACCTCCAACATTACCATTAGCGGCGTTTGACTCTCTCCCTCTGACTCTTGGCCCTTTGTTGAAACACACTTTCCATCCCCGTCGCTCCGGCGTCCCATTTTTTCACATTAACGACGTGACACCCCCACAGTTTGATCCAATAAGAGGGAATTAGTTGATTGATACGCCGCCGTCAGAGGGAGGACTTTCTAATGTGACAGAGACGGTGGCGGCTAATTCAATACAGCGGCTTTGCAGAGCTCGATGGCGGGAGGTTGGACCCGGTGCGAGGATGTCGAGCACTTCGGTTACAGAGCCGGGCGGGGGCCGGCCGCTCGATGCTCAACGGGTGACTTTGGGAGACATCTGACTTTGCCTCGTCCTTTGCGGCGGCCGTAACTGTCAGGAAGAAGAAGAAGAAAAAAAAAACCCACCCGACAGCCGCTTATCTCTCGGCGTCTGCTGGCTTATCTACTGCTCACCTACACGTCGATGGGAAATCAATGGCGGGCCTTCAGCGCGCCGTCAATATAACAAATGAACAATTCAGAGTGAAGGAAGCGCTCGCTCGCGGTCGCGGTCGGTGACGAGGATGGTGCCCCGTTCAGGCCTCCTCGGGGGCAGATGCACGAACGGGTCAGAGGTCATGTGACAACAGAGGAAACGCTGCAGGGCACGAAGGAGAAACAACCACACAGATAGCCCAAGGGGGAGGGCAAAGGTCTGTTATTGTCATCTCCAGACTTCCACAGTCAGAAAACTGAGGTATTTCAAGCCACACAATCACTCAAAAGTTGACCTAAACTAAGTTATGCTGCTAGAAAGCAGCCAAACCAAAGTATTCTGTAATGTATTCCACTAATTAGCCTTAAGTCCAAAAAACGCCGGCTTTATTCACTCATTCAGTTATTATTCTCAACATAGTGCCAACAAAGTGAGTCGGATGTTGAATCTGCTGCCCGAAGCGCTTTGAAAGAAATGTCACGGACCCCGGAGAGCCAGCCAATTTCCAGAAACCTCTCCGGTGAAATCTGCCCTTCATTACCTGCTTCCAACGCTCGCGCGCCTCTCCGCCGCCGTTCTGTCCGTTTCACCGGTTGGTTTTTTCTGTTTTCTAACATTTCGGGGAGAGAACTGGTCAGAAATTGCCTACGTTCGATCCGTCTCCTCCGTTGTTTTGCCGCAGAAACATCCCCCCCCCCCCCCCAACTCCCCCACCCCCACCCCCAAATAGCTCCCGTCGCAAGTGACCTTCAGCGTCTCTAAGAAGAGGAAAGCCCGCCGAGAGGACGACACTCAAGCTGAGAGCTCAATCAATACAACACCTGGGGATCAGAAAATGGCAAGTGCAGTGCAGCCCCCCCCCACTCCACCCCCTCCCCCCCATTGCAAAGGTGATCTTGAAACCTCGACTCGCTTTCTTTGTCCAACCGTGGGCAGAGGTGGATAACAATGAGTCACTCACTTCAGTGGGTTTGTACACAATAAATTGTAGGTGTTGTTTACGAATTACTGTTGTATACAAAGAGGGTGCCATGTCATCAAACAGCTACCGTGCCTCACTTCAACCAGCCGTGAAATGTGAGTGCGAAATAATGGGCGGTCCGCTGTTTCCGCAGGATATTCAGACGAGACGACTCCCTGACCTTTTACATTTCCCTCCATCTGAGAAGGGCTTTCAAACTGTGCTAGCGGCTCATGCTAACGAAATACAGATCAGAGGGACGTGAACGCTGGTCCGAGGTCAGTGTGCCGGGGCACGGTGGCAGACAGCAGCGAGTCTGTCGACTCATACAGAGCAAAAGTTAAACGGAGAGGTCAACATTTGGGGAAATACACTTATTGGCCTTCTGGTTACGATCTTCAGCGATAGCCGAGCTACCACGGACAGCAACTTCCTCAAAGGACCGTGGATGTGGTCTGAGAGGGTCACTCAGGCTCCGCCTCCTCTCCTCTGGCTTTAACTCATTACAGACGCTTAACCTTCGCATCCCTTTGGAGGTACAATGTGTTCACTTGTGTGCCGTCAAAGGACCTTCAGGGAATTCAGCTGATGCTCAGGATCTCCAAATATCTGAAACAACAACACGTGGCACAATCACAAGGCCGGAGCAGAGTCATGACGGTACAACCGTCCCGGGAAGAGGAACTAGCCTGCTCTCTAGTTTCAGTATCAAACCTGCAATCAGAGCCCTTTATGGCAGAACACTTGGCTTTTACGTATCTGTTAACACACGATAAAGACATGACAAAATCCTTACCACCGTGATATAGGCTCTGAGGAAAACAAGGATAAAAAAGCGCTGACAGAAGTGCGAGGGAGGAGAGTGCTGTGGTTACGGCGTTTCCTCAAATGACCCCTCGTACTTAAAAAAAAATAGGCTTTTAATATATCTGCAGCCAGTTTAAGCTTGGATGATAGCGTTTGGCAGTATAAAAAGCACTTACCGCAGTAATGTGCGATCTTCGAGGATAAAAGGTAACCTCTCTAACTCCCGAGGAAGAAAATTACAGGGTAGACAATAAATTCCAGGCCGCTGCGATCCGCCATGAGACGGGCTGTGTTTGAGAGAGGTATGGCTTGATAGAAACGGAGGGAAAGGTTGAACGAGTGCCGGCCATAAACTCACAAATGCCACTTCAAAACAACCTTCATCCGAAGCTTTTGATACCAAAAAGGAGGAAGAAAAAGGTAGTAGTCATCTGATTCAAGGTCTGACTAATTGAGGTGATCTTTTTAAGAACATCTTTTGATATCGCGAAGGAGTTGCATCAGCACTCAAGGAGTTCATTGAAATCCTTGAAACTCAAATGTTCTGCTTGTAAGCGATCTAAGAGCTTCTTCTTCTTCTTCCTCTCTCTTTGTCTCCAGTACACGAATGCCAGGAGCCCAACAAATACCTGCAGAACAGCTTGTGGCCCATCCAACCATAATGCCAAATGATCTGCTGTAAGTGATCACTGTTCCTATTAGCTGAGGGAGGAAGTGCTGCAAAAGGTACGCGATCATCCACGAACCGAGAGTTCAGGGAAAATAAAGAAAAACCAAAATGAATAAAGAAATGGAAACAATGATCATATTTCCTTTCACTCTTACCCTGCAGATTCAATTTGGTTTACAGATCAAATTCTGGAGACAGGTTTCTCGAAGACGAAACTGGACAAATCCTGAGCCGGTCTCGTCCTTTTCTTCGATGATTAACCGTTTTTCTTAATGGGTTAAGAAATCCTCGACTCCTTGAGATAAATGGACCATTTAAAAACCAATTGGATTATCCGGAAAACGCATCGACACAGCTGAAAACAGCCGGTTTTTCTTAGCTCATTAAAAGGCGTACATTGTGGGGATATGCAGTTTTCACAGGACAGTGGAACCCATCCAGAAAAATCCCTTCATTAAAGAAATTATTGATAAGCCACACAAGTTTTTACGCTTGTTCATGCATTTTTTTTTTTTTTTTTTTACATATGCCCAAACACATATTTAATCTTAAACACCCAATCAAACTCCTCCCGGGGTCATTAAATCCAAGAAATTGTGCCGGTAAAGTTGATGAAACCACTTGTGTCAGGCTACAAAGTGGAGGTAATATGATTGCTTTCGTCAAAAATAATGAGCACAATTTCTCCAGGTTATTAAGGTCATTTGTAATGGATTAGGTTTGCTGGACAAGCTGCAGCTGACTTTATTTCCCGAGTGTGTATATCTACATGGAGACATCTTTTCAGATTGATCCAAACATGTCACTGATATTGTGCACCACAAACTTAAATAGTGGGAAACTGCAACCGCTGTAAACGTTTTATTCACCAGACCTCAGCGTGATTTGTTCAAATTTATGGGAGAAGAAAAACAAGCATTAGCATAAATAATAAAAAAGAATAAAAGTGGCAAGCACCGCCTCAGAAACAACCACAAGCTGCTTCCTAATGGAAATGATCTTATTTCTGCCACATAAGAAAATAATATCAGTCCACTTTCCACTTTCTTTCCTTCCTCCCCTCAATTTTTTTTATTTTTTTTTTGAAAGCAATCTCTCGGCAGTCGGTTTACTTTTTATTTTTTATTTCCAAAAAAGGTGATAAAAATTCATTACATGAGAGAACACTGCCGCGAACGCATGCATACACCGGAAATGTCACACGTTTCAATCAAACGCCCTCCCGGTCACAGCGACTGCAGCGCCACAGCTGTCTCCGCTGAATTGCTTTTCTGGATGCATTCTCCCCTGCACATTCATAACCGGATACACACACATCTGTCACACTTGAATGTGAACAACAACCTTCTATTCTCTACAGTGGGGCCCATATGCGGCGCACAATCGCCCGCACGGCTATCAATTACCGCACATTAAAGAGTGACGGATTCTCGAATGCAGATGGAGTAGATTCTGCAAAGCACCGACAGCCAGTTGGTTAGCGCCAACACACAGGGCTGTGTGTGTGTGTGTGTGAGACAAACAATGGTTGACTTACCTATGGAGAGAATCCACACGGCGCAGGTAGCATGAAACACACAAAAAAAAGAGAAAGCGACCATCAGTTCAGTGATCACAATATCAAGCAATATGTTCTGCAAATTAGAAAACGCTGCGATATTCTTTATAAATATTAGGCTCTCTTTGATCTGACGCTGTTATTGGAAGTCCCACAGCTTCCCCGTGTACACAGTGGAATCAGCTTTGTGTACACGGATCCTCCTCCCACACCTGTCCTCTCCCCCCCTCTCTGGGGTGTTGAGGTACTCCTTAATGATTTTTACTCCACTAGTCAAGAACAAATTAGCATCTTTGCTAGCGCTCCCACAATCAGACGGCACAACTGGGAATCATCAGAGTGGTGGTGGGGGGGGGAGAAGAAGAAGAAAAAAAAGCAGTCGGAAAGTTTACTTTTCTCCGAGCCGTGATCGATGGAGGGGAGAGGAGGCGAGGTAGCAGAGAGAGGGAGAGGCCTCCAGGGGGCTGTGGCACAAGTGGTAATTAGCAAACGTGTAAAATAAAGCAAGGCGGGAAGCATAATGATTGCCGATATACTTCTGATGTCCTTGTTGTGCTGGTTGGCAGATGCTGAGGGAGGATGGAGATGACTGAGAGCGGATGTGAGCCGGGAAGGAGATTCAAGCTCGTTTTATTTGAGAAAATTCAGTTTTAGAGCCGCCACCTTAGATACAAATGACTAATTCAGTGATTATAAGAATGTGCGCTGAGCAATCCCTGTGCCGGCTCTTCAACAAAAGGGTGATATATTCTCAAGCATTTTTAAATGAGTACTTGCAGAGTTAAATTGAAGCCGTTCCAAACTAATATGGGGAGAATTTGGAAGTGATTGATCTGGTTTGTAATCTTTAGGCGCTTTTTTTTAAGTTAATGATATCAGACAAAGTTTAAAGTCACAGAAAATCAATGTTTGTGTTGTTCTAAGTATTGTTTAGTCTTTAAAACACAAGATATGAGGTTTGACAGCTTTCCATCACTTCATCCTCAGCTTCAGCAACAACCTTTGTTCACGTTCACACTGTTTGCTCACACTGAAACCGGAGGGGCAACAACAGGAAACAAAGGACAGATTAAATATTTAGGGATCCAACGACGAGAGTCACAGAGAGTTTAAAGAAACACCAACTGTGGGGAAAATGAGGAAGTGAGAAAGAGAAGAAGAAAGGATAACAGATGTGGCAGAATGAGTCCAAACGAAACCGTTTCCGATGCATCAAACGAGACACCTTCAGCCGCCTACGCCTCTCCAATCATCCTGCTGCTTCCACCATGACGGCTGTCATTCATCTTCCACCAGTCAGCCTCGTTTGGTGATTTGATGGCCTGAGGTGACACCGAGGCGGAGGCTACGACGGGAGGGGTGGGAGCCTCATCCTGGAGTCGTTCCCACATTGCTCCACTGGGGCTCCCGGTCTTTGGAGCGCTGCTCTGTCAGTTTGCCATCGGGTGCCATTTTTCCCCATTTATTTCCCATCGTGGCACTGGTTTCTGGCCAGTGTCCCGTCAATGGTTTCACTGCAGCAATTTGCACGGACACTAAAAAAAAGAAGGCAACCCCAATAACACGGCTTCTCTCCATCAATGATTCTCAGATTCAGGCTGGTTCCATTTCTTTTTTTTAATATAGGGCATCATCTTCTGTACTTCAATAAAGCAATTTGACATCCTCTGTTGTCCAACAACACAAGAGAGCCATGACATTACAGATGGATTGACTAAACTGCCACTTTGTGATGATTATAACGAAGCCCGTTATCTGTGTTGATAGCTAGACGGGTATTTGAGGTATTGACGAAACAGACCAGGACCCCAGCTGGTCCTGTTTCAGGTTTCAGTCACTCGGGGAAGAAGTGAAATTCATATTTCGTAGAGATGTTCTGATTCAATTGTTTCCTTCCCGATACCGGAGAACAGATCCGATGCCGGTGCTTTAAAAAAAGACGAACTGGTGCTTCACATAGTACAGATGCTGAATGTTGAGCGGATCGGGTAGCCATATTGGTCCTGTGCAGCGTAAATAGATATAGATGATATGATAACGTGAAATCTGATCCGCCAACACCCAATCCAGCATTTTAAACTTAGGTCATCTCTGATATCTGGATCAGAAAACAGCTTGTTTCACCATTAAAAGAGTTGTTTCTGTTGCTATAAATGAGCTGATTACAGGCCAATAAAAACCACGCACAACACATTTTATTGTGCAGATAAAAGTCTTCTCCGAAGGTTTAGAGAGTGAGAGTAAAACAACATTTTCTCGCCGGGCTAGAGATGCTCGCAGGTGATGCGCTGCCAGCCGCCACTAATCACTTTAGCACCACCGCAGGATGCCTCTATTCATTTGGGCCGTGCGCGTGGAGGTCAAGTGAAGAACAATATTCAGACGAGGTTCTGGTATTCAAACCTCTTTCCTCCACTAATGGGCCACAGAACACATTATCCTTCACCCATCTGGCGGATTTGCTTACCTTCCCCAAGTGCATTAAAGTGGCATTAAGGGAGAGCAACCGCTAACCAAACTTTTGAGGACATTGACGTCTGCTGGAGGAGGTATTAAAGGAAACCCGAGACGACGAGCTCATTTCATCACAAACCAGCAATCGGAGTATTTAGGTGCTCTGAGCCGCTATTGATCCGGGAAGATAATTGGGCTCGTAATGGAAACGATGCTGGAGGTAAAGCATGGAGGAGACCTCGCAGGGGGATTTAAATATGATAAAGTGCACCGCTGATTGGCTGCCAATGTATCATTTCATTGCATATCCTCCACCCGTCCACCTCTCTATCCCACAATACAGCGTGTGTTTGATGGCGTCTCATTATGCCATAATCTACAATATTATCTAAATAATGAACACGGGCTACAATCAGCTGAAGGATGCAACAACAAGCAGACATTCAATGGATGTAAGACTGCGTGATTATGTCAGAAATGCTCATCTTGATTATTTAGCTAAATATCATGATCCCGGCTATTAATCACTTCAATTCATCTCAATTAGAAGAGCCCAGTTATTTCATTATTTCATGGCTGTTTCAACTTATAATTACTCAGTTTGAAGCTCGGATCTTCTTTTTTTTTTTAATGATTGAATGCCACCGTACTCCCAAACCGCTCAGCCACTGTTGATTTGTTTGTTTGTCCCTCAAAAAGGAAAGGCGCCACTCTTTGTGTGCGTTTGAAATTGAACGCCACGCCGCTGCATCCTGGCTCGACATCCACCGTCGCATCACCCAGGAAGGTAATCAAATGCATTAAAATGCTGAAATCCTGCCGGATAACTCTGCAATCTAAGTGACTGCTGCCATAATTACTTTTGCAGAGTGGTTGAATCATATCTAGTTGAATAGAGCTGCGGAGTGTTGTAATGTCTGATAACACTTTAAACCCATGGGGGTCTATTTATTAGTCAAAACCAGCACTCGAGGGTCGTATTTCATCATCCAGCCACCTGCAGCAACACGCCCACGCCGCGGCGCCGCTACTCGGTCCGGCTGCTCGAGGTTAAGAGGAGAGTCAGGCAAAGTAAAGCTGCGACGTCCCGACGGGGCACTTTGGCTCGAACGCCGCAGAGTGCAGCGATGAATAAAAACATCGTTGAGGACGCCGTCAGGAGGCAAATGTCAAGGAAGCCAAAAACGCCAAGGAATGCAGTCACTATTGTTGTGCGATTATTAGGAGTTTGAGGAATGATTTTAAAAGCCGGGAGAAGAAAAGAGCCAGCTGACGTCTCTCTTTTATTGCATGATAATGCTGCATAATTGTCCTCTGGGGACTATTAAAATAAACAAGCGGCATTAAGAGTTTACACCAAAAAGCATTGCATGCCATCAAAAGCTAAACACAGTTGCTATACGTTGGCATTATTTTCACTAAACGTATGAGCTCCATGTTCAAAGTAACAGCCGAGGCACCATGTTTTCATTCCCGCTGCCTTGGCTCCTGTCACGGTCCCAATTTACAGTAAGCCAATCCAACAATTACTTCTTTATTACCTCGGGGCACAGTTACAACCTCATTGTTATCCCTGTCTCATTTCAACGAGGAAAAAAAAAAAAAAAACACCCTCCAAATGCCAGATGCTCATCCACTTAATTGCAGATTGCTACAGTATTTCTGCATTGTAATTCTGAAGTCACGCGGGTTCACGCAGCACATTTAGCCAAGTGCAGCGGCAGCTTTTGATGTACGGAGCACTCCACTGGTGCCAAAGTGCATTAGACACTTTTAAAACGTGGAAACATAAAATTACAATATATGTTGTCCGTGATTGATTGTTCAGGCTCGGCGTGACGGTTTGAAAAGAAATCGAACCGGAGGAGGAAGAGTTGTTTAAAGTTACACGTCTGCCAAAGCCTTGGCAAGGAGAGGGGGAGGGAGGGAGAGAGAGAGAGAGAGAGAGAGAGAGAGAGAGAGAGAGAGAGAGAGAGACACACAGACAGAGAGAGAGAGCGAGAGAGAGAGAGAGATGAGAGAGAGACACAGACAGAGAGAGAGACACAGAGAGAGTGAGAGAGAGAGATGGAGAGAGAGAGACCAGACAGAGAGAGAGAGAGAGAGAGAGAGAGAGCGAGAGAGACAAACACAGACAGAGAGAGAGAGAGAGAGAGAGAGAGAGAGACACAGAGAGAGAGACACAGAGAGAGTGAGAGAGAGAGATGGAGAGAGAGAGAGACCAGATAGAGAGAGAGAGAGAGCGAGAGAGACAAACACAGACAGAGAGAGAGAGAGAGAGAGAGAGAGAGAGAGAGAGAGACACAGAGAGAGAGACACAGAGAGAGTGAGAGAGAGAGATGGAGAGAGAGAGACCAGATAGAGAGAGAGAGAGACAGAGCGAGAGAGACAAACACAGACAGAGAGAGAGAGACACACAGACAGAGAGAGAGAGAGAGAGACACACACAGACAGAGAGAGAGAGAGAGAGACACACACAGACAGAGAGAGAGAGACAGAGCGAGAGAGACAAACACAGACAGAGAGAGAGAGACACACAGACAGAGAGAGAGCGAGAGAGACAAACACAGACAGAGAGAGAGAGAGAGAGAGACACACACAGACAGAGAGAGAGAGTCATCACCTATTAGGCTCTCCTGACACTAGAGGAGATCAGGTTTACATTTCAGGATAATGTTAACATCAGCCAAGGGCGAGTCGTGGCCTTTCGGAGTCAAATTTGTGTTTCACAGAGAGGCAATTCAGCTCTTTTTCTTCTAATAATGGGGGCTGTGTGTCCTTGATAACTACAGTAGGACTCGGCTAAGTATGACTCAGTCTCCCTGAGGGCAAAGCAGCAGCTGATACCGAGGATGACAGCACAAGAAACAGAGACGGGGAAGAAGACACATTCTGTCACGGAGCTCGGTGGGAGGTTTGCATCTTAAAAAAAAAAAAAAAAAAAATAGTTGGATTTAGCAGCGATGGATTGTGACGTGGATGCGAATGAGAAAAATCTAAAGGGAGAGCAGAAGGCACATCTTTTTTTTTTTTTTTTAGGAAGGAGAATGTGAGAGAGGAGGCTCTGCACCACGACGGTGATTACTCAGTTCTTCCACGTTCACAGTGATGCGCCACCGACACCCATCAAGGAGCCCGTTGACAGAATGCATTAAGTATTAACATGTTGCTGCAGCGCAATAAGACTTCTCCAAGGGCCTCTGCACTACATGCTAATTTCATTAGAGCGGCTATGCAAGAGAGACATCTTTGTATGCAAATGAGGGAGCTCAGTATAAGTAAATTACAGAGTGTGCCTGCCAAGTGTGTGATTATGGATGTGGGGTGTTTGTGCTGCAACACTCATCCGAATATGTGAAGCCTTTTCAATGCATGAATACTAAAACTGAGGGGAGTTTTTTTGGCATGGGAGTACAATGCATGACATGTCATCCGTGTTCAAATACTATCTGAATATGAGAGGATATTTATTTCCAAATATGGAATCTAATGTTTAGAATAATCCATAAAAGAGTTGACAATTTTGCACGGGCTTTTTAGTCGATCAGCCACAGCAAATACACAAACACACAAATTAACATAATCAAAGAGGACATCAGTGCTAAGGAGCCCATGACATTAAAAAGAATAATGCAAAAAATACAATATATCATGTTAATAAAGAGCTTTTCTAGTGAGAATCTGATTCGACAAGATGGCATCATCTGCATAGAAGCGCACATTTTTAATTTTGAAGAGACCAGGGAATGCCTAAACTGATTTTATGATTACATCACATAATGCAATTAACAACTACAAGTATGTTAAAGTGGTAGAGACGAGGCCTCGCGAGAGGCTGATTGCATGCCAATCAGCTCGAGGAGGCGGAACATTGAAGGGGTTTCATCTGTCAATATTGGATTTGGAGCAGCTGCAATATTGAAGTGATGAGACGTAAAACAAAAAGCTGTGTGCAGTACAATAAGCACAGTGTGCTTATGTCAACCAGCGTATCATTTCATACCAAGAACTTCCAAAATAAATGTCCACAACATATTCACATTTCACCAATGACAAAAAACAGCTCTCAAAACAAAATAATCCTCCGGTGCTACAAAATAAAAACAAATGATTTGCAGAAATCAGGGATGGCACTGGAGTTGCTGATGCTCCCACACACACACACCTCCTCATCACTACAGTGGGCCTGCCACTCATCCATAGAGAGGCATTCAAATGCAAATGAACATGTGGGGCGTTTGTAGCCGACAGTGTGCTGTAATAGCTGACCAGAAGTATAAAGGTTGGGTCCATTTTTATTTTAGCAGGAGAGGTAGAAATATTTTCATTTAATATATTATTATAATTGCAGTTCTCTAATCTTGAGCCTATAGTATGTATACAGGATGCATAGCCGTTTATTTGGGGGTCTCTCTGGCTCCTAATGTAAAAACCCTCCCGCCATAAGGAGGATATTTCCTTCAGAGCAGCACTGTGTTGTGTTTGATGTTGGACTCCGGCCGCCTCCACCTTGTGGGTGTACGGGGATGTGATCAAAGGTATGTCGAGTTCTCAGGCCCTCGGCGTTGCAGGGGGGCTAGCCAGCTCTGCAGTGACTCCCCCTCTCCAGGGTCAAGATCTACACCCAGCATCAGTCTTGTCCCTGTTAATCTGGATGTGTACTCTGAAGCTTACACTTTTCTACTGCATGCATTGATAAATAGCTGTTTTCAGCAAACTGCATTCAACTGGGCCTTCTTGTGGCAGCAAAACACCTTTTGAAGCATCAAGGGAACAATATGCATAAAGCAATCTATTCCTATGTGAAACTGAAAAGGAGCCTTAATTGTGCCATACATATCCATCCTTTCACCCGCTGTTTCGTCTGAGAGCAGAACCTTGACAGTGAACTATATAGTCGAGCAAAAATAGTACACATTAGAGTAAAAATGGATTAACCCACAATATCACTTAGCTGAAAGTTTTGTTTCCCGTGAAGTTTTCTCTTTCTATACTCAGAGGTGCTGCAGGGCTCTTTGTCTTGGAGGAAAATGTAGTACTTCGAGGTAGCAGCTAGAACACTGTCAGAGAAGAATATATATATATATATATATATATATATAAAAAAAAAAAAAAAAAAATGACACAGTTGTGAACCATTATCACAACATGGCTACACAGTCTACAAATATATATATATATATATATGTATTTTGAAGGCTTAAGCAAAAGTCATATTTCCGGCTGCATTTGAAGGTTGTGCCTCAACACCTTTCCTGGTATATTGTCATCTTTCTTCATGACCCAAAATGATTTTTAGTTAGAGAGCAGACGTCTGAGGAAAAGATGTGAGACGCCACTATGCCTCCGTCTTTCCGCCCCGACGTTTCCACCGATCTTTCACATGGAATTAACACAACGGGCCCGAAGGAACCGCAGCCTTCACCTGGAATCATCCTCACGTCCCATAAATATCTCGCTGGGTTCAGCCGTCGGAGATGTGAGGGCTGCCGTCGGACTCATTTTCCCTCTTCAGGGCTCAACAACTGGTTTCCAACATTTGCGTTGACGTTTATGTGAACAAAATCACTTCTTCCGATCCTTTAATAACCTTATTTAAATCACCAGTGGAACCAATCTGATCCCACACGTTTAATTACTGCTTTTTATTGAAGCTCGTATACTCACCGGGTTCCTAATTTTCATGTCACAGTTCCCACTTAAGAGCTCCAGGTTGGCTTTGCTTTGTAAACAGTGAATCAAGTGAGGATCGCACGCGTTTCGGAGGTTTTCGACGGCATGAAAGCAAACCCCACTGTTCCCGGATAATTATTTGTGGGTGGGAAGACGACGACGAGCCGGGGGTGTGAATCCAGCGCTCCGTCTCCAGAGCGAGTGTGACAATCCTTCGCTCGACACCAGCTGGGTTCAGACGCCGGCTGACGGCAGAGGGCTTGGCGGAGGCACACTCATAACCAGGAGGCCGACGATGTAGAAGGAGACTTTAACCACTTTCCCCCCGTGGGAACCATTAGAGTCTCATTTAATCTCATTTGTGATCAACCGGTGTCTGAATTAAACACCTGACGAGCTCCGGATTCCCAGAACATGTGTCTTTGTGTGACTTCCTGTATATTTCAAAACCTTGTCTGAAGTTTTTTCCTCTTTTGAGCCGACCATCACTCAAAGTAGGCCCGTCCAATGAGAGCAGAGGAAGGCCGCATTGACCTGGTCACATGCTTCTCCATCTTCTGGATACATCTTTTTGTGAGCCAACCAATCATAATGAAGGAAATATGAAGGAAATAGTTCAAGGAGAGGAGAATTGTGTAATTGTGATAAGTACATATTGGTGTATAATCAAATATTTGGAGAAGAGATGAAACAATCATTTTCAGTCCTATAATTTTGTGTTACAAAATGTTTTGTTTATTTAGGGAGGGGGGGGGGGGGGCTCAGCCCTTGTGTTGGTAATGAGTGCTTTAAATATATTTTTGAAGCAAAAATGCCAGAAATTGGAGCAGCCGTGACCTTAGCATTGACGAGAACGATAACCATGTCCCCACTCCTCTCTCCCACCTAATTGTCTGTCCTCTAAAGGATGTCAGCTATCAAAATAAAAGCCTGAAAAAGCACAGCGGTTTGCAGCCACTCAAACTAATACTTGCTGCTCTTCGTCGTCATCCAGCATCATGAAATGACCACTTTTAAGTTAAAACATGGAGGCTGAGGATATCGCCTAATGATCACGGGGAATTGTGGTGGGTATTTTCCACCATTATATACAGACCAAACGAATAAAGGCTGTTAAGGAATAAAGTTTCTTCATTCTGCTTGTTTGGCTCGCCATGAAATCGCTCCGGGCAGAAAAGATTTTCAGACTTCTCTTTTCGTTTTTGTACATCACTGAAGTCCATTGAGATAACCATTAAGACCAGCAACCCCAATGATGCTCTGTTGGTATTTGTTTTAAGAGCAGAACTGGATATCCGAGGGCATTTTGTTGGTGGTAAGATAACAATGTGAAGAAAGAAAGCTATTCCCACAAGATGTTGCTGTCATTGTACTGTTAACTTCGAGTAAATAGCCCAATATTGAACTGAAACACTGGCGCACTGTTTGGCCCGGGAACCCACTTCAACGGCCCTTTGTGTTGCATTGTCTGTGCAGGAGAATATGTTATTGCAAAACAAACACAACAAAATATCTGATCTACTCGGTGGGCGGGAGACAACCACGTCCCCTCCATCTCGGCTGAAAAGATGGAAAAGCGACAAAGAAAAGCCAGAGAAAGAAATCAATCTACTTTCCTGTGTGAGATGGAATTGGATTTGGACGAGAATAAAGCTTTTTAAAATAAAACAGTCGAGCTGCTCGCCCCTCCGGGCTCGGGGTTATTGTGGCGCTGACAGCGAGGAGGCCTCTTTCCATGTTGTGTATGACTACGTGGTGGTGTGTGCATGGGATCACGCCGCGTAATGGAGGCGCCGGGAAAACGAAAGAAAGAAGAATAATGTGAAGTTTATAGGATGCAGCTTTTGCACACACACACACACACACACACACACACGTAACAATCACGTTCTCAATGGCAGCCGGGTGAAGCAGGGTTTTCTTCTTTCCCTCGCTTCAGCTGGCTTTGATCTGGCATTGACGCTTTTATTCCACCAGCCACGACTCGGAGAAGAAGAAGGAAACGAAGAGTTTTCGCCGTCCCGGAGACGGCGGTTGAGGAATGTGGGCGTGAATTTGAATCGCAAGCCGAGTGCACAGCAGTGTCACTGGATGCGATGAAGGCGGAGGAGTTTGCGAGCGTCCAGCTGTGCACTGTAAGAAGTTAACTCTCCCCCCCCCCCCCCCCCCATCTTCCTACCATCTTCCTCACGCCCCTCCGGGAGCTGCGTGGACAGCGGTCCCATCATCGATCGATTTCATTGGATGATTTGTCTTCATTAACGCCGAGCGCCGTTAAAGCGATCCCCGTGGACGGGTCGCGGGCCTCGGGGAGGCGCCGCGCCGCACGGCAACCAAATGTGCCGATTCATCTGGAACGCAAAGACGGGTCAAAACCGGCGCCCGCCGCCATATGGTGGTTTCGGATTTTTATAAAGTTTCGGATTTTATTTGATTAAACGGCTGTTTTTCAAAGCAGGAAAGTTGGAGCGCTTCACTTTGTTTTTACTGGTTTTTAGCATCAAGTCAACACAAACGCTGAGGTCACGGAGGTCAATGTTTTACCAACAGCCATCGGAGTGGTTACGGTGTAAATATCGACACGTTTCATGTGACAGGACTTCATTTTGTGCTTCCAGGACTTTTCTAAAGGGGTTCTCGTCGCTCCAGTGGATTCTGGCAAGTGCCCAAAGTTCCTTGAAATGTTAATAAATCCACGTTGGCGTCATCCGCCGCCGATGAGCTTTATATCAGACAGCCGCCGCCGATGAACCGAGGCCATTGCGGAGACTCCGTCCAATCCGGTTGAGATGAACTGATGAAAGCGGGTCAGGATTATGAAAACCGGTCCTTTCATCCCCGTCGGCCCACGGCTCCACCAGCGACCTCTGCTCACGAACACCGACCCCTCTCGCGCACAGACGTAGCGGTTGCTACTTCATCATAACTCCACCTTTCAAGCCTCCGGCGTCACATCTCCCTCCTCGGCCCATTTGTAACGGACCGCGGCTGACGGGCACCCGTCCGGTCCTGACCTACTCCATCAGCGGGGCGAGGGTGCCGCTCGGGCACGCTGTCACTCCTGATCGCGCTAAGTGACAGTCAAACGCGGCGCACACAGTCAACCAGCGGAACCCATTAGTGCTCCAGCAGCTGGAGGGTGGGGGGGGGGGGGGGGGGGGGGGGGGGGGGGGGCAAAGGTTCGCGGGGAGTTCACGGCGCCCGTGTCCGATCCATCCCGCGCACACTTGACAGCCGGTTCTGCCCGCCTGGCCGCGAGGGGACCCCGGCTCCATGGATCTGAATCAGTCACACTTGTCCGGCCTCATCTGCGGGGCACGGATGGAGAAACGGCACGACGGGGCGGAAAAGACGGCGAGGCGGCGAGGGGGGGGGGGCGGCGAGGGACAGCTGGGTGTTTGCGCTTATTTCACTGGCTTTTTTTATTTCACTGGCTTTTTTATTATTTCACTGGCTGTCACATTTATCTTCCAGCTGTCAATGTTATGCTTTGTTTCTTTATATATGCACAGTACAAGGTGCCCATAAACTCCGTCTGGGGGCGTGTAAAATGCAGCAAGCCTCATATTTTCTTCAGACACCGACAAGGTTACTTCTTGTGAGCGTTTCTAGAAAGCGTTTGTTAAAAAAAAAAAAAAAAACGTTTACAAAATCTGATCACGGACCCTCAAAGGCTTAATAATTGAGCGCTAACGGGGCGGCCTTCCCCGTGTTATAATTCCTGAGTTATGTTGTTTCTGATTCGTCTGTAAATCTAGTCGGACCTTAAAAAAAAAAATGATGCAGTTGCAACTTTTTCCACTGGTGATTTCTGAATAATTGATGGGACATTAAGTCGTAATGCTTAAACGCTTGTTAAATTAGACATGAATGTTAAATTGTACTCACAAGCCATAAATGATGCATGGGTACGTTTGTTAAACATCCCGTAATCAGAACAGATTGTTCAGTTCCCTCAGCTGAAAATAACCTTTTCTTTTACAACACTAGGTGCTTTTACGCGATTGTTCTGGAGCTCTTATTAAGTATTGATTAATAAATGCAACTATCTGAAGTCTCTAATTTAAATCTGCAAGAAATACCAGTTACTAAACATCAAACTGGAGCTTTTCTGGTGTTGCTTTTCTTCGACTGCCGACAACAGATGGAGCGAGCTAAGGTTAATTGAAGAGTTTCAATTCATCCGTTTCCATTCAGTCAAACTTTTTCTTTTACTAAATACTACACCGCTCACATTGTTGGCTCACACTTTCAAAGTGCTTTTTACCCCATTAGGTAACTTCCTGGCTGGCTCAACCCCCCACATGGCGCAGTCCTCCCCGTATGGATTTGACACATTAATGAGGGAACGGGAGATATTCCCGAGGTCGAGAATACATTTTTGAAAGACCAATCCAATCTCTCGAAGACAAACAGCGGCTCAGTCCATTCCCTCTGCACACACTCGCTCTCCGTCTCGCCCGAGGCAGTCCAATCTAACGACGCCTAATGAGCAGGGGAGTATTACTGACGGCCGGAGTAGAAAATCGGCTGTGTCCTGAGCCTCCGCCTGTGCACGTGGGTCCTAAAGTCACCTTGGCCGTGTGCAGGCGCTCGTGGCCCCGCCTCCTCGGCGGCGTCACCTTGGCCTCGCGAGCCCGCCCGCCTCACCTCTTCGTCAGCCAATGCGACGGGGCTTAGGGGGTAATAACACCCTACGTATTATATCATGAGGGCGCCGAGGCCACATGGCTCCGTGAACCTTGTTGGATTGATTTATTACGGCGCCGGTGATTTCTTTTTGATGGATGGCTAATGGAGGCCTGCGGGGGCGGGTCAGGATGCCTCAGTGTGTCCGTGTGCGTTACGTACGTCAGCATCAGAGCGCGTGCTGGATGATTTGCATGTCCGCCTGTTTACCGTCTCGCGTGACTAACAAGGATTTTTCCCGCCGCTCGCGGAGCTGTCGGGCGCTCCGACGAGGCCCGGCTGCGTCCGTCCTCTCGCCAAACCCTCTCACCCGAGCTTTCAATCACACGGCCGCGGCAGGAGATTGTGAAAGTCGGCGTCAGAATCAGTAAACATGTCTCTACAGAGTTGAGATTGATTTGAATTTTTCCGGGGAACCATTGATTTCCATTCTTTGCGAGACCCAACTTGCAGAGTTGAGGTGCAGAAGGTAATAAGCCGTGACGGTGTCCATGTGCTGGTGCAATTGCAAGCGGTTACATTTCAAAAAGGTCCGCTAAAGATTGAGGACACTCCGGCTTTCAAGGTTTGACAGATAGCGACCTTTTGAATTCAAGAAAAGAACCTGGCTTTGTTGTGATGTCTGAGTTAGGGTGTGTTGCTGAGTCTTCACCTAATAACAGTATCATCACACAAGGATAACACATGATTTACACCGACTACATGCATGCACGCAATTAAAAAAAAGCTTGAGATGGATTATCACAATAATGCATATGGAAGCCTAAATAAATAAAATAATTGGTCATCTAGAAAGAAGGAAATCTGCATGAGCAGGGTCAACCGATTACACAATTTATTGACAATTATCCATTAACTAAAAACCATGTAGAGACCAGCATCTTGATTGAAAAAGGGGGCGTATCCCTTATCATCTTGGAGTACTTATTTCAGTACTGAATGATGAACAGCCTCCCCACGTCCTCCTTTCGTCCGTCGCTCGTCACAACTTGCTGAGTGAAGTATTGCAGTGTAATATATTGTATTAGGAGCCGCGCTCTCAGCGGCGTCCCTTTGTTTCTTCTTCTGTCGCTTTTATCTACTCGGCGTCGCGCGACCCCCATCGGATGAGAGGGAGGGGGAAAAAAACACCTCCATCTAAATCTGACCCCTTTCATTTATATTAAATCAGAGAAACCTTTCAACCAATTCAGCCTATTCAAGCCCCTTCTTCGTGCCTCTTTTGAGTGTGCGGTGTGGTGGGTGTCGCCCCCCATGCTTTGTCACAGAAGGCTAGCAGCAGACAATGCCTCGCTGTCTAAAGATCCACTCGAGAACAGCAGAACTACCTCACTCACTTCACAGCCGCTGAATGAAGCACTATATGGAGGAGCAGATGAATGGTATAATGGGCCCGAGAGTTGAGTCGGCAAAAGTTTTTTTTTAAATCCACAATCGCGTGGCTCATGAAGTGTCCCCCCGTCTCTCGTCCTGCTTCTGGTGACTCTATTATGAGCTTTGTTTTTTTTTTTACTTTTCATTTCAGACTGGAGTAGGCAAGAAAATAGTTGAAAAGTACGGTGGCCCTGAGAGCTCAAAGCGCTGCAAATAGAAGGATAGACGAATTACAAGCAATTGGAGGTGACATCTCCAGATTTTTTGGCAAACACAAAAGAAACACCACAAATAGACACAACATGAAAGCAAATACAGGACAGACGACTCATTAAAACAAAACATACAAAAAAGAACACAAGTGAATATAATTTGCATGTGTCATAATTGCCCAGCTTGCATTCTTATAGTGTTGATTGTTACATGTTGTGCATGTATTGTCTAATTGGTGATGTTTTCCTCATTTGCTTACGTTTTGTCAGTGTAGTCTATTCTTCAATTGCAGTGCATTGAGCTCAAATAAATAAATACAACAAAAAAAAGGTTGTTTTTTCTTTAGTTGAAGGATTTCAGTCGAGGGTCGCGTGAGAAAACGAGGATTTATCTTTCGCTTCCCTTAAAAAATAATACACAATTACTCCTTTCACTTTTGGTGCTGAAGAGAGTCGATTCCCGGCCTTCTGCCGCACATCGGCTAACTCTTGTTTCGAGGATCACATGCGCACCTGCTCCGGTATTCATCAAACAAAGAAAGGGGGGAGGGGGGGGGGGGGGGGGGAGTGTTGTCAAAACGGGGTGCCGGGCAGATTTCGCCCACAACACAACGCACAAACACGAGCAACCTCTCATGATGCGCCAAACGTGAATAGGTAATTGGGGTCGCGAATCACAAGCGTTCGCTCAGAGCCCCGCTCCTCCCCTACACGGGCCGTGTTTACGCGTGGGTGTCTCTGGGTTAATGTAAAAATTGAACACCACTCCAGGGTCAGCGCACAAACGGCCGGCAACAGCTTCAGCACCCCGAAAAATAAATATGCATGCACAGGCTCGGGCCTCATTTGCATCCTTGAACCATACGCTCGTCTTCGCATATGCTAATGACGAGCTGGAGAGGAGGAAGAGGAGAGGGGGCCTGAAGGGTGGTGGTGTGAAGCAGTAATGTGTGTGTGTGTGTGTGTCCACATGCAGGTGTTTAAGCTCGCCTGAGTGAGAGCGCTTGCCCTTGAGCCGGCCACGGTTAGTTGTGCGTTTGACTCCGACACTTCACCTTTCTGTAGCAGCCTCTCCAAGCGGGCGGAGGCGAGGGAGGTGGGGGAGGGCTTGAAGTGGGAGGTGGGTGAGATGACAAGGAGAGCGCCGTATGCCAAGAGCGCTGCGAGGCACGGACAAGAAGGTTTGGGCCGGCGTATCCCTACGCCGGCGCTTCAAACTGAGCAAAAAGATGCCAGAAATTACGGCAGGTGTTACTGCAAGAGCACAAAAACAAAAGGTCACGCTTCAAACCATGCTTGGACGGGTTTCAGTGCAGAAAATAGGATAAAAGATATTTTTTTGTGGTTTGATTGAAGACTAAATGAAAATATAATGAAGAGCATCTGCTTTTTTTTTTTGGTCACTGTTTAGTCACCAGCCAGAAAAAGATAAAAACACTTCCTGCACTTGTTTGTCTTTCAAGTGGGTTTTCACGGCTTGTTTGAAGGACTCTGGGGTTACAGCATGGGCTCTTTCACCGTGGAGTCGGTGAGGGCGGTGTTGATGAAGTGGAGGTTTTTTGAATTTTTTTTTTTGGAGAGGTTTTGTTTTTTTCATCAACTGCAATAAAATTCAAAAAAATCTGACATATGTAGCTGCGATTCTGTCGGCTCAAACTCACCGAGTTCTCAGGCTGAATATGAGAGAGAGGGGACGGGTTGAGTTACAAACAAATAAATCCAACTTTTCTTTCAGTCTCATGCATCTAGAGTCCAAAACAAGGCTTTTCATCCCATGTGATGACACTGATTGACGAGCCTTTCGGGTTTTTCCTTTACAGCCGCTGTCTCCGTTTGTTGCATGTTTCCTCAACTTTTACTGGCTGCTTTCATGTTCGTCAACGCCGGCGACGAGCTGTCATCCCTAAAGTAAACGCCGCGGATCATTCCGCTGCTTTATGATAAGACGCAATGAAATAATCCTCGTAAAAGGAAACATGATTAAGGGGGTTGGGTTTCATTGGGAAAGGGAGAGCCGCGCTTTTTTTTGTCGCTGACGTTTATTGCGTCCGCGTAAAGTTGTATTGAACAACATAAAAAAGTGCTTTGTGTGTGTCTGTGCCCCGCTGGACTCGACGGCCAGATTCCATTTGAAAGTTACGAGCTTAGAAACCACTGAGGCTTATAATTAAACATTCAAACAAGAACTTTAACATTAATGAAGTCCTACCCGGCTCTCCCTTAGTCTCTGGTAATCTACACTTTCACTGAATTCCCCCTTTCACAGCTTTTAGGAAAAAGAAAATTGCGCGCGTGTGCGTCGCTTTCTGCGGCGATAAACAGCTCGGGAACAGCAATTTTTCATGGATTACCTCCGACACGAACACGTATCCGCACGCAAAAGACTAGCATCTGAATGAAAAACACTAATCTCTTCCCTGTTTGATCTTGATTAAACATCTTGTCAGATTTGTATGATTATGGTAATCATAGGGACTTTTTGATTTTGGCAGAAGGCGGGCAAAAAAATAAAAAATCAAAACGGGCTGAGCCGATTACACAGCTTTGACGTTTTCCTTGAAGACGGAAATACATCTGAAAATGATGCTGCGCTGACGACGTGGCAACGAGATGACACGACACAAACGGCTCCGGTCGTGATGTATGAACAAATTCTAAGAGTGTGTTAAAAATAACAGATTTCTGGTAAGAAGTGACGTTCAAAAATCTAATCAAAGTCGACGCTAATGGCATCTTGTGTGTTTCGCGGGGTTTGATTAGCAGCAGGGGGTTAATCTGTCCTTCCCTCTTCCCGATGACATCCCTCTCGTCTTTCCAGCAGAGTAAATGACGTGAAAGATTACACATGAAAAGCATGTTTTGTGAAAGTGGATAGTTTTCAAAAAAGTCAGTGAGCCTTAAAACCCCGTATCCTGGACAAACTATGTCCCTCCAAGTTGTCAAACAGTAGAAGAAAGCAGCTTCATGCCTACTTATTTCTACAATGTCTCCTTCCAGTGTGTCTGGAGTGAAATATAAAAATAAAATGCCAGCTCAGCTTGGCTCTTAAACCCCTTAACAATCCCTTTGAGAGCCTCACTTCTGAGGAGACAACCCCCCGTAAAAAAGGTGGAGCGCGCTGAAATGTTCCCTCTGTTTTCCTGACGGCGTGTCACGGGGTTAAAACCCTTCGCTCCAGAGATCAGATATGATGGCGGAAGGCTGTCGTGTCAAATTGAGGACACTGCGCCACAATGTGACACCCCAAAGTCTTCCTTTTTTCTCTCGTTCCAGGCTAGAAGCTCCAGTCACTGCTCCACTGTAGGCAAACACCTTCTGTTTTTTTCTCTCACACACACACACACACACACACACACACACACACACACACACACTCGGCTCAGGACACAAATGGGCGTGCTCTTGCCGGGAGAGGTGTTCTTGTGTCACTGAGTCGGTGCGTTCAGGGTACATTTTCTTACCCGTTTCACCTGCCTGCCTTGAAATGCTGTATTCCTGTCAGACTCACACATTGCTGTCAAATCTTTAAGCCTCTCCTCCATGTTTTTTTTTTTTTTTCTGCCCCCTTATGCTCTTCGCCGCCATCGCTCGATTGAGAACCACGTGCACCAAAGAAAAGCTTGCTCATGTCATCCTCACGGTTGCATGGAAATAGCATCACATAACCGCCCCCATCCCCATCCGCCCGTCGACAAGGCCGAGCAGAGCTTGGTTTCAGCACCACAGACAGCGCCGCTGCTGCTGCTACTACTACTAGTATGCTGGGGCATTTCAGCACTGGCAGCTGGACAGCTCCTCCTCCAGCCTTCAGGTATATATATATATGAATAACATATATTTTGTGTATTTTAATGTTCAATAGTTGCCTTGGATGTAGTGTCAAAGTCAGTGTTATTATCACTCACGACTCTGTAGCACGGAGGACACATAAAACTCAAATTACAAGCCATTAAGTTGATCTAAAATACCGGCACACAGAAAGGCAAAAGAGCCGTAAAGGCAAGCGCAGAGACACTACACACACACACACACACACACACACACCAAGCGCCGTCCTTCCTGTGAACCTTGTAGTCACAGTCTGGGGACAGTGGAACAGTGGGACGGTGGCCTGGAGGTTCAGCAGTGAGCTTGTTACAGCAAGGTCGCCTTTTTCAGGACGCGGCCAGCGGGGGAAAATCTATGTGGGGAAATTGAGTGAGAAAGGCTTTCCGCTCCCCTAACATTCTCCGTAGAGGTGCCCTTGAGCAATGTGCCGAACCCCGCTTTGCTCGCGGGGAATAGCCGAGTGGCCGACAGCTGCAGAGGGCAGTTACACAGAGCAGCAACAGTGTCACTATGTGTTACAGCGCAGGTGTGAAAGAAGGGCACAGTCGTAACGGAGGATGAGAGCTCGGTCAGAAATCTCTCGACAAGCTGTTTTTTCTTGCTTTTTTTTTTTAAGGTCACTGAGATGAGAAGTAGTGAGTGCTTCTCTTTGGAAGTAACAAATTGTGAAAAGGAGTTAAAATTATTTCGAGGGAACGCCAGGTTCAAGGACAATCCGCCGCCGCGCCGCTGCCTGCCAAGCAGAAATGTAAGGTGGAGCGGTAAAAGCGTGAAATCAAAGAGCCGAGCTCCAGTTAAAATAACAGGGAAACAAAAAGCTGTCAAAAAGCTGGCACTGAAAAAGAAAAACCAGCCTATTAACAGCAAGCTGACCGACGTGTGTGAACGCCAGCCTCCGTGATCCGCACCCACCGCTCGGTGGGGGTTCGGCGTACAGTCCCGAGTGCGGGATTAAACCAGTTGTTAAATTGAGCGAGCCAGCCTAATCACCGGAGGCAGCGAGACAACAAGAGGCCGTGTGCGCTTTGATGCGAGCAGACAGGAACTTCTCAGAGGCATTCACATGAATTAGGCTCAACGTGAGGCCGGGCGTGCGACGACACACCTGTTTCTCACTGCCGGGACTCAGCCCGCCGGCCCGGCCCTCCCGCCGAACCGAGTGCAGCAGCGCTTCAGAGGGATGCCTGGAATCTCAGATGCTCACCGCTGTGACTCAAACCAGTATACACATTAGGCGTTTTACCCTTCATTCCAATGCATTTAATGTCTATATTGAAGAGAAAAATACAATCTGCAGTGATTTCAAGGGTTAACGTCCCATTGAGATATTTTCAGTGTCAGATCAAAAAAGAGATTCACACGCGGCTCAAAAATGATGCTTTTTTTCAATTTCCACGTTGGCTTGTTGCTGATGAAGACAGGAAGTTCTCCAGCTCGCTTGCTCCTGTTATACAGTCGCTTGGATTACAGGTCCAACGACGCATCTGCTGCCTGGGAGCTGTCACAACATAACATATGGAAATGCAATTTAAAAAAAGGAGCAGATAAAGCCGGCTGAGGGAAAGTAAGGACATGACGAAGTGAAAATAAATACTTCGCCGCGAATAAATAAGCCGTTCGCATCTTGAGCATTACAGCTTGGGAACGTTTGGAGGCCGGATTTGTCTTTTCAAACCCAAGTTCAAAAGAGGTTTCTGCATTTGTTTAAGAGGCAGCACTGGTCAGCCCCCAGATGCCGGTTTGTGTAAATGTATTACATCACAATACTGAAAAAGCTCCCGTACCTGTGAGAAGCCCGAAACACTGTTAATCGTGTATTGCTGGGCACTGAGCAAATCTGGGGATTAAATGCCTCGCTCAAGGCTACATGCACAAAAGTTGCTGATCGAGGGGAAAACATTTTTCCAGAAGTAGATTTTCTGTAGAGTCTGGGATTTATTTCATGTGCAGAAAGGGGGAATTAAAGTCTCCACATCAAGGAGGAGAGACAATGGCTTCCCCTCCTTATCTCCCCGAAAGAGAATTATTTGAATATCAATACGGGATCCCGTCTCAGCGACGACGAGACACGGAATATTTGTAGGTAGCAGAAAGGAAGGCGGAGGAGAAAAGAGAGTAAGAAAAAGGGGGATCAGGGACACATTCACTGAGTCAGATGTGTAAATAAGACAAAGACGGGGGGGAAAGAAAAACAGACGCAGGCTGAGGAGGAGAAATGAGAAAGAAAGAGAATGAGAGATTTAGTTTTTGACAGGCGGCGAAGAAAAAGACTGAGAGAGCGTGAAGGCAGCGGCTCATCATTAGCACCGTACCTCCTCCCCCCCCCCCCCTTTGTCACCGACAACCAACACAGCCATATCTGCATCCGAGCATCTAAACGTTATCGAATGGCCCACAGAGCTATGAAGCGGAGAAGAAAGGTGGAATTGCATTCCAACGCCTCTGATTAAGCTGATCAATAATGGCCTGTTGGAGAACAGCAGATGGGAGTCCTGGGGGGGGGGGGGGGGGGGGGGGGGAGGAGGAGGGGGGGATAATAATGGACGGATGACGAGGATGTGACTGAGGGAGAGAAAAGACAAGAGGCGAGGATGGAGGAGGACGAAGGATGGATTGGAAGCGTGCCGGAGAGTGATGCACGGAAAGGGGGGAGGAAGAGGGAGGAAGAGGGGAAAAGTTAGATTGGGGCAGATGGGGCGGATTATTATGGCGCCGGAGGAAGAGCGGAGGAGGGCACAGGTGGAGCGAAAGCATGGGCAGCGCAGCACTTGAGCGAAAAGACAACAACATCTCTCCTCTCTTCCCGCCGTCGGTGATTTCCCCGGAGAGCAGGGAGGCGGCGGGGGGGGGGGGAGGGGCGGCTGGTGGCTGAAAATGTATCCGCCTGTCTCGTCGCTTAAATAAATAAATATGTCACATCAAACGCGGATTTTTTCCGACCGACGCTCAGCCTCTTAATGCGGGAAATCTCGCTCATTATTTTCTCCATTTGATCCCCCCCCCCCACACACACTCCCCCTCTCCCCCCTCTTTGTGTGTGGATCGGCACAAACAAACGCCGACAGATCGAGGATAAGCGACTCTGCGCTAAACTGTCCTTGTGTGCGGGCTAGCTGTCAGATTGCGGCGCTCTCTGTTTGCTAAATGATAAGCCCCGCCTCCCCGAAAAAACATGCAGGGCACACAGCAAACAGCAGAATCGAGTCTGGGCGTGCAAGCGTAGAAGCCATTTCATGCTCAGTGAGAGCTACAGGTGTTCATCTGAATATGCATTTACACACACACATTTTCAGACGGCTCAAAACACATTTTTAATTCTAGCTTTTAAAGTCACATCTATAGGAGAATTAGCATAATGTATTCCCGTTCCATCGACTCGTGCTAAACAACAAGAGCTGCATGTTGTTGCTTATTCCTGTCCAATTTAGATAACGGATTCACCAGAGTGCGCACGAGTCTCCCGCCGCCTAACTGTTACTGCCACGATGACCTTAAGGAAAGTGCCGGGCTCAGGGGGGCGGAGCCACACCGGCTGCTGAGTCACATGGCCGCTCTCACTGGGATACATATGTGCAAACATGCGTCGGGGATGATCCAGCAGCTGCTGAGCGACTAACTGGGGGGAGGGCCTGGTGGTAAAGAAAAGAAACGTCTTTGAAGAAATATTTAGCACACGTGATTAAAAAAAAAAAAAAAGAGTCTACTCCACGGATTTAGCGTTTCACTGCTGTGACATCATCACACTCACGGCGGCCGGTTCGGAAAACTAAACGATGCAAATTGAAGCAGCAGAAGCAGAAATATCTCTTTGATTAGAGAGCTGAGATTGTTCTGCAATTTTTGATGTAACACATATCTCATATGCAAGTGCTTTAAAAAGGTGAAAAAAAAAAAAAAAAATTAAATCAAGAAAATGACCTCAGACCTCAGAGGGTGAAACGTTCTTCCTTGCAGCACCTACATTACCCACAATGCAACTCGAAGACCAACAGTTAAGGCAGAGAGTTGGGTGTGTTTTAGTAGTAACGGCTCATGTGACATCACTCTAGGCAATTCATCAGATTTGACCCCCCCCCCCCCTCCACTGGAGCCACAAAAGGCTTCAAAAACCGTCTTTTCACCACATACGAGTATAAAATCCACAATTCTCTTTTTAGGTTCCCATAAAAATGAAGTAATTCTCTCGTCCTGCAACCTTGACCAAAACATCTGAACTTAAGTTTCCTTTTGGAAAACTTTCCAAGTTTCTGCTGAACTTCACAATGCATTTTTGAAGAGAACCAAGAATATGGAATTTGCCCTCAAAGGACTTTGTGCATGTTCAAGGGCTCAAGAAAGAAACACGTGAATCCTTGAATGTGTGTCGGAAAAGGCACAAAACAGAAAATGAAACGATGATGTCATTGCATTTGAAAACAACCGAACAATGTGGGTTAAATGAGGCAGTTTAACCCCAATGCTGCACTGAGTGCTGGAGGAAAACCTTATTAGCCTTTGCAAATGACATCAGTCGCGGTTTGTCTGTGATTAAAAATCAGCATCTGTACTTAACTTTTAGTCTCTTTTCTTTTTTCGTCTCCTCTAAAACCCGAGTGTAACTCTAATGAAGGTTGTGTGTTCGATTCCGCCCAGCTCAGCCATGACGCACCACTGCGGGATCTGCTATCCGATTGGCTGTCTGCCAGCGTTACAGGAGGGGAGGGTCGGCTGGGGGCGGGGCTTTGAGACCTCTGCAGCACCGAGAGCCTTCCAGATGGCTGTGATTTATGGACCTCTCAGAACGGCGGGACTAACGACCGCCGCTCGACATGTGTTTGGGATGGAGGGACCGTGTTCGGCCATCAAGCCGCCTTCGGGGGCGGGGCTCTCGGACATTGCATCACAAGTACTAATGGGCGGTGAAAGCCAGTAATCCATCTGCTGTGTTGGATGCAAACATAAGCACTTAAACCATACGTACCCTGCACATTATCCATCCTGCATCACCTACAAACAGTCTAATTTGCCATTTGATGTTGCTAAATATCCCCCTCCATGACCTTCCCATCTCTAATCCAACCGTTAATATTTGTGTCAACTACTTATGTGATTACTGAGCTATTTGCACCGCAGCAGTGATTATTATAGTTACCCTTTTTGTAGTAGATCAGTGTAATCCCATTACATGGATGTGTTGCTCCTCCACCCAGCAGTATGCCCCAGGTGAGTATTAGCAGAAAAAGGTTAAATTTGATAATGCATGGTGTTTTCAAAAATGGAAACTTTCTGAGGAATTAAGAAAATCAGCCCCGCTTATAAAAAGACGGTGTTTGTTTCCTCCGACAGTCCCACGTAATCCCCCCAAAAGATGCTGAACACGGACGTCACAAAAGGGTTGATGACATTCACCCGGCATCAACCCCGCGCTGCTTTCTTGAAGCTAAATGTCATCAGTCACGAGCTCCAAGCCGTGCAGGAACAATCTCTTTATTTATTATGAGACACTATGAAATGAAATGCATGCCAAAGAAAAAGTTATAACTTATGACAAAGCAACGTTACAGGAGATGGAGTTTAAACTCATTTTGCATTATTATTATTATGTATTATTATGTATTATTATATATTATTATTATCTATTATGTATTAATGTTTATTATTATTATGTATTGTTATTTATTATTATGTATTACGTATTATTATTTCTTATTATTTCTTAATACCTTTCTAATTTTGTTGTATGTAAAACATCTTTGAGTGGCTTAAAAAAACTCAATAGAAAATAAAAAAATATTATTGTTAATAATATTATTATTATCACTCAGTCAAGTGAGTTTTTTGTTGCCACACAAATAACTTAGATGCAGATTTATTGCAACACTATTTATTTATTTTTTTCAAATAGTATTAAATATATGAGCATTAAATATATGGAAATTCTTATTTCCTTGCTGGCCCTGTACATAAAAACCTGTACATTAAGTGGAAATACGACAATTTGATTTAAAACCAAAATATATATTTCTTGGCAAGAACCAGTTGCCGGGCAATCGGCAGAGATTCCAGGAAGTAACTGGTCCGGGCCAAGAAATAGTCTGGCACCAAACCCCCATAAAAACCGCTGTGTGATGTTTTTACGCACTTTAGAGACGCTGGTGGGCGGATCGCGGTCCAATCCCGTCTTTATGCCTTTATGCTAAGCTACGTTAGCCGGCTGTAAACGTCTCCTGCGCTGACCCGGCTGATTAGCTGAAAACACAAAAACTGCAGTCGACCGCGTCAGTTGAGAAAAAGTACTTTGTTCCCATCCGAGGGAAACTCAACTCACGTATTTGGTCTCGTCCATAAAGTGTTTAACAGCCATGAAACACCGTATTTCTCTAAAAGGTGATCCACAGACAAAGGTTAGGGAAGCACAGCTCTAATGGATGTAAAGCAAAAGGTTAAAGAGGATAACTCGTGAACGCGGGGTCAGAAAAAGGTCAACGGCATTCGTAACTGGCTGAAAGGAGGAGGAAGAAACAAAAGCATGCTCGTGATGTGAGATGATGTAAAGAAGCCGAGCGGCTCCGGGTTCGTCGGTTTAGAAGCAAACGTAGTTGATGTAAGACTAAAGCTCGACTCACACACACAGATACACACAACTGTGACGGACACACACATTTACACTGAGTATAGCTATGAGGAGGGCACGTCTGAATGGATTCCAACATGCACACACACACACACACACACACACACAAAGACAGAGACACACACACACACACAGAAAAGCTGAGACAGGTAGAACCCAAAGCCCAGTGAGACTTCCTGAATATTTCATAATGTTTTCACTGGCCTGTCAGGAGCATTGGAGAAGCATACAGAGTGTGTGTGTGTGTGTGTGTGTGTGTGTGTTGTATATGTATCTGCATATATATGCAGAGATTTAAATTCTATATGGGTGTGCTGACGATTTCATTTTTTTGTGTGTGTGTGTGTGTGTGTGGGTGGTGTGTGTGTGTGTGTGTGTGTGTGTGTGACAGGCCATTGCCTGTCAGGGCGCTGCTCTCTGGAGAGCCTGTGGCCAGCAGCTCCGAGCAGAGAGGTCACATGATGCTTTTGACAGCGTGGCATGCTTAGTTAAATACTGCAAAAATACAAATATATATATTTATATAAGTATAACAGGAAATCAATACATTTCTCATACGCAAGACAACATGACTTCATTTAAAATGTTATTATTATTATTATAATAGAAAGAGAGTTTGTGTTTCTGGCCTCGTCACAAGAAACATTACAGGTTTGATCAACGACGTGGAAATATAATTAAAATGGTGTTCACAGCTAGTTATCTGACTCACTTCACATTCAGTTTTTGATCCATTAAAATATTGATTAGTGCAGCATTAAATTACATTTGTTTCTTAGTTTCTGAATTATAATTTGCTTGTAATAATTACTGTCTACAACAATATATGACTTAATAGCACAATATGTATACATGAACAATACTTCCATAAATAGATTTCACTGGAAGTTGATAAATGATGATATTGAACTATATACAAGTAGTGGCAGCAGCTGCTTCCCCTCCAGTGGTATTGATCCGTTTTCAGAACCAATATTACTAAAAAATAGCCTCCAAACAATGAAAGAACAATACATTAGCTGCTTCAGGTTAATAAGTCACTATTCTTCTTTAGAAACATTTTTCTCCTAATGATGCCAATATTATATTTCCAGTGAAAGAGCGTGAAGGAGGTTCTGCTGGAGAGGAAAGAGCTCCAGACCTTCAGAAAGCGATGGTGCAGCATCGCCAGACCATAATATGTGCTGGTGGTAAGCTTGTTAGAGGACCAGCAAACCCACAAGGGTTGAGGTCAGCTTCTTCTCCCTCTGCCCTTCCTCCTGCACCTAGCCCCTCCCCCTCCTCCCTGGTCCTTTTATTCCCCCCTCACCCCCCTCACCTCTTCCCCAGACTCTCTCCTCTCTGTTTGTTTATCTGCTTGTTACTCTCAGTCCATCCTTCCCTCCATCCCTCCCTCCATCCTCCCTCCCTCCCAGTAACAGGTGAGTTCCCAGAACTAATTACAGGAGGCTTTCCCAGGGTGCAGCGGGGGCCGGCTCATTTGCAGGCGGCGGTGAGAGCGAGAAGGCTGTCTAATAACATTTTCTACCGCCTGATTAAAAACAGCCCATAAATCACTTGTTCACATGGGTATGCACACACACACACACACACACACACACACACACACACACAGGCGCATGTATACACACACCTGCGTGCACCGACGTCTCGAATGGAGCCATCAGCCACATGGTTTTAATACACATTAAAATACTGTACAACCAATTTGACGGCCTGAAGGACACACACACACACACACACACATTTGTTCTCGCCGCAAATTAAGCTATTTACACGTTCATATAATGTTAGTGCGGGGTCGTGGATTTTATATTTTATATAGTTTCCATGTATGCAACGTGTCCTGTTTATTTCTCATTTATTTTTAAGCGACGATGGAATAAAAAAAAAAAAATGATAAAAAAAAGCGATAATGACCTCCGGGAGGAAGTTGAGCATCGGGAGTGACGGGTGTCAAGAGGACGTGGCGGTGATGTCGGTGATGAGCGGCGGACTCATTAATGCATTTCGCTCGACACGACGGAGCGAGGACGTGAACACGGGGCGTAGATGACGGGCGGATGGCGGGCGGAGGCGACTGGGACGCCGAGGGTTAAATTAGTGGAAACTGCAACTGCAAATTTTCCAAAATTCAAGGTGACGCCATCAAAATCTATTTGTTTTTACAAGAGACGCGGCATTATTAGTTTTAACTAAATGATTGATTGTCTGATTGTGTCCGCTCTATCCGATGTGCTGACAGAACAGTTTAGTTTTTTATTGATTTTATGCAAATCGCTTTGAATTGATCATTTATGACAAATTCAAAGTAGCCTAAAATAGCAACCTGTTTATCGACAGATTATTGTTGGTTGTGTTGTTTACTAGAAGGTTTATGCGTTTTGGGTTTTTTTTCCCGCCGATTGTGGTGCCACTTATCTCTTCTTCATTCTAATTCCTGGCCTTATTATCTCTCATAGAGTGGTATGATTCAGTATACTGGTTGGTTCCAGTGGTGCGGCTTCATATTGAACTGGTTTGGAAATGTTTATTGTTGTATTTCCACCATCCCATTTCCAACAAAACCATTTTAATCATTTTCTGAACAACTTTCCATCCATCCACAAAACAACATACAGTAAGTGCTAGCTCCTCTCCCCTTGAGGTGAAGTGCACAGCATTCCCAGGATGCACCAGTAACCGATCCCACTCGGTGGTGCCATGTCTTCTGGCTGCTCCCGGCACAATGACCTCAGTCAGTAGCTCAGCCGCGATAGCATCACCGGCACACAATGGCCACACACACACACACACACACACACACACACACACACACACACACACACACACACACACACACACACACACACACACACACACACACACACACACACACACACACACACACACACACACACACACACACACACACACACACACACACACACACACACACACACACACACACAGACGCAGGGCCTCTCGTGTGACTCTCGCCTGTTTACACAAACACACTCTCACCCTCAGACTTCATCCCTGAGGTCAAAGCACGTGTTTTTTTTCTTTCTTCCAGATAATTACCAGCCTTCCGAAGTCCTCCCACACACCAACTTTCCGTCGAACGGATTCCCTTCCCGGGCTGAACGGAGACGGGCGGCGGCTCCGGCAGGTGAACGAGCGTCACAGGTGTCCAAAACGAAGCAGAGAGCGAAATCCAAAGCTCCTGCGGACGTGGGAGCAGCTGATATCTCCGGCTGCGCCGACCTCGCTGTGAAATTCCCGTTCCTCGCAGCCTTTCCGACAACTTTCTCCCGGAAACCGCAGGAGTCCTGCAGCTCCGCGGATCCGGGAAGGGGGAAGACGCCGCAGACCGGCTGAGCACGTGGAGCGCCGGCCCTCTGAGTGCATCTCCCTCCCTCTGAGCCGCTGATGGACTGCCGGGCCTTCTCATGATCACTCGCTGAAGTCGGAACGCTCCCCCGCCGGGAGATTATGATTGGACCATAATCGCCGGCGGATTTTGATTCCGTGCTTGACCTTTTCCCCCTCCACTTATCTGATTGTCTCGTCATCGCGGTTGAAACGTTAAATGAAAACTTTTGGCTAATTACGTCAACATCTCAAGCCGGTTGGCGTGGGCCGGAGTGTGAGACACTTGGGGGGCTTCCAGGGAATCTGGAGTGTGTGTTTGATGCCGCCTGCATGTGTGTGTGTGTTGATTTGCATATATTTGTGCTGATGCAGGCAGATACGGGCACGGCATCTTCACTCAGCGCGCTGAGCCTTGAGCTAGAGAGGGGCAAAGACTCCAAACAGCGGTAAGCAAAATCCTGAAATAAATACGCTCGCAAACAAACGCACAGTCTCCACCCCTTATGACTCCTTCTCCACTTTAGCAGCTCTTCGCAGGAAGCCGATTTGATTTACACACAAATAGTGTCAGACTGTGCCGGCATCCGGATGACCTATGCGCTTCAGAATCAGCTCATATCCTCTGCACACACACACACACACTGTTTCTGTTGCTAAGATGCAGCGCCCAGGTGCAGAGGCCCGAGAGTCACGTCGTCCAGATCTATAACGGGGAAAAGGCTCCCATTAAACAACCTTGGAGTGACACAGCATCCGCCGAAGCCCGGGCCATGCGTCACGCCGCACGCCGCTTCATCACCGCGAAGACTTTCAAGTCCTCGCAACCCGGAGAGAGCGCTGCGGCGCCCCACATAACAAATGCTTTCTTTTTTTTTGGGGGGGGGGGGGGAGGCGCAGTGCACCCTGGGATGCTGGAGCGACTTTGTCTTGCTGCTTCCCGTTTTATCAGGTTATACAAGTGAGCGCTTATGTAAGCGGCGTGAGGCGAGGCACACACTGGTTTTTACTACCCCGTGGGGTCCACTGACTGGTAGCAGCCTAGTGGGATCCAGCCTTTCTGAAGGGCACACACACACACACACACACACACACACACACACACACAGGGGGCCAGTGTTCCCCGCTACGTGGTTAGGTAACAGTCATAACAAGTGTCCTGAGCTAAAGAACAAAGAGCAGAGTGTTGCCGTCCTGTCCTGTTAATACAAAGTAATGGCCTTCATAATTTATATATCTGGACCTTCTATCCCTCTGCAGGATGCATTTAATGAACAATCTGTTGATGCCCCGTTAGCCACGCTGAGAAAAGGCATTCCGGTTCTGCAGCACACGTTTTGTCTCGTCGACTCAATTGTAACTATTAGCGGCAATAGCGTTTTATTTGTATTTATTTATTTATTTTACCAGCTCACTCTCCCTGTCCTTGGGATTCCTTGACAGCCCCCCCGGTGGACTGGGCAGAGAGCAGCGATCAGTATTCATAAAGCTAACGGACACTTTGGGAAAAAAGAGGATCAAAGTGAAAGCGAAAGAGAAAAGCAAAATGGTTTGCTACGTTCCCAGACAATAGATCAATAAGGCCAGCCTGCGGTGCACTGTATCTCTCTGGCAAACAACACAGCACAAACTTCAAAGTGGTAGCAATAAAAACGTCCCTTTTTCTTCTTCTTTTCATGCCACATAACCAGAAATAAACGTGTTGTTTTGAAAAAAAAAAAACAATGTGATGATTTTAGAGCCTTGAGAAATGTGTTCAAGGAATCAACCGCAAAGAATTATTATAATGCTAATAATAAATAACGTTCCAGTAAATTCCCTTTTTTACAGTGAATATCTATTTTTCAGAAGCATTATAGAAGAGACAACTCCTCTGAGAATGAACTCAACGGACCAGAAATAATCAACAAGTGTCACTTCTGACTCACTATTACCACATCCGACATCGGGAGTTGTTGACAGGCATTCTGGGAAATAACCACAGCATCCTAACATGCACAAAGTGTAACGACCCACCCTGTGGGAAGCATAAATGTCTGTAATACATTGCGTGGCAATCCATTTGAAAGTTGTTATGATATTCCAGTCTGGACCGACCAACTGCCACCATGTACACAACATTCTGTGCTCTCTATTATGATTAAATATCTTTAAAAAGGCTTCTGAAGACCCTGAAACATGACATTTAAAAAAAACACTCAATTCTATCATTTCAATATTTCTTAAAAGCACTATTGTGCAAATTGTTCAACTTAACGCCCCGAGCAAATATTAGAGCCAGTGTTTTTTTCTATTAACACTTTGTGACTAAATATGAATCGGCGCTGTGTGTTTTGTGTCCAGCGAGTTGAGTGATTAGTCATTGTGTTAATCCTCGCTCTGAGGCCCGCTGCTGTGAGAGACTTGGTTGCTGTGTCTAATCTCAGGCATTGCGAGGATAATGATAAGAGTAAAGCGGGGCCTCCGGGGCGCACCGCTCTCCACGTTTGTCACCAAGAATTACACGCTGTTGTCGAGCGGGTGCAGCTTTTTTATGAGGAAGAGAAGAAGAAGAAAAACGCAGAAACGGTAGGATGCCCTCAAAATGTGTAGGCCATGAGGTCCGAGGTCATTTTCTCGATTTTACGTATATGTATTTGAATTCACCTTTTTAAAGCACTTGCGTATGAGATGCATATCCATTTGTTACATCAAAAATTGCAGAACAATCTCAGCTCTCTATACAATGAGGCACCATTGTCATAAGCGAAAAGTGTAAAGTGATAATATGGCCCTGAAGCTGAGAAATGTAAGCTCGATTTTTGAAATTCTTCACATCTCTTGTGAAAACATACCTTTATTCATGTGGGAAAGTTTGTTTTACCAAAGGTCTCAGGTTCACAAAAGCAGTTGAATATATGAATATATTGGTAGATACATGCAAATAAATGTCTAATACCGAATTTTCCCACGTTTTCCACATTTCCAATGATTATCATTTAAAGCGCTTCTCGTTGAGAATATGACCTCGCATCAGTCACGTCGTATTTAGGGACGCAAACCCAACGGGCAATGGGGAAATGCATGACAGACCAGGAACCGTGGGGGGCGAGGAGGAGGAGCGAAGACGAAGAGGAAGGTCCACAGGTGGGGAAACGGTGGAACAATCACACAGGTTATGCGGGGTCTCCTGGGGAAGTGGAGGGGGGACCTCGGTGAACTCCTCATTTCTGAGGGGCTTTATGTGCCGTGACGGTTCCAAATGAAACTCCCCGATCATGTGGGAGTGCTCTATTAATTTGTGGCTCAGGCCGCCTCCGTGGGGAGAGCGCTGCCACAGCCGGCGCTGCATTCCCCCCCATTTTTTTTTCCGCAGCTTCCAGCGAAGCTTCTCGTTGCTTATTGACCGAGGAGCTGCATTGCAATGTTTCTCCACGTCCGCGCTCTCCCGGCTTTTTTTCGCCTCAAGTGCCGAGGCGATCTATCATTTCTTTGGTCGGCTGCTGCAGACTCTGCAGGATGGATGAAAAGCAGCGTGAAATAAAAGTAATCTTGCTTCTTGGAGCAACACAGTGGAATGCACTCGGTTCCCACAATGCAGCGTGCTCTGGGAAATCTAATCTGGTTCGGTTACAGAGTCCAAAGCAACGGGAATGTCAAGCTAACAAGATGGCGGTGGGAGAGATCGGTGGGTTGCCAACTTCAGATTGTGAATTTGTGTAATGCAAACTAAATATCCTAAATGGGAGTTTTGAGTAGCATATATATATACTGGTTTCAGAGAAGGAAAATAAAGCTGCCAGCACGGCCGAGCCAATCAGCTGACTGGAATCCAATAAAACATCTACGGAAAGAAATAAAGATCAGTTTCCATGTAAGCTTCAATATTTGAAGACGTTGTGTGGAAAAATGTGACAAAACCACACCTGAGCAACGCACGGGACTACTTTCTCATACGTCTTGAACCAACAAAGGCTTTTGTACCAACCAAGTAATAAATACATTTCAGTGTTCAATACTTTTTTTCACATTATTACACATGTTGGTTTTCTTTGTTTGTCTGGATTACTTAGAACGTTACCAACGTCTGGTGAAAATGTCATGTCAAGAGCACCTTTGGAAATAAATTTACTGAGAGAAATGGTGACGTGTATTTCACCCGCTGTATGTATATATATATATATATAGTGAAGAGTTAATTAGGAGCCTTGTATACCTGCTGCCATAACAAAACAAAAGGACAACACAACAATCTGTATAAATATGGCTCATCAACAATCGTATCGGCGGTAGAAAAACGTGATCGTCTCTACATCTCTACATCTCTACATACAGCTTGTTTTTCTGGCTGCTGAGATTGTGACGCGGTCTCCATGGTGCTCATTACAATCAGGCTCTATCAGCAAGAAACTGCTGGCTGCAAACGCATGTGTGTACCACGCAGGAGATCACAAGGCTCTCTCAAGACTCAGGCCCCGGAGCCTATACATTCACATGAAAGCCAGCACTGGCACTACCTTTCACTGTGCACCAAACCACATGCATGTGGTCCAATTAGTGACAAAGAACAGTAACATGGGGGTTTGAGTGAGGCAGGAAGTGAGTGCGGAGACCAAAACGATCGGTTTTCGTGGGTGGGACAGTGAAGTCTCTCCAAAAAGATCCTCAGATGAGTCCCTCACATGGGACCCCCTGGTTTCAAAAAGGCGAAGAAGGACTGGGAGGAAACATATTTCACCTGGAGTGCATGCACGCGAGAGAAAAAGCTCGCTAAGTAAAGATAAGACGGCTTCTTTAATTATTGAGAAACCCTTTGTGTATTCCCATGGAGGCACACGTCCTTGGGATCGGCGCGAACGGTGGGCGGGAACGCAGCCATCCCAGGGTGCCCGCATTGGGAGCAGGCCAGCTCGGAACGACTGGAAGTTGTGCAGACACACAAAGTAATTAAAAAACACGCCTCCAGTTTGTCTGCGGCGCCTCGCGAGCGCTCGCAAGACGATCATTATTGCTTTGAGAGATAATAACACGCTCGACGGAACAACCCTGAAAAACGGCTTTACTTCAAAAATTCCTGTTCGCCGAAGAGTCGAGCAACACAAAATCCATAGGTGTTAATAAGTACACGGAGCGGCGGCGGCGGCGGCAACAAACATAATTTTGCTCGCCGGGCAAATAGCATTAAGCATGGCTGCCGAAACGAGAGGCTTCCCACGGAGGGGAGAACCGGATATCTTCCCGAGTACAGATGCTGGTGATGAGAACGAGTGTGGGAGGACCACGGGAACAGAGCGAGCACATGAAAAGGCGAAGGAAATGAAAGGGGGGGATGGGGGGATGAGAGAGAGAGGAGTCAAATGAGAAGAGATGGAAACAAAAATAAAGCCGGGCCCACATTGCATTAGGAGATTCCTTTTGAAGATTGCCGGGCACCGAGAGGCAATCAGGGGAGCGGAGACTCTTTTGGCCTCGCCGGGTCTCGAGTGTCCGTCCTCCTCTTCCTCTCCCATCTATTACCCTCTCTCTCTCCCTCTCTCTCATCTATTCATCATCAAGCACTGCCTCCGATAAACAAGGAAATTGGCCACCAGGCAAGATATCTGAGAAGACGGATCCCTTTTCAAGATGGTCTCCGCAGTCAATTTCCAAGCAGAACGGATCCCCGCAAGGACACTGCACACCCTGAAGTCATCGTGATGCTGGGAAGCACCAGTGGGAGGAGGGCGAAGCAAGGATATGGCCTCTCCGTGTCCAGCCAGTCTTTTAGGAGACTATTGTGAGGTGTGATTGGCAGCTGGGTTGATCTCCTCAGGCGGGTCAGCAACGGGAACACACGGCGATTCACTTGAGAGTCCATCAATCACAATTTGGCTTAATTAACCAGCAGGAATGACAAGCCCAGGGCCCCCTGCCTGACTGGGTACAGGGAAATATGATGGATACAATACAACACAATACAGCAGCAGATAATCTAATACTGTAAGCCCAAAGGAAAGCTCAGACTGCAAGGCCAGCAGAGAAAAGAATACAAAGCAGTCGACGCCAGCCAACGCAGAGGACGGGCTCACAGTGCAGTTAACTACTAAAGTACAGTTTTCACTTTCATTTCCCCCCATCACTTGATTTTTGAGCACATTTTATTTATTGCTGCTGCTGATGTGATTAGCTGAGCTTTAAACCGGTTTGTCCTGCCGGCCCCGGGGTAGAGGATGCTGACCATGTGATCAGAGCGCCTACAGTTTGCGACCTTCGTCATCCCTCCCTCTCTTAACTCTTTTCCTGTCAACTCCCTGTCAAAGAGGAAGTCAAAACAGCTGAGAAATGCATTAAGAAAACAGCTTAGATAACATATTCCTCGAAGAGAAAACCCAATCTCATGTTTAAAACTCTAATAAGAGATGAAAAAAAATGCGCCAACTGGGGAAACTACCTCCTGAGGAGGACCTTGTGATGTGATGAAAAGCTCCTAAAGCTACTAAATGGATCCCGTGGTGCGATTGTTTTTGCAAACGAATTTTAGGGATGAATTTGAGCTGCAATATAAAACCTGAGATTCGGCAGCAAAACCAAACTGGATTCTTCTTCCGAGGCATTCCTTTGAGATATTGCACAAAAAAACTGTTCTCACAGGTTGAATAATATTAAATAGTGAACAAAAATGCATGAAATTCTGTCGAAAAATTGGCTGCATTTTGGATTTAGAAAATAAAATAAACTTGACATGAAAAATTTCAGACCGTCGGTGCAGTTTTTTGGCTTTTTGAAACTTGCTGATGCGGACATATTTCGGTCACGACGACATGAGCATAGAGGACCTCTACAAACTGTACATGTTCATTCAAGTTCTCTCACACACACACACACACACACACACACACACACACACCCCATTGCCTGCTAGAAGGCCACTCCCTGGCTCGTGTGTCCAAAAGGCTGCACCCCTCTCCCGCGTTAGCATCTCCAGCTAGCACGGCTACAATTAGCATTAGCTCTTCCGGACACATCCGTCAGCCCGTGTGGGCGACCGCTCGCTAACGCTCAATCGACGCAGGCCCACATCCATCCCAGGGGGATGCTGGGAAATATTGTCCTTCGGCTGTCAATAGGAGGCTCCTCTTCATTATGTGTGTCTCAACGTCGGCACATTCACCTGTCTGTTAATCTGTCATGCAGCTTCCCCTTCCTGTCAGCCGTCTGTGTCCATCCCACTGCCTGCTTTCAGTCCAAATCCCATCTGTCAGTGTGCCGGTACACACCGCACCTGCTGCAGTGCATCAGTCCGCTTCCATGAAAAAGTAATTTTAATGATGACTCATAAAGAGGTTTCATTATTTCTGTGGATCCTCTCACAGTCACAACGTCAGTACCGACTCACTGCCCATCCCAATGCATCCACAGGTCTCCTTTACTTCCATGCAATCTGGTTTTATTCTCCACAATAGGATCGCCATTCCAAAACCTTTAATTATCGTTTTTATCCCGCCTTGTGTTTTCCAAAATAGCTATTCTGCACATGACTTTATGTCATAATGATAAAGTAACATTTAGAAAATCAAAGAGCTGATCAGTTTTTTTCCACATCAAAAGACCCATTTAGGAGTATCACCAATTAATGATGGTAATCTCCTCCGGCAGCCAAATTGGAGCATTTACATAATGGACGTATGAGCGCATTGAGACAATAAACGGGATACATAACACATGCACTTATAAGCACACATAATCACCATACCCAGATTTCTGCATGATTAAGCCCACTTACTAGAAATTGCTACTATTCACTATTTAAAAAGACATCAAGCGTTTTAGACTTTGGGATCCTCGACCTGCTCAATGGTGTAGTACTGCATGGTGTAGTACTGCATGGTTTAGTACTGCATGGTGTAGTACTGCATGGTGTAGTACCGCATGGTGTAGTACTGCAGTACCGCATGGTGTAGTACCGCATGTTGTAGTACTGCAGTACCGCATGGTGTAGTACTGCATGGTGTAGTACTGCATGGTGTAGTACTGCATGGTGTAGTACCGCATGGTGTAGTACCGCATGGTGTAGTACTGCAGTACCGCATGGTGTAGTACCGCATGTTGTAGTACTGCAGTACCGCATGGTGTAGTACTGCATGGTGTAGTACTGCATGGTGTAGTACTGCATGGTGTAGTACCGCATGGTGTAGTACCGCATGGTGTAGTACTGCAGTACCGCATGGTGTAGTACTGCATGGTGTAGTACCGCATGGTGTAGTACTGCATGGTGTAGTGCTGCATGGTGTACTGTAGTACTGCATGGTGTAGTATTGCATGATGTAGTACCGCATGGTGTAGTACCGCATGGTGTACTAGTATAGCATAAGTAATTGGCAGCACTGAAATGTCAACAAGCCTCATGTCGTCTTTATAAATAATTGCTTAACACTTCGCAGGTGTACCGGGAAGATCTTTCCAAAAATAATCACAGTGTCTGACAATTGAGAAATTAATAGATTTGTGTCAAAATAGAGTCGTCGCAACGTGTTGCGTCAGGTGCAATGTCATGCAAAGCTGAAGAGGCGGGGCAAGAGGAGAGAGGGAAGGGAAGTTTTAGCTCAGACTTGTTTTGTTGCTTCCGGTGGCAACTTCGTAACACGTGAGCTACCTGCAGGATAACCACTGCTACTTCAAAATAACTGTTTACTTATTTAACCTGCCAGACCACAGGAGCAAAAATCTTGTTTTTTTCAGCAGACCAACACATGCATGCTGTCAGTGTTAATCATATTCTAAGTATAGAAGGAAAATCACTTTTAATTAAACACATCCGACGACACCTTTAACCTTCCCACTGCCATCACTCACACAAACAGCAATATCAAGTTGAAAATGATTGTCTCTGGGAAACAATAAATCACATTGTGAACTCTAGGAGGATGCAATTAGTATTCATATTGCTTTATATATGGCCTGAATAACATCTCAAAAAAACAGGGTGACATCATAGTTTGTATACTGCCAACTGGACCATTTCATGTTTACGTAAATATGTATAATGACATAGAAGAATGTGTTTAAATTTGATAATTTCCACATGATTTGCATGCGTGCTGTGCTGCAAACCCCGAGGCTCCGTTCAGGCCCCGCCCCCGGAGGGAGGGGGAACCAAGGTGGCTGCATCTGTAGTGATTAATACGGTCTAAGTGGGTCACTCAAAGCGCACACCGCCCAAACCGGAGTGGTCCTCCAGCTCTCCTGCCATTTCTCTCATCCCTCTGTTCTTCATTTAATCACGCCTGCCGGGGGACCGATACCCAGAAAGTAAGCCCCAGACCGAGAGGGCCGCGTCCCACGAGAGGACGGAGGCCCAGACCGAGGTGTGCGACGGAAATAAAAGTAATCCACGGGCCCCGCCGTCCATCTGCCAGCCAGCCATTGACTCCGTCGGCGCCCTGGCAGCCCGGCTCGGCCCGTTAGCCCCTCTAGTTAGACTGGCATTTAGACTGGCATACGCGGGAGCCAAAGGGTCCCCGGCTTGGCTCGCACCAAACCCGATGTGAAACAGTGGAGGAGCCCACAGGAGCGCACGGCGACACGCAGCAGCTGTCTCCTCCAATCGCGTCAGTCCGGCCTGATTTCATTCCATCTCGACAGGATTCAATTACATTTTATTAATTTTGGCACAGTGCGACTCCATAGAGTTCGATTCAATCTCCAGCAATGCAATTTAACGAGATGCAATCAGATTCACTTGAATTGAATGCATTTCTTTTTTAAATATAATCTCTTCCTGCCTCTGAATAAATCCTCCCTGCTCGAGCTCTCCTTCCCAATTTCCCCCCTTTTCTGGGATCCAGAACACAGAATACCGAACTCTTCCCGCGAGAGGACCCCGGCTGCTCAGTGCATCGGCGGTGTCTTGGCTTCTGGTCGGCAGAGACCCCCCCCCCCCCCCCCCCGGGGAGAACATTAGTCACTTCCACGACAATAATGGGTAATTCGAGTGGAAATGGGTCGAGGATGGCGAGAGGGCATTATTGTACATGCTGCTCTTTTTTTTTTTCTTCTCCATCCATTGCGAAGAACTGACGGTTTCTCAAAAACCAAATGCCATCCCTCTTCTCAGTCCGCTGCTGCCCGAGTTACTTAAAAACCCCAAAAGCGTCGTTACAAGACAATACATCTTCCAGTAGGGATGAATATGTGTTCTCTTAATCGCTGATGCTAATCCTGTTAAGTGAGCTGATCTCTGCACAGCGTGCACTCGCTGCCTCGTGAGCTACCCTTGAGCAAGGCAGCGCATTTATTCCAAGGTACTGCACCGAGGTCAACCTCTGACCCTCCTAATGAAGTGGTTCTTTTCATGGATGAGAGTCTCTGTAGTCATTTTGTGGCTTTTTTGTAGTCTCTTGGTTTGCATTTCGAGTCTCTTTGAAGTCGTTTTGAATCTCTGAGGTCATTTTGAGAGTCTATGTCGGTTTCTTGGGGTTGCATTTTGGGTCTTGGTGGTCAATTTGAGTTTCTCTGTGTCTTTTTCAAGTACCTTTGTGGTTTTATTTTGGCTCTTTCTGGTCATTTTAAGTCACTTCATGGACGTTCCTGTCTCCATGTGGTCAATCTGTGTTCTTTTCAAGTCTCTTTCTGGTCATTTTAATCCCTTCCGCGTTGTATTTTGTCTCTTTGTGGTCATTTTGCATCTTTTTCATTGTTTAATAGACGTTCCACTTCAAACAGAGGTTATGGTCCAGTAATTCAGTAATCCATATACGGTTATATACGTATCCAGTTGTCATATTACATATTTACATATGTACATGACATGTATTCTCTGCATTTAACCCATCCTAAGGAGCAGTGAGCTGCTGTGAAGCACTCGGGGAACCACTGATGATTCAGTATCTTGCTCAAGGACACTTGGACATGCGAACTATGGGGAGACCGGGGATCGAACCGGCTACCACTCACCCCATGAGTTACATAAATTATATAGTAATATAAGAAGACTATACATGAACTGGAGCTGCTGAAACCACAGCCTACTCCTTCACGATTAAACAGATCTAAAGTCTTTGAGATGGGAGGCGTTAGAAAACTATACGTTGTGTTTTATCTCAACACGTCTGATCTAACAACCCGGCGGACCAGGTGCTTGGCAGGGCTTCTCTCATACATCCAGGTGTTGAGGAGCATGCCGTGTACAAATCCAACGCTCGGGCCCCGAACTCGGCGGATTGAGCGCTAAAGGGCACACATGAGAAATCAAAAGCTTGCAGGCAAATAAATAGCATATCCATAACACCGAGATTGCCCTTTGTACAATGCAGGGGCCTGCTGACTCCAGTCGTTCCTTAAATTGATTTCTCATACGCCGCTGCCTCGAGGGGGCGATTCCATTTTCATACATACACTGGCTTCTCCATATGTAGGCTCTCCGTCCTAGTCTATTAATCAAATAATGCAATCAATTTCACCTTGCAGGACCAGGACACGGGCCATTTCTTTTGTGAACAGCTTTTGCGTGTCTTTAATGGGAGTTTGTGACCGGTTGTTGAACGGCGTTAAGAATTCTATGCGGCATTGTCAAGAGATTTTTGCAACGGAAAAGAAACGCTCCCCTGCAAAAACGAGTGGCGTGGCGTGCACGTTTTGGGAAGCGTGTGCGTTCACGCGTCTACAAACCAGAAGTACGGGATGTAGGCAAACCTTGAACGCCTGCTTAAGCCGGGCTCAGGGTGCGATGAGACACACTTAAGCGCGGGAGCATAAATCTTTAAAACCCCGAGCCGCTGACATTTTCCCCCCAGAGATCCAGAGAAATATCTTAATTACGCCACTTAACGTCACATTGGCAAGTTCCCGGGTGAGCCCAAGCAAGCATATAATTCATTGTACTGAGCATCAGTAAAAGCCAAATACATAAACCTTGGAGGATGCAGGGGAGACGGGGAGCTGGGACTTCAAAAAGGACTTTCCTCCAGGAGCCAGAGAGGGTAGAACACAGGATCTCTGCAGAGCTAAGTGGGCACCAGTAAAACCCTCTGACTGGTTTCCAGTCCATTCGCTGGTTCAGCATTCTCTCCAAGGCCCGACAGCGAGCGCTGAGCATCCTCCAGTACGTACCCCTTCAGCTCAGAACCCTTGTTAGTCCCATTACAGCAGGTTCACTGTCTAATAGGTCAATATGTGTGGACTTTGCTATCATGAAAAACATGATATGAATGTAAATTGGTTGGCCGGGGTGATGTAACACCACTGCAACAAAGGGAGAGTAACAAAGCAATGAATATTCCAGTTAGGGCTTACGGACAGAGTCTCTTTGTTTTACCTCGGTGGGATTAAGTAATAATAAATGGAAATGCAAGTCGCTGACGCTCTGGGTGTAGCATCCTTCTCATCTTCCTCTTCATCACAACAGCCGTTTTCTAGCACTTGTATTGATTGGAATGGTGGAAACATGAACCGCCAATAGAGTAAAAGTCCTTGAATCTGGGCCTCAGCGGCGCAAAGCATCTTAATTTATATGCTTAAAATATATTATATTGATGGGCTGCTGCTGGTTTCATGCCACAAACAACTAAAACAAACAAACCATGTGGACTTTGATCCCAGGAGGATGACAGCTGCCGGTTTATAGTTTAATTCACATGCAACTTCCCTCAGAAGAAGTTAAAATCCTGCATTTGTGGCGTCGGGGGGACCTGGTATTAAAATTCATGGTCATTTCTACAGCTCCTCGAGCGGAGGGCTATGTGAAGCCCACTGACACATGTATCTATGATTCTCTACTTTTGCTTGAGGACCCTTTGAAGTCTCCTCAGAGACCCCCTCACCTCCCCTCCACCACCCACTGCCAGGAGGAGCTCCAGCAAAGCAGTCCGAGTGAAGACCAGTGGCTTGTGGCTTCACTCCTGGCACCACTTTGCAGCGCTCTACCCCCACCTGCCGTTGTGCGCCAGGAACCCAGTGTGGCCACGCTGCAAAATAAAAAAAAATTAAAAAAAATGTCCATCCAAAAACTCTTGAGACCTTTTTGTTTTCTTCCATCAAGTGGACAAATCTCGAATCCTCGATTCAAATTAACTTGAAAACCTCGGAGGCGCGCGCGTGGACCCTGAACGCGACACGGTGGTCTCGTCCTGCCTGCGGACCTTTTGTCGCCTCCTCCAGAAATGGATAACTGGTGAATGTGAAGCTACAGGAGGAGTGCACGCCGGGCTCGCGTGCACGCGCCTCGCTGACCAGGACGCATTAGGAAGCATACACAAGGAGAAGGCCAGGGGCGACTGTGTACGCGCTTTCAATCTGTGCCCTTCCAGCAGCGCTCACTCAGGTAACATCTTCATTTCCCTGGGCGCGTGCACACACACACGCACACACACACACACAGGCGCGCGCTGATCCATCCGGATTAGGTGCGCCACGCACTTGAAGCCCAATTAACGCAGAAGGGTCCCTCTGCTGTCACTGACGCGGCTCGTATTCCCAAACTTTCCCGTGGCCGCGTCGTGGGCTCGAGCCCGGTGTTCTCACGCGCAGCCTGCGCACGAGATGCAGACACCGGAGGATGCCTCACCGTGAGAATACAGTGTTATTATAACACAGATAGTGGACTTGGGAGCGGGAGGAAGCGAGAGAGGCGGTGGTCCAAGCATATGGAATAGAGATGCTCCATGTATGACAGTCCATGATGACAGTGAAGTTGTTTTTTTTTACAATTAAAGCATCTCTGTGCAACACACCACAACGCAGCACCCCAAATGCTGCTTTTAAAAGAGGAAATAATACAGAAATAAACGAACAACGAAGGTAAGCCATGTCAGAGGATGAAGAAAACTGTTTTCTGTTTGGTCCGGGGAGCGCATCTCACTACAGCTCACCCACTCCAGGATGAAAAAAAAGGACCCCATCATAATCCCCCTTTTCAGTAAGGAAGCATTCTGGCCCCTGCGAGACGTGCTCCAACTACAAAACAACGTCCAGTTAAACAATCCAGCCCTCTCTCTCCCTCTCTCCCCCCCCCCCCTCCTCCCTCCCTCCCTCACCCTCTCTCTGCCTGCTGCGGATCACGATGGCAAAACGCACTCAACTTGTCCACGAAGTCACCAAGCTCAAAGGGGCTTCCACGCACCCACGCGCGCGCGTCCCTACCTTGGCTGCCGCAGACGAGCACCCCGAGGAGATGGACGAGTTTGAGCATCATTTTCGGGGCAGGCTTCGGGCTCCCGGACGCTGCTTGCAGCTGCTGTAAAAAACGACAAGGGCGACACACAAGCGCGGCTCCGTTCATCCGCCGTCTTGGGCTCCGCTGGCGACTGATCTGCCTCAGCTCCCCTTCCTTTCCCTTCCTTCCTATGCGCGCGCTCCCGCTCGCCGCTCGTCCACAGCGCTTGCTCTGCGCTGAAGACCCACACACACACACACACTCCAGCAGCAGCAGCATCCCTTCTCTCCAAGCTCATGGCTGTCGATGGAAAAGAGACAAGAAAGCAAATTAAGACTTGTTTGTTCATGTTGGATTGTGACGCGTGAGATATTAAGGGACATAAAATGTGAAATGTTTATTTATGTAGCTCTCTCGGCTATCTATTTGGGGGCCCCCCTTGATTCCACCTCCAGTTGTATGGAGGACATCCAGTGCACATAAGTAAGACAAATGTTGCCCTGTGAGAATAATGCAGGAAACAATAAACATTTGCATATTCCTCTCCTAAACTGACTAAACACTCGTAAGTGCACACATCTGTCTACTTCACAGATGTGTTGCCAAAGAGCTTCTTACCGCCTGACCTTCTGTTTACCGCCGCACGCCATTTTTAAATCAGTCAAATGAACTATAGAGGGAAAGTGTAGGTCTCTGTGTATCTCCATTGATAAACTCTGTGTAAACGGCCCTGGACGTTTTATTCTGACTTAATTATATGTTATTGTATATTTTGTCCATTCAGTAAATCCACATTGTTGGCAGAACAGTCTGTACTTGCTTAGTATTGATAATCATAAGAATTCATGCGTCCAACATTTCCAAAGCTTGCTGTATAGCACGTCAACCTGTTATGTTTAAGCCCCGCCCTTTTCCAGCTGGTTCAAGCAACATTTTGAACATTTAAACTGAACGTTTAGCTCAACATTTTGATCCCCGTCGTCCTCCTTCTCGGCTCCAGCTGCAGATCCGGAGCCAACGTTTGTACTGGTATCGCTGGGATAATTTGGCCCTGCTCTCTGCTGCCAGTACCTTCAGACGCACCAGGCTGTGGGCGTTCACTGACAATAGAGCTAAATGAATAATATGTGGGTTTTTTTTATTTGGCTGCATCCGCCTCATAGGACTGCAACCTCTTCTCGGCTTTTCAGCACCACGTTTGTATTTTTCTCCCCTCTTTTCGTTTGTCCATCTTTGCGCCACCGCTATTTCTCCAAATGTGGAGATGGGAAGGGGGCGGGGCTTAAATTGGGATGGACTGCACCAAAAGTAACTGGCTGGTAAATCAGCAATGAAACATCCATAAGAGAGCAGATGTACAGAACACAACTCTGAACAGCAACTATTAGTTTGTTGAGCAACAACCGAAAGAATATTAATACTGATTCCATCTCAAATGATTAGCAAGTCAGTCTTTCAATCAGAGGGTTGGTGGTTCAAACCCCGGCTCAGCCAGTCCATGTCGTTGTGTCCTTGAGCAAGACACTTAACCCTAATTGCTCACCGTTGCTGTGTCTACGGTCTACTGTATAGCATGTAAGTCACTTTGGATAAAAGCGTCAGCTAAATGAAATGTAATGTAATGTAATAAAAATGACTTATTAACATACGCGGATGTGTGAAGGCAGCAATTATCACCTCGCACGGAGTCCCAATGAGACCTTTTTAGTCTGCAGGCGTCACTGCTGCAAACAAATGCAGTGAAACAGCATTGATCCTGGATATTGAATTCTAAGGAGTCCAAAGTTGGGAGTGTTCAGAGTGGATTTATTAAGTGGTGGAGATGGAAAAAAGCCTCCTTTTGAGTAAATCCCGGTCCAAATTGTGTCAAAATCCTTCATTGAAGCCTGCAGGTTTCTTCATGTTACATCGCTGGGCGGACTTCAATCCAAAAGGTCTCTCTCCGGGTTTCGGTTTCAGGGACAACAACATCTATTTTGCCGGCCCGTGACCCGTACCGCTGAGCTCCTGACGGACACATGTCAGACCGAGGCTGCGAATCCCAGCGGCCGCCTGACAGACTGACGCAACGCTGGAAGATAAGCAGGAGTCGCAAGCGGCCTCACAGCCATCCGGAGGTGAGTTGTTGGCTCCAAGGATTTCGATTCGGTGCAATTTGTGTCAAACTGTGGACGTGGAGACTGAAGGTGTGAAAACTGAGAGCAACAATCATATCTCAGGTCGGTCTGGAAAGGAGATTTGTATTTTCTGCCTGACAATAGAGGGAATTCAGCCGAACATGAATATCTCTAATTGTGACCGTTAATTGTCGCTTCTGACTTCAGAGTATGGCTTTTTTTTTTCTTCTCTCATTCAGCTTGCATTAGGAGCCGTTTAATATTTCTACAGATTATTCTTTGATGAAAGGTGCCATCATTACAGAAAAGAAAATGAGTTCTCAGAAGACGATGAATTCCACATCAGTTCTTCGGGTGATGAAGTGCTCTCCCGGCGGCACGTTTACGGTTTTAACTGTTTCAACAACGTGGCTCCTCCAGTCGGTGAAATAGCAAAGTTCGAGTTCTTTTCTGTCGGGCAATGCAAAACGTCTACCTGCCCTTTAAGAGGATGGCAGAGGTGCAAAAAGGGACCTTGTAATGCAGAATTACGGTTAAAAAAAAAGAGGCATTTAACAAAAAAACGACACAAAAAAAGATTGTTCAAAGAAAACTTTCGGCTCCCGGGCCCAAATGTTTGTTCAGGTCTGATTTACATCTTCCATCCTGGTTCATGTCCGTTTTTCTTTTGGTCCAAAGAAGCAGCACTTTACATTTACATTCAATTAAGCTATATAAAGCACCACTTACTGCAACATTCATGCCATCATCGCGACGATCAAAAGGCATCAGCGTGCGTCCATGAGGATGTGAACGCACCACGCTCTCAGAGCGGTAAGTGCACGTTCATCCGCATAGAAACTATAATTTGCATCACTGCATTGCTGTAAAAAGGCACATTTTGCACTTGCTTTCAATGGGTAAGAACATAATAACGGCTGTCAGAGGGGGTCCAACTGTATTTAAGAGGCAACAGCTCACTGGTACAAACCCGCCACTTCACTGTTGCGCGCTATTGCGTCATGCCGCTTCCTTTGTGCTCGGGAAAAGAAAAAAAAGTGGAAAAACCCGTGGCCCCCGTCTTGAAGTCGGGCCGCCAGCGATCGCCCCGTCATCGCCGCCGTCCCCCGAGTTAAATGGCTGCATTGAGGAGCCGCGTGCACAGATCATGCTTTGCTGTGGTCCGTGTGAAGCAGCAACGTGTCGACGCGTCATCCCGCCGATCGGCGACGAAGACGTGCCGCCGCTCCGAGTTCGATCGGAGGCGCGGAGCTTTCGTCTCGGGGCCTTGAACGCGTCTGACCTGCGATTATGATTATGAAAGGAAACGCCGTGTGGGCCTCAATGCGTGGGGGGCAAACGGCTTCCATGAGTAACCTGCTTACTCACTAATGTTGCGTCTGTGTTCACCATGACCTCTGCAAACGCATCTGTTAGGATTTACTCTGTCGTATTTCTACCTCTTAGCACAACAGGCACAAGTTAAGTTATTGAGGCTGAAACATTTTCGGGAGACTTGTCCTTCACAGGACAAGGCTCACATGTCCCAGTAATGGTTGGACCAAAGAACAAGTTCATAGCTCCATTATTTATGTTTTTAATCATGTTTTATTGACGATTTCACTAATTTTTCACCCGATTTTGAGCCTTTTTTTAACGGTCCCCCCATGATACCTGTTTTTTGTTTTATGAGAAGTTCTATAGATTAAAATAAAAGAAGAGTACTTCAATTGGCCTTGTGTTGTTGTATTTTAATATATTTTGATGAGAAGTATATTTTATCAGGTACATTATATCGGGTTAAAGGGACAGTTCACCCCAAAGGCTAAAATACATATTTTTCCTCTCACCTGTAGTGCTATTCATCAACAATTTCCTCCAATTTAATGGGACTCTATGGCACTCTGCTTAGATACAATTTGAAAAACTCCAGAGATCATAACTCGGATACTCAAGATGATCCACAGACCTTGTTGTGTTGAGTTGTTGAGTGTATTTACATTTGCTGAGATCATGACTGATTGATAAACAGGATGGTTTAATATCTGCAAACATAATTCACAACGTCGGTGACATTCAAGCCAAATTGCAATGTTTAATCTGGTTTATTAATATCTTACTTCCTCCTGTTGGGAGACCTTAAAAAAGTCATATAAAGAAGAATATGACATGTCTATCCTCAATGATCCGGCTCTTTTATGAGCATATGCTGTAAACATACAAGTCAAACAACATTTTATTTCTCCTGGGATTGAACACATGTAAAATATTGACCTGTAATATGGAGGCACGGCACACCCCTTTGTTTCTGCCTCTCAAAATATATTAACATTTTTCTCATCTCTACACAAAAGAAAAAAAATAATTATTTATATATTCGTCCTAAAGTGAGCAGTCAGCTGGTGCACGTCAAAACATGAGCTCCCCCGATAATATGTTGCATGGAAGTAAAGCGTCACACTTTCATGGGACAAATAGAGTTATGCACATCATTGCCTAAAGTGTTCTTTTCCTCTCAAGTGAGAGGAAAACATTGTGTGTTTGGTGGAATTGAGGCGCTCTGAAAAACAAGTAAAAAAAAAACTAAAAAAAACGCTTGCCTCAGCAACTTCTCAAACACAAAACACACTTAATATTCAGCGCGAGAAAAAGCGGGATTATTATGATTAATGTGGCGCACAAATGCTTTTCAGCAAACGACAGCGAGCGGAGCGACTGGAACAATGTTGATTCAGAAAAATTACACATGCTTAGAGTTGTGTGTACAGTAAATGGACCAAAGTGATGTAGACTTAGATAAATTGAATGTCTGTCAGGAGAAGGGTTTACCAGATGGTCCTCCCCTCAGCATGAAATATTAACAAAGTACTCTCTGAATGTGTGTGTTCACAGGTTGGTTGCCCTTTAAGTGTGTGTCCTGTGACCTTTGCTGTGATTTCCACCTACTTGCCAAACATCACAACACTAGATCTGCAAAACAAATACCCGTCCTCGAGGGAATTCAGACGGAACTGGTTGAAATCTCTCCGATCTGAGAATAGTCCCATATACTAGGATTTTTTTTTCACATCAAAATGTGAAAGAGAGCCGTTGGACGCCGGGGACCCAGGTTCACGTCCCACATGGGACGGTAGGAAATGGGGGAAAAAACAACAAGAAGCATGCATCAAATATGCATCATCCATCCATCCATTCATTATCAGCCGCTTACCCGGGGTCGGGTCTCGGTGGCAGCAGGCCCAGCAGGCCGACCCCGGCTTCCCTCTCACCCGCAACATCGTCTATCTAATTCTAGGGGGACCCCGAGGCGTTCCCAGACCAGCTGGGAGATATAATCCCTCCAGCGTGTCCTGGGTCTCCCATATGAGGCACAAATAAAAAAAACACGTTTATGAGATCAAGAAAGCAAACAAATGAGAGCACGTCTTTAAATTCAACGTGCGAGTGTGACCGAAAGGCCAAAGGACATCCTCCTGACTCAGCACATAACGTGGACAGCGAAACAGAGGAATCACCGGTGGTGAAAGTCACCGGCGGCAGAGACATCACCCGTTCACACGCCGCCGCATGCTCCCGCTGGTATCTTGGAGTCGACTCCGTTTCCTCAACATTTCTAACCACATAAATCAATTACAAATCCCTCTGCTGACTGTGTTTGGACAGTCTGTGAGCGCCGCCTGCTGCAAACAGGAGCCGGCGGTGGCTTTCCTCTCTCGTTGTGCGACTGTTTGCAGCAGAGAGCTTTTTGGTTGGTTAATAGTTCCCTTTCTACTTTTTTTTTTTTAAATGAGGCAGTGGGGAAGATGGACTCCCAGTGGATCTGCGTCTTCTAATCAGCCTGATTTAGATCTGCCAAATTTGAGCGAAAAATAAAAAATTTGATGGAGGTATTTTTCAACCTGCTTCTTATTCTCATATTTGCACCCATTCTGACTATTTATTGCAATATTTTCTCTTATTTCTGCAGAAACTTTTTCACTGGAAAATGCAACTGAAGCTATGAAAGACAACTCTAACACATTAATGTGTAATAATAGAGCATCATGTCTTTCATCCATTATTTAATGAAGCATGTTGGAGTGATTTGTTGCTGAGTAACAGTGTTAATGAAAAGCAGCTTTTTCTTTATCACAGTATAAAACATTAAATATCAAACATTTCCCTCTCAGCATTATTGGTGCTTCATGTCAGAACGATAAAAAAAAACATGGAGATATTCTCTGTGTTCATGGCAAGTTTGTATGAATGAACAATAAATCTATCTCATCTAATCACAATGCATCGCTGGAAACAAATGTTGCACTGAATATTAATATCCCACTTGACCTTTAGTCTGCCCAGCAAGTAAGCAAGCTTGTTGCTGCACAATATCTCTGCACAGCAACAAGCATTGTCCTTTTTTCCACATTTTTTAAAGGACCTTGGGCACTTAAATTCTCCATAAAATTGTGGAAACCATTAATTCTCAGATTGGAAGCCTTCAATTTGTACATTCAATATTAATTTTGTCAAGCAAGGCCATTAAGCACTCATCATTCTTTGAAAAGTACACGACAGGTGACAAAGGCGGAAAATCTCATTGTGAAGGAGAGCCTTTCATTCTCACGTTATTAGACAGTTCTGTAAGACAGTAGCGGGAAAGATGATTTGCAGCTTTAGTCGAAAGCGTCACTTAAACCCATCAAACGTCCATTAGACGTCATTTTTAATCTCGCTCCATTGATCCAGAGTGCCACAGATCAACAATTCTATCACAGTGAGATGAAAAGGGTTGATACCTGACAGGTCGTGTGCTGGAAAATTAATTACAAATATTCTTTTCTCGCAGGACAAAAGATAAAAATGTAAATCCGCTCAATATGTCTGAAGACGGAGGATCTTTGTCAGACTGAACTATTGTCTTCACAAGTTTGTACCATTCTGCAGAACTATTTATTCCTGCAGGAAAACCATAGACACACAAGGTCATATTCTACTCCAAGCATATGCTCTATATCAGGGGTGCCCACACTTTTTTGGCTTGCGAGCTACTTTTAAATTGACCTAGTCAAAAAGATCTACATTAATAATGCTAAAAAAGATCTACATTAATAATGCTAAATATCTATCTATATAGATATATATCTATATAGATATATATTAATAAATAGCATTATTAATGTATAAATATACAGAGTATACTTTATATTTACAATATTGGCGTACCTTGCATAACTGCATAAACCTTTATGACAATATAATTCTGTACATTTTTGGTCATTACATTTTACTCTGATGACTTGCACTGAATAGAAACAGCCAGGGTTATGCTGCGTTCACACTGAATGCGGCACGTATTATTCGCGAGTAGATTACATGCAAAGTCAATGCACAGACGCGAATGACGCGAATAACTTGGCCGAAAGATTTGCGTAGTGAAAGCCAACCAGCGTTGAGAAGCTCCGCATCATCACTGCCGTCCTGCCGGTGCTGAATCAAACTGCTGCTGGTCCGCCTGAAGCAGCGCTGGAAGCAGCCGTCATTCAGACGCTGTTGTGCGGCTACAGATGATATTATGGACAAGGGGCGTCTGATGGTCCGACGTTTGAGGGATTTCCACAATAACTATAAAGCAGAACTAGTGGTTAGTTCAATGGTACCATTTTTACGGAGATAAGCCACGGAGATATCCCTGCCCCCTTTCAACCGCGAGTAAAGCGAATGGCGCAAATTAACCACATAAAGTTGAGTAAACTCACGGGAGTAGCGAAGCGCAAATAATGCATTCAAGCGTCCGACCATGCGGGCGCACCGTCCGTGGTGATGGACATTGATTTACACAAATGCCGTAGGGAGGATACTTTTTTTTTTTTTTTTTTTTTTTTTAAATGGCATGCGATCTACCCGCACTACCCTGGCGATCGACTGGTCGATCGCGATCGACGTATTGGGCACCCCTGCTCTATATGTTCCACTATTAAACTCATGTCTTTATAGTGTGTAAAGGGTCATTTTTTATTAATTCAACACCACAGTAAGACTTTTAAGATGTCTGGATCTTCTCATCATTTATGTAGCGCTTTAGAATACGTGATAAAACCAGGTTATCACCTCGAGTCAAGCACATATATTGTATAAGTTGAACCTTTTTTTCTGATGAACCGACTCATCCTCACCAGACAGGAGAACGTCAAAGTTAGCAACGAGCTAGCGAAGCATTTAGCAGTTTATTAACCAGATATATCCCCTATTAGCTGGTAGAGACCAAAAGAGAGCTTAGAGATTGAATATTGGTCTCCATAAGGTGGACATCAAATGGAAAATGATGCTATTTAAGTACCTGCTTGCTAACACGCCACATCAACTTTATAAGGGTGACAATCAATGTTATAATCAAAGTCAATGTTGTGTTAACAGCTGGCTCGACGTTTCCGGAGTGGCTCGAAAAAAACAAAACATTATTGCTGCTGTAAAGTGAGGCGAGATTTATGACTTGACAGGACGGTCAGGGACCGTGGGAGGGAAATATGTTTGTTTTCACCTATTTGTGCAAAATGAGGTCATCGTTAAAGTGGTTTTCCAGGAACTGACAGTTTCCCTCAAAATGAAAGTGTCCGTTTCCCGGGGTCCGTAATGACTCAGCGTGATTTATGTCGGCCTACATACTTCACAATTAAAAAAAGTTGGTACACCCTCCATCGATCACACGGGTATTACATCTGTAAGACATGCAATAACAATAGCATCGCTGCAGCGATGGCGGCCTGCATGTTGCTGTTTTTATGAAGCGTTGACCTTTCCCGGCTGTGTGAGCATCCTTGCAGCAGGAGTGTGCAGGCAGCGGGGTGGATGTGAGGGGGTTAGGTGAGATTGTGGAGGGGAGTCTTGCAGAAAGTAATCCCCCAGCGGCACGCCAAGCGAGCCTCTCCGTGGTCAGAGGCTTTCGTCATCCCGCTCATTAATGCCCCCCATCTCCCCTGCTCTCTGCTTCAAATTGCCTTCCCAGCCTCATACCGCACCGGGGGCCAGAGGGTCAACAGATTATCTTCTTAATCCCGTTAATCCGTCCTCACATCAGTCCGGGATGATTCCCACCATAATTGTATTCGCTGCCGCCTCAATTAGAAAGAGGCAGGGGTCTGCGGAAATGAGGTGGGGATGAAACACCACGACGGATCAGCGGGCGAGGACGCACAACCGAAGAGGAGCGAACCGGAGTTCAAGTCTGAGGAGAGCGGTCGGGGGGGGGGGTATGGCGGGTGACACCCAGCCGACAGGAGCTCAGCGAGGTGGAATGGCGACCGCCGTCTACGGTGGCCCGGGATGACGGCACGCGGTTGAAGGACTCGCGCGTCCGACTGGGCCAAAAGATTTAAAGTTGAAGATATGACATGCGTGAGAGATAATATGGAAAGGCCACGAGTTCACAGTACATGAGCGTCTTCTCCTATTATCCACGTCAGTGTGAGGAGTCGAAGGTTAACCGCTCCTAACGAGTGGACATCGTGTTAATTAGCCGATCTATTAGCGTCCTGTCAGATTAGGCTCAGCCGACACGAGGCGCGGTCAAAGGGCGGGAGGCTGAGAAAGTCGGAGAGCGGTTCCAGCCCTTGGAGAACTTTCTATTCCTAATGGCTCCGCACTGTGCCGCAAATGTCTTCAAGCTGGGAGTGATGTTATAGGTAATGGCCGGGAACTAAAGACGTCTAAAGAATGCGCTGCAACACACTGAAGAGGCACTTAAAGGTTTGATTGTACCTGCAGTTTTTATTCAGCTTCAACCGGAGGAAACAGTTGTGTTTTGTGTTTGCTTTATTTGAGTGCACAGGGTTTGATTACAAGATAATGAGTGCTTTTATAGAAACATAAATAGTCACCAGCCGATAGGTCCGGACTCCGTCACGAAGCTTTATGGATTCATCCATTCACCCATCTGTTAGTTGCGTAAGGAATGTACCCTCGATGCCCTTTTCCTCACCTCCTCCCTTCAGCTCCTTCTGTGGGATCCCGAGGCAATCCCAAACCAAATGGGATATAACATCCCTTCATCCTGTTCCGGGCCCTCCTTTGGGTCTCCTCCCAGTTGGACATACTGTGCGTCAATCGGCTTTTTTCAATGCAAATGAGCTCCTTCAACTCGTCACCCTGTGAAACTGCTTTTCTTTAACATATCTACTGAAATAACCGAGTACCAAGTAGTATTGAAACCTCTCCAGACTCCAGTGACTCTCCAGTCACTTTAAGGGTACTGATATCTTCATTTCTTAAACGATTTCCTGGTCAAAGGCAAAGGTAGAAGGTCAATCAACTCCTCACCAAACATGCTGCCTGTTGACCTCAAGATACAGCTTCACCTGGGGGAGCAACTCACCCCCAAACAAAGGGAACAATCCAGCTGCTTCATTCCTGGCTGCAGACTGGCCCCCGAAGCAAAGCCACGGATCGATTAGGCCACTAGAAGTACATCATCTGCTACCCTGACGGTCCCCGACTGTCCACCCCTCGGCTGCACCTCCAGACTCCGTCCAGGAGAAATCACAAACAGATTAAGTCACAACGAGCCGCCTTGGCGGAGTCCAACATGCACTGTGAACTGGCTTTTGGCAGGCACTATGCACTGTGCACTTGCCTGTATTGCCGGTGAGAGCAGATAAGAGCACAAAGAAGAAATTGCCGCGTATGACAAGCGATCCAGACTTCAATTGGCCCCCACTTAATTCTCCCGGGCCCGGCCCTTTCAGACGTGAGGAATTGCTGCCGAGGAGATGTCAGCGTTCGTCTCCTCCCCGTGAAAACCTGGCGTTTTGTGGACTTATTTGTACGACAGTGGATGTACAGTTTGTCCAGTACAAACCAGAAGAGCTTGAATTGCATTCTGGCTCTTGACAAACTGCAGCACAGCACACAGAGGACTGAGACCTGCACCGTCAGACCTTTCAGTGCGCTTGTTTATTTGTTTTCAATGACCTATGCTGCACAAACAAACTGCACTAAAGGAGTAAATGGTCCATTCCAGCCGTCTGAAAACTGCGCAAACATGCCCGATGCGAAGGTACACACACAATTCCTCCAGCGTGTGGACAAAATGTAAGATATTGAGGTTTTAAATGCGAAAATGTAATTGCAACTATTACAGAAACTTTTTTTATTACCATATGCAGAAGTAATTTCCGCACCGACAGTTATTTTCAGATTGTTCCAAGAATTTAATTTCGCGAAAACCCTGCATGGGTCGACTCAGTCGCATTACAATTCCCACCCAGATAGACACCTTGTGTATTTCAGATTTTTCATCTAAGCAGAATACACTCCTCACCTTATAAAAACCATTGCAATTTCCATCTTGGTGATTGTCTCTGCTGCTGTATTGTTTAAATCCATTTCACAGCTTACACATAGCCGAATACAGTATATTTGATTATGTTATCGAATGCAGGAACTTCGTGATTATATCCAGAGTGTGTAGTGCCCAGGGGCCCCACTTATCCAGGATGCTCCACTGGCATTAATATGGTGCTTGATATAACCAGGGTTCAGTGCTCTGCTTCAGGTGTACTGTACTCACTGTAATTTTGGCCTCTTTGGACAAAAAAGGATTTTAAAAAAAAACGAGCACCAAAACACCACAATCTCTCACACGTTTTGCTTTCGGGGAATGAAAACAAAAATGTCTGGCAGGAAATAGATCTGGGTGACAGCGAAGGTGCGGGTGTCATCCTTGTGAATGGATTACCCCCTTCAATCTGTCTGACCTTCAGTGTCACCCTGTCGGCTGGTGTGAAGTCGAGCCCGGGTGACCTTTTGGATTTTTTTATTTTTTCTCACAGGACTCCTGGCCCACCGACGTAACTCTTATCTTTCTCTGGGGCTGATAATGCCTTTCCTCCACACACTCATCTTGATGTGGAAAAGTCAGCTTTCCTCATATCGCTAGATGCAGTGGGAAAGATTATGACTTGGCAGGTGTGCGTTTGTGTGTGTGCGTGTGTGTGCGTGTGTGTTTAGAGCAGTAACCTGAGTGACTGTGAAAGACGGCGAAGAGAAAGAACATAAAAGTGGTTAAATTGCCAGAGTGGAATAGTGGCCCCTCGTTTTTTTTTTTTTGTAAAGCTTTTACATTTGAATCAAAGTGCAATAATGACCGCGCATACTCTCAAGGCAGGTTTTCTTCAAGGAAAAAAAAAGATGAAAATGAAAAACACATTTTGCATCCATGTCGCCACATTTGTCGAATGTAGTCAAATGAAGAGCACCTCGGAAAACGACATCAATATTAAAAAACACATCCCTCAAATGAGAAACTATGAATATTTAAAAAAAGTAGCAGCATCTTGGGGCGACTGTGGCTCAGTGGTTAGCAGGTCCGATGGTGGTTCGATGCCCGGCTCCGCTAGTCCATGTCGATGTGCCCTTGAGCAAGACACTTAACCCTAATTGCTCACCTAATTGTGTCTATGGTCTTTGGATAAAAATGATGTCATAATTAGAACAGAGGTTTGATGATAGGTTGTTTATGTTCTGCATCTCGTGACACACTGTACTCGGCGTGGCCTCCTTTCTGAGGCTGTTCCTCACAGTACACGGCGTTCCCGAGAGCCGGGAACACGCAGCGACAGCAGCCTGTACAGTGATGGCGGCCGGCGATAACTCCCCCTTTATGTGTCACATAATCGGCCTCTCGTCGGCGGGCGCAGGACAGCCGTGCAGGACCACATTTAGCAGCCGTCGCCGCTTCCCTCCTTGCGTTGCGCGTCCATTCAGTCTATTTAGCTGCTCGGATGTGAATGACCCGTTTGACTTGAGCTCAAAAGAATATCTGCTCAGCTGTTTTGCGACAGGAAGTGCCGAGCAGGGCCGATGGGGCGTTCAGGTGACTTCTCTATGTCACCAGCAGGAGCACGGATCAATTCCCTGAACTGGGAAATCGTAACGATTACATGGAGGAAGAACACAAAGCTCCTGCCAGAGCTCATTTGGAGCTAAATGAAAAGGTTTAGAGAGAATCTTGATTGATTTTGTTTAAATACCGATCAGTCTGGAGTTTAATGAACAGCCGACAAAAACAGGCTGGTCTTTGCCCACGAGCGGCACTGCAACAACACGGTATTATGGATCGTGATATGGAGGGATTTAACAATATCTCATGTTCAACAATACTGGCCTATGAACGTGAAACTGCACAGGACAAAGTATTATAAGTGCAGACATTATGACAACAAAAAAAGTAGGAAAATTCTGTATTGCAAAGTATTTCCATTAAATGTATTGCAATGCAATGAAGTGGACCATTTGACATTTGCTTTAATATGTTAAAATGATGTCATAGAATGTTAAAACAACTATTAAAATGTACACAAAGTTCAGAAATAAATAAATAAAACGTATTACATAAAATAGTTGTTTATTAAATGACATCTTGGTTTTTCAGAGAAGAAAACGAAAACACAGCTTAGCAGACCGACTCCAGAGGAATATGATGACGTTAAGCTGCCAATAAATCCCATACTTAATTAAATTGTAAATTACTTCATTATATTAAAAGACAAACTCATTTTAATTCCCAGTTCTCGTTACGGCAGTGTTTATTGGTCCAAAATAATATTAAAAAAGGCCATAAAACTAAATGTACGTAAGTCCTCTCTGTTGCTGCAACAAACAATATTCACAAGCAACAATCTCAATAATAGAAAACATCCCTGGAGTCACCAGACTCGACGCTTACATCGGGCGAATTAGCAGCAACATCGTTTTCCTTCTGCTACCTGACACAAATTACTATTATCTTCCGCTCGGTGCCGGGTATAGAAATACATATTTCACAACAACAATATATTCTTTCTTCTAATCTGACGACTGTCTCCGGCTTCAGAACCGAGTGATTGAAAGTTGTTTTTTTCTTTTCTCTCTTTGAAGACACACACACACACAGATAAATGGCACGACTTGACACACACACACACACACACGTCAATCTTTTTCAGCTTTCAGAGTATTTTACTTCTCATGTTATTTTTGCATTTTGTCAGATTTCTTTTTTTCTCTCTTCTTCTTTGAGTTTGATCGATTTCATGAGGCCCATTTCTTCGTCTGAACTTCACAGAGGATTGTATCAACAGACCAATCAAAATGTTTGATTTTTCCTCCACTGGTTAGTGGGAAGGATGTGTGCATCTTCAACAAGGCTTTGGGCCTTGATCAACTTCTCTTTTTGGACTTTCAAAAAGATTTTCACAATAAAATTAACTGAGGAATGAAGCAATTTCTCCCAGCGTCACATCTTCACAGCTTTATATGCGACATAACGATTCACCACAAGTAAGAAAGCATTCATCAAGATCAAGCATCATTACAAGTTGAATACGATGTATTATAACTCATCTGAACCACTGTTCATTTAAAACGCTATAGAGGTAGAGGTCAGTAATGTCAGGTTATTAAATCTATTCATCTCCAGATTCATACATTCATCTTCAATCCAGGCTCTTCTTTTCAACTCCATCACCAGACGGGAATATTGATTTATGTTTGTGATGCTCGGGAAAAAAGAAAAATGCTTCTTTTGTTATAGAAAGACGACCTTGGAGTGCATTCCTCTCCAGAACAATGACGGTAGATATATTTCTACAGGGTGGCTTCAGCACGTCGTACCGGTTGGTTTTGTTTAATCATACATTTATTTTTGAAAAGCCTTGAACAGTAAAAAGAAAAGGGGGGGGGGGGGGAGCACACGGAGAGAGGGAGCGTCGTACACAGCATTTCCCACAGCTATAAAAACCCCATGCAGCACTCTCAACATTGATTTACAACAGCCATCAATCAGCCCTCCCCGAGTCGGAGAAACTTTCACTCAGGCCTGACGTGAAATGATATTATTGCGGTCGGGCCCGGGCTGCCTCCGGGACCTGGATGCAGCCGGGCCCGTGGCCTCATCCTCCTCCAGCCCGGAGTCACATTACCTAAACGGGAGTGGCAACGGGACGGGGATAAAACACCGTGTACCGGGGGGAGCTGCCCCGCCTTCGCGACCTGCTTCTCGGGCCATCGATCTCACTCAGGAGCCTCCATACCGGCTCATGGATCTCCCTGATTGAATTCCTCCTGGTCCTAACGGATCTGCTGGCGTTAGCTCGCTCGCCGGCGGCAGTCGAGGCAGTTTTTGTTTTTTTTTACGCTATGAAAACTGATCGTGCTGACACTTTCTCCCTTGAATGAATATGTAACTCACAGCTAAGCTTAAACTCCTCTGGATTCATTTCGAGGATGCAGAAACTCTGAAGCCCCTCCCCCTTCCCCCACACTGCTTTGTGTCCACACATGTGTGTGCGCTCTTGTGCACTCTGACAGCTTCCGCCGGCCCGGCGTGATTTATCCCGCAGTAAAACGCTTGTTATGCAAAGCACTTATTAAAGCGTCAGCGGGGAGGATCGATAAACCATTCTTTACGACAACAGCTTAAGAAAACCTGGTCGCGGGGAGACGGCGTGCAGTGGTTTGCCGTGATGGACGGCGTCGCCCGGGTCAAAATTAATTTACTGATGTGAATGTGGGAAACGCCACGCCGATAAATTGGCGGGGAGAAACTATTATGAATCAGCTCGCCTGGCTGTCTGTAACCATAAATAATAAAAAAAACATCATTAGAGGCTTAGAAAAGAAACATCAATTATAACGATTATTGGCAATGGAGATCTATGGGAGTGTGGAGGTACAAGCAAAAGAGCTCATGGGACTCTAATGACTGCTAGCGCGGAGTATTTGTGAAGGATGTGTGTGAGCCGGGCACATAATTGTGTGTGTGTGTGTGTGTGTGTGTGTGTGTGTGTGTGTGTGTGTGTTTGCAGGGGAAGTGAAGAGGGTGAGAGCGGGCGATCGCCCCGATACGCAACCCAAACACAATCCATCGCACGCGAGCAACGCTGACTAAGCACATCCCGGCGTCACATGACGGATCCGACCTTAATGGAGACCTGTGGCGCGCTCGCCTGGCTCGCCGGGCCACGTTACCCGTGTTGGTAAATGGCGGCGCGCTCGCATGCATCACGTCTCGCGGGTTTGAGGAAGCTGTTTACGCCGGGGTTAAGGTGCCGGGGAAACGACGACGTATGGGGAGCCGGCGGCGAGCTTGTCAGCTGAGGAAAAATCAGCCACACGGGAACTTTTCATGGTCGGCAGTTGGAGCAAAGTAATGCAACAAAAGCAATACTATGTAAAAGAGAGTATTAAAAGTAAAAGTATCATTATGGATAATTGTTAATTATGATATGTTATCACAGAAGAGGGCGTAAATCGTTGTATATTGGGCACCAGTGGTTCTCAAATGGGGTTACTATGTATATTTAAAATTAGAATAAATTCAAAAATCCTTTAAAAATAGTTATTTAATAAATATTCAATAATATAAGTTCCTAAACTGAATTGTATATGGTCTATATTAAATCAGACACTGATGGCACAGCGCTGTGTATTACATCGTTTTTTTTAACCCATAATGCTTTGAGCTCATTAAAAAAAAGGTTGAGATCCCCTGCTTTAATCTATATATAATACATGTAATATAATAGCTACAGCTAATACATGTAGCAGAGTAAAAAACAGGATATGTATCACTAATAAATGAATCAGTAATTATGCCGAATGAGCTGCAGATCCATCGTAAGCTCGATGATAAAAGTCTTGATATTGATTCTTTTCTGCCTCTTTTGGATTGATGCTGACTAATTAGCGCTCGCTACTGTATCATGTTTTTTCGATTTAAATAAAAATGATGCAACAGCATGAAAAGTGAAAACCACAAGCACGATTTCCAGCGTTCGTGCTGCCGGAGACCTTTGCGTTTATGCAATGGAGCCAATTTTGGCACCGGGGCGACCGTCCAATCAGAATCGATTTGAGAAAACGGGGAGCGAGTGATGCATTAAAAAGATAATTTTCCAATTGTTCCATCACCGGGCGCGTCGGAGGGATTCGGCACATGTAAATATGAGACGCGGCATGTTTAATCTTCTACCTGTCAGGCTGCAATAAAGTTTAGGTTCAGGGCTCCGGCGTTATCAATCATCTTCCTTCGCTTTAACTGAATTACTGTAAAAGCTCCGCCATCTGGAATCGAAGGGAACGCCGAGCCCTTTCATAGGAATACGAATCTATTTAGTAAAATGTACGTGATTAAATCCTTTCACAGGAGAAGAAAGCTGCTCCTCTTATTTGATCCCTTTTGTGGTCTATTAGTTGGTATGAAGGTCAGTCTGACAATTACTGAAGTGTGCGTCAATGCATAACTATTAATGCTATTAATTGAGATTGTTCTCATTCATCTGATTCATGCCGGCATGAATCACCTGTCAATCTAAGTGTTTTTGCTCACAGGAGATTCATTTATGTGTTTAAAATAAAAACATGTCCTTTTAACATACGTTTAATTAAAAGGTACTGACTTTTAATACCGTGTTTGTGCAAGTTTCGGACATGAGTGACAGATGTGAAGGATTGCGTTGTCCGCAAATTACATTACAGAAATTCAAAAAGGGCAAGCAGGTCGATGAAATGCAAAACGCTTTTAACTTCCCAGCAGGGTGCATTCTGGGGGAAAAGTCGCCGGTCTCGTCGACGCGAGACGAGACCGGTTTTACAAATACGGCTGAAACCGTTTGATCACAGCGTTCAAATCCATGTTGGAGAAGCAGCGGGTATGTTAGGACGCCGTGTAAGAGCAGGCATGCACGGCCCGAGAGGAAAAAACAACAATATGCATGAACCCGATAGCTTAAAGAGAGAAAAAACATATTTTTGGTGCTCGGTTTGATTTAAATGTCGTCCTGTCCTGTTTTTATGTTTAAGAACAGGTGAAAAAAATAAGGTTTTGGTCATTTTTCAAAGTATTTATTGTTGTAATAGCGTCAGCTAAATGAAATGTAATGTAATGTAATACTAATCTCGGCCACAAGAGGCAGACGTGAACTACTAGCACGTTCTAAATACGACTTAAAGCATTCATGTTTACTTCCGGTTTGTATGTCACCATGCACTCTATATAACAAGTTATATAACATACCGCCATGTCTTTTAATCAGCACTATAAAGTCAAATGCTTTTATTTGACAGTATTTCGAACATGGTGTAGCTAGCGGTGAACTTCAGCCTTGTGGCCAAAATGAGCATTACAACAACAAACACTTGACCCCGGCAAAGAAATAAAAAATAAATTCACCTGCAAAAGCAATTATTTTTTTTCACCTGGAGAGATCATTTTGGGCTTTTCCCTGAGCTTCTGTACCGAGGTGATCCAGAACATTTCGTAAATCCCCTCAAACCTTCTGCCCGTTTCCTTTCTCGTGTCGATTGTGTTGTTGCACAGACCCTCACCCGTCTCCACAAAAGGAAGAAAAAAAAAAAGTTAACAAATGTCCCTCCAAGTAAGGGTCACCCCATCCGACAACGCACAGGCCCACCGGCACAAAGCACTTCCTGCCCGCCCGTATGCACGCCACTCAATCCCATTAGCTTTTCCTCACCTCCAACATATTTACTTGAGAAGTGTATTCATACATTTAACCATTTACCCGCACGTGGTCCAAAAGGTTGGCCGAAACAGCGCGCCGCCTGCCATTTATGTGGGAATAATGACATGGAAATGGTATTCACGGGGCCACTGTGTTGCTCCGGAGCAGCCGGTATGGAATTGACAACAGCAAAGTGACTGGCAGCAGTGGGAATAGATTGTCCTCAATGATTTGCTTTTTCCTTCCAAGCCGGGCGTGTCAGCAGCCGGGCTCGGCCTTATCTGCGCGTGGTTAGCCTTCTGTACCGGCCCCTCACGCGCCGGGGCCCCGACAGGAATCAGTCAATCTGAATAGGGAGATGTCATTTTCTGATCTGCTGGGCTTCAACGGCGCCGGAGCGTCGGCAGGCGGCGGCTGCACCGGACTAAACAATTTATTCTGTTCTTTTTGTGCAGTTTCAATTAAGATGAGGGACTGTAATTATGATTATTGTAATTCTTGAAGATGCTGATTTTGAAGCACATTTACAACATTGGTCAACGGCACAAACGCTTTCTTTCTCGAGACCGTAATGCGCAACTTTCCCGGTTGAATTATCTGGTTCATTGATGAATTCTGAAGTAATGTGAACATAAAAAAATAAAAGGAACAATTTGGTCCAAACTGAAACTTTATAAAGAGTAGAAAAGCACATTTACACAGCATGTAGGGAGAAAAATGTGAATTAAATTAATACAAAGAAATACTGTCCAGCTGGTTTCCGGAGCTAATCTGACCCAGCATGTTACATTAATCATACAAAAGCAAACCTTTCCATAAGCAGCATTTTGCATTTTTACTGTTCGCTCTAAAGAGTCTCTTTCAGTATCGCTTATAGGCTAAACATCACCAGCAGAGTTCAGACTGTCAGTCAATTAGAGAAACCACATGATGGAAGGATGAATTGATTGGTAGCGGAACAATGCTAACGAACAATTATGCCCATTTAATTACAAGCATTGTGTGGGTGGGGTCACTCGAGGTGATTCAGTGAGAAATATTTGATCATTTTAAGTATGAAGCACCTCAAGAGTTTATTTTTTATTTTTTTTATTTGCCTCAAAAGAGGAAATCTGCATAAACCTGAAGAGGCATAATTAAAACGGACGAGACTGAATGTGGAGCAGCTGATTGCGAACGTCTCAAGTTTACATTTCATTAAGATCTGCTGTACATTAATGTGTGCAGCCAACACCAACAAGAGCTGCAGTCTCACTCAGTGTCTCGGTTTAGTTTCCAGCATCACCTTGCAGCTGGTTATGTGTCATTTCATCCATTCAGTGTGCCGCACCAACCTTCTTCAGGCCCTTTCACACTCTCCCTCTGAGCCAATCAGAAACCATTACCACATGATGACCGATTCTCTTAAGAAAGAGTGCTTCCATAACACCGTATTGGAAATACCACATTCGTAGTTAGGTGGGAGGGGACCTCGTTGAAAGGCGCTAAGTTCATACAGGTTTTTCAAAAGCAGGGCTGAAGCGAGTCAAGACGAAATATACGTTTCTTCTTCAGCACTTTGCAGCGGGACATTTTTATACCGCGCCAGAATATCTCGGCCGAGCAGCATCCTAATGCCGCTGCTCGTTTGCCGAAATGTGATTGTAGTAAAAGAGTTTTCACTATTTTTTTTAACACTAACGAGTTTTACCTGATCCGATGTGAGGTCCCGGGACAGGGATGTCGTATGTGTACAGATTGTAAAGCCCTCAGAGGCAAATTTGGGCTACACAAAATAAATGGAATTGAATTGAAAAAAAAAAAATGCAGAAAAGTCCCAAAAATAAAGTTGAAACCGCTCAAAAGGGCTATAACGGTTTAAAAAAAAACACCCGGGAGCTGCTACTCCTCGGGCTGCATCAAGAGGTTTGAGGCAGAAACGACAGGAAATGGAACCAGAAGAAGAGAGGATTTATATCTGGCTGTTCAGTGAACGTGTAGACTAAACAATTGGCCCGGCTCAGCTGGGTACTTGGATATTTGGCCACATTTCTATACAAATACGAGGTACTCAAGCATGCAGATTTAAGAAAACATTGTTTTTCCCCTCCCCATGTGTTCTTGTTTGCAGTGGCTGCGACATTCACTTTGATTTGCCGGGAACAATTTGTAATTAACCTCTGGGAAATGAACCGCGATTCCATCTGAAAAAAAAAACAAAACGTGTAATAGCTCCAGAGAAAGATGGAGTAACATCTTCCTCTTTCCAGTAAAGTCATCTTTTTGTCCGGGCTGTAATTGCATTGGCGGAGCTGGATTCCTTTTTTTTTTTTGTTGAAACTAGAGGTCAGCCCAATAGGTTTATGTAATAACATCATATTGACGTGTTGCTGTGGTTTCTAAATCCAGTTAGTTGCTCCCAGAGAGGGACGTTTATTGAATAGCCACCGAAACAAGTTTGTTCATACTCTGGTAACTACATTTCAATGAGTGCAGTGGAATCAGTGAATTGATGCGGTCACTCAATTTTAAGTTGATTATTGTAATCGTCCCGCTAATGGTTTTCTAATGGGAGGTGTCTGTAAGACCAGTAAACATTAGCATTTACATCATCCTCTGAAATGATTTTTTTTTTCTCATGCCCTGGGTGGATCATTCTCACTAATAGTCATACTGAACCCAATGCATTCAGCAATCTCTCGTTATTATTGCTAATACGTTTGCAATGTCCCTTGCTGTTTTTCAATCTAATAGGATTTTTTCACCCCCGTTGGAAAGGGTTTGGAGTCAATCTCTAAGATTTTATGGCAAATATGGAGCCGCGCAAAAGGCATAAAATGTTTCTGATTGCCTTCAAAAAAAAACGGTGGCGCTCTGATGAAATTCTTTGTGTCCTCATGTGTGACATTGGAGTCTATCCGAAGGGCATCAATATAATCTGTTCCCTTACATCACTGCGCTTTTTCTGTAACCTTCAACGGGAAGATGGCTTTTGATCGTGACACCGGCAAAACCTTGATTTGTTTCCTCTTCGATAAAAAAAATGATAATGGGACAGAGAGAGCGGCGATGACATGGAAATATGGCGACTGAAGAGTCATAAAGCATGCATTTCCTTTTGATGCCGTATGAATGCTCATGTTTTGTAGCCGGTGGAAGGTGAGAGGTGCCTTTGAGAGGCCCATTCACACATCGTGGTCACCTATTGTGACTCCTGCCCTCCCCTGAACCGCGATTAGCGGTACTTCCGAGCTCAAGGAGCGGTTTTTATTACATTACTTCGTCGGGCTTTTCCGCGGATCCGTCTCCTCCTTATTTGATTTGGGAACATTTACGCTCAAACGCCCGGCTGGCGCTAACGTTCGCTGAGCGAAGACCCAGGGGTTGCACAGGACAGCGTGTACAGGTGTGTTGAGGATGGATGGCATCATTCAGCGGTGGCTTGTGGGTAGAAATGACTCCCTCTCTCTCTTCCTCTACTTCTGCCGGGAGCAAGCTAGGGTCGCAAATGACTGCGGTTGCCAGACGCTCATATTTTACCTTCTCATTAGCAGTAAAGGAGGACGAGGTAATTACTGTGTTGGATTGGCAGCCGGGCTCTGAGGTAAGGGGAAGGGAAGCTCCGAATAATGAGATGTGTGTTTTACGGAGGCTGGAGCCCCAGCCGGGGCGACAAGCTGACAAGAGAGTCATCTAACGGCTAAGCTGTGCAAGCGAGCGTCTGCCTTTTGCATGCATGCGCACGTGATTTAGCCTTAGATGGTAAATAATACAAAAGCCCTTTTATGTAAACACCCCCAGAAGTTGAACGCTCAACCAAATTATTTATACAGAGATGACGACGGGGGCGACAACGAAGAAAATGTTCCACACGCATTAAAAGACGAAAGGAAGCGGTGAAACGAGTCAAAGCCCGTTGGGTTACTGCCGTGTGCCGCTAGTTCACACGCCAGCGTTGCATCCTGGGAAGCTCGTTCACCTGTAAGCTTACAGCGGCGTATTATGACACTCATTTCAGGTATAACAGCAGAATTTGACACCTGGGGAACACGGGCGCTGTTAGCTGTTAGCTTATCAGGCAAAGTCTCCGTTGAAAGCAGCGATAGCCTGAAATGACTTTTCCGGGCCACGGTGATCTGACATGTAGTTACCAGAGGTTTCCAGGCTCAAACTCTCTCGGGATGTTTAAAACATGGTCATCTCGCGAATTCGTTTTCTAATCCGGAGCTTCTAGTTTTCAGCGTTTGCGTTCAAAATTGAAAGTCCCGACTGAAATGAAGACAGCGGATTCTCTACGTCATGGTTCAGACCGCCGTGTCTCTGCACAGGAAGTGCCGCCCGGTGCCGTTTTCATCAAACGTGGCGGAACGAGACAAAGACGTACGCTCGTCTCCATTTTAATGCACAGAAGGGAGATTTGTCTCCTCGGTGTTGTGCAATCCTGAAGGTCTCTTCATCTGCGTCTAGGTTTGTTGCATCACTTCTTGCAAGCAGACACGGTTATTCAAAAGAGTAATTTATTCAAAGTAAAAAAAAAAAAAAGGCTTTGGCAAAAAGCAAAAGAAGCAGAGAAATCTGTCCCGCCTTCCTCCCTCTGTGGGTGAATTTCTTGCCGCTTTAATCTTTTCCATTAATTCTGCTTTCCTTACGCTGCCAAAGTCCCTTTTACTCAGAAAGTCTCACATCACCGTATCTGACCGATGATCTTTCTGCCTGCGGGTTGTTCTTTAAATATCATAACTATCACTGCGATATCATTGCCTGTCACTCTGTCTTTCAGACCTATTATTGAGCAACCAATCACCTGCCCATCACCGGCAGGACCCCCAGGAAGACTCGACCGGAGAGCCTCCATCACCCACCAGCGCCTGGACCAGCATCCTGTCCGGATTGATTGATAAGACGTGTATAAGCCCAGTTTAGAGACTTCTCAGGAGCATTAGCTGAAGACTAATTGGGTATCACTGTTAATAATTACACAACACATCTATTGAGTTTAATAATGTGGCTTAAATGAGAATGATACATACTCTACTATGCGCTTATTAGCAGCTAAGTATGCTTTTATTGTGAAGGTACTAGAATTAAAGTCAGAACAATGCCTTGTTAAGATATTACATCCTTTATTATGCACTAATTAACACTATTTAAAGATAATTTCAGGGCATTTTTCTGCTTTTATGACTGTTTATCACTGTTAATAATTACACTACAACACATCTAGTTTATTGAGGTTAATAATGTGGCTTAAATGAGAATGATACATGCTCTACTATGCACTTATTAGCAGTTAAGTATGCATTTATTTTGAAGGTACGGGAATTAAAGTCAAAACAATGCCTTGTTAAGATATTACATCCTTTATTATGCACTAATTAACACTATTTAAAGATCATTTCGGGGCATTTTTTCTGCTTTTATGAGATACAGAAGATTAAACGCTGTTATAGCAGAAGATTAATGTCCATGGTCATGGATTTAAAAGCTTCAACAATCATAAGCGCGTCGTGTTCGGCTGTCAGCGCGGCCTCTGCGGTGTCGCGCAACATCTCTTCTAAAAAAACAGGTCGAGCGAAGCGGTTACGACAACGTTTTGCCGAAGCCTGTAGCTATAGACTCATCTGCTGCCGCCGCTGATCCTCGCATCGGGTGCTGAAACAAATGTCAAGGTTTAATTAAAGAACTGTGATTACGGGGAATTTATTTTAAATATTCTGCAGGCTACCGAACACGCTTTCCGAGTGACCACGGTTTGCATCTGGGTTAGAAAGCAGGAGGATTGCACATTAAGATGCTGATCTGACCTTTATTATTCAGTAGAGCAGCTAGCAGCTGTAGAGCCTTTAAGATGCAGCCTGTAATGAGGCTATACCTCAGCGGTCTTCACAGGCAACAAAAGAACCCCACACCTTATCTTTACACATCCTACTACTACAAAATGATTGCCCGGAGCACGATGTTAACATCTTTAGAGCCGGAAATTCAGAAGAAATCCGCTATTTCTCTAAATGTTGCCACAATACACACACATGCATTTATATATTTACACCCACAACAATAATTACCTCAACCTCCATAACCAGGGAGGCAATTGCTGTCCTTGTTATTGTCTGCAGTAACAATGGGAGGGGCTGAAAGTTTCTCTCCAACAAAACTGTGTTTGTCTGACTCGAGCCATGACACACACACACAATATATATATATATATATATATATATATATATATATATATATATATATATATAACATGAGGTATCGCCAGCATCATTACCGCCAGCAACCACTCAGTGGAATAATGTGACATCAGGGACAGACGTGAGTAAAACGAGGACACGCTCATAAAAAGCATTTCTATTGGCCAAAATACCCTAAAAGTATCTTTAAGGTGATATTATACAACATAGACATATCCTTTCAGGGTGTGTCTATACACAGTTAACGTCTGCATCTACCAATATAAGATAAAAGGGAAGAAGAATTCTTGAAAGCCGAAGTGCATGCAACAATAAAGCTGGAATCCATTCTGTGTAAAACATGCAATATGAAAGGCCAAGAAACTGCACTTATGGTGCAACCTTCTTCTATGTTGCTAGGTAACAGCTGAAACAATAAATTATTAAAATCATTATTAGATACTAGACTTTTTCAATACGTTACGCTCTCATGGTAGACATGCCACCAAAGTGCAACCAAGTAGTGCAGTTAGAAGGACTTTCTGAAAACATATTGATGTTATAAATAACATTTTAAATTGTAACTTACAAACTTTTGGGGAATTTTAACCTATGTATATATGTGTATTTGTATATACATACACACACACACACAGACATATATACATACAGACATATACAAATGTATACATATATGTGTACATACATATGTATATATATATAGATACACACACACACATACACACACACAACCAGTCACAGTGGTGCATTGAACGTCCCGCTTAAGGTTATTGTTTTATGATAAATTCCACCTCATGTATAAAGAGCAATTTAATATTGAATCTGGTGCATAATTTACATGTAATCAGGAATGATTTACAGTGCGACCGACACGCCCCACAGGGATATTGACCACGGCGCCCACCGACTGTACAACCCGCAGATGAATTTCAGCACCACGGTCAGCGACACCTTTTCAATCAGTGTCCAGATAATATTGGTGAAGCCGATGCGTTTGAAACAAATTACAGACGGGGACATTTAATTCACAGACGCACACCCACAGATTAAACTGCATTGCCTTGTGGGAGAAGTCCCCTGCAACACACTCGCATTAAGTCTGCAGCACCGGCATTGCACTCTCAATATTTGACTTCCTGACACACTAACTAAGCAACCGCCGGCATTATATCAGAGGAGAACCATTACTCCTCGGTTGTGGGAGAGTGTTATGCGTGGCAATGACTTGTGTCATGTCCCATTAATAATGGTAATGATAGCATTAGGGGGGGTGCTGTGGGATGTAATTCAAAGATCTGCCAAGTGCGAGTGACAAGGTCATTCTAGATGACGGTAAGCAGGCCTGACACCCCTCCACCAGGAGAAATGTGTACCGTGTTTTTTGTTTTGTAGATCGGTCAAAGTGGCACGATGCCCACGCAGAAGCAAGACGTTCTCCGGTATCCATCAGCAGCAAGCAGCCGTCGGCCTCGTTAACCTATCATTAGTCTGGCTGTGCTGTCCATATTTTAATATTTTGTAACCGCAACCTTTAACTACAGCACCATCTCTGTAACTATTAGTCCATTCCGCTTAGTGATAGGTTTATTTCTATATTTATTCAGGATATTAAGGGAAAAAAAGTATTAATTTCTGCAAATTACACCTTTAAAGCAACACATACACATTTTGGAGATTAATATCTCCCATAAACGTGAGATTTGGTGCAATTTCATACTTTATTTGTGTACTTAATGCATGTTGCCATTAACAATGTGCATCTATTATAGACATACTGAATGCAGACGCGCACAAAGAAAACATGATGTTTTGCAGATGGGTTTAACATGTTATTTATAGATTTTTTCCGATGACAGATATCAAATTGAACGAGAGCAACAACACAGCTGTGGTTAAGAACATATTTCACTCCCTTTGGATCATGCTGGCAGCCAACTCTTAATGCTCTATATATAATTAAGCCCGTGAACATCACACATTATTCATCTGTCAGAGGCGCTCCCGAAATTGACGGAAGGAAATTTACGCACAATTAATCACAACTATCGCCGTTTCTCTGCAGCTCTTTTCCCGTTTGTTTTTCCAACTCCGCTTTCAGCTGAAACCTCGGCTGCCTGCATTACGTTTTAATTTCTTCTCCAAAAACAAAACCGGAGTGCAAACAGCAAATCCCCAATAAGTCATCAGATCGTGATTGAGTGCGATCATAAAAACAGTGCAGCTGCTGGGCTTTTCAGAAATATTATCGTCGTAATGGCGTCCTTGAAAACACTTGGTCTCAGTCATTATGAAACACGAAAACTGAAAGTTATATTTAACTAAACATTTCACTTTCTGTCTGTTTCCAAACAATCTTTAACCAACACCAACTTTTGTTCAGCGTTTCTTTTCCTCTAGTTCCATAATAAGTGTTTTCTCAGCATGAAAATCAATTATACACATTAAGATCCGCAGTTTGATTTGGCAAAAAAACGTTCGGCTCTTTGAAGGAAGCTCTCAAAGAACGCGTGCCGCCACGAGGTTTCTGCAGAAAGAACTAATCCCTCGGATGCACAGAGATAAGCCCAAACCGACACCAGCGTCGGGATGAGAGAGACACCGATACCGCGGCTTCCATCACTTATGGAGACGCTTCAGATGGGCGAGGAAGTTGCATCAGTGAGAAACCAGCAGAGAAATAGTGACGACAGCCACAAGTAAAAGATCCATTTGCCAATAATAAAGCTTTTAGTTACAACGTATAAAGTGTCCTCAAACAGACAAATGTTTCCCCACAGTAAAGAGCGCACACAAACGTCACTAAAATGCTGTAACTGAAGCCTGTTGGCTCCCGCTGTCATCATGCATATGTAAATTACACACATCTCTTTATGTCCTTTGAAAATGCCATTTTCCTCACATAACACGCGTACTCCACACTGTGCCGAATTCAGTTGAAACCTTTGCACCGCGGGATCCCTCAAAAGGCCGTTCTGCGTATTCGGCACAATAGTCGGGCTTGGTGGCAAAGTGGCATTAATCATACAACATATGGTTTAATATGCAGCATCAAAGCTTTGGCCATTCAGAAGAGCTCAGCCAACGCCAACGCCCTCGTGTGCACGCATCACAGTTAACGACCGACGATACGTTTCCTCTTTTCTGAGAACTCGACACCGTTACTGTACGTTTCAGAGTGAATAAGATGGTTAAATAAGCGAGGCGCGCACTAAAAACAGAGCCAGAAACTCCCCTTTGAGGAGCACAGCGGTGTTTTTTACCGGGGAAGAGACTTTTCACTCAGAGCTGTGTTTTCCGCGGCAGAAACAGACGTCTTTAAACTGCGTGTAGGAGTGAAATCTTTTACCTCAGAGTAATGTCTTCACCACGGGGGAGACATCCGTCTCAGAGAGCTGTGCTTTTCTACCGCGGACCTTGTTTCCACCGGGCGAACCAAACATATTTTATTCAGTCAGACTTGAACACAACGGTCGCTCCGGCTGCGTGGAGCCGTTTCCATCTGATTGAGCCGGAGTGCCGGTGACCTTCAGCCATTTTTTACTGAGACTGTATTAAAAAAAAAAAAAAAAAAAAAGGCACAGCCGGAACTCGGATTTTACGGCCCAGGCCTCCCAAGGTCCCGCTGACCTGACGGGTATTACGAGGATAAATCAAACTTTCAGGGGATGAAGCATGACTGCGTAGCGAGGAGTGGCATGACTAAGAGTGGAGGAGCGCCTGACATCATCAGCAGTGTATGTGCATGTCTTCAGGGTGTTAAGCGGTCCGGGTGCTTGTGGGGAAGGTAAGCAACATGATGACGGCCTCCGTTTTGGCGTAATTCGTCCGCGGTGATCGGATCTCTTGACCGCCCCCACGGCGGCGTGGCACTGATGGGAAAGCGATGGAGCGGAGCTCTCTTTAACGCGCACGCATCAACTTCACATTAACAATGCAGACACGCAGGGTGAGCGAGAGGACGGCGGCGGAGACCGTTTCATAACTGACCACGGCGCGCATATCCAGGGTTTGCCATTGTGGGATTTAAGCCCGAGCGCGTGGCGACAGCTTGATAGCGGCGCCCTGATTCACACACCAAGCTGTGCTCCTCTGGATTTACTGCGAGCACCGAGGGCAGATAGTCTTAATGACACGCGAGTACTCAGTGACTCCCTGTTTCTCGCTGTGAAAGCCTCTTATTTCTGCTGATCATCGCCTGTGAAGATGGATGCGGCTGAACGAGTCGAGTGTTACGAGACATCCGATTAGGTGTTAGACAGCGTGAGCTTCATCTGAAACAACAGCGCTGATTCAGTGTCATGAAACTTCAAAACATGAACACTAATGTGGAGGGTTAAAGATCATGTAATCAGGACAGTAACAGCTGCTGCACATCAATCAGGAGTCTTCACACAAGTCCACACAAACTGGTCTGAATGCAGTCATATATATATATATATAAATAAATATAAATATTAATATATATATATATATATATAAATATTAATATATATATATATATATATAAATATATTTAAAAAAAATATATATATATAAATAAAATAAATATATATATATATAAATCAAATATATATATAAATTAAAGATTTACATAAAATATATATAAGTATAAATAAATAATCAAAACAATATATATAAATAAAACATGTACATAAATATATATATAAATAAACAAAATATATAAATAAATAAAAATATATATGTATATATGAATAAAAAAAGAAAATATATATATATATTTTAACACGTAACAAGTCTCCTCCTTTCCTGATTGCCATCAATGCAGTTTATAGCCAGTGATAATACCCAAGAGGTGTCTTATTGCTTACTAGACTTCATATTAGTATTCAAAGCAAAGGACACCCTCCTGGGTATTGTGGTTTTACATGACAGCTATCAGTTCACGAGCTGGATATAAACACAACAACAACAAACAAGGGGGAGACAACAAAAGGTAACTAGCGATAAAAACTATTATGACAGCCAGGAATGTTTTGTTGGAACTGCCACTTCAATTTAAGTCAATCTGACCCTTTAGATATTACGGATAAAAAACAAATAAGAGCAACAAAAAAGCCCTCGTCTTTCATGCTTCCTCTCCCCAAAGAGCTTCTTCCTCCGTCGCTTTGTTTCGCATCGCAGCGTTTCCTGTGCCTTTTTATCATAAATCCATTTCTGTTTTTATTGGGTCCGACTTACTCTCCGATGGGACCTCATGTTGCTTTAAAAACCAATAACAGAGAGCCACCGGCAAGCTACGGGACCATTTATCATTGCTGCTAAATGTAAGCAGGCCATTGTGATGATGTTTACACATTTCAAGGCAGGTTGTGTGTGTGTGTGTGTGTCATTCAGGAATCAGCCAAACTTTTTTCCAGAACTATCTGCAGAGATTTAAAAAAAAAAAAAAATAAATAAAAGAATTGCATTTTGATTATTTAATATGTCGAAAACTAACTTGTGCGGGCTTTATAATAAAAAATAATGAAATGAATAATGTAATACTGTTGGGTTCTTCAGGGACAATATTTGAGGATAAGTGAAAACTTAAATGAGGAATAAATTGAGTAAAAAACAGAATCACGTCATTTCATCCTCGTAGAAATTGGTGTGAAATTGTGATAATATGAATTCTCAAAACCTGTTTTATGAGGTCACATTGACCTTTGACCCCTAAAATATAATCAGTTCCTCTTTGAGTGTACGTTTGAGCCAAATTTGAAAAAAAAAAAAAAATCCCTCCAGGCATCCTGAGAAGTCAGAAGAATAATTAATAAATATTATAATAAATAAATATTATTATTAATATATAAATAAATATTATAATAATACATAATTAGAGGGAAAAAAGGTACATTGCTGTCTTGTATTGTCAGATTTCAGCCCCTAAAGACATACAAATATTTCCCTTACTCAAGCATATGAGAAGTCACCAGATATTACAGGAATCAGGAGACAGAACTTTAAAACCCTAAATCAACACGGCGAGGTGAAGCGCTTCCTCGCGGCGTGGAGAGGATGAACATGACAAGAACACACAGGAAGCAGAATTATGAGGAAGAGCGCGGGCAGCTCCATCACGCGTAATTAAAGTCAGCCGGGCTTGAATTGAATTTGTTTTCCCCGACTCGGCCTGCCAAGAACATCGGATTCAGGCCGGATGGCAGGTTACTAAACAGTGTTTAATGAAACCGGCGCGAGGCCAGGTGCCTTTGGTTTACAAACACCGTTCGGCTTTTAATAAGCCCAACGGATGAAACGAATGCAAAAAGGTGCGTCTCTTTCAGAGCGGGGGAGCAGAAGTTTCCAACAGGTTCAAAGTCTCGCGGCACATTTCAGAAAGCGTTTGCTTTGGCATTTGAGATGAAACAAAGCTGAAATACGGTTTGCATGACTGACGGGATGTTGGGGATTTGCCCTTTTGTGAGAGCGTCCCTGATTGGCCGGATGATTCTCTGAGAGGTTACATAGAGAATGTCAAGCAAGACCGAAGCGAGAGCGCGACTTATCAAAACGCTGTTTTTGTTAGTTGAAAGGAAACTTTGGGCGCTGAAGTTTTAATGAATAAAAGATCAAATATGTTATTATGTCTGGTCCGGTGATTCTATCTGGTCTTTGTCGCACAATGATCCAAAAGTATTGAATGTAAAATGTCACGAAGACTAACGACTCCATTTCCAGTTAACTGTGGGACATTTTTTTGGGTGGTGATGGATGTGTTTATAGTGTGGCAAATGACCTTGACAACAGACGGTGATTATATTTCCACTCTTCTCCCCCTCCCCCTCCCCGTTTCCTCTGCAGGCATCTCCCAGGCCGACAACACGAGCGATTAACACAAATCAGAGCGATCGCATCATGAAGAAGTCAAAACACAGGTGTTTCCGAGACTTGAGACACAAAATCACCTTTATTCACATTTTCATACGCTCCACCGTCTTTAAATCGCGCTAATTAACCAATAAAAAGGCACTCGTGTTATGGCGAGTGGATCAAAGCAGCTTAGGCTTGAGGTAATTACAAATCAATGCATATTGACCGTGCGCGTCCCTGTACTTTTGATGTGAAGCCCGATTTCAGAACTTTTGCCGACGCCCGACCCCGACCGAGGCAACGGGCGCATCGACGTTTCGCTCACTCGAGTCCCGATGAGAGGGAGGCGAGGAGGAGACGAGTGAAGGAAACAGGGATGCAATTAAAGGCCAGCTTACATCTTCTCCTTTTTTCCCCCCTTTCTTTGATGTATCCAGATTGATTTTGAAAATCCCGACAGCAAAAAAACACGAAAAAAAAGAGAACGGGAGGGAATCCAAACCACATTTGGAGATTTTTTTCCCAATTTCCAGATGCTTCTCAGTCCAGACGCTCCGGAGAAGAGCAACAGACGCAGAAATCAATCGTCTGCTGGCACCTTCGCTCTCACTGGGCTTTTCACTCTGACATAAATAAATGTAGACGGCCTCCTCCATCGCTGAGCTTGTCGGGTGCGAAGGAGGAGTTGTGCACCGCCTCCTGACAGCACCATTGTTTTTCCGCGTTTGGGAAGCTGCGTCCGGATCGAAAGCCTCCACAGAGCACAAAAAGGAAAGTCAGTCTTTCCATCTCATGAATCTCTTTGATGACTTCAAGCCAGTTATCTACAGGAGGTGGACCGGCCCGTAAACATTTACGAGTGATTGCCTTTTTTGTTTTGCTGCCACTATAAATATTTGCGGGAGGTATATTTCATCCCTTCCCGTCTGCAGCCCATAAATCTGCTGCTTGATTGTCCAAACATTTACCCCAAAACAGCTGTAAAGTCTGCACATATACAGTAAATATGTCTTTAATGCAGTGATGACGCTATTGAAGGCATCAAACAGGAAGCACTTTTGTAGATATTTCAAAATACAGTGTGAGCCCGAGTGCTAAACATAAAGGGGAAGTAATCTCCAACGCGATATTAATACGCCCACATACATACGCAACACCTTCAACATATGGGTAACTTTTAACTCGTGCGCACGCTTTAAAGTCGCCAGTAAATTCCACGTTAATCACCGAGATGTCACTAAAAGAAAAAGGCGGATATCAAAGGCCGTGTGTGATGCGTGTCTCATTTTTTCCCCCCTCACAATTTCCCTTACATGCCTCATTTACTCATTAAATATGAATTGCTCATTATAAGTCCGTCTCCGCGAGAGCCTCAATGACGTTAAACGCCGGCGTTAATCCCCGCGCATAATGAAACATTACTCCCTATCGCTGCGGTTATCTTTTAAAAACGTGCTCCGTCTGCCGTCTCCCGACCGTGAATACAAAGTACAAAGGTTTAATCGCTCGTTTGGAAACTTAAGGGCATCGGAGATGTTTTTTGCAAAAGGAATCTGTGATGTCTTAATGAAATTTGGAATCCGTGCTTTGGCCGGCTTCCGTGTTTTCACATCTGTCTGTACCTTGCTTAAAAAAAAACGACAGATGAAGAGTGCAGAACTAGTTCAAACACTAGATGTTTGTCACTAACAGTAAATTGGAGCTTGGATCTGCAGCGGAGCTCAGCCAATGCACCAATATCCCCGTAATTAGTTTCCTCGGTGCAACAGGTTAAAACACAAAGTCGCTCAAACAGTAATTTGCAGAGCTTATTGGATAAAATGCATCAAACGCCGCGTCGGTTACTTAACGGGGTGTTTATGTGGAACAAGGTGATCCAGGCGACGATGCCAGGTAAAGAAATATATATATATATATATATATATATATATATATATATATATATATATTTAAATACATCGTCATTCTTTTTGGGGAACGGTTCTACAGTTGCTAGGCAACTAATGAAGAGGACAGGCTCTTTTTTTCGGAGAGACCAATATTCATATTATAGTGTACCTCGGAAAAAGAAAAAAACATTTGAATTCTCACAACGCGCTCGCTTATAAATAGTTCCAAGCATCCATTTTTTTTTGTCCGGCTAATTCATAAAATAAATAAATAAAAACACTGAGTGGGTAAAAAGAATTAAAACGGAGGCTTTTTTTGTTCTGTCGCTCGGCAGCGCTCGCGGTTATGAATAAAGGAAATGGGTTTCTTTATTTGGGGAGCACAAAGACGACGAGCCGGCGAAACATCCGCCCACCTGTCGCGCCCGAGTGCAGGCCGGTGTTACCAAACAGCAGGAAGCAAAAGGCTTTTCTCTCCGGTGCCTTCAGACACATATTTATGTTTACGGCCCCCAAAAATAGTTTTACGTGAAGACACGTAGACACGTGTGACTACTTCATCCATTCACACAGCCAGCGTACATAAATCATAATGTTAGCATTATGCATTAGTATTTAATCGTTTTGTTCATATCCTCTTCATATCTTCAATGGCATCTCAAGACGGCAGAGTTCTACAATGAAGGGGGGGGGGGGGAAGAGAGAGAGAGAGAGAGAGAGAGAGAGAGAGAGAGAGAGAGAGAGAGAGAGAGAGAGAGAGAGAGAGACACACACAGACACAGAGAGCGAGAGCGAGAGCGAGAGCGAGAGAGCGAGAGAGAGAGAGAGAGAGAGACACACACAGACACAGAGAGAGAGAGCGAGAGAGAGAGAGAGAGAGAGAGAGAGAGAGAGAGAGAGAGAGAGAGACACACAGACACAGAGAGAGAGAGCGAGAGAGATAGAGAGAGATGAGAGAGAGACACAGAGAGAGTGAGAGAGAGAGAGAGAGCGAGAGAGAGAGAGAGAGAGAGAGAGAGAGACACACACAGACACAGAGAGAGAGAGCGAGAGAGAGAGAGAGAGAGAGAGAGAGAGAGAGAGACACACAGACACAGAGAGAGAGAGCGAGAGAGATAGAGAGAGATGAGAGAGAGACACAGACAGAGAGAGAGACACAGAGAGAGTGAGAGAGAGAGATGAAGAGAGAGAGAGAGAGAGAGAGAGAGATGGAGGTCCGGCTTACTGAAGCCGGTAATGAGCCAAAAGTAAAATCATCCCATTCCTGTCCTGAAATGATGTTTGAGCAGAAACTTTGAGGAGTCACAGCCGACTCATTTCCATCCATTTATCTTTCACGCTTCATAAAGATTCTTCAAATATTCCTCTTTCAATAAGACATTCTGGAAACCTGACATACTGGAACACGGAACACAGACATTCCGGAACACGGACTTTCTGGAAACCTGACATACTGGAACATGAAACACAGGCATTCTGGAACAAGGAACATGGGCATTCTAGAACATGGGCATTCCGGAACACGAACATTCCAGACCCCGACACATGCAATACTAAGATGTGATCCGAGACAACCTGTTGGAGTCGGGGAGATGTTCTCATCCAGTCCACACATTTTACGCATCAGTGGCCTTAATGCAGTAAGGTGGAAGACACAGACAGAAAAGGGGAACACAGAGCGAGTGGAGTTGGCGTTTACGAGGCAGCGAGTCGGAGGCGGAGCCGCAGGAGAGAAATCATGTGACGCCAGGAGGCCAGGGACTCTTTTAGATGAAGGTCCCTCCATTCATCCCTCATCATCGTGACCACTGTGGACATTAGGAGCATCACGCCGGTCAGCGGCGTTCTAGGTCACGGCGTCTGCCGGCGTGTTTTCAAAACGTCGGCGTTCAACTGCCACACAAAAGCATCCGCGGTGGCGCAGTCACGGTGGTGAGGGCCAGACGGTTTTTTAATGGCTTTGTCGTTTAAAAAAAGAAAAGAAAAGAAAAAGCATTTGTTCAGCGGAAGATTAAGAGTCCTTGACTTTGTTGGACCGAGGGCAGCGCTGCGTGGGCCGCATCTGTCACTAAAGTGCCACGTTTCCAGTCGAGCTCCTTTTGTTGTCACAAATGTTCGCGCATTCGGGAAAGAAGAAAAAAATCCATGACTGCAAGGGCATCTATAAAACCATGACTGCTGCTGTAATGGTGTCTACGCTCACGATGGCTTCCAGCTGAAATATGTCTCCCTCCGAAGGTACCCATACCATTAAAAAAAAAAAAAAAAAAAAAAAAAAGTCGCCGCTCCATGTTCTGCCTCCATGACGTTTGCATTTCCAGCCCGTGTGAGCATCCCTCCTTTAACGAGCCTCTCTCGCCACGGACATGTGGATATGTCGATGCGGGGAAAAGTAATTAAAGACATTAACGAGGGCTGTAGCGCTTCCAGGTGGGCTGGTGACGGGTCTGACTGTCTAACTGGGTCACTTATCGGACCTCGTTAATGCTAACAAGCGGGCCTGCTTCCGGATTATGCCACAAACAAATAAAAGAAATATATTTACAAACAGCGTGGAACAAGTTCACCATAAGTGTGATAGTTTAATATACATTTTATTCAATACGGACTCCCAAACACTGCACATTTGATTAAATCGGACATATTTACATCCTAATTATATCAATTAAAGATGTCCGAAGAAATAGGTGGTCCAGATGACCGTCCCACATCCTTTCCCCTTATACAGCTGTGGTCTTTCCCCTTATACAGCTGTGGCCTTTACCCTGTCCTCTGCACGACCACAAACTGTTGCTGATTGGCCCCAACAGCGTTATTTTATTGCCCATCTACTGTATAATAGATATATCTCTAAATTTGACTTAAAAAAACATTAAGTTGCTCAATAGTAACCTCACTTCAAGATTTTTAAAAAGATCGAAACAATCGGAGACGAACTAAAAAAAAGCATGAAATGTGCTTGCAGTGTGAAACTTTAAAAAGGTATGTAGATGCTGTGGAAGTTGTAATCCATCACCCGCGTCTGTGTTATTTGCCCCGCGCATGTTCTTGCAGGAGCAGGAGTGGAAACGGCTTCAGATGACGCAGCATCTGAAGCAGATAAGAAAACACAGTCGCGAGTGAAGTGGATGATACCGTCTGCAGCTGCAGCTCAGGAAGAAAAGAAAAAAAAGAAAGTCGACATCGTTCACGACTGACAACCGGCTCGAAAAGCCCGTACGCCTTCCTCACTTTACATCCCGGTTCTCCTGTCTGAGCCGGCGCTGTGAACAACAACATATCTGCCGGGGCCTGCTGCTAATATGACAGCATCCATAATCAGCTTGGATCTATTTTCCTTTACTGAAGACAAATTAGACATTAGGCCTTTTATCGCCATTTAGCCAGACCTGTTTCGACAATCCGTTCTGGATTCACATGCCACGCAACTTTTGAATTCTCCGGTGCAGCATCTATAATTAAATGCCAGTCATAATCACGAAGAATCTTTTTAGTGGTGTTTGAATTAGATTAAGGTACTGTGTGAATTAGATTTCAATCTCCAAATAGCCTGGTGTAGGCGAACATCGTTAGGCCTGCTTATGAAGCCCTCAGCCACTCCATTACGATGTTTTCTCATTAATTACAGAGTGTGTGTGTTCGGCTTGTAAATATCACAGAGGGGGGAAAGTAAGTTGGAAAAGTCGCCCGCCTCTGCAGCAGCTAATGTATTTATTCTCACTGAACCTGCACCGATGTATGAGGAAGTGAAGAAAAGAAATATCCATTCGACTCTTTCTTCAGCCACGAAAAGACGTGAGAGAATAACACGTACATCTTTATTAGAGCCAAGGGAGAGAAGGGTTTATTAGTTTTTTTGGGGGGGGGCGGGGCTTGGAAACAGGCGCCGGCCCTTTAAGTCCACCGAGCCCTGCTGATCCACAATAATGTCCGTGATGTACTTCCAAGGGAAAAGAGAACTGCTTTATATATAAAGTGCCGCCTGTCTCATCCATCAGCATAAACACACACAGGGTTCATACACATGTTGACCAATGGATTTCCAGGACCTTTCCAGGACTTTTCCAGGACTTTAAACCAAATTTCCATGACCAAACATTTAGTGAAATCTGGGTGTGTCCATGAAAAAGTGATAAAATGTAGTATTTAAACGAACAATGAGGATTCCAAAGCATACAGTATTCCTTAAAGGACACAAATGAATGAGAGACAATAGTTTGATTAAAAGAATAAACATTTATAGATATACTCAGCGTATGCCTGCTTATATTTTGAGTCTTTCTTTTAAAAGCATATTAATTATTTCAAACTCAGCGTAAATGAACCACATGCACACATGAATATAACACATTTACATGACTTTTACTAAACTTTTGGGATTTTATTTTTTTTAAGGACTTTTCCAGGCCTGGAAATAACCATTTTAAGATTCCATGACTTTTCCTGGTTTTCCATGACTGTATGAATCCTGTGCAAAGACAAATGTGCTGCATGCATTGCAAGTAAAAAGAAGAAAACAAAAGCATTTTTTATATCATTTAACTGCCATTCCTGAAGGGAAGATCCTCACTAAAACACTGTAAAATGATGATTGCATCTCGTAGTCTATTTTGTGGTTAGTAGCGTAGATAACCTGCCGAACAAACATGACAACTTCCAGATATTCCCAGTGAAGCGTCTGATGGCAGAAACCGATTCTGACAACATCTAAGGAACGGGTGTCATTTCACACCGATGTTTTCGGCGATCACACGGGGAGAAATCCATCACGGGGAAGGCACCGATAGCAATTTCCTCCCCGACAGTCGCCTCAATAGACCAGGATGCAATGCAGCAACTGCACATCTGCAGGTCTGTCGTCAGTCGTGTGGAAGAGACTCTTGGATCCTGGTGCCGCACGTATGTGAACAGTGAAATGCATGTGGCTGTTATGGTGGATGCGTGTTGTCCATTATGTTGTGTTTATGGATTTCATAAGATGTCTTTAAATTTCACAGCATTCTTAACTAAGGACACCATAAAATAAGATTCAGTTACAGTGTTTTCTTTGACAAAAACCATGCATGTCTGCATATTTTGGGATATCAATTAATGTCTAGTGTACTAAAAGGTGTTTTTCACTCTAAATCCTAATTGAGTTTTATACAGGAAGCTGGCTCACGGAGAGTGACAAAAACACAAACTTAATTAAAATTTTTAAATCCTAAGACTAGTATCATCATCATTTTCAATCTTAACCAGTAACATATTCAGTGGTATTAACACATCTGAACAATATCTCACAAGTGTGACTGTCTATTGTGATACCAATATTATTCAAATATACATTGTGGTTGCAGATATACATCTTTTTTAGTTTGGGTATGCAACTTTCCCCAATTTAAAGAAAAATTAGTTTTTAAAAGGGTTAAGTAAAGGTATTACGAATGTTGTAACCAAACAAAATGGAACTAATTTCAACTTCACGAGTTGGGCAATTCAATTTATAATAAAGCATCTTAGTCATTTCATCAGAATCTCAAAGTACTCTGTGTATAGTGTAGTTGTTTTCCACCGCTGGAGACCAACAATCTGGATCACAACAATCTGGATCACAACAAACTGGATCACAACAAACTGGATCACAACAAACTGGATCACAACAAACTGGATCACAACAAACTGGATCACAACAAACTGGATCACAACAAACTGGATCACAACAAACTGGATCACAACAAACTGGATCACAACAAACTGGATCACAACATGAGGCGGGCGGCTGGATGCTGACATGCGTCGCTGAAAGAAGAAGTGGGCCAGGTGCCACAGGAGAACCGGTGATGCAAGAGAGAGAGAGCAGCTCTCGTTTGTAGTCGAGTTCATAGCAAAGAAGATCCAAATAATTGTTTTTTTTTAACAAGCGAAGAGTAATAGAAGCTCGTTGATTTGACATCCGCACGAGGAAGGACACGCCTGGTCAAGATGTTCTTATCAGACGGAAATGTCACCGTGTTCGGCCTGCTCATTACCAAGCAAGAACATGTGCTCGAGATGCATTTCTCTTCTATTAATATGAGATATTCATCTCAACATTGGATGCAATCTTGATGAGAAAACTGTCTTTTTTTTTTGCTTTATCTCTCTTGTACTCCTGGGCCACTTATTAGCCCAGCAGTCACAGCTGTGTACTGCATCTCATAGTCTTCATCAGCATATGGAAATAAGGTACACTCATATGTCTTCATGCTAAATATGAAGCGATACTGGTTAGCGTAGCTTAGCATAAAGACTGGCTTCATCTGAAGGTAACACTATCAGCCCACCAGCCCCTCTAAAGCTCACTAATTACTACATAAATCGTATAATCCACACAAATACTGAAGCATCAATGCCTGTGTGGCTCCGTTTCTCGACCGCTTTCACTTCATCAGTTTAACTCTTCGACAGAACGCAAATAAGCAGAGTTCAAGAAGTGCGAGGCTCCGCCTTCAAATAGCTTTGATGAATGAGAGAGGAAGAAACCAACACAGGTGTGGATGCCGGCGATTACCGTGTCATTGGGAACTTTCAGCTAATGAATTAATGGTCTTCTGGCCCCTTCGAGTGGAGCGTTTGATTTATGTGGGTGGAGGCATTAAGGTGTGTTTGGCTCCATGAACCCGTTGGTGATTTGTCTTAAAAAAGGACGAACTGCTTCGCTCGGGAGGTGAAAAACAATGCTTTTGGAGCGAGACGCGTGAAAGTGAAATCTTGAAAGTTGGAAAGACGTGAAGATCGAGAAGCGCCGTAAAGTAGCATAAGATGAAACTGTATTTCTATCATCGAGGTCTTTCTGGCTGAAACTAAAACTGGAAAACATTGTCACAAAGTCTGGAATTCAAAAAAAGTGGAAAGCGATTAATAGGGAGAGATGTAATATCAGTGGTTTCCCTCCCTGTGGCCCTTCAGCTGGTTTGTGGGAAGGCGATGGCAGAATTAGAGGGTACTCCGTCTGGAGGGAGGCCTCCTCGGGGCGATGTCTATTTCCATGCGTCCGCCTTGAGGCCCGGTTCAAAGGCTGGGCAGAGATAAAAGCCTGGAGAGCAGAGGAGCGCGGAAGGAGACGATGTTGTTTGTCATTGCTTGTTAAAAAAACAAACTGCCAGAGATCACTGAAGGTCCTGCACCTCGGGCCTCAAACATGAGGCACCCCTAATCAAAATGAGAGCCTCCCTCCAGGGGTTGTGACTGATGTTGCGTGGCTCGGCGGACGTGTCGCGAAAATCCATTACGAGGCGTCCTCGGGGTGTTTTCGCCATCATGTTCGGGGGTCAAAACAACATCTTCATAAATTCGCGGCATCGTTGGAACGTCGCGGGCACTTGGAAGTGTTTCCTCCCGTCTCCGGGCCGGATCGCCCTCCAGGCCTCGAGGAAAAAGGGAAGAAGCATTGCTGAACAGTGGCGAGGTCGGGGGTGCATGCCTGGGAACATGGGAGGGAGGGGGAAAATTAGGGGATATTATGGATAAGTGCTATTCAAAAGCGGCGTTTAATAACAAATAATACTTCTAGGGAGCGATTCAATATGTCAGTCAAAAGGCATGCCGTTAGCGTGTGGCGGAAGTAGGTGGGATAAAAGGAGTCCTGTCAATCTCCATCAACGGGAGAGCCATCGGATATTCAAGCCATGAAAATGCAAATGGGAATATTTCCCTCTCATTAAATGCCTGTAATTAATTTCTTAAACACAGGACCTCTTTCGGTCTGCAGAGACGCATCTTAGCCTTCTCCAGAATTAGCACAATTAACCACGATGAATAACAATCAGCGGGGCCCATTTTCATCTATTTGTCCACTACACGAACGCATGAATTATTGAAACGCACAACTATATCTGTTGCCGCCTCCCTCGGGTGCTCTCTCTCCTCGTCGTGATGGGAGATAATGAAAGGAGCAGGATTTGCAATTTCTCTCCGAAACGCCTCTCCGTGGCCGTCCGTCTGCTTCCCGTACGAACAAAAAAGCGACAGCGAGCCTCTCGTGAAAAATGAAAACTACTCCGAGGGGCGAGAATATGTTTTTCTGTCACAATTTGAAAAATGTCACAAGTCCATGTAGGTACAATAGATTCTATATAATGTTATGTTGCAATACCCCCATTGTGCATTGTTGTTATTGTTACACTGTCACACACACAGAAAAAACATCATATTTAGCAGGAGTTCTCACTCCCTTTAGTTTTCTCTGACTCTAAAATAACTCGGGGGCTTCGTGGCGGACCCCCCTGCAACGCCGCCTCATGCCGGATGTGATTATTAATTAAGAATTTATCGGACTGAATATGTATAAATTGCTAAATTATAATTGTGTTCAAGAGGATGTACATTTAATTTTGTTTTCCTGAGCGTGTTTCTCCAGGTGAGCATCCATTGCATCAGACAGCGTATCGCCACTTCCTGTATTAACATCATCTTCTCCCACCTGTCACTGTCTCCCACCATTTTTTAGGGTCCTGTCCAATTCATTAATTTATTTATTTTCACATTATGGATTCATCTTGTATACGGTTGCTTCATATTTAAAAGCAAGATCAGTGTGTTAGATTCTACAGTAAACAGTTAATTTCGTGATTTTACCTGAATAATGCATGCTTTTAAGTTTTCAATTCAGATTTTAAACTTTGTGTGATTCATTTGCACATAATCATTTTTTTTTGTGCTGAATATTTTCTCACAAAATATAAATGCTAATACTTTTTTTTCAGAACAAGGTGGATTTTCTTTTTCAAAGTTTTAGCGAGTGAATAAAAGATGTCAACCAATCAAGTTGTGCAGAGAATGATACAGGATGAGTTTCGCCAATATTTATGAAACAACAACCACACAGACGCTCAGTAGTCCGAACCAAGACAGCAAACTTTATTATTTACTTTATTTCAAACTTCACAAAGCCGGCGCGAACCACATCCTCTCTCCTTCTGTTCTTCACCTTTCAAAGTCAAGTTAAAGGCACGTTCCATGTATTATTTATTTTTTCCACCCAAAACCTGAACTGAATGCATGCTTTTAAATTTTCAATAAAAGATTGAAAACATTTTTGTGCGATTCATTTTCCCACAGAATATAAATGCTAATACTTTTTTTTTCCAGAACAAGTTGGATTTTCTTTGCATTTTCAAAGTGTGGCGAGTGAATAAAAGATGTCAACCAATCAAGTTGTGCAGAGAATGATACAATTCTGTTCTTCACCTTTCAAAGTCAAGTTAAAGTCGAGTTTTATGTATTTTCTTGTTTTGGTCCATGAACTCATCAAATCCTGTGATTTCTACTTTTAGCTCTCTGTCTGTTGTTGATTGGCTGTGCACATCGTGACATCACATCAAGACATTTCAGGCCCGTAACTGAAGTTTTAAGGCAGAACAAAAAAAAGAAAAAAAAGAAACTCTGCTATCTGGAACATCAAAGACAACCAGCGGGCGTTGACACCGACTCATCAGAATAAAGAGCAGGGGCACATTTCTTTGCACCGATATCCATGAAGGCAGAAATCTATCCCTCTCCCCCATTCCTCCACCGACAGCTGCCTCAGTAGAACATAATGCAGCGCCACCACGGGGCATTTCCACTGATCTGCCATCCTTTGCGAGACAAACACAAGCCTCCTTTGACGGATTTTCTTTTTGTCATTTGAACAACCTGATGCAGCTTTTTCTTTTTCCTCATTCTTCCAGTTTGAAAATCTTCTTTATCACCGTCATTCTCTCCGCCCGTACAACATATTATGCCGCGTTCTCCGGGGGGTTGGAAAAGGTGGCAAGGAAAAGTAGATAAAGTTCCCCACCGAAGTTTAGGTCATCCGCCGCCCGTGTTATGCTCATTCCAGGCAAACTTGAGTCGAAGGGGAAGCCTGTGAAGGATTCGAGTTAGAAAAGTGCGAGGCACTTAAATGCTTTCATTGTGGTGGAGGTCAGTGCTATTAGCCTGTAGCCAATGAGGCAGGTAACCTCGGGGCAAACAACTTCTCAAAGTGGATTTTGTAGGCGTGTGGTGAGAGGAGGAGGTCAAGCAAGCAAAAATCTATCTGCTCGTATGTAGATCCATCAGCGGCGGCGGCTTTGTAAGCGTTTCAAGACTTCCTGGTCTCCCTTTTAGCTTTTAATTTGAATACATTTATTGAATTTCAAAGAAAAAGAGACCCAACCACGTGAAAATTTGCCCACACGTCGTCCCGAAGAATCCCAATTTATAATAATCGCGGCTGAAAATCTCCTCAATGATTTCCCCCCACTTATCTCCAAATGCCTATGAATTTGGAGCGCTTATGTCATTATGTTTTAAAGTGGAACATCAGTTCAAAAAAATATCTAGACATAAAAAGAGCTCTCAATCTCATTTTACCCGGCTTGTATGGATCCGCTCCTGCAATCCTTTTTCATTTCTCCCCGAGGAATCTGGACCTTGATAGATTCAGACAACCGTATCAAGCCATCGAGTGACACCATCTTTATTACAAGCATGGCGACTCGGGAGGATAGTCGGAGACGATGGAGTTAATGGCAAGGAACTATGTTTGATATGGGGTGGCAGTTGTTGTTCGGTGTATCTCCATCACGCCGGGGATGCACCGCCACCGAGGACCGAATGTGATCACATTCTCATATGGATCCGACGAGCTGGACGTCGGCTACCCGCGGGGTTACCGACACCATGTGACCGGAGGCCGACGAGAGCAAATATAATAAGAGGCGGAAGTGTAATTGATTGGGGGTAAAAAAAGCACGGCTGTAATAAAGGATGGAGACCATCGCTGGACCAAAAGCTTGCAGTGTAATCAATTTAATGATTAAGAAGGTTATTAGCTGAAATTAGCTTTCTATGTAAGTACTTCAGGAACCTTATTAAGTGGCAGGCGCCAGAAGGAGAGGAAGGCCGTCCAAGCATATTATAGTGATTTCTACTTGGTGTGCAGGATAACATATGGATCCACAGGATAGATCTTATAATTATGTTCTTTTTTCTTCTTTGTTCATTACATTGAGGTGTTCGGACCACCGCCTGGGATTAAAACGTCTTCCTTGACCTCAAACAATCCCACCGCCAGGCCCATTTAGCGGCTTTTGATCAAGTTGATCAACCACCAGATCGTCCAGAACAACTCGTCGCCGTTTGCTCCGAGTTACAAAAGGGATTAAGTCTTTATTCCCAAAGGACACAAAACCGGCCCGCCTCGAAGATTGAGCGATGCAATAGAAAGCTCCAGAACAAAAAGATCAGACCTTGTGGAAGGAGTGGGCTGCCACAACAAAAGCAGGCGTTCAAACACATAAGAGCACACAGCGACGCACCATTATGGCTGAAACGCATTCCAAGCAGCGGTTTGCAACCTTGTCGCCAATTACTTCCTGGTACGTTTAGCCATCAGTACTGCCATTTCACTCAATGACGAACACTATTTATGTGAACCATACTTTAGAAACATTAGTGGGCTTTTTCTCGGGTGCTACTTTCTCCGCTGTGACAAGCTGACTAATGCCTTCAAATACCAATCCCTAAAGATCGCCATTAGAGGCTCTTCCAAGCCTCCTTCAACGGCTCAACACAGCCGAACAACACACCCCGCTGCATTCGCAGACACTCGCAATTTTCCTTTGTGTGTTTTTCTTTGTTGTTCAATGTCACAGCACACCGACGGGAAAAGAAAAAAAAAAAGTCCCAACATTACAGTTAAATATCTCGGTGGGAATCTTCCAAGGACGAAGACATGTGGACGACGGTGATGAAAAGGTGTTTTTATTTCATGACGCGTCTAATTTGTTTTATCCGAGCTTCCAATGGACTCTTATTGGTATTCCACAATTACAGCGATTTTGGTGCAATTACCAGCCGTTTGGAGGCATTTCAGGCTCTTAAAAACCGAAAGACATCTATTTTTCCTCAACAACACACAGATTTATAGACAAAAAAAGGACCATTTTCAGCTTGCAAAGTGTTGTGGACGCACATTGCACAAAGTTTCATCAAGGACACAGCAAAAGTTGTCTGGATACATTCTCACAAACAAAGGACTGCCTTCACTCCTGTGCATGGGAATACATCGTATACTGTGGAAAGATGAAAGCCGATGATATAATATCTGAACACCTGGTCCAAAAACACGAGGCCTCACAGTGACTTTAGAGAAGCAATGGCCTAACTAAGCCCCAAGAGGCCTTGAATAAGTCCACGAGAAGAACAAGTCCATCTACAGTATGTTCTGTACTAAGAAAAGAAAGAAAAGACAATGTATTGCAGCTTCTGTGTCCAGCCGGTCTGAGTCTGGCCTTGTTTATTGCACGTTAGACCCATCACTCTCTCTCCCAGGCTTCCCCATCTACGTCAAATAAAAAAGGCAGAAAATATCCCCAGAATCTTAAGGGAAATGGTAGCGCTGAGAAGTAGCAGCTTCAGAAGCCCTAACCCTCCTCCCACAGCACCACATGTCAGCGACGAAGAGTTTCTTCGCTGGAAAATATGAGCCACAAAACCCGGAGTGAGGACTTCACTTCTCACTTTATATGCAGCTATTTTTGCATTTGCAATGGTTATTATTAGCATGCGAGGCAAGATGACGAAATCCACACTTAATAATTTGCCAACGTCCTTGAAAATGTTAATACGTCTATTTATTCATGTATTCCGAAGGTAAAACATCTCCAACATTTGATTCGGCTAAGCTAACGGTGAAAATAAATGACTGTCGGCCCTTAACGTGGATCGTCAGCTGCTCGATCGTCCAATATGAACTCAAATCCTGGAGCACTGAACTAAAGCGATGCACCACTGCTCTCTGCAGACAAGCAGCGCTCCAGTTGGAGAGAAGATGCATCGTGGAAGAGTTTCTCTCCCAAAAAGCAGCATGTGAGGATACGAAGCCTCCCTCCAGAGAGGAGCCTGTACGCTCTCTAAGGACGGTTGACTTTTTATTTAGAGGAGTTTCTCCTGTTGGGCTGCAGGGCTTGGCTGTAATTCAACGTCTTACGAAGCTACAGCACTGTGTACTGTGGCCTGGGGTGGGGTTATTGCCAGGAATGATGCAGCGTGGGAGCAAAACCACCCGCTGAGAGGAAGCTGGGCCCCAGAGGCTCAAAGACATGGCCTAAGAGTCTCACGATACCCCCCGTTATTAATACTGCCACTAAAAAATATGAATACCTGCCATGCCAGAGTGATGCACTGATGAATAACGACGAAACGAAGGCATTGAGAGCTGGATGGAAGAGGGAAATGGATATGCGTTTCATGATTATGCATCCTCAGACCCCCGGGTTGCAGCAGATGGGGCTCCCTCCCCCCCGGTGACAACAGCACACGGTGCTGCTGCCGAACAACCTGTGGTCAACTTGAACCGAAACCCTGAGGAGGCCGCCGCCCCCTTCCTGGAGTTCAGCCGCCGCCTTAATGAGGTGGAAGCCTCGCTTTAACTCGCTCTCGAATGATGAATGGCTTCATTGCGGGAAGGTTCACTCTCATTTAAGTCGCCACCCGCTGCAGGAGGAGTAACGCTACATTAATGCTAACGCCGTGCCTTAGCTTTCGGGTGAAGTTTGCTTCAGTTTCTCTTTAATTAGAAGTTCCCGCCGGCGATATTTCAGGTTTTGGTGTTTGCAGAGACCGTCCTTCGCCGCGTGAGCCCAAGGTTGAGCCCGACACGCTGGCAGGCGCCCAGGCTGTCCTTTAGAAAGACGCTCCATTAGCTCCCAGGGCGTCTTCAGCCGCTGACCCTGAGCGCCGACCTTCCTGTGGAGGAGGGCGAGGCGAAAACAGAATTGCCCAGCAGGGATCAGTAAAGCATGTAATTCATTCATTAATCCTTCTCGCCGGCAATTAAGAATATGTGCGTTGCAGCTGATATGTGGGTTGAACGTGTGTGTGTGTGTGTGTGTAGCGCTGGTTTTTATGAAAAGGCCCTGACCTCTGGATTTGCATAGCTCGAGTTTGGGAAAATTTGGTGGGTTTTTTTTCCCCCCAACAACCATTTTTATAATTTAGATTCAGAAGAGCGAAGCACAAAGTAAAGATGGCTTGAAGGGGAAATAATGCATTCTGGGAGATTTAGAAGTTCATCATCCTGGTTAAAACATGGGATTTTGTATTAAATTCAATATGTTGGGATTTTATTTTTGATGACAGGATTTTAGAAACAAAAGAACAGAGCTGATCCCATTAGTTTTAAATTGTTTGAGAATGCAATTATTTGAATTGGGTTAAATGTAATTTTAGGTATTCAATTAGTAAAAGTTATCATTGAGATCACAACAATTATGTTTGGGTCATTATTGCACAAATTACACTTTCTGCTACTAAATTACAACAGAAGAGAGACATTAATACGTCTGGTTCTTTTTATTTATATAATAAAAATCACGCCTGCCATCATCAATATTATCAAGGAAGGATTTTGAGGGATTTTCCATTGACACCTAATGCAAAACGACAACTATTACATCATAACTCTGGTTTTTTTTCAGTTTCCACTCCCCGGTTCACCCGTAGTGCTCGTCTCTTTGATTCAGAGTTTCTTTCTGTTTATGCCTTTTCCTCCACTTCAGATTATATTCCGACTGAAGTGGCCATGACATGTCGGTGAAACCCCCGGACGCTGAAATATGCAGAGAACGTACGTTCCTCAAGGGCGCGAGGTCAGGCCGGACAGATGGTTTCACGGCGTGAACAAAATTAAAAAAAAAACGCCGCCTGGCATCATCCCCTCAAAGCTAAATCAAGTCGGTCTCGAGATGTAAGTCATCGTTTAATGCGAGTCGCCGTGGTTGACTCGCCCCCTCCCCCGAAAAAAAAAAAAGACACCCATCAATAACGTGAGTGTAATGACTTTGCAACAAACGGCACGTCACTGCCCTGAATTTAATTAACTTCCATCTTTATTGGCTTAATTGTTTGTGACAAGACGTTCTCCCAGAGACGGACTGGGAGTGTGACGGGGTAAATGATATGGCGATGAGTAATTAATGTGTTTCTTAATTGGACTGGAAGCGGTTGGGTTATATGTGGGTTCGCGCTTCCATTCAACAAAGTTATCCTTCATTGAGTGGATGGAGAGGCTCCCGTGTGGCGCCGCTTGTGAAGACGACTTTCGGGTTTGCGTTTCCCGGGGAGCACCTGTGCATTTTGTATCGGAAGACAGGTGAAAATTTGTTTTTCAAGATTAGTTTATTCCATTTCAGATGCGGCCGGGCGGCACACCTGAGCCCCTCGGATGGGCTGGGCATTAAAAGCTCCTCCAACCGGATTGTTTGTGAGAACCAGTGAAGACAGAGATGAAGCAACACGTCTGTCCTCAATAAATGTGTTAAAAAGTTAAAGCTAAATCCATTTCTATTACGAGAACTATCAAATAGTTAGTCCGCCCGAGTGCTATTCAAATAATTCAAAAATGTTGCTATTTTATTGAGCAGATACACATTTTTTATCTTACTAATAGAGTGATCAGTATTTAATGCCCAGGCGGCCTTCAAAATAAAACAAAGTAACCATTAACATATGCTATTCTTTGCAAACTGATTTACATTTTTTTTTTTTATGCACAGACTATATACATTAAAATGGATAAATAAATAAAAAAAAACTTCAAGAGCCGAGTAATCGGCGGCACACGAAGCACTTAGAGACGCCGCCGTATACTTTGAAGGGGCAGTTTGTTTTCCTCACCATCTGGATGGTTCAGCGTCTGAAGCTGAGCGAGTAGTTTGCGATGATATAAAAAAACACAGTTTGCATATTCGAGCGCAGTTGATTGTACGCGCATTAGTTCCCGCGCGATGGCGTTCGTACTGTAGTGGAGACATGTCCACCGGAGCCGCGTGACTAATCGCCACATAAATCAGAAAAGCATCGACAGTTAATGTCAAGTTCTGCTCTTCATCATTTCGAGTGAAGAATAAATGGCTTCTTTGTGGATCCATTATTTTCCAATGAAACAGAGAAAAATCCATCATGGCCAGTAAGAGGGAGATTCAGCCACAAGACACGCTCCCCCTTTTTCTTCTTTACGGGATAAAAGTCAGTCTATTAGTCTTACTTTGCAATTCCTGCCGGTTACTTAAAAGTGCACCCACGCAGGAAACACCAAAAAAAAGCAATATTCCCGAAACGTTTGACCCCGCCTCCTGTGATGAGGATCACGTGACCCGGGGGTCATGATCCCGTCAGACTACACAGCGGTGCGTTTAATCCGCCGTCAGAGGGGAAATCCCTCGCTACTCTGGACCGATGATCACTGGATTGGAAGATCCGCCGCCTGGGATTTGTTAAGCTCTGACACTGTTATCAAGATCCCATTGAGCCCGCCCCCCCCTAACCCCCCTCCCCCTTCACTGTAATACAACTAGCTCTGCAAGGATGCCGGCTAATCCCTACAGGCGAGCCACAGTGATGACATTTGGGCTATGAATAGAAACTGTCCGGTCTTTTATTATGACACCGGTTCTTCCTCCTTAGAAGTAATAAGACAACAGACAGGACTTAAGGATAACAAGGCCACCCGGCGGTAGAAAGCTGCGATAACGAGCCGCCTGACAGACAGCGGAGGTACGAGGCGGCGGGGGGGAAACTCGGAGCTCCTCTCTCATTACCCGATTCTCGCCCGTTTCGATTCAAAAGTCCGCTCGGTGTCGAGAATGTGCCGGTGTGCAAGCTGTGACATCTCCTTCACGATGAGCCGGGGACGCCAGGAGCTTGTCTTTTGGACATTTTTTGATGACGGGCTCGGATTTAGTGGAGTCGACAGCAGAACTCTTTAGGATCAGACGCCAAGCACACACACACACACACACACATTTGGGGCGGTGGGTTTCCAGAGTGTAGCGCAGGCATCATGATCACAGGCGGGAATCAGAGTCGGGAAAAAAAAAAAAAAAAGGGCTGTGTTCTTAACACGTTGCACCATTTCTTCCAATAAGTCATATTTTCTATTCCCTGAAATATTCTTTTGCTCCGGATTGTGGACACATTGTTACTGTGTGGGCGAAGGCCGAGAGAAAGGAACATTTGGCCAGCGAATGTCTCCCTTCCTTTTCCAGATAAATTACTTTTCTAACTTTTTAAGGGGGACCACAGCTCATGGGTACTAATATACTTGTTAATTTAAAGTTAAAGCTCCGGTTTAAAAGCAAATAAACCTAGTCGATTAGGAATTATGTCTTTTTTAATCTTCAAATTCAATGAAAAAGACCAAAACCAGCAATGATCCCTCATTATTTATAATTGATATAACACTGTTTACCCGTTTAAAGACAACGGCTGTACAAAGGAGGTTAACAAACACAATATATACACTATACATTATTTATTAAAGCAGCTTGACAGTGCATTTGATATCATTTCAAAATAAACTCCATTGATCTGTGTTTAAAGCCGTTTGGTATAATAAAGATTTTATTAGATATAACAAACTATATGCTACCTTATTTATTGTTGTTCTCTTATCGAGGGATTTGTTGACAGTCGGACAAAATATATATTCTCACCAGACTTATTACTGCCTCCCCTCATTTGAAAGCACATTTATTGTATTCAATATATTTTTTAGTCTATACCAAAGCTTCTTAGAGCTGTGGAGAGTGGACAGACTGCTAACAGCAGCCACCATAATGTGCTCAGTGTGTGTGTGTGTGTGTGTGTGTGTGTGTGTGTGTGTGTGTGTGTGTGTGAGGGAGAGAGATCCATGCATGTGACACTGTAACTTTCCAAAAAGCCTCCCGGTCCATTGGCACTCAAATGAACCAATCTGTCTCTGCACAAATATCGAGGGGTTAATAGGATGTTCACCTTGGGGATGCCAAACGGAGAGAAAGGCCCTCTAGGAAAAGTGGTAAGCACCCCCCACCTTCCCATGATTCCCAGCACAGGGTGCCTGATTCATGAGGACAGCAGACATTAAACTGTAATGGACTCGACTCGGTGCCTCGCGTTTGTTCTGCTTAACTCCATAATTCTTGCACTTGTTAGAATTTCACGGCGAGTGAACTCGACGCGAATCAGGTCGAGTGTTTCAGGCCCTGCTGCGAGAAAATGGTACGAAACGAACGAACACTCGTTTTCAATGCAGCGGATATGAATCGGAAAAGAAATATGACGCAGCAGTCTGCAACAAAGCCTTAGTTTACATAGCATGGGCATGCTAGTCGTCGGTATTTAGCATTAAATACAAAGTGCAGCTGATGGGAAGGTCAAATGTTGACCTTGTGATGGAGTTAGAAACGTCAGAGGATGAAATTGTCATTTCAATTCATATTAATTAGCTAGTTAATATGTAAAGAAGGTCCTAATATGACTATATAAGTGTTGATTGTATCATAAATATGGGTGTTAGATGACAAGTCATTCATAATGACTGTGGACTGCGTAACAATGTAAATAAAAGCCTTAAGCTTATAAATGCTTATAATGGCATTAAAAACATAATTTAGTGAGTTTAAATATTTGTAAATGTGTCTATAAACTGTTATTTGCTCATAAATATCTCCATCCAACAATGACCCTATATGTATATAGTCTTATTAACACAGAACCATGAGGATAAGCATCTTATGAGGACTCATAAGGGCTTTATGACCTAACGCTTATAATCCACTCGTATGTTAAACCTTTATCTTCCTCTGCAGGAGCTTTTATCTCATAAATGTTTCCATGTTTTGTCCATGGCTGTTTACATATTTTCTTTTTTTTTAAACTGTTTGGTTTCACCTTTTTTATGTTTGGCAGATAACCTAATCTGACCACGCCGCCTGCTTTCCGCTGATGTATTCATGGAATAAATGAAACGCCGGTTGCCACCATGCCAGCCGACCGGCATTAATTTGTTCCAGTCACCATCTGATAAATAGAAAAGCCACCGCAATACAATGCCATAGGTAGTGGAGTTAATTACTTTTCTTTAACAGGCATCCTGGCAACATTTATCTGGGTAAGAAATCTCAATGACATTTGTCCTTGTAATACACAGCTACAGTACACACAGCCAATAACTACTGTGATTGCCGCGAAAGGCCAAACGAGAAGCAGGCACATCGTTTATAGGTGGGATATAATGTTATGACTATTTCTGTGTTTTTATTTTCTCACCTTGACAATCTGAAAGGATAAAAGAAAATCAGCGTGGCTCATTTATCTTATATTAACTTGTTGGTCTGCTCTCATAACCCGTCTGGGGCTGTTATGGATGAGCAGCAGATACTTTATGAACTCACGTGAGGTTTCGTGAGGAGTCTGGGCCGAGGAAACAAAACCGGTCTTTGCATCGACCAAGAAAAAGGAGGAGGCCGACGGAAAGTGTGAGCGAGACAGAGAGAGATTGATGGCCTTATCCCCGAAAGGAGAGCAGACTCCTGCGACAATAGAGCGAGTAAATCTAAAAACAGACAAACCCCTCCGAGTGTCCTACCTCTAGCTTCGGACTTAGAGATCGCTGATGGATCCGGTCTTCCTCTCGAGATGCAGATGAAACACCGCTGCTCGTCTTGAGGCTTTAACAGGGACCGCCTACTGGCGCATATGGAGAATCGATATCATGGTTTATCATCTTTCAGTGGCGTCGGATCAGGATGAAATCATACGTCGAGGTATCGTGAAACTCAATTGCGTCGTTTAAATTCCCAAAAAAAAGCACATACGTCTCCAGATAAATAAAAATATTTACTTATCTGTGCACATGGGAACATAGCCAGTGCATGGCTGGAAATATGTACATTTTTATTCTATAACTTCACTTAACACAATTAGAAAGCACTTTTCATTCATTAAATATTTAATTTACAAAGGCGTATACAAAAATAGCATTACCATGTGGTAATTTCTTACATGTATTACCAGAAAACTTGTTATATTGTGATTTATATCATTAAGATATGAAATAATGGAAGTTTGGTTGCATCGCCCAATAATGATATTGTGCAGCACCTATAGGCCCCTAGTTATCATTTATTATGGATTTGTCATGCAATCAGGTGATAAAGGGAAAAATATGACCTGTGTGAGCTGTCAAAGCTGCAAGATAGGGAGCACATGGGCTTTAAACAGCTGGTTGTCACAGCGTAAACCCTTAAAAAGCGGCTTCCACCCATGAAGTGAACCGGTGCAATGCTCACATTTTCAAATGATGTGCCCTCTGATAAATACACCAGAGATAGCAGAGACACACTGGGTGCACATCGCGATCACCTTCCCAAACCTCGAGCGCGGGATCATCCGGCCACATCGATATCTACGAAGACGCGACGAGCTCCAGCGGGGAGGCAGCCGAGTGGCACGAATGAGTGCCTTGAAGTGCACATTGTGCCACAGCACGGGAAGAAACGCATGAAATGAAGGGAGCAGGGGTTACAGGTGAAGGGAGCAGGGGTTAGCAGGTGAAGGGTAGAGAGCAGGGGTTAGCAGGTGAAGGGTAGGGAGCAGGGGTTAACAGATGAAGGGTAGAGAGCAGGGGTTAGCAGGTGAAGGGTAGAGAGCAGGGGTTAGCAGGTGAAGGGTAGAGAGCAGGGGTTAGCAGGTGAAGGGTAGAGAGCAGGGGTTACAGGTGAAGGGTAGGGAGCAGGGGTTAACAGATGAAGGGTAGAGAGCAGGGGTTAGCAGGTGAAGGGTAGAGAGCAGGGGTTAACAGGTGAAGGGTAGAGAGCAGGGGTTACAGGTGAAGGGTAGGGAGCAGGGGTTAGCAGGTGAAGGGTAGGGAGCAGGGGTTAGCAGGTGAAGGGTAGGGAGCAGGGGTTAACAGGTGAAGGGTAGAGAGCAGGGGTTAACAGGTGAAGGGTAGGGAGCAGGGGTTAACAGGTGAAGGGTAGGGAGCAGGGGTTAGCAGGTGAAGGGTAGGGAGCAGGGGTTAGCAGGTGAAGGGTAGGGAGCAGGGGTTAGCAGGTGAAGGGTAGGGAGCAGGGGTTACAGGTGAAGGGTAGGGAGCAGGGGTTAACAGGTGAAGGGTAGGGATCAGGGGTTAACAGGTGAAGGGTAGGGATCAGGGGTTAACAGGTGAAGGGTAAGGAGCAGGGATTAGCAGGTGAAGGGTAGGGAGCAGGGATTAGCAGGTGAAGGGAGCAGGGGTTACAGGTGAAGGGAGCAGGGGTTAGCAGGTGAAGGGTAGGGAGCAGGGGTTAGCATGTGAAGGGTAGGGAGCAGGGGTTAGCATGTGAAGGGTAGGGAGCAGGGGTTAGCAGGTGAAGGGTAGAGAGCAGGGGTTAGCAGGTGAAGGGTAGAGAGCAGGGGTTAACAGGTGAAGGGTAGAGAGCAGGGGTTACAGGTGAAGGGTAGGGAGCAGGGGTTAGCAGGTGAAGGGTAGGGAGCAGGGGTTAGCAGGTGAAGGGTAGGGAGCAGGGGTTAACAGGTGAAGGGTAGAGAGCAGGGGTTAACAGGTGAAGGGTAGGGAGCAGGGGTTAACAGGTGAAGGGTAGGGAGCAGGGGTTAGCAGGTGAAGGGTAGGGAGCAGGGGTTAGCAGGTGAAGGGTAGGGAGCAGGGGTTAGCAGGTGAAGGGTAGGGAGCAGGGGTTACAGGTGAAGGGTAGGGAGCAGGGGTTAACAGGTGAAGGGTAGGGATCAGGGGTTAACAGGTGAAGGGTAGGGATCAGGGGTTAACAGGTGAAGGGTAAGGAGCAGGGATTAGCAGGTGAAGGGTAGGGAGCAGGGATTAGCAGGTGAAGGGAGCAGGGGTTACAGGTGAAGGGAGCAGGGGTTAGCAGGTGAAGGGTAGGGAGCAGGGGTTAGCATGTGAAGGGTAGGGAGCAGGGGTTAGCATGTGAAGGGTAGGGAGCAGGGGTTAGCAGGTGAAGGGTAGAGAGCAGGGGTTAGCAGGTGAAGGGTAGAGAGCAGGGGTTAACAGGTGAAGGGTAGGGAGCAGGGGTTACAGGTGAAGGGTAGGGAGCAGGGGTTAGCAGGTGAAGGGAGCAGGGGTTAGCAGGTGAAGGGTAGGGAGCAGGGGTTAGCAGGTGAAGGGTAGGGAGCAGGGGTTAGCAGGTGAAGGGAGCAGGGGTTAGCAGGTGAAGGGTAGGGAGCAGGGGTTAGCAGGTGAAGGGTAGGGAGCAGGGGTTAGCAGGTGAAGGGTAGGGAGCAGGGGTTAGCAGGTGAAGGGTAGAGAGCAGGGGTTAGCAGGTGAAGGGTAGGGAGCAGGGGTTAGCAGGTGAAGGGTAGGGAGCAGGGGTTAACAGATGAAGGGTAGGGAGCAGGGGTTACAGGTGAAGGGAGCAGGGGTTACAGGTGAAGGGAGCAGGGGTTACAGGTGAAGGGAGCAGGGGTTAACAGGTGAAGGGAGCAGGGGTTAACAGGTGAAGGGAGCAGGGGTTAACAGGTGAAGGAGAGTTTGAAGAGGTGGGTTTTTAGGGCTTTCTTAAATAATGATAGGGTGGGATCCTGACAGATGTGGATGGGAGGGGGGGGTGCAGCATTATGGATCCTAGAAGGAAGAAAACTTATTCTCATTTATTTGGTTTACTTGTCAAACCCAACGTGTGATGGTCCCTGTTTAGTCCAAACATGCAGGATGTCTAATGGCTTGTAAGTGAAGGTGAAGCAGCCGCCATTACTGCAGCGGCATTTAAACAAAAAAGCTTGCAGCTTTATCTATATTAAGCGTGGGAAGTCTAGCTCGTTTATGTATAGATTAGTGTACAATGTCATCCAGTGACCTTGTGTATTCATTTAATGATGAAAGAGGAACTTGTTTCCCATTAGGAGGTTTTTTAAAGGTCATTTTCACCTTCCTTCTTGCCGTTTTCCAATGTAAAGCATCAGTTTAGGAGTACATTATTAAATGTTAAAGATGCTTTGGGAAACGGAGGAAAGTAATTTGCTCAAACATGAATAGTTGTGTCCACAATATGCGAGTCTGTGGTAACCGCCTGCTACTTGGCGACGGATAAAAACAAACAAGTGAGCTGTCAGATCGGAGACATCCGCCACCGCTCGTGTCATCTGAAATTAACGACATCAATAAAAGTTTTGTTCATCAGACGCAACTCATCACATGTTCTTCTCCTGCAATATGGAAGAGGGGATTTCTTTTTGTTTGTGGATCTCTTTTCATCGGCCGATCTTTTTCATCCGACAGAACGCGCCGCCTTCCTATTGGCTACGGAAACAGACGAGCGCCCGGGACACGCGTTTCAAAAGCATCGGTGAAGCTCGACGAGCCGCGATGAGGAACCGTGTGATTTTACAGCGACGGGTTGTCTCCACACACATCTCTGATCTGAAGGGGCCATAAGGCACGTCGCCTATGAATAAGATTAAACCGCCTTTTTATGAGGGCGGAAGGGAAGAAATACTCGGCCGAAGACGGGTCTTGCCTTCAGTGTCGTTAATATCGTAGACGTGCCCTTCAGTGACATTATTATTAAGTACATCGGCAAAGAGGGGGAGTCCTAAAGAATGTCCGTGCACGTGGCCGGGCCGCCACGTGCACGTCTGAGGCTGTTTTTTCCATTTCCATTTAAATGAAACACTCCGGTCATATCATGCACCAGCAGAATCCCTTCCCTCTTCATAATCCTTCAAAAGTGTGTTTCATGAATTAATCTGCAGTTATCGGCAAAACGAGACATCAAAGTTTTTGTGTTTCGTTTTTAATGGGATCGGATTTAAAATAATTGTTATTATGGCTGTAATTTTCTATAAAAACATGATACCGGTATAGAAGACATCTCCAAAGGGTTTATAAACTGAAAATATGTGAAAGCAATGTGTGACAATAAATGAGAAGCCCTCCTGTGTCAATTCCTATATGGAGCATTTAAACTAATAGCGGTAAAGGATGTGCATTTCTTTTTAAGTGCATTATCAAAATTGTCAATCATACCGGTTTTCATTCAAAATCAATCGCGACCCTTGCAGGAAAAGTCAGTTGTAAACACAAAGGTTGGATGAGATCGACTGCCATCAATTCAACATGAGACGTGATCGCTGCCGCGAGCAAATAACGCCGCCGAGGAGCGACTCCCCTAACGCGTACGTGGACTGGAGGTCAACAGGAAGTGGACGGGAGGCCAACAGGAAGTGGACGGGAGGCCAACAGGAAGTGGACGTGAGGCCAACAGGAAGTGGACGGGAGATCAACAGGAAGTGGACGGGAGGTCGACAAGAAGTGGAAGGGAGGTTGACAGGACGTGGACTGGAGGTCAACAGGAAGTGGACGGGAGGCCAACAGGAAGTGGACGGGAGGCCAACAGGAAGTGGACGTGAGGCCAACAGGAAGTGGACGGGAGATCAACAGGAAGTGGACGGGAGGTCGACAAGAAGTGGAAGGGAGGTTGACAGGAAGTGGACGGGAGGCCAACAGGAAGTAGACGGGAGGACAACAGGAAGTGGACGGGAGGACAACAGGAAGTGGACGGGAGGACAACAGGAAGTGGACGGGAAGAATGAAATCGTGTGGCTCGATCCAGCGATCAGAAACAAATCCTTCCACATAACTTTGCTCTGTGGGACTAAAGTCTCCAACTGGAGATGCCGGCTGTCGGCAGAGACAAAGCGTTAGCTGCATTACACAAGCACCTCCATGCTCTGCATTAGAAACACGCCACCACGCTCCTCTTTCAGCCACTTAACCAAACCCACAAAGCCCTCTCGTCTCCGCCTCCTCATGCCCATTGTGTTGAACTTTCTTCAAAATGGCATCGCATGCCAGAGAGCGTACAGAGGCGGCATAGAGAGAAGACTGGATGCACGTTAGCCGGTATCCTTGAGGAAACTAAATTAACTGCACCTCCGACATGATTTACAATCGAATTCGCCACAAATACTTGAAAATTGCTTTTTCATTGAGAGCTATTGTGGGCTTTTAATTGTCAAACACAGACGTGAAAACTGACTCTCCGGAGATCCGACGTGCTACTCGTGTTGCATATTCATTCTTTCTCTACGTTCGATGCCTAGCATACAAATGATGAAGTTTATTAATCTCTCTGTTCTACCATCCTATGGATTTAAAAAACACATGTAAATCAAAGCTAAGGGTTTGGGAATGTTGTTGCCGTGTGTGTGTGTGTGTTCTCATTTTAAAAAACACATTTCATTTCCGGACTTATGTTTTAAACATTTTTTTTTTTTTACTGCGGCACTGAAAGCATTTCTGTGTAATTACAAACGGAGATAAACACAACTGCTCCTGTTCCTTGAACCATGATGTTTTCCATTTGTGCAAAAGTAAGGAGCTATTCTCAAAATGCAAAGTGTTTGGTGTGATACCGCCACCATTAAGTCTAATTCCATCATTTCTTAAGGATTACTGAGAGCGAGGATTATAGTTATATTCATCATAGAACGCGTGCTAAAAACAAAATGCATGTCTGAGATGACACGGGACAAGTTTACTTCCGAGAGACGGATTCTTCTCCAGTTGCACCGTCACGTTTTACGAATTATCTCGAATGCACAGATTAACTCTTCGGGGATTAGCAGGCACACATATTAACCTATCGAGCCGTGAATAACTTATTGTTTGCTGTCATGTACCGAGAGATAGAATTAAATCTGTGAATTAATAAATGAAAAAACAATAGGTTTATGGTGCGATACTCTTACTAAAATCCTGAAAAAGTACAATGCTGCAGTAGTTTTCTCATCATTTAGCCAAGACCGTGAACTTTCCCCGACCTTATCGGTACTCAGAGTGCTTCAACATAAACGATAAAAAAGCTAATTATGTTTAAATGACCGGAAGACATTGTACAGAAAACAAAATGAAATATGTTGCCAGCGAACTTTGGCAGAAACGCTCATTAAAGGTCGTTAGCATTCCTCATTACGTTGCTAGAAAAAAAAAATAATCTGCACTCATGAATAATATTGCTATTGCAAATTAGTAACTTTTAAATATCAGTTTTGGGAAAGAGTTCAGCAGCGTGTTTGTCTTTTAAATCATCTGTTTTCATATAATGTAAGATGGCAAAAATATGCATTTCGCATTCAAATTGATGTAATATTAATAACGCATCATGTACAAAGAGAGCCTTTCAGCAGGGGACTACATTTCTACAATTATGACAACGGGTTCACACTTCCTTGAAGCACCCGCAGCTCATTCATGCCTTTTTTCCCGGCGCTCCTTTCCTTTCCTTATCCCTCCGAACTTATATCCGCCTGCTCGTAATGAACTGCGTATCTGCCGTCCTCTGTCACGCCGAAGGGAAGATCTACTCGTTATCTCCCGCGGTATAGAAATAAATTACACGGCGCCAGTAAAAGACAAGCAATTGTGCTGCGGCCCGGATTGTTTGAGTTTGTCCAGAGCGTGTCTTTAATGGTTTTTGTTTGCTTTGACTCCACTTGAACAGCTGGAAATCCGTTTTTCCCTCCTCGGCGAAGTTAAACATGCAACGTGTTTGTTTCTATAATTCACGCCGTGTTTGCAGTAAACGAATGTGTACACACGGATAAACAAACCGCTTTCCTTCAGAGCGCTTGAGCGGCGGACTTTGTTCATTTTTCATCAGAAGTGACTTCAAATTCAAAAAGCTCTGCAAAGAGTCGGCTTTATGAATGAATCAAAAGGCTGAAGTGGCACGTTTATTGACAAGAAGAAGAAACTCACACTTCTGCACCCCATCCCCAGATATTTTGGGCAATTATCTCCTCATTCACAAGCTATAATATACGGAAAACCCTTGTGAAGATAGATATATGTTAGAGGTATGTTGGTTTATGATAGTACACAGAAAATAAATTATATATATATATATATATATATATATAAATAAAAAAATACAGGAGTATTTGTGCGAAGTTTGGCTTTGATTGAGTGAAGTTAAGTAAAAGCAGTGCATCCTCAGCCACTTTGAGTCATATTTATGGTTTATGTTCATATTTATTGTGAACATTGTTAGTTAATTTGTCATTGTTATAAACATGACAAATTAACTTTTATTGAATTGATTTTCTTTTTTTTTAAATATTTATTGATATGCTTAGTCCCAAAGGCTGAAAAAAAAGGGGGTTCTGGGGTTTCTGACCAGAAGAGGTGTTTTTGTTAGCCAACGGAAGCTACAAACGCAAGCTAGTTAGCCGGACATGCTAATGATTGCAGCTACGTTTCAAACTATTTTTACATTTTTGCTCTTGTACCATCTTTATAGGTTTGCATGTTATAAATCGAAAGTACAAAAGCTCTGCTGTACATAGTTGGTTGCGATGCTACAATTGCGCAAACCGGCGTGTTGCTAAACTAAAACCGGAGAGACGGTTAGCGACTCGTCATCTACAAAGCCTGACCTTGAGATGTATTATTCAGGCGTCTGCAGAAGTCATAATGAAATGAAACCTTAATTTGGACCATATGGATGCAATATGTAGAGCGCAATTCATCACCCCAAATGCCACAACATTAATATAGGTGTTATTGCCCCCATAACAAATATGTTGGGGAAAGAAAGTAGAAGGTGTAATTTAGAAGAAATAACACTCGGCTGCCCCAAAACTCGGAGAAAACTCTCGTAACAGACTTCATCAGGCCTCGGCTTCAGGAGCAATTTAAAGTTAAATGTCTCAGCAAGTTTAACGTCGTGATGGGAAAAGAAGAAAAAAAATACAAGTTATCCGTCATGCTGGCTGGAGGGAAAAAAATAAAACTGACACCAGGTGTCAGCTTCACTCGTCTTCTTCAGAAATAAATTTCACCCAGCCAATGAAATTCCTCGTTTCCTGCCCTATTTTTTAGATAGCGCGTGCACTGTATTTACTCATTTCCGTATGCTAATGAGTCCATTAAAACAGCGAGGAGGGGAAAATCCATTACGCTCACGTTACAATGGCGGGGATGCACGTTGTTGTTATTCGGGTCAAAGGTCTCGCCGCCGCCATTATGTCCGCGGAGCGGCAAGACGGCGGGAAAAGCCGAGCGCTGCGGCGCTTTCATCACGCGCTCATTTGCCAACGTTTGCGATCATGCTGTTTATTTCCATATAAATAAAGCATTTAAATTGGGGTGTGAATTTAATCTGCAGGCAGGTTTATCTGCACCGTGTGTGAGGGAGGGATATAGCCGTCTCTACCACTGCCTGCTTGTTATTTTTGCTATATTTAATTCATGTTTGGCATGTTTTTTGTGTGTTTTTTTTCCTGTCGGGGATGCTGCTATACCCAGAAATGTGGAAACAATAACAGTGTGACTCATAACTATGTTCAGGCTCAAAGTCCACGATCATGACGGATGCAAGTAAGCCACAGATTTAGGGCCTCATTCATAAAGACGACACTTCTGATCTCTGGATTGTTTTGCTGCTGAAACTCCATCAAAAATCCCCTCGTCACCAGAATAAAGAGCCTTCTTTGGCTTTCATATTTTGCCATCCCCTAAGAAGGAAAGGTCAGCCCTAATCACGGCTAGCATTATGATTTTGAGTGGTCATTCCGGCTTCTCCAAGCTCCACGATGACGGCGGCCCGAATTTACTGTAAGCCCGGGAAAAGAGACAGGTATCAGACGAGCAGAGCCCGGTAGAGCTGGCTTTGCTGCAACCTCTGTCTGCTCGCTCGCCTGCTGTCAAGTACATCTGCGTTTGAGTTTGTTTTGCAAGGGAGAGAAACACTGATGCCACGCAGCATCTGTTGCATACTAATGGATTGCCGGTGGTGGGCGGATGCCATGTCCTCTGCACGTCTTGAGAGCGCAACAACAGATAACCGAATGGGAGTTCGGATTTTTCCGAACGAAAAGGTTAAGTATCAGCCTCCTGCTGCTGCTGCTTCTACGGTCCAAAATATGAAAAATGGGTTAAATTAGTCCATCATTGCGTCTGTCAACACTTGTAATTCCATGTAAAAAGGTGTTTAAATAGAATAGGAGGGGGAACAGATGTATGTTTAGGAGGAAAAATGTGTAACGCACGTGTTGAATAATCAGAAATGTACAGACATTATGCAAATATGTGTGATGTCATATGATTTCCACCATTTTCATTTGCCAGGGATATGGTTGACCTCCTTTGTGCTGTTAATCAAGCCCTTTATTTTCCAGGGAGATCGTTCCCGGTGGCGTCTGCTGGCGTACTTCCATTCATGTGCTGAAGTCGGAGGGAACTTTAAATTAATTTTTCAAGTTAAATTCAGCACTCGGAGTGCTTAAATCTCTCTGAGGTCGGGCGATTATTAAGAGCATTGTCTGCGCGGTAAAATAAAAGGAACAATAGGATATTATAGCACAACATCCTGGATTAGCACATCGGTACAAAGGAGGGTTCTTCTGGGTTTAGTGCGGCGGCTTTCCTGACCCTCGAGCATTTCAAACCCCTTCATGAAGACACAGCACGCTCCACTGAACTTTTTAACTCAAGCCGGGAGTTGAATTTTGGTCGTGGAAATATTTAATAAATAAAAAAAAAGAACACACAATAGCGCCGCAGTTAATATTTAATGTGCTGCACAGAAGGCCCCCCCGTTCTCAGCGTGCTATTGGCCCAGGACAAGCATGCAGCAGCTCCCAGTCATGCAAATGCAAAGACACCAGTTCCCTGCAGGGATCGCTTCAATCCAACAGTCAAACAACGAGCGCCTCGAACTTCCAACGGGGTGAAGAGAAAGTTTCTGATCTCGAACAGGATACTTTTAGAAAGAAAAAAAGCCTTAAAAAAGTAAGAGTATACACGCTGCAAGTCAGTTATTAAACCATATCCCGCACTTGAAAGTCTATTCCCGGTGCGGGGCTTGTGATTCATTATCGTTACCCGGCGCTGTCAGGGCAGCTCCAGCAATTAAAACACCCCGAGACATGTCGTCTGCGTAAGGCTCCACCTTAATAGCGACATAATAGCCAGAATCATTTGTTACCCAGCGCGGCACAATTAATAGAAAAGGAAAAACGTGGTGTTTTTTTTCTTCCTTTTCCTCCCCGTCGACCGCCGTCAAACTCACAACAAAGTGTTTGTTATTATTCCTCCTCCGCCTTAATAAACGCCGTGTCGCCCCGCCGCGATAAAATGATCAAACCTGTCCGAGGCTTTGTCGTTAGCGGCTGAGACAACACGAGGAGGCGAGGGCCGGTCCGGACCGGCAGCCTTGTTGCAATTCTGGCAACACGCTCCTCCGCCTGTCTCTCTAATGAACCTGCCGCATATTAATCCCTATCACTAATGAGGCCATTCAGAATGATAAGCTTCCCGAGCATTCGCTAATGAACACATGCGAAACGCTGCCTGGGCCTCGGCTAAGCGGGGCGGGGCCTAGAGATCACCTGTCCGTCAAACCTCTGGCGTTGACTCATAAAGCTTCAAAGGCAGATAAATATGATCAAAAAGCATGCTGTGCATGTAAAAAAAACATGTTTAAATACACAGGTAAGCACAGTACACGCACCGTGTACTACATTAAGTATCCGAATGGGGACACGGCACACGTCTCCAGATAGGATATTTTAAATTAGCAACAGCTGCTGCAGATTTTTTTTTTCCTCCAGTCAAAGGAGCTGATAGGTCGCCTCCTTTGTGACAACCGTTACCACTTCCATATTACAGATCCAGCTGTGAACACTTGCCGGTGTGTGTGTGTGTGTGTGTGTGTGTGTGTGTGTGTGTGTGTGTGTGTGTGTGTCAAAGCCCACAGGGTGTCATGATACAGTGTGCAGCAGTTATAATGAAGGTGCGCGTGCCCGCGACCCATCTGCCGACACCTCCCCATCCCCCTCGCCCCCACCGCCCCCCTCCTCCTCGCCCCCACCCCCCCCACGCCTCCATGCTGCTGGCGAGCTCCCGTGTTCGAGTCCCCCGCTGCCAGAGAGGAGCTCCGGCGCCGCCAGGTCCACATCGCTCTGCAGCCCACGCGGCCCGGGCGAAGTTAGAGGATTTGTTTTTGCAGAGAGGGCACGGCCAAAAGTGCCGGCGTTGGCAGCCTGTTTTAGGTAAGCCTTGATGGACCGGTGATCTGGCAGCCCGCGTCGAGTCTGCCTCCTTTTTCCGGCACATGAATCAACCGACAGGAAGTCTCTCTGCCAATGGACACTTTCCCCAAATATTAAGCACTCTGTCATCTTACTCTCACATCCGAGTACGTTTGTGTTGCACCTCTTCTGTGAAGCGCCATCTGCGGTTTAGAAGAACGCCGAACGCCAGCCAATGGAAATCTTACATGGCCGACTACATCTTGGCCGAAACTGAACCAACAAAAAAAAGCCCTCAGAGCTCCAGATGAGAACAGACTCGCGGCAGCTAAAAGAGGAAAGAAAAAGGAGGGAAGCTGCCGGCAGGCTAGTTGGTTTAAGGTTGAACTTAAATCTTCTGCTCCATTTGAGAAAACTACGTTTCCTGCTGCGATGCAGGTTTCAAGGCCGTGTGATCCGGCGCTGTCACGCTCCCAGTGGGTGACGTGCACGGTGTTTCCTGCTCGTTAGCCACTTTATCGCAAATGCATCGTGAATAGAAGTTCAGCCGTCTCGCTGTGTGAGGGAAAGAGATTTTATTATGTGGCTCCTTGTAGCTGCAAAATGTGTCATTTCCTTCCACGTTTAAACTGATTTGACTTAATCGGCTGCTTTAACCCTAGAACACCAACGTAGAGCGATTGTGTTTACGTTATTTTCATTGTGTTGCTTTTGTCTGAGCTGTGTGGGTCCTTGTGTAGCTCCCTGCTGCTCACTGACGATATTGAAAGTGGGCGTGTCTTTATGGAAGGTGGGCGTGTCTCTCAGCTCCGATCCCTGGTTTTCTCAACAGGCAGGTGTTCGGGTGATTTTTTGGGGGTTTTTACATTGACATGAGACTTTTCCTTCACAGGACAAGGCTCACATGTCCCAGGAACATGTGGACCAAAGAACAAGTTCATAGCTCCATTATTTATGTTTTTAATCGTGTTTTATTGACGATTTCCTCATTTTTTACCCGATTGTGAGCCTTATTTCAGGGTCCACCCAAGAAATTCTATAGTGCAAAATAATAGAAGAGGACTTCAATTTGCCATACATTGTTGTATTTTAACATATTTTGATGAGAAGTATTTGTTATCAGGCGCTTACGTTAGTTAGTGTTAATGTGACTATTTTTAACGTTGGTGTTCGAGGGTTAAGGGCAGAGAACATGCTTCCATCCGTCCCTCCAGCATGTAAAGGTTAACGGGGCCTCCGCCGGGCCCGCCACGCTCGGCGACCCGAGCCCGGGTGATCGGCACAAGAGCGTCGTGACATTTCCCACTAACCAGAGCGGCTGTGGGCTCCGGGATCGAGGTCAGGCCGTGTCGCTGCAAATGAAACCGTCAATGCCTTATATGACGCCCTCTGCCACATGCAATAACTTCTTCTTCTTCTTCTTCAAAAAAAAAAAAAGGCCTCAAATAATTCTGCGGGTCATTATTAGAGGAACGGACAGTGATCCGTTTGCTACAGACACCAAATGTCAGTGGGCATTGGGCTCACGTGGAGTTATTTCTGCCCGTGGACGGCGCTCGGCGTTGAAGCCGCTCCGAGAGGCGGCGTGATTTATGTGATACCTTGACATTTTCCCGCCGCGGCCCTCAGATAAAAATGAGGGATTTTAACAAGGTTAGCGAGCTACTTTTGTGAAAATGAAGGATAAGAGCATGTGGTTTCCGTCCGGCAGAAACAAATAAACAACTGGAAGTGGGAAATGCCAAGAGGGAGAGTGCAGCAGATAAGGGAGTAGATTTTCTAGTCGGCTGATAATACGCACATAATTATGATTTTTGCACTGCAGCGAGAGGCGGTGCGCCGCTTGTGTAAATCTGAAAGTCACCGCCACTTTTAAAGCCGGCTGCGTTGATTACCGAAAGCATCCAACTTACCCGCTCGCCCGCGTTAAGATCTCGAAAAAAAACACATAAAACCGGATCCACTTGCCAAATAGTCTGGATACTCTATCCGGCCACACTAAACGCGGCGGTAACGTGTTCCACTTATGATAAATCAAGGAGGCGCTGAAGGGAAGCCAAGCCGGTCCACTACTTGTGCTCTTAAGCACTAAACACAGTCCGTCAGGGCGGCCTTTATCTCTCAACCTTCATTTAGCCGCACAACACACACACACACACACACACACACACACACACACACACACACACACACACACACACACACACACACACACACACACACACACACACACACACACACACACACACACACACACACACACACACACACACACACACACACACACACACACACACACACACACACACACACACACACACACACACACACACACACACAACCCTCTTCCTCCGTCTTCCCCTCCGTCTTTTCCTCGCAGCGGTTAAAAGGCGTCGGAGCGGCTCGGGCGTCCGGGCAGCTCCGTGATCTATGTTGATGACGCCGACTCGCGAGCACCCTACAGTCCCGCAGACTCCATCTGGAGCGACCTTTAGTCGTAACCCCGTGCCACGCCGCCGCCTCCGGTGGACGCCGCCGTTCATCACGAAGGGATCCTCGCGTTGGATCCTCGTCTCGGACGAGTGAATCAACAACTACATACATATGGAGATGTACAAATAGCTGTAATTATCTGCAGGGAGGCAGAAGTGATCAGTCACGGCGAAGAGGCGGAGCTTCTAAAGGGGCCGTCCCGATACCAGCTTAGGAGGCGAGGGGTCCTTTAGCAGTACACGGCTCAGCAGCCCCCAAAATAGGGACAATTACAGATTTTTTTTTATATTGATTTCTCAAGCCGACATAAATAATGTATCCTAATTACTTCAAAATATCAGGTGATGAAAAATGGAGACCATGTGTTCAGTTGCGTGGTTTCCAGGTCGTGCCTTCATCATCATCACTCAGTTTTAAGCTTCTCTGCAGGAGAAACCGCCGATTTATTTTGGGACATGCACCAAATTTAAACATATAAACATAAATAATGCATGCAACGCAGGTCCTCATGATCAGATAGCAGTGGCATGCCCCTCGTTGATGTAGGGATTTAAAAGTACATATTCACAAACATGCCAATATGCAGCAGAAATTACCAAAAAAACACACTGAACCACTCTTCCAGGTCTATTTTTGATGAAAGTCTCAATTAAATGGAATACAAGTGGCATAAATTAATCAAATGTGACTAATTTTGCACAACATTTGAGGACTCCACTTGGGTCAATTACACCATATTTAGCACATCGTCCATTAGATGTGTAATGTGCTCGTCAGGCTCCATAATATTTGCGGTATTTAAGATGTACTTCAACTTGAAATGTTGATTGTTTTATTTATTTAATAAACTCGGTGCTTCAAAAGTCTCCAAGAAGTATGTTCTTCGGTGTTTCTGCAGCCTCAGTCACACAGGCCCCGCCCACCCGTCGAGTATCTGTCAATCAAATCGCCGCTCAGGGGGGAGAGCCATATCAAAACAAGACAATTGCAAATTGCCCCTCCTATGCACCCTGTAACTGGATGAGCAAATTCAATTTCATCCAAATGAGTTCAATTAATACTTGATTTAATCTCGTTTGAGGAAATGTCGTGTGAGCCAATTATGAATATGCTGTAGCTCAATATTCAAATGAGTGACAGGCGGAGGAGGTTGAAGCCGTTTGGAGGTTGCACGGAGGTGTAAGGAGAGTCCAAACTGAAAATAAAATCCTCTCGCAGTCACAGCCAAATCATAGCTTGTACCCCCCGTTAAAAATAAATAAATACTTTGTCAGAAATGTGCATTCGGCTGCCAGGAGCCTATATTTTGTGTATTTCTCTCCAATTTCACACCAAAAGTTTGACCGTTTTCCCTCAAATGTTCCGTTTTCTTGGCAGGATGGGGAAGTCCACCGAGACCCAAACTAATTAAAATCATGATTGATGAGTTAGAAACTCCGGACGGCGGAGCGACTCGCGTCCCCGGCTATTCTGTGGCGGGAAAAAACCGCGGCGTGCATTAGCGTGTTTTAAAAGCAGAACTAATTTACTACGACATCATTAGACGGCTAAATTACCACACAAACGTTGCACGGAGAAAAATATCGCTCTATTCCTGGAATGAGCGGCTGTCATCGGCTCCCCACAGAAGCGCTTGCACTCAGCTGAACGGGAATCAATAGCAATGTTCTTCGCGTGGAACCCTGAAGGAAGACGTGGAACCGAGTAACCGGTTCCATGTGCAAGTGTGGGGCTAATAAAGAAAGAGCTGCTTGTCATATTTTCTCTGCAAGATCTGTAGATATTAATAGGTTCCTGCAGCGACATTCATTTGTATGATCTTATGAAATAATGGGCAATGTGGCAATGCATATATGTTGCTGTGTATTGGCATAAGTTTTATTGGTAAATGTGAATTTTATTCATTGGAATCAAACTTTAAACTCTCAGTATTGATACGCTCGCTCTTTGTGAATTCATCTTCGCAGTGCCAGCATATGAATCTTTAATAAAAAAATCGAAAAAGTATCAAAAACATTATAAAACGATACTCAACTGGATGCATTTCTTCTTACACCCCTTAACACAGGTAGCTGTGCAGAATATAAGATTGTTTAATACTCTACTTCTATTATTTGGCTTCTACAGATGGAGAGGAAGACAAAAAGGGATTTTTAGACGCGATTCACACTTAATTTGTCTAATTGTGGTGGATTTTGGCCTCCATCACTTCCACAGGGGTTGCATTGGAAGGGAAGAGCAACTAAAGCAACTAAAGCAACCGGTGACTCCTAAAATGTCCATTTGAGAACAAACTTGGAGAAAAACAAACTTACCCTTTCACTCGTAAAGTGAATGTGACGGTTACCCATCCGGTTCAACTGAACATTGTTGTTCTCTACCGTCCACCTGGTTCCCTGGGAGATTTCTTGGAAGAATTAGACGTCCTCCTATCGAATTTCCCAGAAAACGGCCCCCCTCTCATTCTTCTAGGTGACTTCAACATCCAGACCGAGAAGTCATCTGACCTGGTGCTCCTACTGTCTTCCTTTGCTCTCTCACTCAGTCCTTCACCTCCGACTCACAAAGCTGGAAATCATCTTGACTATATTTTCACCAGAAACTGCTCAACATCTAACCTCACTGTAACTCCACTTCACGTCTCCGACCACTTCTTTATCTCCTACTCTCTCCCACTCTTGGGAACTGACAACCCTCCCACAGCAACAGACTCTGCACCTGTGCGTCGCAACATTCGCTCCCTCTCTCCCTCCTCTCTGGCCTCATCTGTTCTGTCAGCCCTTCCTTCAACCGACTCTTTCTCACTCATGCATCCGAACTCTGCCACGGACACTCTCCTCTCTACTCTGTCCTCCTCTCTTGATTCTCTCTGTCCTCTTACGACACGTAAGGTCCGCAACTCCCCTCCAGCTCCGTGGTTGTCAGACCCGGTCCGTGCTCAGAGAGCCACTTTGCGAGCATCGGAAAGGAAATGGCGAAAATCCAAACACGCAGATGACCTGCACGCCTATCACTCTCTTCTCGCCTCCTTCTCTGCCTCTATCTCTGCAGCCAAAAGCCTGTTCTACCAATCCAGAATTGAATCTTCTTTCTCTAACCCCCAAAAACTCTTCTCCATTTTTTCCAACCTCCTTGACCCCCCCTCTCCTCCTCCTCCCTCCACCCTTCTACCGAACCACTTTGTCGACTACTTTACAAAAAAGATAGATGACATTCGCTCCTCATTTACTGATCCCCCTCCCATAACTACAGCTCCACTAACCCTATCCGCCTCCCCTTCGCTTTCCACTTTCACCCCCCTGTCTCCCGATCAAGTTCTTACCTTGGTAACCTCTGCCCGCCCAACCACCTGCCCCCTTGACCCCATCCCATCTCACATCCTCCAGTCTATTGCTCCTGACCTTCTTCCCTTTCTCACCCATCTTATTAACACCTCCCTCTCAACTGGTTGTTTCCCTAACTCTCTGAAGGAGGCAAGAGTTAACCCTCTCCTGAAGAAACCCACTCTCGACCCGTCAGAACTCAACAATTACAGACCTGTCTCTCTCCTTCCCTTTCTTTCCAAAACCCTGGAGCGAGCTATCTTCAATCAAGTCTCCTCCTTCCTCCATCAGAACAACCTTCTGGACCCTCACCAGTCTGGATTCAAGGCAGGCCACTCAACAGAGACTGCCCTCCTTGCTGTCTCTGAGCAGCTTCACACTGCGAGAGAAGCCTCTCTCTCCTCTGTCCTTATCCTTCTGGACCTTTCTGCTGCCTTTGACACAGTGAACCACCAGATCCTTATCTCCTCCCTCCAGGACCTGGGTATCTCAGGCACTGCGCTCTCCCTCCTCTCATCCTACCTCAGCGATCGGACCTACCGGGTAACCTGGAGAGGATCTGTGTCTGACCCTTGTCCTCTCACTACTGGGGTCCCTCAAGGCTCGGTCCTCGGTCCTCTCCTCTTCTCCCTGTACACCAACTCTCTTGGCTCCGTCATTCGCTCGCATGGCTTTTCCTATCATAGCTATGCTGACGACACCCAACTCATCCTCTCGTTTCCCAAATCGGAAACACAGGTAGCAGCACGAATCTCGGCCTGTCTGACTGACATCTCACAATGGATGTCCGCACATCACTTGAAGATTAACCCCGACAAGACGGAATTACTTCTCCTTCCAGGGAAAGTTTCCCCCACTCACGACCTGACGATTACTTTCAACAACTCAGTCTTGGTCCCGACCCCGACTGCCAGGAACCTCGGTGTGACTCTGGACAGTCAACTCTCCCTGACTGCCAACATTACCGCAACAACTCGTTCCTGCAGATTCATGCTGCACAACATCAGGAGAATACGTCCACTTCTCACCCAGAAGGCAGCACAGGTTCTCGTCCAGGCTCTGGTCATCTCGCGTCTAGACTACTGCAACTCCCTCCTGGCGGGTCTACCTGCTGGTGCCATCCGACCTTTGCAGCTCATCCAGAATGCTGCAGCTCGACTGGTCTTCAACCTCCCGAAATTCTCACACACCACTCCGCTCCTCCGCGACCTTCACTGGTTACCGGTGGCCGCCCGCATCCGCTTCAAAACACTGGTACTGGCGTACCGTGCTACGAACAGATCTGGTCCAGTCTACATCCAGGACATGGTAAAACCTTACACCCCATCTCGTGCGCTCCGCTCGGCTTCTGCCAATCGCCTTGTAGCTCCGTCGCTGCGAGCTAAACACTCAACAAAGTCTCGACTGTTCTCTGTCCTGGCTCCTCGATGGTGGAATGAGCTCCCCATTGACATCAGAACAGCAGAAAGTCTCTACATCTTCCGTCGCAAACTAAAAACATATCTTTTCCGACTATACCTTGAATAAAGGATGTAGCACTATAGTAGCACTGAAATGGCTCTTACTGATAGCACTTTGTAGTCGAACCTTTGACGAAATTGTACCTTCTTGATTCTTGTTGTTCTGATTCTTGTTTGTAACCGTAGAATGCACTTATTGTAAGTCGCTTTGGATAAAAGCGTCAGCTAAATGACATGTAATGTAATGTAATGTAATGAATGTGTTTTTTTTTTTCATTACTGAGAGGAAAGAGAAATAAATACATCTCGGGGCGGTGATCAATTTCTGAATTACGCAAATGTGAAGCGAAAGTGCAACGGAAATTGTTTTTAAACACCAGTTTCAATCAGGACCGCCCTAAACCAAACAAAAAAAAAATAGAAAAAATATGTCCATGAACACATTGCCGCCGTTGCCCGTCCTGTGATTTGATTGAAATTGCTGTCGCATCAGATTGCCAATTACAACAAGTGTGTGATTACAGTGATCGTTTTCAAAATGACCATCCCCTGAATGTGCTGTCACTCCGGCACATTTAATTAAACCAATCAGAGTGTAATGTTTGCCTCTCGACTATCATCACACAGCCACGCCAACAGAGAGCCTCTCTTTCAAATCGGACACACGAAACCCAGGGTGAAGATTTATGTTTTCTCAGCTTACGGATATTTTGTTATTCATTTTCATGTCTTTGAATAGATCGGCCGTCGTTTTCTTTTCCGTGATAACAGGCGTGTGTTTGGTACGGTGGGAGGAAACTGGACCGACGCGAGCCTCTCGCTGTAATCATCACGGAGAACATTTTGCTTTATTCTTATTAAAAATGATTAAAAATGTGTGTGTTAATGTTTTAACTGGGTTTTTGGAAAAGCAACAACTCAAAATGCCTCTTTAATGGCTCGGTGTGCAGAGGGACACAAATGGGCTTCCGACTATTATTATTATTTTTTTTTCTGCCTAGAAACTGAATAATATCCTTGGTGAAATGAGCAGTTATTAAACATGAGTCATCACATGCAGCACAAATCATGAGGGAGGGATGTGGCCTGCAGGTGGAGACAGATTCTCCCCTCGTTATTGGAGGGAAGAATATAAAGAGTATGACTTAAAGGGCCAGCAGTATTTTTATTCAAAATATTTTTTGCTTTTTGAATGAATTTTCTTAATTGTTTTTAAATCTTCTGCATTATGTTTTAATGGTTTTATGTGAAGCACTTTGAATTGCCTGGTTGTTAAAATGTGCTACACAAATAAACTTGCCTTGCCTATTAATAACAATAACAATATATGAGTCACAAGAATTCTTCTATTTTCTCACTTTGCAAGATTCGAGTGACTCTGTTGGACTCGATAATAAAGCGACCAGGTCATGCAAAACTAATTATTTCTCTGTAGGCGTTTTTCCAATATGTTCATTATGAATAAAAACTAATAAATCATATTTTTCCACCGTCAGTGGCAAAAACAAGCCCTTTTGGTGGATACACACAGACGTTGAGGATATATATAAAATAAAATATATAAAAACATTACCCAGCTAACCTCATACTGGGCATGGGTTCCCGAGCCTCAACCCCCAGCTGGCAGATTATTGCATAAATTGGAATAAATTACAGACTTATGATCCATCTCAAGAGTCAGAAACGCGTTGCCAACAGCGCAGCGGCGTGACACATGTCGCTTAGCATGTAATCACAGAGGGCCGCACACGCATGAAGCATGTGTGATCCACTGAAGCATGCCAGTGAATGTGTCCCTTTAATGTCAGCTGTGAACGGCCTCTTATTGTTATATGTACTAAGCCACGGCAGATACTACGTCTCTTCTTGCAAAACCACAGAAGAAGACGAGCCGTCAGCGCTCATGCATGTCCTGACTGACTGCATTTAGCAATAAATAAAAAATAAAACCTGTATAAAGGCGACTAAACGCAGCAAATAAGACGCAATGAGGCGAACGCTGAACCAAACTATTTTTCCAGCTTTGACCCCTAAAAAAACAAAATTATCAGCACCAGTTAGCCCCGCCCCTCAAATGATCTATGGCCCGGTGATTGGTACAATCCATTGGCATCCATCATTCCCGTTTCCATTTTCGTCCGCCGAGCTAAATATGTTGCCGTCCAGCAGATGTCACGACTGATCTGTCCGGTCACGCCAGCGTGGCGACCTTTGACCTTTCCTGGTTTCCTCGTAGCGGGGCCACTTTCACAGGATCTGCACCCACATGGCGTGTTCGGCTTTATTTTTGGATCCGGAGCGTTAAAAAAATAAATAAATAAATGCGGTCCGACCGATCAATAAATCAACGAGAGAACTCGGAGCCGTGCAACCCAAAAAAGCGTGCGTGTCACGGGACATCTCACATAAAAAAAAGGCGATAAATCACAATATGACGATTGAACACATTCATCTCGGGAGCACGCGTCCGGTCACATGACACGCTGTCTATTTTTCCGGCTGTGATTTATATTTAAATCCTCACAGCCGTCTGCTGTTTACAGGAACAACATGTACTGCATTTGGGAAATGCATCGGGGTTTCTCATTATGGCACATGGGAGATATGATGTAATAAGCAGCATATACAGACTGCACGGAAATTTATTTACTTTCAATAATTTTATTTTAAGTGAATACACATTACCTCAAACTAAACAAAATTAAAATGACATTAAAATTAGAATGCATAACAAACAACCTGACAATGACAGAAATCCTCCATTTATCGTGTTTATTGTATATAATATGTATATATGTACAATGAGAAATTCACAATTCATATTGAACCTACTATAACAATGATATATTATTGCATGTTGTGTCTTTTTTTCTGTACTTTTTCCATCTTCGCTGCCTCATTTCTGTCCAGTTTCAAATGTCAATTTATTTGTGCCTTTTGTGTGTCAAAATAAAATGATAATTAAAGTTTGGACGGAGCGATGAATTCATGTTTCGTGTCCAAATCACACAGAAACTGGCCGCCGGTCCACTCTTGTCCCGCTAAATTAGATATCAGTGTTCCTTTTCAATGCCGAATAATCTTCGGCGCCATCTCTTTGTACCATGAACACCGCATTAGTGTTAATACCGCCAAAAAGTCCCAGCACATCTCTGCTGCTCCTCCACTCCCATTATGACGGAAAAATCTTTTGTTGAAAAGCACAAATTGTGCATAAAAGACACGTTTAAAATATTGTATATTCTGAATCTGTGGCGACGACAGCTGATGTCTTCATGCAGATACGCGTTTTATTTCCACTGAAACGAGGATTTTTATTTCCCTCCAAGTTGCATGAAGTGGAACGTCTGTTTAGATTTTTTTTAAAAATCATAATTGAAGTTCGAAACATATCCGATTTCCATGAGGCTGCCCGTTTGCTCGATATGACTGGGTTCCTTCACCTCCGCCTCCATCTGTTCATCCCCTCCGCCGCACGCGTCGGTGGAAACTCGCCTAATGTTCCCGATTAGTGTGTGAAACCATCAACCGGCAGATTGTACAAAATCAGGATGAAATGCTTTAATAAACCACTCGAGACGAAAGGCACGCTTTGCCTTCTGCAGGTTCGAAACTATTCAACCAATCAATGCAGAGTGAGGAGATGAATTAACATAAAACAAGCAGGATTTTGTTGTAGCTCTGCCAGCTTTGAGGGGGAAACTCAGTTGATGAAGGAAGTTCATGAATACATATTTGATGAAGGCAGAATACATGTGACGTCACATGATCACACACACACACACACACACACACACACGATTGTTTTGTAATATTTGGAGCTGCTGGATCGTTTTCCTGGTTTTAAAAAGTCTGTTTTTCTCCGACAGGGCGTCCGGCAATTCAAAAAGCCACGTGCATAATAAATGTGGTTTGACTCTAAACGCACACAAAAGAGGCAAAAGATGGAAAGACAACAACAACAGTGGAGGATGAGACGTGAACCCGGGTCCTGCACGCTGCAGCATCAGGCCACCGGATCGCTCCTCTTCGGGGATGACTCATCCAAACATGATGTCATCGGTGCACTTCCACCGCACTTTTCTACTTAAAAACAGAGCCGGCGGCCATTACTCCATTCATGCTCCGGCCCCGTCTCCCGGTAATTACCTTTGCATGCTCGTCATCCGCGACGAGAAAGTCAACGGCGGCCTGGATGGTGCTCACAGGAAGCGCTACGTGTTTGGTGGGCGTACGCCAAGCGCTCACTTTATTAGGTACACCGGTACAATCTTCTGCAATCAAATGCATCAAAATGCTCCGTTTTTCTCTACATTGAGTGTTCTGGTCGTGCATCAAAAAGATATTGATTTACAAATTGATTATAGAGACGTTTCTGTTTTCTGACTCTTGAGAGAAGGACAGAATATAGCATTTGAAACAGCTGATGTGAAACATCCCTAAATGCCAAACATTACCTGCAACAAGTCTCCCTTAAATGTTACTTTTTGTGGAGATAAAACAAAATGTGTTGGATTTGACTACTGTAGAGGAAAAAGCAATCATTAAACAACCAAAAACAGGCTCGTTGTGCCCAAAACTGCTAATATCCTGCTTCCTGAAGCAAAATAAAACATTCCATATGCCCTTTCTTTGATCCCTACAGAGACCCGTATTTAGCAAACATCACATTTTCTATATTTACCGAGGTTAATCACCGCTGATAAGATATTCTGGATGCCATTTGTGCAACATTTGGGCCGCCGACAAATCCGCGAGATGTAAGATCCAAAACCCTGACATCGCTCCCGCGTTGTGATCTGTGAAGTCGACGCCGCTCGCCGGGCCAAGTCCTTTAAGCAGCCAGCTGGTGCGGAAGAGCTGGCCAAAACGGTGCTCGGCCAATCGGCTTTCTTCGCCACAAAAAAAAAACAAAAAAAAAACACACATCTGATGTCCGCGGCCAAACAAAGAGAGCGCCGACTCCACTCAGAGCAAATAAAACCCGGGGAAACGGCGTTCCCGTGACTTTAGAGTCGCGTTCCGAGCCTTTTTTTTTTTCCCCGAGGTTCATTGTGTCCGTACAGTAAACACAGCTTTTCATTATTAATTCACAGTGGCACCCCGCTGTGAGATAATCCTACTAATCTCCAAAATGACGTATCAAATCCAGATCTTATGCGACCAAAGCCTTGTTTGGCTTCCGAAGCGAGAGTTTAAAAACCCGGAGTCGTGTGTGTGTGTGCACAGCTCCAGCCTGCAGGAGTTGGGAAGCGTCGGCCATAAGCTCCAGAACATGCCGAGACTTTTTTTTTTTCTCCTCTCCCCAACGCTGTGGGTGAGGTGTGAATGTGCAAAAACAAGACCGTGTAATCGCTTGGGTTGTTTTGCAACACGAGTCTCGGAGGGGAAGCTTCTTTTTTATTTTATATATTTTTTTTGCCCAATTACCTCAAACCCAGAAGTCTGCTTCTTCCCCAGTCTGCTCCCAGAGGCTTGTCAAAATCTCATTCATTTTTAATGGGACTTGTGAGTTTACGACCATCTTATTTGGCTTATCGCTGGGCACTCGCACACTTGTGCATACGCGCGCTTTCACAAAATATTGGAGAATTCTAATGAAACAACATTTTTTTTTATTTTTTTATTTTTTAAATCCTGCTACTTTTGGGTCGAAAATTGGAGTGGATTATTTGTTCAAACTGTTAATATTCAGGAGACACTTTGTCAAAACAAAAAAAAAAAAATGTACAAATGCAAGCCCAAGGTGGGACAAAATGTTAGTGTTCCAGTATCCAATTATACAAAAATAATACTTTGCAGGTTGAGTTTTGAACAATAAAAACAGACAGAACATTAAAGCTCCCCTCCGGTTGCCTCTAATAACAGCAGGCGACGCTTCGCCAGACATTTACATCTCAAGCGTCACAACAATCAAATGCGGCCGGCGTTCCCGTCTAATTGAAGCCGCCACTTCAACAAACATCTACAAAAGATTCAGGATGAATATTATATCATATACGTAAACATTGCATTTAAGTCAGAGATCTCAAAATGTGCTTTTCTCGTCTTTCCCTGATCGTAGAGGAATTCTCATGTTCGCCCGCCTCCACAGAAAGGTCAGAGGTCACAGCATCGAGGCCGCGGATATGAGTTCACGCGGCGGCCTGAGGGCGAGGTGAAAGGTCGGCTTCCCGGTCTCACGCCCTCCTGTCAAAACACGAGGAAATTCATCACGACACGGGACCGCACGAGTCGGGGAGGCCCGGTGGGGAATTACTGTCATGTGCAAAGCTTCATTATCATCACGGGCTTCGGTTATGTTGGGTCCAGACTGAAATACATCAACTAATGGATGGATTGCCATGAAATATGGGAGAAATATTCATGGTCCTCAGTGGAGGAATAAACTTACTCTACAGATGCAGATTGCTCAATTTACAGCTATAAATGTTTATTAAATTAACAAATTAATGAAATATGACGGTGGAACAGGAAGTGTGGTTGGTGCGAACTTAAAGCAAATCAGAGCATGCAGTTCTTATCTCCTATTATTCATGATTTCTTTGATTTATCTGTGCATTATATTCTGTAGCATAAATAAAAACATTTCCTCCGGGATTAAAAGATTACAAACCGTCATCTTCTGCAGAAATATCAACTTTTCAAAAAGGTCTGATTGTGGTTATCCTAGAAATCAGCATCATGAAGTCTCCCTTCCCCTACAACCGTCATACTGTGTACCATGATTTAATCATTAAAAAATAAACACCACACTGGTGCGGTTACAGTTTCAGAAATGTCATGTGATCAAACACTCATATGGAGAAATAATTGTGGGTAAAGTGCGACTCCGTTCTGTTTGTGTAATGAAGGCGTTGGGGGATGCAGCTCGGAGGCCGACAATCTAAATCGAATCTCGTAGTTTCTCCCTAAACGTTTTCCTCGCTGGGCTTACTCTCCACGGAGCAGTTGATATAGATCAGACAGAATTGGAGAGGATAAAGTTCAGCAATAAAGGAGTCTTTTTTTTTCCTCTCATTCGCAGTTAAAGCGGATTCTCTCAGACGGTTGGCTACCATTTACTTGGCCATATTGCCACTAATGTCCATTATTTTCACAGGTGGAGAAGCTGGTATAGTTAGCTGGATGCACTCCATAAAGTTTTATCTTTAGTGAGACTTGCAAACAATATTTCCCTTCCAGTCTAATGACAGGTTGAGGTAATTTCCTTTCACTCATGACACGGACAGGCGTTCAAATGAAAAACTTCAGCTGCATGTAGAGGTAGAGGCTATAATTTTATTCATCACTCACTTTGACTGATCCGAGTATCTCCAGTTCGTCACATCTGTTCAAATGCAGAGTGTGCTTCTGACGGATAAAGAGAGGAAAGCTAAAGGCAAAGGGCTCTGGAAGAGGGGTGAGGCCGGAGGGTCGGCCAGGGGTCCCCCTCCTCCACCAGAGTCTGACGGTGATAATTGAGGAAACTGGCTTGTTAGCATCATTCATGGATGACGGGACAAGCCTCCTAGGGGCTACAGCCTGAGTCTGAAGTGACATTTAGTGTTGGAAAGTAAATCAAACCACCAGAAAGAGCCTCAGAACAACAGAGACATGCAAAACAGCCATAAAGAGATGCAAAACAACAATACAGAGAAGCAAAACAACCATAAAGAGAAGCAAAACAACAATACAGAGAAGCAAAACAACCATAAAGAGAAGCAAAACAACAATACAGAGAAGCAAAACAACCATAAAGAGAAGCAAAACAACCATAAAGAGAAGCAAAACAACAATACAGAGAAGCAAAACAACAATACAGAGACACAAAACAACCATACGGAGAAGCAAAATAACCATAAAGTGACGCAAAACAGCCATAAAGACATGCAAAACAATAAAGAAGCAAAACAACCATAAAGAGATGCAAAATAACCATAAATATATGCAAAACAGCCATAAAGAGAAGCAAAATAACCATAAAGAGAAGCAAAATAACCATAAAGAGAAGCAAAACAGCCATAAAGACAGAAACCTTCAATCCTGTTTTTATGTCAGAGTTATAAGATATGCATCGCTATAATGTCACTGCATTGACGGTATTTATTAATTTGCACTGAATAAACAAACATAACTGAAAGGTAAGGTTACACACACACAGATGTGTCATTCATATTGTGCACTTTAACCCCTCTAATGTACACACACGCTTCACATTCCCCGTTCTTGGGAAAACAAATCTATCAAAACACATTTATGCTTTTTTTGTTGTTCTCATTTAGACCCCATAATTCGGTTGTAAAATAAATGTCAGTGTCAGACGCACACAAATCATAATCATTCATTCTGAAAAAGAAAACTAATTCCGTTTGACATATTGTGCGTTTTATCAGCTTCGCCGCTTGGCGCGTCCGTCACAAATGGAAACTCGCCGAGGACGGAGCGCCGCTTCCCATTATCGCCCCTTTAGCGCTCCGGTCCGTGGCTCTGGAGCAATGATCCATGACACAAATGATTCATGGGAGCGAGACATGTGATGTTTTATATTGCCGCGATGAAACTTTTAGAAATGTCACCCCAAAAAAAAAAAAAAGAGAGAGGAGAGGGCCAGCATCGCCTTGTGGAGCCTCACGAGAGTGAGGGATGCACGAAGCTGTGCACGTGAAGGGTTAACGGGAGCCGTTGCACACAGGGTCAAATACACAAGAGCAACTATATTTTTAAATGTGAGCGGGAGAGGTCGAGATGGGTCGAGGGCTCCTGGCAGCATCAGCATGTTTGATCCTGCGTCTTTCCATCTTTTGGACATTAAACCCTCGTGAAACTGAATTATTAGGTCGATTGCATCTAAACGATGGCATAGATCCCCCACTGAAGTGAAATCCCAACAGATACGCACATAAAAATCAAGCGCAGATGTAATAAAATCAGTTTGCAGTTGTTTAAAAGCCGCGAAAAACCTATTTTGTTAGCTTTATGAATAGAAACAATAAGAAAAATGGATTTTTCAAAGGAGCTTTTGAGAACCTGGAAAACATAAACTGAGGTAGGAGGCTAAAAATAAGTATGATCGCTACTATTTTTATAGCAATTAAATGAATTTATTAAAAGAAAGTATATTTCTTCCCATTTTTTTTATGTTTACCAGAAAATGTGCACACATCACTGTGAAATCTCCTCAGGCAAATTCACTGTATCCACAAAAGTTGGAGTGCCTTCCTCTGACAGTACAGAAGAAGAGCTCCAGTTTGTTTTTTTGTCCTCCTTTTGATGATTTCTTGGCTCCGAAAGCTCGCGTTGGCAAATCTAGGCTAAGATTACAAAAATAACACATTAATTCTGCTATAGATGGATTCTGCAATGCACACATCAGGGCTTTTTTTTATTTTTGGATTCAAAATGTCAAATGTGCCACAAATATCCGTCTGTGACTGGATGTTTATCTTGCAGGGATTCAAAATGAAATAAAAACATCTCGATGACCCAAACTTTTTGGGCTCCAAATCCCGCCCTCCCCTCCCTCCAGTTTACCGGCATGGTAATTAAATGGACTCTTGCCTCTCCTATTGTGTATATAGTGTAAACAACTGCACTTTTGTTTGTGCCGAGCGCTTCAATATGCGTAGCTCCAATTATTTATAATCATGGTGTCGTTTGTGGCCCCGGGTCACGGCGACACCTGTAATTACAGAGCACGCTTTACAAGAAAGCATCCTCCGAGCGGAGCAGCGCTGGGGTTTCACCATTGTTTGCTTCCCCCAGAGGTCACCTCGAGATTTGATCCAGCAGAAAGTAGAGAAATGAAAGAAAAAAAAAAAAATGGCGGGAAACAGCTGCACAATTACCAAATGTGTTGCCTGGTGGTAAACATCAGTTAATAATGCTGCTTAATTCTCTTTTAAAACCTCTGATTGTATGTTTTGCAGCTATTTGAGGAATTTCCATCCCAAATTTAATAAATAAATCCATTAAATACGTCGACCGAGCGACCCACATCGGCAAAGCCGCCGGTTAATTATGAAGGAGCCGTGATGTCACCGGCATGGCCGGGCGACACACAGCCCGTTACGTATTCATGCATAAACAATATTTCTCTCGGCTTTTTGCTGAGCGAGTCATTTCAGATTACGAAGGCAAGAAGCAAGCTGCCTCTGTGGGACACATTTAGTTTTGATATAACTCAAAGAGTCGCACAGCCTAGCTCTAAAGATACAAATAAATAATTAAAGGTTTGATTATTGGGGCGTAAACATCATTTATTTGGAGTTAAATCAGTTAAACTCTCTTCCGGGTGCAAACAGCGAGGCCCAATGTAAATGTATAATATGACATTGTGATGTTCTTGTATTAAACAAATGAAACACTCATTTACTTTGATAACGTGGCATCAGAGGATGAAAGCGCTCGACTTTCGCTAAGTCTCGGCTCCGTTGGCAGTGTGGTCCGACCCACACCGACTAACGCCGTTTAAATAATTCAGAGACCTGGGCCACTGAAGCTCAGCTAAAATATTAATGAAAGAACACAAGTTTCTCAGTTCAAGCAATTAGCTTGAGTCCTATCATCTCTCCAGAGCTGTCCGCACAGTGGGAGGTTTGAATTTGAGATGTTTTTTTTTTTTAAAAAAAGGAAAAAAGCGAGAGGACATAGGCGCTTCGTTCTCCTGCAGCTAATTATTAAGTTAAAAGCACTTAGTTTCCCTTCATCGCTGCTCGTTTTCTCCTTTTTCCACCAGAGAGTGACCTCTCACCTCGGCGCCAGGAAGCAGTTGACATTATTCCCCAGCCGCACCGCCACAATAAAAGCCCGGCCTTCAGATCCGGTGACCTCGCTTCCCGTCCCAGCTCCTGTGGATGTGTTTTCTCCTCCGTTTTTATTTAATCGTGACCAAAAGTTGACCCTCAAACTCTTTGGCCAAAGTTTCTCGGACTGTTTATCCGAAGTTCCTCCTGGAAGCGACATTATGCAACACTTCCTGTGCAGAAACTTTGCTTCCCAACTCAACATTTCCATCAGGAGGAGGAAGCCTGAACAGTCTGCAGGCAACCTAAAAGGGCAGAGCCCCGGACGTGCAGCAGTGGCGGCGCGGGGGCCCACACGGGCTCACTACTTCAGATAGTTCAAACCCCGCTGCTGACAACCAGCATTAAAAACAGCCCGCCAAGCGTTTATCTCCACCCGGCTCACCGTGACTGATGCAAGAGTCTGTTGCCTGGATGCCAATACATGCTGCAACTTATTGAAAGCTGCGTGCATTTGCTGCACTGAGCCGGTTACACAATCTCTTGAGTATCTACATCAAATATGCATGAGGCGAGGCTGCTGGTGGAACGCTTTTAAGATGAAGCTCTGAAGCACGGCGAAAATGAGAGATTATCAGCGATTAACCGTTAATCGGCGATCCACCGGGACTTTCTGGACCGGTTTACGCCGGCCTACGGGTTCCTTTACGGGTTTTATGTTGCAAAACATCTGGATTTGCTCTTAAATTTAGTGTTAATTAAATGACATGGCAAGAAAGCAGATAAATGATCGCCGTGACACGGTCAAAATGACGCAATTAAATCATTAAACAATAAAATAGGATTCGTAGCGCACTTCAAAATGCGGAGCCAAAGCTCACCGGTTCAATGGAGCACCTGACTAAAAGGTTTCACATCACTATTGTCTTTTTTTTCTTAAAAAATGAACCGATTAGTTAAACCTTTTAATGGATGTCGGGTTATTTAATTAAGCAAAACTGACGAATTTAGCCCACACGTCTCACCGATCTATTTTAGCAACAAAATTCAACTTGTTGACTTATGCAAAATCAAATCTCCGCAAGCCCAAATACAAACGGAAAGCCACAGTTTACAGAGCCTCCACTTTAAAATAGCAGCTCTCTGGATGTGGGAGGCTCATTGTCAGATCGCTCTCCAAGAGTAACTTGGCAACAGTTTCAGCCGAAGGCGGCGCTTGCTTTCATTCGGCCGTGCCTCTCGTCACGGATGATCCGATTCTCGTCCATGACAAAAGGCTGATACGTTGTCAGCCAGGATGGTGACTGATTGGCAGGAGCAAACCCCCCCCCCCCCCAAAAAATAAATAAAGCGCTTTTTTACCCCGAGCAAACTGTGAGAAGCATCATTTATTGTTGCAGTGAGAATGTTTCTTTTGACCTGAAGCCGGGGTCACCTTTCGATCTCTGAAGAAAACACTGAAACGAGACCTTTTTCTTGCGGTCGTAGTGTAACTTTCCCTTCCAATTTATTAAAGGTAGGAGTCGGGCACCACACAGGAGATTAGTTAAACTTCTAGACTGTCATTTTAAGAGGATGCTCCCTAGAAATAGTTAGAGGATTAGCCCGGATATCATGCTAACGGTGCTACAAAAGGCACAAGATTCACAAAACAAATACATTTTCATCCACTTTTTTACTGCCGTGTCTTTCTCAAATGAAAATAATCTATGGTTACACACAATGTCCATTAACGAAAGATAAACACAAGCACAGAGTCCGGATATGGCAATCAAATAAAGTCATTAAATGATGACTCCAGAGAAATGTTAATAAAGGGTGGTGGGATGGGAGGGGCTTGTATCCCTGTTCAATACAAATTAGTACAGTTAAATTAAATGTTTGATTTAAGTCCAGTTTGGTTTATGGTGTGTGTGTGTGTGTGTGTGTGTGTGTGTGTGTGTGTGTGTGTGTGTGTGTGTCTGTGTGTGTGTGTAGTTTGGAGAGTGGCAGTTGACTTACCTTGACGGTCCAACGAAGGAAAGGAGGTCCACAGCAGACCCAGCAGGATCAGGCCTTTGCTGAACCGGTTTCTCCTGAAACTGGTCTCAGGATCTCCTCACTCCGGTTCTTTTCCCTTCAGTCGCTCCAGATGTGCGATAACTAGTTTAATCCTCGAGCTTAATGTGTCCAGGAACTGAACATTAACTACGTATCTGCTCCTCTTTCTGATCCCTCCATGCTGGATTTGTTAGTTGATCGTTTCCCTTCCCCCGGCTCACAGGTGTGGCTCATTTATCTCCTCCTTGGCTCCTCCTCCTTGGCTCCTCCTCCTTTTGCTGTCAGGTGTGGAAAGGGCTATTCTGAGTTTTTCCTTTTTCCCCTTAAACCCCTTAAGATTATTCAAAGTTACTGAATCCAAGATTCCCCCCAAACCTACGCTGGTAACGACTAACTCTTCTGCACATCAGTGTTTTTTTTTTTTTTTAGTAAGCTGCCTTTTGCTGTGTGGTGAAAAAAAAAAAAAACTTGCTGAGGCCAGCGCCAGTCATTTTACAAGCGCTGATCCTCCTCCTCCTCCTAAGTGGATCGGGGGGATGTTTTGACGCTTGGCGTGATAAGGACGACCCGGTCGCCTCACAGCGAGCCTCCACGCAGTCTGCTCTTAACAACAAGACAACACACTCCTGCACAATAAAAAGATGGCGTCCTTGTGACAGCAACTGCACTAGAAGAAGACGACGAAACTATTTTTTCTTATTTTTCTTACGGTTATTCAGCTGATAAGTGGAGCAATTTTATTTTTTAAAAAGAAGAAGAAGAAAGCAGTTAAGCTTTAGAAAAGAATATTGCAAAACTCCGAGACAAACAAAGACAGGAAGCCGACCGGACCCCACTCGTTTCATTTCTACTTTCATCTGCATTTATCCATTCACAAAGTTCCTCCACCTCCATACAGCTGTGAAGTGTCACCGACGCAACAAATTGCCGGCCTTGATTTCGTAACCAATTGGCCAGCAAATTGGTCCGGTTTTACAAAGGCATTTATTCGGAGAATTATAGCAGAGCAAAGGGTTGTGGGACGGAGAGGTCTGAGTGCGCGTTCCTTTATGCTTTTAGATTATATTTAATTCAGAAACGAGGAGGAAAAACAGAGCCTTTCAATGCTCAGCAGTGCGTTGGGTGAGGAAGTGACACTAATAACGGCCTTGTGTTGAGACGTCTGTCAACGTCGCATTCTCCGCAATGAATTAAATTATTTGACAAAAGGGAACACGTCTCCTGCTCTCTGAAGGCAGCCCGCACCGTCTAATTTTTTTTAATTTCCACCACTGAAAAGGTACCAATTTGTGGAGGCGGGGGAGAAGTTTTACATTTATTTATTTTTTAAATCGCATCAAGAGTCCGCCTCGGGCGACATCGACCCTCGAAACCCTCCAGAGCCCCTAAACACATGATGACACTGGAGAGGCAGAGATATGGATCATGGGGGCAATAGGGGGAAGTAATGGATGGATGGATGGATGGAAGGATCTATGGATGGATCTATGGATGGATGATATGGATGGATGGATGATATGGATGGATGAATGGATGATATGGATGGATGGATGAATGGTTGATATGGATGGATACTTTATTCATCCCCACAGGGAAATTTGTTTAGCAAGTAGTACATAGTAAACATACAAATATTAAGAATGGGAAATATTTAATATATAAAATACAATAAAACAGGAAAGCAGAACATATTAATTTAAGAAAATGAAATAACAAAGTAAATGCAAGTATATGTATATACAGTGTATATTTGTACAGTTCCCTTTTTACTTCCTCCGATTGAACCCACACGTAAAAAATCATAAAAGTGGTGTTCATTTGTGAAAATTATCTATTATGAACAAAATCCAAATTATTCCCATCATCGTCTTATTGACGCTCGACTTCCGGGGCCGCTTACAATGTTATGCTCCATTTTGTATCATCTTATTCTGTCAAACATATCATTTTATTGTATTATTATGTTATGTATTTTACTTTGTATACATTCTTTAACGCATCCCTTGTGATGGGATTCCCCAAACAGCTGTTTTTGTATTCCTAAATATCTCTTCAAACTTCAGTTAACACGTGTTAGCATGTTAGCATGTCTGTGGCCCTCATGGGAGAGCCGAGCATCTGTCAGCGGCATTTATTTACACAAAGAGGAGGCTCCTCTTTTTGCAGTTATAGATGGCAAATCCATGCATGTGTGGAAGACGTGAAAAGAAAAATACTTTATTTATTAATCAAATTTTCCACTTGATAAACTATTTAGTTTATACTATTCCCTCGACCCTCGCAGACATTCCTATTGTTACTTAAACATGTTGCAGGTCTGAATAATGTAAAAAAAGACACTCTAAAGAGTCTTGTTTATAACATTATTCTGCTTGTTGTGTTTTACTAATCCTAACTGGTGAGAGACTGGGAGGTGACACTTCCAGTAAAAGTAAACGCTGGGATGCGGATGTTTTCCAGAAGGGAAACGATGCATAAATCTGGGCGCTGTTCTGCTTCCATACCCCCGAGGAGGAAACAACCAGGCAGCTCAACAGCTTCCCGACAGCCGCTCTCCACCTGGTTAAACCGTGTTACTAGTTCAGGTGTGTCAACGCCTTCATTTCGCCAGAGAAATATGGAAACTTCACATCCATAACAAGGATGAACAGAGCAGCCCTGCACAGATGATGATGCATTTTGAGGACAGTTTCCAGCGCTCTTGATGGATGATACGGAAAACACCAGTTAAGGACCATTACTCCGCGAAGCCAATTTTCCACAAGAGCTTTGACATTGATGTCACCACGTGAACTCCAGTAGAAGCCGGGGACCCTGTGATAGGGAGGTAACACTTAACATAGCATGGCCTCCGGCGGCTGATACGCTCCACTCGTGCAAGTGAGCTAAATTGGTGAGGAATGAATTGCTGAGCAATGTTTGCATTAGCAGACTTTACTGCATTAAGCCCAGAATAGGTTGAAATGGATTCACAGACTGGAACATGTATTCATTCTGCAGAAGGAGAGAGGATGAGGTTTTCTTCTTCTGTGGTTGGGCCCGGGAAGGGAAGAAAAGGGGAAATAAATGTGAGTATTTCACTAAATGGAGGCAGGAAAAATGGGAGCTGTGGCTCAGGTTAGCGGTTCGAACCCCCGCCTCGGCATGACACTCGCCCAAGGACGCCCAACTTACTTCCCGGGCCCTTCAGAGCTACTAAATGTTGAATTTAGGAGGAAAAACTGAGGGAAAAGTTAAAGGATAAGCCAGTTTGGACGATGCAATTATTATATAATAAATATGTTGGGTTAACCGGCACCAACGTACTACTGTAGTTCCGTCAGTAGTTAGATGCACCAGTTAAAAATCATCTCAAGGCCTATTTCATTTATTTGAAATGATGTTTACCAAAAAGACGGCTGTTTTTTTTTGTATAACTCTGATAGAGCCCATCCAGAGAGTAAATAATCTGCAGTCAGCGAGAAATACAACCCCAGATTCATACTTATGTTGCTCCATGTCGGTCGGGTGTGTTAATGAAAGTGGCTTTCAGCAGAGAAGCCAAATATATGGAAAGTGGTTGAGTTCTATAAAAAGCCGAAAGAGGACAAAACCACAAAAAAAACTTAATTTTTACTCAATTTTCTGGCAGCATATGCTCTAATATTTGTACAACTGCTCCTTCAGCTGCTTTCCACCACCTCTGTGTTTTAGGGGGGGAGGGGCTGGTCATCCTCAGGTGAACCCACAGGGCCTATTTGTGCAGAGTATCCGAGAGTGATGAGCCAGGACGGCTGAATGGAACCACAGAAACCAGTTGTTTTCCCTCCCGAATGGGAATCCCAGAGCGAGAGGCGGCTGTCAGTTCCATCAACGTCGGGATAATCCCGGAGACGGCATTTTTTATTGGCCTGTGTCTCGCTCCAGCGACAGGACCAGCAGTCTAATAAGTCAGTGATGCCTCTTTCTATCTCTCTTCTGCTTTCCTCTCTATTCCAGGGCCTTGTTGCACTCACATCTCTGGTTTTTAAGTTTTTCTGGCCTGGTAGATACATAAGGAAGCCCATTTCCTCAGTAAAAGAAATTCCCATAATTGTGACTTTCTATTTCATAATTTCGACTTTCTTATCTCATCATTTTGACTTTCTATCTCAAATTTCATCTTTCTATCTCATAATTTCAATTTATCTCATAATTACGACTTTCGTATCTCATAATTTTGATTATGTATCTCATAATTATGTCTTTCTATCTATAATTTCGATTATCTTATCTCATAATTTTAACTTCCTATCTCATATTTTCAACTTATATCATAATTTTGAGTTTCTATCTCATTATGACTTCCTATCTCATATTTTTGACTTTCTATCTCATAATTTTAACTTCCTATCTCATAATTTTGACTTTATTTCTCAAAGTTATGACTTTCTTATCTCATAATTATGTCTTTCTATCTCATAATTTCGATTTTGTTTCTTTCACTGCATTAATGTGCTTCCGTAGGTTTAAGTAGTGGTCGACCAATGTGGGTTTTTTAATGGCTGATACCAATATCCTGAGAGCACGGCAGCTGATATTGTGTTGTTGTTGTTGTTTTTGCCTGTCGATGTGTCTGCAGACATGTTTTGTGATCGGCCTCATTGGCCTCGTAGTCTCTCATATATCTCGTTGCTCTGGTTTTAACAGACACCCTCACAAGCAGTGCATGTTTACAGATTGTTGCATAATGTTCTTACACTGGTTTTCCATTAAATCATCGGCAAAACTCGATGTCATCAATCTGTGCTGTCAAACTCATTACAGGGGTGATAATTGACTTTTTCATGCTCAGACTGTCCTCGCCCCATATTGTTTTGCGGTTAAAACCAAAGGGAAGGCTCTCTTGGCCTTTTTTTTTTTTCATCTGCTGGAAATGAGTTTGTGTGATGTTTTTGTTTTAATGAAGCTTATTTGTCTTTGCTGTGTTTATTTCTCTGTAGGTGCGTCGTCAGTGAGAGAGGAGGCAGGAAGGAGCCAATTAAAAACTGAGATCCGACAACGAGCGGCGAGGAAGGGCACCCCGTCAGTCAGTGGAGCTCCGAGTATAACATGACTAATTATACACATGTGATGTATCACAACACCCCACGTGCATAAAACAAGCTGAAGATATGAAAACATAACATCAGCTTGTGCACATTAACTGAATTCCCAATAGGTGCTGGTTATTGACTACCATGAATCAACGTTATATTTCATAATATAATGACATTACATTGGAAAAAGTCGCATTAATAGGTGTTGGACATATGTGGTTAAATGACAGCCTTCATTCACCATCTGTGGTCCAGCTAAACGAGGTTCGCTTGCTCTTGTACTTTACATTTGGCCGAGTCGGAAACACTTTCCGGTGAAAGTGAAATGTACAAACATGCCTCGTTTCCAAATCGGCTGCAAATTGGACTTTTTTTTTTTATGTTTAGCAGCTGGTACTTTCATTCTCAGCTGATGTTGAGTAATTAGCGAGTCAGTCAGTAGATTAAAGTGCATGCAGTGAATTACCTGGAATACCAGAGAGCTCCACCATGTTGCATGAGCTGGAGTGGTTTGTAGATGGAAAGGAAGTGCCGGAAAATATGAAATTGCGAAAAACAGTTCTCGCTGCTGATTGGTTGATACGTCATGGAGTCATCAGCGTAAGAACAAAACTCTAAAGATGCCCCAAATTATGTTTTTTCATCTCACACAGACTTTCTAAAAGTTCCACGTTTCATTTTCTGAGTTTTAGAAGCTCAAGATCCAGATTTCTCCCCCTCAGGAGACCCAATTCACACCCTTTGTGTAGCTGTCCAAAAAATATAAAATACATATTCATGATTTCACTACATTTGCAGAAACAAAAAGCAGATTCCCTCCCATTTCTTGCTGTCGAAAATGGATATTTAACGGGCATTTCAGACGATCCAAGAAAGGCTGTGCTGGTCTTGCTTGAGTCACGGTGAACAGATGGCGTTGCAGGCAGGAGGAGGGGAAAAAAGGGAGAAATCAAAGAGTTTATTGATCCAGCAGCTTAATTAAACAAGACTGAGTGTCAGTGCTTGGTCCGCATAGTGACTGAACTTCACAGCATCTGGGATGAACCCTACCAGACAGCGAGAACACGAGGAGCCAGGAGATAATTCAGCCTTTGTAGAGACACACACACACACACACACGCACACACACACACACACACACACTTCATCATATATACACACGGTTCAAGTCTCTACAGAGCTATAGGCTCAGGGAAGTAGATGAAGAAGCTAGAGGCTAGAAGGAGCACGACAACAATAGCTGTGCAAGCACCCAAAGGATTGTGGGATATGTCTTTGCAAAATAGGCTCCTGGGGAGTTTGCTGCAGTTTTTCCCCCCTTGGCTGCTCCGGCGCTACTTCCTGTTGTGCATGTCGATGTTGTTGCTGCTCGATTTCCTCCGAACACTTCGCGAGAAGTCCAACACACAAACACGCTCCTGACAACGCCGCTCAAAAAAGGAGGCGTTTTTATAGAGTCAACGCAAAAGGGCACTAATGTGGAACAGGGATCCTGTCTTTTTGAAACACACACACACACACACACACACACACCTGAGCGAGCCAATATTGAGCCTGGGCTCGATTCCGGGGGGCCTGTCGGAGGGAGACTGATGGAGGCTGGCAGACAGGCGTTTAGGGAGGAGTCCGTCTGTTCCACGGTGTGGCAGAGCCAGCCTCCATCCATCTCCATTATACACATCCACATGCCACTGGGCAGGGAACAACTCCTCTGAGAGTGACCAGGGGGGTGGAGGGGGTGGGGTGGGTGCAGGAGGAGGAGGGAGAGTCTGTCAAACTCCTGTTATGCTGTTGTTCCCCGGCTCCTGCTCCTCCTCAGCCTCGGCATGTCTGAAACGCTGACGGAGGAGGAGGAGGAGGAGGAGGGCATTTAAATTCATCCTCTGCTCTCTGTCACCTCCCTGTGAATACATTTGTATTGATGTACTTATGATCGAGTTAAGACGACACACATTTTATTTATTCATTCTTCCCTGTTGTCTGTCAACAGACTTTTATTCCAGGACTAAGATGAGTCGACACCGATGTCGTTAAACATTAAATGTGACGGTTTCAAGGTGAAAGCGTAATTTGAAATATAAGAACTTGTTGCTAGGTACACATCCTGCATCTTTGATGTATTACAATTAGAGTCATTATCAACTGAGCAACTCCTCTGGTTGTATAGAAGTCTATGCTTCATGTGTTAAAGCTGCATTCTCTCTCCTGACCACCAGGGGGCGACTCCTCTGGTTGTATAGAAGTCTATATAAATGACTACTTCTCTCTTGATGTTTTCCCTCTGTAAACATTGTAAACATGATGTTCATTTAGTAAATTATGGTCAAAGAATGTGAAGAATCTGTCTCAAAGCATCGTTTCAGCCCTCGTTGAAAGCTCCAGAAAAAGCTTTTGAGAGGTCAAAACATGTGACAACATACATGCAGAGACACACAAAAGGCTGACAGAGAGAAAGATGACATGACAAAACCCAAAATGGCCACATGGACGTGGATCACCGAGCCGGCAGGAAGCCCCGTCGTCCTCACAATACTGAGCTGCAATAATAAATAAAAAAACTAAAACCTAAAAAATCCATCTGCAACAGGCACACTTCTCCCCCGACTCCGGGGGTTGTACACATGATCTGTGAGCGGCCCGATGATGTAGAAGATATGAATGAGATCAGACACAAATGGCTGGCTGGAAATACGGTTGCCATGGGAACTGCAGCCGGAGGACCGCTCCGATCGCATTGATCAAGTTTAACTGAACGAGACCAAGTTTTGGGAAGCTGTCGAGCGGCGGCGTCTCAGTGCTCGCATGTATATATACACATGTATATTCAGTGTGTTGTCACATTGTAACATGTCGGTTTATCGTGAGCGTCTGTTCCCCGTCCGTCCTCCTCGAGCTCATCCGGAGGTTTCATGATCATGTGACTCTGATGGAGAGGTTTCTGAACAGAGGGACTCACGGAAGGATTTGTGATATCGGAAAATTGACTCGACTTAAATGAAAAGTGTGAGTATGTCTTCCCACCCCTGGTTGTTTGTCCTGCTGTGGGACAGTGGAAGGATGAGGAGGACATGGTGAGACTCTTCAGCCGCCTGCAGGCATGGTTTCAGGGCTTAGGAGAACATTTTTCTTTCCGTTTATTTATCCACGGTCCAAAATACTCTGCTAAAAAAAAACAGGTACACACACTAATAAATTTCCTTTCAGGTCTGGCCAAACTAGCAATTTGGAAAACAAGGAAAAATCGTGTGAGGGGTCAAGGGTCAGAGGACGTGAGTTGGATGTTGACGGGGCTGCTGACGGCTCGCCTCAGGGTGGAGTTTGGGTTTTACAAGCTGACAAAAAACACAGAACTCTTTGTAAACATTTGGGCTGTGAGGGACATTCTGTGTTCAGTCAGAGACAATGCTCTGGTTCTGAACGTGTGATTTGTGTTTTTTTTCTTTACTATTTATTTTTTAGTTTTGTAAGCTTCAGAAAAACAGTAAAGCTGTAAATGACACTGTTTTAGTAATAAAGATACTAGTCTCTCTCTCTCACTCACTCACTCACTCACTGATGCAAACTTCTAAACATCAAATCTGTCTGTTGGCCTGAAGCTGCAGCTGGAAACAACTGACTATGGCGGTCTGTCGTTTCCAGCTTTTAAAAAAGGTTAATCTTGAACATGCACTTATTACCCATCATGCACAGGTGCAAAGCTGAAACGGCGAGGCCAAAGGAACAGCATCGTCCTGGCCTTGTAGCCTGACGATGAGAAGCGGTGCGATCAGACCGTGAAGTCCCAACACGACCGGTTTGCTCTCGTTTCACTTCCAACGTGACGAGGAGGCGGCGAGGACGCCGTAAACGTCCCTGAATCCAATAAAGAGCGGGACAGAGAGGCCAACGTTAACCTCAACTCCAACCGCCTGCAGGGGCGGCTTCCCCTTCAGGGAAATATCCACAGTCGGGTATTTTACCATATATATATATATATATATATATATTTATATCATATAATAAAGCTCAAACTGCAATTAGATCCTCGGCCTTGGACACGCTGTCAGTCTTTATAGGAATACAGATTTAATTCTCTCTTTTTTAGCAGATTACAACAGTATGAGGGATATATTTCCCCCCAGACGCAGGTGAGGAGGGTCCGATGTTAAAAGTGGCGGCACGCCAGCTGGTGTGTAATCACTGCTTTAGCCTCCCTCTCGGTCATTAATCAAAGTCAACGCGCTCCGGCAGGAGATGTGATCCTCCAGCCCCGTCCGCCGATGCCCGGGAGGTCTGATACGAAACAATGAAAGAGCCGGGTGCCTGGATAAAGAGTATTTATTTGAATAAGCAGCGGTTTAAAATGTCAGTAAGTGTTAATTTAAATGTGTCTGAAGCGCGCAGCCTCGCCAGAGGCTGGATTTACACACCTGTCGCTTATAATCTGCAGAGTGCGGCCCACGTGGTGTCACACAGAGTTGTTGTTTTCCCGGATAAAATGTCTCTGAATGTCTTTAATTCTGTTTTCTACGAATCTTTGATTTGGGAGTTTTATCTGTAATTGTGCCCGAAAGGCATCGGTGGCTACTTTTAAGTAAACTTGTTTGCTCATTTGAATAATTATTAACTTATTGTCCTTTTTTTTTAAACTATATTGTATTTACAGGCCAACCAGTGTAAACCAGTGCCTCCTCCTGTAATTCTATAAGATGATATCCAGGCATTGTATATGCATTATGAATCCAAATTATTGGCAGAGCATGCAGCAAATTTTAGCCAGAAAGTCCAAAACGGCCCTAAAATAATGTTTAGTTTGTATAATTGGAGAGACGCATCGGTGCTTCTGTAATTATGTATATTTAGGATTTCCGGCTCCGGATTATCAACATGGCATTAAGAGGCTCACGGCGTTTGAGGCCCGCATTTGTAATATTTAAAGACGTTGTTCTTGTTCGTGTCTGAGAGAGAAATTATTACACAGTGTCACCCCAAATAATACCAGCACCAGGCCCCGTTTCCTCCTCAGCCCTCTCCGATTTGCATCATAATTCTGTAGCGAAACCAGAAGCCATATCTAGAAGAGCCGGTGGTTCAAGAACCTGCGACGCCCCCACAAACCCACGTGATTGATGCCGCTCTGTATAACTCGCTTTGGCTTCCGTGTCATCGTTTGTGATTTATTTTCATTAGGCAGGGCGCCGCTGTTGTGCAATTCATTTCTCCGCAATAAACAGTGACTGCGAGGCCGAGCCGCAGCTTCATAAAAATAAAAAAATAAAAACCTCACGAGTCTTCTGTGAAAAATGCAGCTAACAGGCATCCGTTGTTGCGCGCACACACACACACACACACACACACACACACACACACACACACACACACACACACACACACACACACACACACACACACACACACACACACACACACACACACACACACACACACACACACACACACACACACACACACACACACACACACACACACACACACACACACACACACACACACACACACACACACACACACACACACACACACACACACACACACACACACACACACACGGTTGTAAAGTATGAAGTGCATTAGTGAGATAACACCTCTATTATTTTTAACAATATTGCAGCTCCTCAGCTGCTGGTTGTTAGTCACACTTATCAACTCAAGGGTAGCATAACTTCAAAAGCCGCTCAGATCTGAGCCAAGCAGTCAGCCATTAGAGAAGAAACAACATATTAGCCGTGCTGTGTTTGATGGCTGCTTCTTCCAATACGGAATGACAGTGTGAAATTAGACTAAAGTGATTTTCCGAAAGTTCAACCTCAGGACAGCGGCATAGGTCTTTTTATTTTTTATTTTTTATTTGCTTGCATCTCGGCTTATTGAGAGTGTTTGTTCCTCATTTGTAGCTCCGGCTGCAACCACTGCTGCTTGCTTGAAAACCATGTAATATATAGAGCGGTACATTTTCAGCATGGTTTTTATCGAGATGTTTTTATATTATTAAGGCCAGATTGTTTTTCCTTTTCATAGTCTCTTATTGAAAGCATGGCTTTGGGTTATTATAACTACTCAATAAAGGGGTCGGGAGACATTGTGATATGGATTTAATTACTATATTGTTAAGGTTAGAGGACCAAAAAGAAGAAAAGGGAATGTTTTTTTTGTGAAAGTCACTGCCCGCAGCCAAGATATACTCTCCTGTTCATTAGTGAGCTGCTGGTGGATTTATTTGCAGTCGGACAGAGCCGAGCTAGCCGTTTCCCACCTGTTTCTAGCCTTTATGCTAAGCTACGCTAACCATCAAATTTGGTCCAAGCATCTAAAAACTACAGGTATAGTTACACATATAATTAAAACATTTGATACATAGCTCAAAAATGTATATTGCGTGATTCTCAGCTGATGTCGCACAAAATAAATGTACTCTTCGCGTTTCCTGCTTTTCAAAATAAAGTCCGGTCATCGCGGGAAACGAGTCAGGTTAGAATCTAGAAACAGATTAGAAAAGATTGTGCTTTATTGAAAATAAATCAACGTTGACTATCTAGGAACGCCATATGAGAACAGCGTGCTCTCTGCATCTGAATTACCGCCGTGCGTTTCAAAGAACTATGAAGTGCTGTTTGTAAGACTCTCCACTAAACAGTCCTTTATATACATAATCTGCTTGTGAGCAATCCCTACCCGGCTGTGAAGTTGTGTCAGCGCTGGATATCATGCAAATAACTCGACGCCATGTGGTGCCGCTAAATGAATTTCCTCTTTTTCCCCCCGCCCGAATGAGGGATGAACACAAAGCGCTATCAACGCTTCCCCGCATCCAAACCCACACCTACATGCTCTCCTGCTGAGGCTCATAACGGATCTTTGGCAACTCAAGTCATTACCCACCCCGAGGAAATGAGAGGCGAGGGCCAAGGAAACAGCGTTTAAAGTGACTCCCAAAAAGAAAACAGAAATAAAAATCCATTTCAAAACAAAGAAATCATGCTACGATGCATATAAAAGTCATTATGCCACTCAGAACACAGCTTTTTCATCAGCGCTCTGATTATACATTTACACCAGACGATGGCTCCTCTGATGAATTCCTCCGCTCACGTTCAACGTATTCACACGGTGGGTGCGCTGTATGTATCCCCAGCTTCCCAAAAAAAAAAACCTTATCAGTGTCCTCTGTATCCAGCTGTGGCACACTACTTTACTTCCAGCGTCCACAAACAGGAAAATACTGCCAGGCAGTGAGGGGGAGAGTTGGGCCGAGATAAGTTTGTTTGCTCCTATCTGCCTCCAGGGAGCCCGAGGGGAGCACACTGCAGTCCATTCAGCTATCAGAGCGGCGAAGGGCATTTCGGACATCAGAACAGCTTATTTGTGTGTGTGCGCACAAACAGTGTGTCCGCCTGTCGTTCTGAGCAGACAGCAGAACAATAAGTCAAGTAGAGGATTTATTGTATTCAGCACTCCAATATGTGTCCTTGCGTGTTCGTTTTTACACTTTTTGCACTGCTATATTATTATATTGTAAGATGGTTAACCGGGCTAGGACGTAGCCAGGCTAGCTGAGTCCCCTATTTATGCTAAGCTACGCTAACAGCTTCATATTCACTGTACATGTATCAATCTTTTCCGCAAGAAAAAGCCAATAAGCGTATTTCCCAAAATGTTGAACTTCACTGCAACCAACCATCTCTTTAGTTGGATTAATAGTTTTTTTCGTCCAACGGAAAAATCGATTCATGAAAATAAATATTTATTGAGGAATCAGTAATGGAAATAATCCAATCCTGTTTTTCGTAATTGTTTTTGTGCGTAAAAAAAATCAACTCAAATCAAAAATGGCCGCCGGTCTTAAGGTGGTTATTTTTACCGGCCATAAAAAATGAGATTTATGCCTTTTTTCACGTGTCAAAATCATCTTGCATGTTTTCCTGCACACCGGTTGGCCTGAGAATCCCTTAAAGTGTGTTAAGGAGTTTAGCTCCATCCACCGTGGTGCTGCTCAAATGTGAAAACTGTACATTAAATATCCCATTGAAAAGGCACTCTTTACAATTTCTATGGCTCAGGCGGGCAAAGCATCTGCAGAAATGGGCTCTTTTGTGCCTGAACCTCCTGCTTCTGTAGCCAGAGGGGACTTTTGTGAAGTGACAGTGGAGTGGATGGCCCGGGTCATCTGCCATTATTGTATTTTTGTGTGAAATTGCTACATCAATGAGGGTAGGGGAGGTTGGGAGTGGAGAGGCTTACTAAATGTGTTCCAGCATTGCTGATTTTCTTCTTCTCTGGCTTCTTCTGAGTTTGAGTGCAGTGATGAAAAACAGACTGGTGATCAGTTGGAGGACCGAAACCTTCAGCAGTCATCTGCAGGTGACTAAAACAGCTGTGAAACTCGTCTTAAGTCTTAAATATCTAATTATTATGGCCGCGTTCAAGCCACTTTAATTACCACAAAAGAAGAGAGGCTTTGTAATAATGACTTTTTTAAAGATTTACTTCATGAATTAATGAATCTTCGTGGTTAGAAATAGTTTGCTGCTCCTTAAATAGCAACGTGCAATATATTTGAGTGGTTTTAAAAGTTGTGTTTAACCCGATGTTGTGATGTCACGGATGAAACGACTGATATCATCCACGGGACTCAATAAAAATCTGCTTTTCTAAAAGTCTTTTTGCACAAATCTGCTGTTTATTCGGCGAGTCGTCCTCGGTTTCTACACCAATCAAAAGTCCGATGAAGGCTTTCAGTTTCTGATTTCTTTCAGTTAAAAACAAAAACATTTGGGTAGAATGTATTTGTCCATTCACTGGATGAATTATGAAGATAGAACACCCACTGCTCCCTGAGGGAATCACAGCAGCATTTCTCATCCTTAAAATCTTCTTCTTTTTTTTTTAAATCCCCTTGAGGACGCCCTTATCCTCAGAAACTGATTGATCCAATTTTCTGATTAATACCACTCACTCGCACAAAAAATCATTCTTGTCTCTCACTCTCACTGGCATAACGGGGCGCACTCCCACCAGAAGAGGCTTCGAATGAGACGGCGTGGAACAATTGTTTGGTTTGCAGCATCCTCGGTCTCGCAGGTAAAGAACTTCTGAAGAGCTCGAGAGTGGAGCAGACCTTTGGCAATGTCTATTATCCCGGTTTCGTCGAGTCTAAATCCAGTTCTCTCCATCAAAACAGTCTTTGAAGTGCAATGTGGTCTTTTGATGTAACAAAAAAAAAAATGCGAATGACCGAAGGTTAACAACTTAAATCTTTAAACCGGTAGTTAAGAAGAAAAAGCAATACTCCTTAAGAAGAAAATGCAATACTCCTTAAGAAGAAAATGCAATACTAATGCAATTCTCCTTAAGAAGGAAATGCAAAACTCCTTAAGAAGAAAATGCAATACTATTTAAGACGAAAATGCAATACTCCTTAATATGAAGGCAAATCACTGTCATAAAGAGAGAGCGCAAATGAGCTCCACGCGCGAGCGCAAATCAATCATACGGGCGTGAAATTTACTTTGACGAGCACTTTTACATCACTTCGCGAGCAAAAGTTCCTCTCTCGCATTTCTAACCTGCTCGCTCGCGAAGCTTCAATTTGCGCTCGTGTCTCTGTAACCTGCTCGCTCTCGAGTAGATTTTCTTTTTGACAGTAAGTGGGCGGAGCCAGTCGCCATCGTATCTCTACATCTAATTGGTTACAATCCTCGTCTTTGGATTGGCTGGATATCACATCCAGGAAGAGACAGATGAACCCAGTCTTATACACAGAGGATACATATATAACGCGCCGTGTAATGAGTGGGCCAGTCTGACAGTACCTCCCGGGCCACTTTTTCCCCCAGTCCGCCCCTGATCCACTGTCTATATGTATCCACTGTAGCGGTTGTGTACTCCCTCTCTCTTGCGTTGTGTTATTAATTCAGTCACACTTGATCAGGCAGAAAGCTCCAGTATACTTGTGGCACGGAGATAACGTACTGGCAACGTAACAGACACACACATTAGCTTCCTCATAGCCCACCTCGTGGTAACACGCCCTGGAACACGGAGATAACGTGCTGTACACTGGGTCTACAGACACCCACATGTCTGTAGACCCATATAACAGAGGGTCAGCCTCTACTGGGTGCTGTAGACTGGGTTCATCTGTCTCTTCCTGGATGTGATATCCAGCCAATCAAAAGACGAGGATTGTAACCAATTAGATGTAGAGATACGATGGTGACTGGCTCCGCCCACTTACTGTCAAAAAGAAAATCTACTCGAGAGCGAGCAGGTTATAAATGCGCGAGAGCGAATTTTACTCGCGGTTTGCTCGCGGAGTGACGTAAAAGTGCTCGTCAAAGTAAATTACACACGTGTGTGATTGATTTGCGCGCGCGCGCGGAGCTCATTTGCGCTCTCTCTTTATGACAGTGATTTGCCTTCATACCTTAAGAAGAAAATGCAATAGTCCGAGGGCAACGTGTGCCCTTACTTATTAAAGAATTGACCTTGACTTCATAAAAAGACAACGGGAGGTTCCTGCTTAAGATGTTTTCTTAGTAAACCAATTAAAAAAAGCACAAATTGCTTTTACTCTGCAAAGACGCAGATTGAAATCACAGCTGTATCAGGAAAAAATACACTTGATTCACTCTTGATTGGCTACAAATTTCACTCTCATCAACTGGAGCAAAATTCAATCTTCACTCGTGATTACATTTTTGAAAATCTGAACCAAAATCTGAACGTAAATGGCCATAAATTACCTTAATTTCTGCTATTTTGTGCCATTTCTGCTGCTCATCTCTCAGTGTTTCTCTGACGGTGAGAAAAACACAGTGTTTGTATTTTAAGACATCGTGCTGGTATATATATATATATATATATATATATATATATATATTTAAACATAAAAATAAACTGATTCATTAGTCAGATTCAATCAGGAGCACTTCACGGATAGCACAGGCAGAAAATACACTTCCTCCTAATTTCGTTCCACACCTTGATTGTGGGATGTTTTAAATTGGGAGTGCGGTTACTTTGATGATGTCTTTGTGAAGCACACACAAGCAGAGCCAGTCGAAAGGAGCAGCTACTCAGTGACCTTTCACAATAAAAGCACTAAAGCGGCTCGGTCGATTATACAGAACACACGGCCACTTTGTTATTCCATTTCTCAATTACAGGACTGGAGAAGAAAATGACAGAAAACGATCAGACGCATCCGCCGTCCTCTCTCTCGCTGTCAGTCTGGATTTCTAAATCTTACGTGAGGTCTGGTTTTAAAACCCGTCGCGGCATTCGAGAGCCTTATAAGAGCCGACGAACACATTTCAGGCCATCTGCTGGTTACCGAAGCTTCCTGTTCTCCAACGCCACATTTTGCAGTTTCAGCTTTGCCGTTTGTTTATAAACTCTTAACTTACAAGAAGAAGGCTTTGGGCGGGGATGAGCGCCGCGTTTGGCTCGTGCGACATCACCTCGGGGGAAAGCTGGCTGCAGTTGCAGGCGTGTAAAAAACATGTTTGTTTTTTGGAACGGTCAGCTGTACTTGCAGGTTTTTAGACTTATGTGCCCCCCCTCTCCCCCTTGAAGACATCCCATCTTCTCGCCTCTGGCTGAGCCACAACATCTGGGTCCAGGATGCATCTCCATCCAGGATCTCAGGTTACTTTCCTCCGTTCACACAGATGGCCACAAAGTCACAAATGTGCATCTGAATAAAATATGCGTCGTGCAATCAGATGACTGGGACTTTTCTAAACCTCACGGGTCCACGAAAAAGTTATACATCACCGATAAACAAAATGAATTGCCCTCTCTCCTTCCCGGAGTTAATTGCCTTGGGGCGTTTCATTCTACAGCGTAGCTCCTTGTTTGTTTTTAAATTATTTATTCATATGGCAAATTATCATTTTTTTTACGCTGCCGCTCTCTCCGTTTTTCCTTTCCAGCCTAATCCAGAAGTTCAAGGTGAGCAGCGGTGGACATTTTCTATCATGAATAAACCATTTCATGGCCTCTCTCCGCACCACTATTAAGCAACTTACGGTTTGAATCAGTGCAGATAATTTACCCTCGCGCTCCACCGCGGGAAACGAGTTTATATGGCTTGTGTTTTCAAAAAGTACCACACCGAAGGTGAGAGGTTGAATAAATAAAACAAATAAAACGTTCAACAACACGGAGGTGTATTCCTTCGTTCTTCCTGTGTTCTACAAGCAGCTGTATCAGGCTGGCAGGTGTCTATTTCATTAAAAAAGATTTCTCCAGCAGTGCTGTTTTCCACATATCAATCAATGCAAGTGCGCTTTTTTATTTTTGTGTCACGTTTCAGATTCATACAGAGCTAGGACGAGGTTATGAAATAGGAAATGACAAAGGGAATATGTCACGAAACATTGCAGGTGTGCAGCTCCACATGCGTGTCAGGCTGCTTTAAAGGCTCTCAGACATAGTTTTCTCGGAAAATAAAGGATTTTTTACTTTTATAATCACCAATTCAAAGATAAAGTAGAGTTATGGCCGGCTGCGTAAATTTTGGAAAAAAAAAAAGCTTTACATTTTTTCACAGCGTTCAAGCGAAATGTTGAACAGTGCAGCGATAAAACTTAAGGAAAGACCGAGAGCACTGGATCAGGGAGCCTTTATCCAGCCTACTAATTGCCTGATGTCTGGCAGGTGGTGCTCCAGGTGCATCACCTGAGAGACAATCAGCCAGCCCTCTTCTCAGGGGGGGGCGGAGTCAAGTCAGGGGACGTAACAGGGAACCACAGCAGCTTTAAGGGCTCTCAGACATCATTTTCTCAGAAAATAAAGGTTTTTTTTTCCGTGCTTTTATGATCACTAATTGAAGGATAAAGTAGAGTTTTGGCTGGCTGCAGATATTTTGGGGAAAAAAAGCATTTTTTTTCACAGAGTTCAAGCGAAATGTTGAACAGTGCAGCGATAAAACTTTGCCAGGAAAGAATTTTCCTCTTCTTTATTAAATGTCAGTAAGTGACGGGTGCTTTTGTGACATTCTCTGGCTCCAACGTCTGCATACGACAAAACATCCGAAACAGAAATAAGAAAAACTGAAATAAGGAAGCCAAATACTGCTATCCATCCCTATTGGCTCCCCTTCCCCTCTCCTCGGCTCAGCGGGTGCAGAGTAGTCCTGCTGGTTGTACCCCGTTCATCTGGGGGGGGATTCATGAAGATGTTGGAAAATAAAACAAGCGGTTGAGACGTGTGAAAAAGAATCAAACCCCCGACACAAAGGCGGCAATTAAAGAAACTGCAATGGAGGGAAATCCAGTAGAAGTAGAGCTTCATCACCCAGAACACGAGGCACAAGTCTGACACTCCGGCTCGTTATCATCTTTTTTACTGCCGGCCGAGCCCACCACACCCGGCACGTCTCCCCCTCAGAGCCTGAGCGCCACCTTTACCGCTGACGTCGGGTCTCAGCTGCACACACACACACACACACACACACACACAAGTCTCTCCACCTGTGTCAGCTGTGCTCAGTTTGAATGCACCCCTGGAGGGCTGTATTGTCTCTGTTAATTCACACTGGTGGATTATCATAAAGCTCCAGAGTGTTCGTCAACGTGTTGCTCTGGATTTCGTGCTGTTACGCCGGATTCCCGCAGCAGGGAGCATCCCGACGAGCCGAGTCCTGCCGAGAGACCGATCTCCAACTGGGTCGGCTTTGTGCGCGGATACAAAGCGGAGTGTGTGTCGGAAACGCTGTTAATGGCTTGTTCACAATGTCCAAGTGTCTATTTTTGTTTCGGTCTCTTGACACTAACTATAATATCCTCCGTGGCTCTGGAGAAATAATAATAATGATAATCATCTCAGTTTAGGCTTGGCAAACTTCGAACAGAAAGCATGTGGAGTTGGAGAGGGGCATGTTTGCCAAGCCAGGATTTTCAATAGAGAAGCCAGCCAGTTGCATTATGGGAAGTGTAGGAGCCAGTCAACCCATCCCAAAGACTAAACGTCAGATTTTCTCAACGTTATTGTGAAGTTGTAATACTTTTTTTTTCAGTATGGAGACAGGAAGTGTGTGTGATCCACTTGCAGGTGGAGCCTTTAACCCGCTGAAAAACAACAACAACAACAGAACAAGCTAAATAAAAAAAAAGGTCTGACCGTCACATGAGAGATTTGCATCACAGCTTACCTCACCGTCACACACACACACACACACACACACACGCAATCACAGTACTTAAACATCCCCCCCACCCGGCGGACCCCGCCGGTGTCCGTGTCTCGGAGTGATTAATGGCGGTTCATTGTCCCCACCCTCACCTGCACTCAGCTGCTTGATTGATGGGCCCGTGTGCGTGACAGGTGGACAGATGTGGCACGGCGGAGCACCCGGGCGACGCCGCCATCAGCCACTTCCTACTTAACTAGTGCAGAGAGAGAGGAGGGGAAAGAGGATGGATTTGCCATTTTTAGAAGCTCTAGTGGTTCAGATTTGGGTTTTTTTCTTCCATGAGCTGGTAAAAACAGAGACTTGTTGACATTTGGTGGAAACATCAGCGAGGAGAGATGAAGCGAACGTGACAGGTGACCACGTTCATGTGCCCTCTGAGGCCGTGTTTTCACTATGAAGCGTTTGGATTCGCCTCAGGGCTTCCCGGTGGCTCCGTCGGATCCAGTGTTTTGCTTTCACAAGTGCACCGACCCCGGTTTGTAGCGCCGGTGTGCCGGGCTCAAAACAATAGATTCAGGAGCCAGATGAGATGAGATGAAACAGATGAAATGGAAAATCAAGCAGGAAAATAATCCAGCAAAGAGGCAACAGAGCAAGAGGGAAAACCAACTAACCAGGATGGTGAGGAGCATCAAGTCACATGTGAAGGACAAGGAAGTCAGCTGACAGGAAGAGCATGTCAACAGGATGAGTCCCTCTAGTGGACAGGGTGGATGCTAAGTCCCTCTAGTGGACATGGTGGGTGGATGCTAAGTCCCTCTAGTGGACATGGTGGGTGGATGCTAAGTCCCTCTAGTGGACATGGTGGGTGGATGCTAAGTCCCTCTAGTGGACATGGTGGTGGATGCTAAGTCCCTCTAGTGGACATGGTGGGTGGATGCTAAGTCCCTCTAGTGGACATGGTGGTGGGTGCTAAGTCCCTGTAGTGGACATGGTGGTGGATGCTAAGTCCCTCTAGTGGACATGGTGGTGGATGCTAAGTCCCTGTAGTGGACATGGTGGGTGCTAAGTCCCTCTAGTGGACATGGTGGATGGATGCTAAGTCCCTCTAGTGGACATGGTGGTGGGTGCTAAGTCCCTCTAGTGGACATGGTGGGTGGATGCTAAGTCCCTCTAGTGGACATGGTGGGTGGATGCTAAGTCCCTCTAGTGGACATGGTGGTGGGTGCTAAGTCCCTCTAGTGGACATGGTGGGTGGATGCTAAGTCCCTCTAGTGGACATGGTGGTGGGTGCTAAGTCCCTCTAGTGGACATGGTGGGTGGATGCTAAGTCCCTCTAGTGGACATGGTGGGTGGATGCTAAGTCCCTCTAGTGGACATGGTGGTGGATGCTAAGTCCCTCTAGTGGACATGGTGGGTGGATGCTAAGTCCCTCTAGTGGACATGGTGGTGGGTGCTAAGTCCCTGTAGTGGACATGGTGGTGGATGCTAAGTCCCTCTAGTGGACATGGTGGTGGATGCTAAGTCCCTGTAGTGGACATGGTGGGTGCTAAGTCCCTCTAGTGGACATGGTGGGTGGGTGCTAAGTCCCTCTAGTGGACATGGTGGTGGATGCTAAGTCCCTCTAGTGGACATGGTGGGTGCTAAGTCCCTCTAGTGGACATGGTGGATGGATGCTAAGTCCCTCTAGTGGACATGGTGGTGGGTGCTAAGTCCCTCTAGTGGACATGGTGGGTGGATGCTAAGTCCCTCTAGTGGACATGGTGGGTGCTAAGTCCCTGTAGTGGACATGGTGGTGGATGCTAAGTCCCTGTAGTGGACATGGTGGTGGATGCTAAGTCCCTCTAGTGGACATGGTGGTGGATGCTAAGTCCCTGTAGTGGACATGGTGGGTGCTAAGTCCCTCTAGTGGACATGGTGGATGGATGCTAAGTCCCTCTAGTGGACATGGTGGTGGGTGCTAAGTCCCTCTAGTGGACATGGTGGGTGGATGCTAAGTCCCTCTAGTGGACATGGTGGGTGGATGCTAAGTCCCTCTAGTGGACATGGTGGTGGGTGCTAAGTCCCTCTAGTGGACATGGTGGGTGGATGCTAAGTCCCTCTAGTGGACATGGTGGTGGGTGCTAAGTCCCTCTAGTGGACATGGTGGGTGGATGCTAAGTCCCTCTAGTGGACATGGTGGTGGGTGCTAAGTCCCTGTAGTGGACATGGTGGTGGATGCTAAGTCCCTCTAGTGGACATGGTGGTGGATGCTAAGTCCCTGTAGTGGACATGGTGGGTGCTAAGTCCCTCTAGTGGACATGGTGGGTGGGTGCTAAGTCCCTCTAGTGGACATGGTGGTGGATGCTAAGTCCCTCTAGTGGACATGGTGGGTGCTAAGTCCCTCTAGTGGACATGGTGGATGGATGCTAAGTCCCTCTAGTGGACATGGTGGTGGGTGCTAAGTCCCTCTAGTGGACATGGTGGGTGGATGCTAAGTCCCTCTAGTGGACATGGTGGGTGGATGCTAAGTCCCTCTAGTGGACATGGTGGTGGGTGCTAAGTCCCTCTAGTGGACATGGTGGGTGGATGCTAAGTCCCTCTAGTGGACATGGTGGGTGGATGCTAAGTCCCTCTAGTGGACATGGTGGGTGGATGCTAAGTCCCTCTAGTGGACATGGTGGGTGGATGCTAAGTCCCTCTAGTGGACATGGTGGTGGGTGCTAAGTCCCTCTAGTGGACATGGTGGGTGGATGCTAAGTCCCTCTAGTGGACATGGTGGGTGGATGCTAAGTCCCTCTAGTGGACATGGTGGGTGGATGCTAAGTCCCTCTAGTGGACATGGTGGGTGGATGCTAAGTCCCTGTAGTGGACATGGTGGGTGGATGCTAAGTCCCTCTAGTGGACATGGTGGTGGGTGCTAAGTCCCTCTAGTGGACATGGTGGGTGGATGCTAAGTCCCTCTAGTGGACATGGTGGGTGGATGCTAAGTCCCTCTAGTGGACATGGTGGTGGGTGCTAAGTCCCTCTAGTGGACATGGTGGGTGGATGCTAAGTCCCTCTAGTGGACATGGTGGGTGCTAAGTCCCTGTAGTGGACATGGTGGTGGGTGCTAAGTCCCTCTAGTGGACATGGTGGGTGGATGCTAAGTCCCTCTAGTGGACATGGTGGGTGCTAAGTCCCTGTAGTGGACATGGTGGTGGGTGCTAAGTCCCTCTAGTGGACATGGTGGGTGGATGCTAAGTCCCTCTAGTGGACATGGTGGGTGGATGCTAAGTCCCTGTAGTGGACACGGTGGTGGATGCTAAGTCCCTGTAGTGGACCAGTGCTGGTCCTGAGGCTGTTGTAAAGAGAAGAGGCTCCAGGGCAGCTTTTTTTTTTTCTTTCATTAGTGCTTTGACAAAGACGTAGTATTGTTTAGGGAGCGCCGGAGGAGGAAGACCAGCATAAAGTTGTCGTGCCAAAGTTGCAGTGCGTTGCTCTTTAAACTCCCATGAAGCCTTTGACTCATCATCACAGTCTGGGAAATAAAAGATGAAATACCATGAAGGTATATTTTGAAAATAACAATATGTCAAATGTAAAAGTAGGTCTTTTGTACGTGTTTTTTAACAGTATAACATAGATAAATGTACAATCTTATGTCACACTGACATTCTTACTCTCAACAAGTTATGCCTTTGTATGTATTTTATTTGTTTTATTGTTTGGCTTATAGGATGATTTGAGTATCATAAAAGCACTATATAAATTAAATGTATTATTATTATTATTAAGTCTGATTTGTTTCTCGAGGTTTTCCGGTGGACATCTGCTCCACGTCCTCACATTAGCATCCTTTAAGTAAAGTGGCGTTAAGTGAAAACGCCGGCGGTTGAGCGCCTGATTGATACGAACCAACACGCCACATTACCCACGGCGCCTTTATCTCCATTCATCACTCCATCTATTCTCAGTCGTATTTAGTGGCCGGTGACACCGTCTCCTTGCTCTCCGTCCACACCGCCGGAGCTCCGCTGCTGCTTTTAAAGCCACCAGACAAGCAGAGCGAGATACTCTCTATTCTGGGTTTCTGTTAGAGCGGCAGACAGAGCCATAAATCATATGTCGACTAATGGCAGCTCCAAATGAGCCCTCTCATCAGACAAGACAAGTGCCTTGCTTTGTGTGCTACTTCAGGCTCCACTATAACATCTGTGCGCTCTCAAGCAACTGCGCATGAGATGTGTGTCGTCCTTGTATTCATTAGGAATCGTCTACTGAGCCCTAACAGTTCAATTTAGCGTAAATTGGAGCGTATCTGGAGAGCAGGCTGTGGCAAACAATCAGCGGCAGAGCAGTCTGACGCTTGCTTCTGCACGAAAATGTCACATTTTCGACTCCCCCCCCCGGAAAAAAACTTTCCCCGTCATTGTGATGAAATAACTGAAACTTAAGTGTTATCAAGATGTTGCTTTTCTTGTATTTAATATGTCAAAAAGTGTGCTCAAATACATGCTTTTGGGAAATATTGTTGTTTTGAGGTCAACACCCGGAGAGAATATCCTGATTGCAGCGACTGGGACCATGCAAATACATGCAACTGTATTTTAATGTAGAAAAGCATGCTCAAATACATGCTTTTGCGTGCCTCTTTGTGAATATTGTTGTTTTGAGGTCAACACCCGGAGAGAATATCCACAATAAAAAAAAGCAAGTGACCTGAGCCCACACAGCGAGGGCTCTCAAGTGCACTCGTGCCAAAGATGAGAATAATCCCGCGGCTGATACGACGCCTCACTCCGAAACCATAAATTAAAAGTCACACTGTATCCCACGGCCCGGAGGGGCCAACGTGGCACAATTTGATGTCCAACCCCAGCTCGGGTCAGTGTCTCTTTTTGAGGGCCAAAAAGCATTGAATGTGGGGGCTTTTCTTCCATTTGGCAAGCGTATAATGGAGTTTGAGAGGGGTATGCTGGTGCTGTATGGAGATAGGGACTGAATGGAGGAGAATGTAATTACTATACCTGTCTATGCAACAATGGCTAACCACCTTTGTCGCCCCTCACTCCACTCGAGGCGGCCAGACAGCAAGTGCTGTTGGATTGTTGGAGCACAAAAGCCGCCCTTGCTGCGACGCCCGAATCAGTGTCTTGCACTCGCACTCAGACAAGAGAAAAAGGATATGTCAAAGTCCTGTTTAAGACGCAGATGTGTGTATCTGGGTGGGAGCGTCGACTTTTTCCAGCTGCGATGGCGATTTGGTTTTATTTATCTGCGTCGTCGCGGAAAAGAAATATTTCATTTTCCAGACGATACGCGGCCGGGGGGAATTATGGCGGGCATGAAAGTTGCAAGCGTAAAAAAAAAATGGGGGGTAATTAAAATTGCGACAACTTAAAGGGGAGGGATAATTATGTTGGATTCAAGGGTGCAGCAAAAAAAAAGGAAATCTGCATGCAAATGTATTTTAATATGTCAAAAAGCGTGCTCAAATACGTGCTTTTGTGAAATATTGTTGTTTTGAGGTCAACATCCAGAGAGACTATCCACACTGCAGCGACTCGGACCATGCAAATACATGCAAAGTTGCAAGCGTAAAGAAATTGCAACAATTTAAAGAGAGGGATAATAATGTTGGATACAAGAGTGCAGCAACAAAAAAAGGAAATCTGCATGCCTTGTGCACCATTTTTTACACATTTTCTGACATATTTGGTATCTTTCAAAACGTTGTGATCTCGACAAGCTTTTTGAATAAAGCTCTGTGGCTTTGCACAATGTTTGTGCCCCGCTGTCAGAGGGGTTAAAGGCTGGGCTTGGAGCTCAGGTTCATGCCTCTGCAGACCTCTGGCGGCTTTTTCATCTGCACAGACATAAAGAAGTAGCATCGTATGAAATATGTCAATACAATATACTCCCCTCTCTCCGTGTGTGCTTTTCAAAGAGCAACAACGCCGCGCTCCCTCCCAAGGCCATCGATGGGTGTCGCAATAAAACACGCTTGCAGCCACGGGGGCAAACTCACAAAGAATGGATTGATAGCGCCATGAATTGTGCGTCATTTGCGACCGCTATGGTATGCGCGTACAGAAATGCACCTGAGGCCAGCGCAGTGCGAGTTTTCATCAACTTTTCCATCATTTGTAATATCTCGGATGGAATGACACAAGAAGGCATGCAGAGTTTCCTTTGTGGTCAAATTGCATCTGTTTTTACATTTCAAGGTCTTCCGCTTATTATATTAATGTACCCAGAGGGGCCTTGGGTATCATGAAGAGATATAGCGGCTGTTGTACCGATCGAATAAGTGGCATTTCAATACGCTCGTATAATTCAGCATCGCATTGACTGCAGCTATTCAGCACATCGTCTGTTTTATTGCTGCTTTGACTAGTTACGAGATTGATTTCTTAATGCGCCCGGTGAATAATAGAGGTCCCTTTTACCCGTGTATCGTATTTAAAAGCAGTTTTGACAAGCCTGATTTAGCTGAATACTTATTCGCTCGTGTTTTAGAAATGCATTCAGATATTCTCTGGGAACCGAACAGCACCGAGTCGGTGTTCAAGGATGTTTTCACTGGAATTTAAATCCCAGGAACAGGTCGTGACTGCCGGGTTTCTGGATTTGTGATTTCTCTAAAATATCTGCTGTAATAAACATTATTATCTAACGGATGAAATGAGCAATGAGCCCGTAGAGGATCGTCACCCGACTCTTTTTTTAGTGTCTTTCAGCTCATTGTTTTGGTTTTAGAAGAGCATTTAGCAGCTAAAGGGCCGGATGTTTACCATAAGAGTAAACTGATCATTTTGATATTAAAGCACTGTCGCATTAGAAAACTGTGGAAAAATACAAGAAAAAGGGACTCAACATCGGGGGAAAGTTCTTCTTATTTCATCTGAAGAAGTACTTTGAAGTCTCGACAGAAGGTGTAGGGCATAGCGCCATCTTTGTAGGTTACTGGAGCCAGATGGATCCTGGGTAAAGTGGAGGAAGAGCAGCCAGCGCAGTTGAGCTTGAGAGGCTGAATCACCTGCCAATGAAAGAAATAGCTTGTAAAACGCCAGTGAAACTCATTTCCTTAGCTAGTTTATTTATCTCGAACAGAAGAGAAACTCCTCAAAACTGAATAGGACACATATTACAAGTACTGATCTATGATTTTAATTATCCAGATGCTCTATATGACTTTTTGAATCAACTTAAATATGTGAAACAAGTACACACAAAAAAGGGGAGGAGCTTAGTCATCAGAATCAGCTTTATTGGCCATGTGTGTTTACACATACATGTAATTTGCTCTAATTGTACAAATACACACATTATATACAATCTGCATTAAGCTGTGTGTGCCTGCAGCGTCCTCGCTCAAGGACACTTCAGCCGAGTGGACACTTTCCAAAGAAACCGCAACTCAAGACGGGTTTAGAAACCGGAGTCCGTTCGCCCACCGGGGCCGCGCTGCCACTCACATTCTGCAGCCGGAGGAATGTCAAACAAGAAGAGATTTCTTTTCATACTCTCTCTGGCCTTCCTCACTTTTTTTTCTGTGACAGCTGCTGAGTCGGCACATGTGCATCATGCTCTTAAGCACAATCTGAGCCACGACAGCAGCGCTGACGGTGCACCGACACAGAGGGCACTCGGTGGATCTTTGTGATTGGCAAAAAGATATCAAGTGGAAGGACCAAAGCAAAAGCAATTTTCAGGAGCTGAGGGAAATATATCGAGGTCAAGTGAACTTCATTTTTCCACATTCCCTTTACATGAAGTCTGGCCGCGAACACATTCATTATGTCGGAATAGCCGGCCCATAAGGGCTCGTGGCAAAGTCCTGAATACTGATTCCCTGAGCTCTCATGATGTCTTCATGCAATAGTTATGGTACATGTGGCAGCAGCGGGGTAGTCTCAGTCGGAGGTGATGTCAAAGTAAAAGCTCTTGTTCTATTTTTTCGACTAAAATGTGAAAAAAAAAAAGCTTTTCTGCCCGTCTGTGCAATTATTTTGAGCTAAATTGACGAAATATGGCCCTCAATGTCAGCAATGTTGCATGTAATTGTGGTGAAACCGAGGAGTTGGGAATCAAACTGCTCATCAGTCGTCACCCCTCGACAAAGTCACAGGGGAACACAATCTTCCAGCTCTGGAAAAAGAAATCAAAAACCCAATAATTGCTCAAACTCGGAGAAGTGGGGAGCTTATTTCCTTAAGTGTTGGCGTCTGCTGGAAGAGCCCTCGCTGCACACCCAAACACACTCAGACAGAGTGACAGAAAGAGAGCAAAAGGTAAGATGTGCTCGGATGCGTGATTTTACGGTGCCGGCTTTAATGTCTGCCTGCGATTCGGGCAAAAGGCATCTCACTCTCTGGGTTTATTGACCGGGTCCTTTCTGCCTCGGCTACAATGACCATCAGATCAGCCATCCTTTGCTTCACAGTTTATGAACTTCAAAGCTGCGCGGCCAGAAACGAACAGATGATGGACTGCAGGGACGTTTAAAGGGAGATAGCGGCAGAGCCGAGGCTGTGCTCCTGGCTGTTTAATTTCCAATGGAGGGGGATGACAAGGCATCCCGGTGAGCGGAAAGGATGAGCGGGCCTGCAGCTGGTAAATAAATCAGAGGCCCCCGTGTTGCTTTGTAAGTAATAAGTGGGAGTTTCTGATCAATACGCACATTCGCAGGCAAGCTAGCAAAGTGGAGCGCTTGTTTTGTGTGTCGGATGTTTATCAGGAAGGAGTTGGCGCGCTGGAGGAGGTGGTCGGAAAAATAAGCTTTCTCTCGGTCAATAAAAAAGATGAAAAGGAAACATTTTTGGGAAATATTTACAAGGATAAAATATGACTTATCACACATACCTGTCCAGACCAGATTGGTACCGCTCACGAGTCACGATGAGAAGCGAGAGTTAGCTTAGCATAAAAACAGGAAATTGACGAAAGCATTTGCTTATTTAAAAATGATAAATCATTTATCCAGCAGTTAATACTTGTATTTAAATCTGTACAAAACCAATATATACATAAGACGATATAATATGTTTATTGTTGAGCTTTTAGAGGGCGTCGCTTCATATTTGCCTCCAAACATCGTTTGCTTCTCCTCTAACTCAGCAAATACGAGAACAAATACGAGAACACCCAACTTTCCCTTTAAAAGCCAGTTGATGAAATAAAAAGCCGTCCATTTATCTCTGTTAGCGTCCATGCATGCAGAATAATGGCTGCGATTTCCATTAGTTTCCATCTAAAATTCTCATTAAGATGAAATTCTATGTTTGTGTTCGAGCGGCAACAAAAGTGAGGGCGACTCTTAAAACTGTCCAAATGTCTTACAATTAGAGGAAAGTGCTTTCATAAAACATGATGCATGATGGATCCTCCAAACTTCTCCGATTAATAAAACCGGGCAACTCCAGGGACGGAGGCTGGGGAAAGGGCTTTATGAAAATAACTAACACGCACTTCCAACATTCAGAGTTAAGGCACACGGACATCAATGTGAATGTGTAATTATTTTTTCTTTTATTTGGGTCTGAATACATTTATTTTGTCTTAAGATCTTGATTGCTAATTTCAATCAGACGATGGGATTTTGGGGAGGCCCGTCGCACACGCCTGTCGCCCGCTTGTGTGCGCGCGGTGAATTTAATAAGCTTAAGTCTTTGTGCGCAAAGATGACCTTCTGGAACGACAACGCCAGATAAAAAGAGTTTGTCAGACAAAACAACAGCAAATGTCATCCCCGAGGTCCCGTGGCTGATAATAGGTTGGATGTGCGACTGTCTGATGTCGACTGTGGCTGCGTGTGATCGTCCACACACACACACACAACACAAGGGAACACAGACACACACAACCACCAAAGAGCAGGTTGTCTGGCATATAAAAAAAAAAGGTTTCTGTCAGCAATTCACTCCCCGCTCGGAAAAAAAAAAAAAAAAAAGCTTGAAGTGTATTGATGCAAAAGAGCGAGAGGTCCCCTCGTAGTCCACTTCACAAAGCTTGTGTTTGCAGTGCTCATCAACATTACCATCTGATTTGCATACGAGCATTATTGCTCTTTGATACATTGACTGGATGTGCCGTTATGTGTACCATTAGAGGGTTTTAACGGCTCCCGTCACTGAGTGGTTCCCGTGCAATCGTGCACAAAACGCCCTGCGCCACCAGAAATATGGTCACGTCTGACCTTCAATCATAGAAACCTCTAAAGCCCGACCCTGAGCGGTGGTAGTCCGGTTATAATAAAGCCTGTTAAGCTGCTGGATCAGTGTGTGTGGTGCTAAGAGCTGCATCCTGACAGACTAAACTGAGGGTGCAAATGTCAGCATGCCTAAATAACACAGAGGTGCTTACTATTATTCTCTGGGGCTATGTAGCATCCCCAGCTGATGCTAATGTTAGCAACAATCTAGCTAAAATGCAAACACTTTGCCCTGGCGGATATGGGAGAATGAAAAGCTTGTTTTTCACATCGTATACACGGATTAACTAGATTTATTTCCTTAAACGGTGCAGATACAGATTCCCTACCTGCACGGAGAACCTCGCTGTCGGGAAGCTGGATCTGCAGGGTGTTTGGAGTTCAGCTCTCCACCCACGCAGCTGCAGGTTCCTGCACATCCCGAGGTCAACAACAACCACCACCTACCTGTTGTGCTTCCTCTCGGGCGGTGATTCCAGCCTCTCGTGGCTGCGCTCCTCACCAACTCTTTCCTGGAACAGCGCAGGCCGAACGGTCACCGCTCTCTGACAACTGTTGTTTTTCTTCTTCTTCTTGTTGCACAGATCTTCTCACGCCCACGCGGTCCACTCGGCAATTACTTTTGAGACGAGTGCAGAGCCTCCGTTTGCGAAGCCCGCCGACCTGCAAGCAGCAGAAGTACAAATTCAAGATATCAAAGCGGAGGAAGCTTTTTCGCACTCAAACATTTATGATCTTCCTGATTTTATGTCTTCTTACAGCCTGGCATTAATTTTAACGAAGCGTGTTCATTTACATGGAGTCATGTGCATTGATAGCTACTTTCCTTTTCTTGTTCCTCCACAAGACTCAGTGGAGCAGGTGGCTGCAAATAAGATATTGCACATTGGGGAACGGCATGTAGTTGCTGTTGAAGTAGCTTATTTAGGTTCACTCACGAGGATGTGATTGCTACTGCACCACCTGAACCTGAGCTCATGGGTCCTACAACCCCAAGGTAGCCGGTTCGATTCCCAGTCTCCCCATAGTTTGCATGTCGAAGTGTCCCTGAGCAAGTCACTGAACCCCTAGTTGCTCTTCTCAGCCTCCCACTGCTTCTAAAAAAATGCTATGAATGGGTTGAATGCAGAGAGCAAATGTCATGTATGTTTGTCAAAAACAAATTGTCAAAAAAGTAAATAAATATAATTTGTCAAAAAAAGTATGAAAAAAGTCATAGTATGTCAAAAATATTATTTTTTTAGAAAAAGTCATAGTATGTCAAAAAAGTAAAAAATATAATTTATCAAAAAAAGCCACACAGACAGTGAACAGTCCAACTCTAATAAACATACATCTCCTGTGGGCCGAGGCCCCGCCCCCATCTGCGTGTGATCCGCCCCCTCGGGGACCAATCACTCTTCAGAGCCTTCAATACCTTTCTCGGTCCTCGTGATTTCCCTTAGTTTTGATTTGTTGTTGCTTTGATTCGACATAACTCCTCCCGCCTCCATCCGCTCTGAGTATCAGAGAGCTGCCCGACGGCCACATGCGTTCACGATGAGAAATGATACTGCAGCTTGAATTTAGTATCTGGCCATTCTGTATTGAATATATCATGTTTTTTATTTATTTTGTGGGCAGTTAAGTGTCATTTCAAGCTCTACTCAATATTATTGTGCAGCGACACAACCCACCTCTGCACGTCTGAGATTTAGCATCTTTAGCTTTTTTTATTTGGGCTTTTATGGTTTTCCAATTTGACTGTTTTATATATTTGTGTCTATATATACGACCGTGGCGCTACCTTAACCATCCTGATACTTAGGGGGAGTTTATTTCCCCCCTAAGTGGTGAAAAAGATCAGAAACACATAAGAGTCAAAACCATGAGGGCTTGTAAAAGTAATCAAAAGACGCCACTAAATTAGCCAGAGAAAGAAGAATAAATTGAGGTGTAAAAGGAATACGGAGAAGTGCACCATGAGACCTCGAAGCCAAATAAAGCAGCAGCAGCCTGAGCGGTTATGTTTTCTTCAAACACTTCATTTACACCGACCCGTGACTTCTCCACGTGGTTCAAGTGTCCTATCTGCTTCTTGCATCAGCTCAGGGTCTTTGTTGGTTTTTCACATCCTCCCTCTCATCTTTCCTGTTGTCTCTCCTGTGTGCTCTTCAGAAAAAAAAGAAGAAATGCTTAAAAAACAACAACGCCGTAGCCTCGCCGCGCCCGTGGAGGACTGGCATCGGAGTGTTTTAGGAACCTGACAGCTCCCTAATGATTTCCTTTGGCTTTCCCGTCCTCGCCTGTCTGCGAGCAAGTAATTATGGCCCAACTCAGCATGGACCAGTCCTCCCGTAGCAGAATCGTATGTCTGCGTGTGTGTGTGTGTGTGCAGGTGTGTGTCAAAATCACACTTCAGATTAATCCAAGTTGTGTGCCGGCTTGAACATTAAATGGGGAGAACACACAGCAGCCAGCGAGAGGAGCCAAACAAGGGCAGCGCTGAGTGCATTGTTGTTTGACATTTTGGCTAAAGATCCACGTTTGTGATTTTATTTTTTCTGACAGCGAGAGATACTCAATGAAAAATAAATGAATAGCTGAAAAAGAAAAAACTAGCATTGTGTTCAACTCGGCCTGGATTCACTCGCTTTACTCTGCTCAGCATTTCTCCAGGTCACGTGATTCGCACCTCGATCGCGCTGACAACAGCTCCCGTTTGATCGTCGAGCACGTGGACACCCCTCCCCCCCCCCCCCCCCCCCCCCCCCGCGTCATGTGACCCGATGCTTCATTTCCTGCCCCATGGCCTGTTGATTCTAGATATTGAATGCATGGAACAGCTGATGCATAAGAAGATGCAAATATGTAGTACAAATGTGTAAAAATACATTGAAACAGTGGCCGGTGGTTGGAGGTACCAATCATGAGCCGCGGCCTACCTGGTGGGAGTCCGTGTTAAAAGCTTGCAGACATACGTCATGCGTGTTTTCTTCGCCCTTCGCAAGCGTGACTCGAGCCACGGGGTCCCTCTTCATGCTGCATTCGGCCATCGAGAGGCGGATGGCGAAGGCGAAGGGGTCAAAGTCATGCGGCGCTCCACCGAAAAAGCAAAGAATAAGACGCATTTTATCAAGCACCTTACGCTCACCAACAGAGGTGTTGGAGCAACCTTTAAGAGCAGCTCTCAAGCGATAATTAATTGCGTGTATACTCGGGCGCAGAAAAAGACTCAAGGATTTTCATTACATCTGCTCTCAAGTCAAAAGAAATATGCTAAATAGCCTAAATTTAGTCCGAGAGGAGGAATAAAAGTAAAGGTTTTGTACTTTAAATAGAAAGTTCTCACTTCCAGCAGTTTGGAAATAGGGGCTTCTTGTGTTCGGCGTTATCTTTTGGTCAGATTCATCTTGATATGAGTCGGCACTCTTTGACCCAACACTAACATATCAGGCCTTCTTCACCTCCTCAAACCAAACACACCTATCCCCCCTGTTCCTGAGCCCATGCTGCCTCACGGCCGGCCCCCCCTGGGGTTCCCTGGAGCCGGCCCCTCCCCCTCCCTGTCACTCAAAGCGCTCCCTCACAATCCGGTTAGGCTCCCAGTGTGGCTCCTCATATCCCCGCTCACGCTCTTAGCCCTGCTTTTTGCTGAGCCGGGGCCGAGATATATAACCCAACCTTCCTCTGGCTCCTTTCTCACCTTCATCTCCTGGCTCCTCCCCAAATTCCACTCGCCCATTATTTGCTCCTTTTCCTTTTCTTCTCTCTCTCAATCTTCCCGCGAACACCTCATTATCCCTTATCTGCTTTTCTTATTCTCCCTCCCATCTCTCATTGCCTCCCCCAATCTCCCTCTTTTTACTGCCTCAAGGTGGTAACCTCCACTTTTTTTTTTATTTCTTCACCTTAATCAAACCATGCATTGTGTCCCTGATACCAAGATGTTGATTGACTAACAGCAGAGTGCATGTGGCACATCATTGTTTTTAGATGAGTACTCACATGCAATGAGGCTATTTGGATTGGAAATGTGATCCGATGTGGCACAGAAATAGGTGCCGCCATTAGCACAGCAGAGTGCATTTGTAGATAAGGGCACTAGATAGCTCCGGCTCCGGCTCAAGTGCTCTGCAGGCGGGTTTCTTCATTTACATTAACTGCATTCATTTTCACCAATAGGTGCAAATTGCTTTCTGAATCTCATGAGCCAGCACTTAAAATCGTTTTAGTGGATACAATAGGGGACACTGGAGCTCTAAAACAATATTGTTCTACCACTTTAACTGGGATGTCGTGCCACGGGGGCTGCAACTAATTATTACCACGATTATGAATATATTTTTCTGTGAGCCCGGTGTGTCGTCTTCAAACTGCATTTGCAGTGATGGAAAGCACAGATAGGCAGACCGACTTGCAATCGAACAGCGGAGCTGATAACGTCTCTGCAGGGGGGATGCCCGGTAAAATGGAAAACATCAAAAAAAAAAAGGATTTCCGAGTCTCTAAATCGGCATCGGGGCACCACATAAAGGTGAGTCCCTTCAATCAGCAATTAGATTTGTCATCGATAAAAAATCAGAAGCTTCATATGTGAGTCAACAAAGAACCCAAATCTGCAGATTAAACATGTAAAGAAGTGGCTTTCAGGGATGTTTTGCTTATTTTCCTGTTTCCTGTATATGACAATTAACTACATTGGGCTCTGGGAAATATGTCCCCTAATTTCCTGTCCAATTTTCTGACAGCATCTCTGTCTGTAACCGCATTAAAAGTGCATTTAAGCAGCAGCTGCTCTGTGGACTCCGACTATCTTTCTCCTTTTCCCCCCCTGCACATTACACCGCGTCCATTAAAGGATGAAGGCTTTGTGTTCTTTAGTTAAAACCCAGCCTCCCGGCCGGACACAGTAGATTTAGAGTCTCCTGAGCTACATTGTGTTCCTTTATTTATTCAGCAACAAGGCTTAGGTCAGACACTGGAAACATCCTTAAAGTCAGCCCAGATGAATGGAGAAGCCTCTCAGTTGTCAGCAGCATAAAATACCCCACAAAAGTCTGTGTTGTTCAGAGTGGAGCAGGGATTGCTGGAGCTGCGCTGCCCCCTGCAGGCCGGAGGACGCGGCTGCACGGGGTTAAACCCAGGTAACGCCTGCCTGCGTGCTCCCTGTGGGCTCCACCTACTGCCTCCAGCACACCAGCACAGCCAATTACCTTTTGCTATCTCATTTTAAAAGACAGATGCACACGCGCCCGGGCACGACTCCGTTCATTCATCATTAGCTCTTCCTTCGGGGGGTTTCGTGACACGTTGAGTTGTGTTGACACACAGCTCACCGCTGGCACTTTATAAAAAAACTTGTTACACTTATAATAGAGATCTGATTATTCTAGATAACACACACACACACACACACACACAGCACTGGCCTGGATACCCACACCACACTATGCTCAGACTCTGATGTAAGATGAAAGGCCCATTGGTTGTAGACGGCTCATCATCGTAATGAGACCCAACACCATCAGATATGGATTATTAGTCCTTTTTTTTTTTACCGGAGCAGGAAGAGAGTCGTGAGCTTCCTGCAGTGACCGGCTGCCTGCAGCGAGCAGTGCTGCTGCATTCAAAGACATGCAAATGGCAAGATGGCGACGCAAAAATATATCTAATCAGCGTTTCGGGAACAGATGCCGGAGAGAGGATCGGGTCCAGATTTGAGAAAACGTCCACAGCCGTGGATGTTGTTAAAAACTCATGTATGTTCAACTCTGGAGCCTCGTCAATATCAAAATGATTGAGAGGTTTTTTTGAAGGATTTTTGAATATCCACACACAGAGGATTCAGTGGCCATACATTGGATCAGAGCCCATCAGCCCACACGTGTCCTTGAGTGAGACACTGAATGCCTTTCTGCTGGTCTACTGTAAGCAGCTTCATATACAGGAGCTTTGCTTCTCTGCATTCAAGGTGTAATAGGGAGCGTATACAGGCTCCGGCTTCACGGGCGCTTCGGGGCATGCAGAGTATTTTCACTCCCATCCTTGAATTCCAAACACTTCCTTTCCTTGAGAAGCGTTATTCATGTTCATTGCAGGGAAGAAAGAGGAGTTTTTTTAGACAATAATTTAGGCTCCGGCTCCACAATCAGTGCTCGCTAGTAGGATTAAGTTATTGTTGGGTTAACTCCCGTCAGGGGATTGGTTTTGTACTTCCTTATTAGTCTCTCGGGTGGAAGGAAATCATTGCTTTTACTGCTTGAATCAATCCATCTCAACATAATATCACATGTGAGGAGTATTACATTGCACAAATCTCATGATCTTCCCTGGTTTCCAAAGTAATTACACTGATGCGTTTTATGTTTCCAAAAATGGTGCCGGACGCATTTTTAATTGAGCGGGGGGAAAAGCACGACAGATGATGATGAAACTGCTGTAACGATGTACTCAGATTCAAGTCAGTAGAATATATGTACTTATCCTCTCTGAGGAAACGTCTCCAGCCCGAGTTAGTCGCAGAGCTGAGCCTTAAATAAATACCCAGAAGTCTTTGAAAAACCCCCAAAAGATTGTTTGACAACACAGTTCTGGAGGTGTTCCCAGAATCCTTCTCTCGTTTAACCATCTGGATGAAGCTACACATCCAACAGTCCAATAGATGAACAGTAAGTGTGGAGGTCAAACAATGTGTGCCAGAGGTCACAGATCACCTCATCCACCTGAAGGTCAAACAGCTTTCCGTTCGTCTCCATTCATTCATAATTATGCTACGTTACCCATATATATTTAAAAATTCACCTGCTAACCCCTGTTCCCTATCCTCCACTACAGGACTCATTCCACACAGCTTCTCATCGTTCCCTTTTTCATTTTGTTGTATGTAAAGGGTCTTTGAGTGGCTTTAAAAGCTCTATAGAAAATTCAAATATTATTATTATATATATGCTGCAGCGTGCAGAGGGAGACTTCCCCTTTAAACGCACAGACGCAGCTCGACAATGGAGTTTGATAGCAGACACATTGTTACGCCATCAAACTCCACACCTACATTTGCACAACAATACAGATGGACCTGCATTGTAGAGGAAGAGATACCAACTCCACCACAGACAGAATCCTCAATAGAGGTTTAATAATCCTCCGGTTTCGGCTGCTTGAGGCACTTTTCCTCGACATGGACACTTCCTATCTATACTTAAACTTGCTCTCCGCCAACTTTAAGGGGTTTTGCTGAAAGGCATTCTGGGAAGTAACTACAACAGATGCAGACAAGCAGGTTTGGAGGAGGGGTGGGAGGGAGTAAATTACAACACTTCATCACAACATCGCTCCTGGAAATGGACTGGACGCAACAGATTGATATCGAAGGAGTGCGCGCGCATAATGAGCGGGGGATTGATGCTTGAAAGCATCTGCTTGAGGGCACCGGGCATCTGCCGCTGCCCGCCCTGCAGGACTCGGCGTCGGTGCACGGCTAGCAGCTCCGGCGTGCCCACATCACTCAATTAGATGAAGCCTGCCGGTGCATCGAGAGCCGGGATGAGACGCGTTGCTGCAGACAGATGTTTGACAACGAGGATGCGGAGCAGCAACTGTATCTTTAGAGGGAAGCTGGTGGGTGGAGCTTGTTTTCTGAATTGTCCTGCATTATGAAAAATCATCATTTTACTCCTTTTGAGAATCAGAATCTACACATTCAAGGAATGTGTCCTGGCGGGAGGTGCATGATATTTAACAATAAACATTTAACAATAAACTATGAATAAACAAAAAATGGGAATGAGTGAATTAATATTTACAATGAACAGTAGAATATTTTAAAAAAAGTTTAAAAAAATAAAAAAAATAAACATAAATATTAAAAAAAGTAAGAAAAAAAATAAAAAACAACAAGTATTTGTTTGTCCTAATAACGTCCTGGCAGGTATTGCTCTGATACAGAAGTGAGTCTGTAAATGTGTAATTGCTTTGTCAGCAAGGGGATTTAAAGCACCCTGTTTAACTTTTGCTTCTGGCGTTATGCATCATTCCGGAGCAGCTGCCACATTTTTTGTCCCTTCTTTCTCCCCAACTCATTTTAGCGTTTGTTTTATTATACAGAACGATCCCGCGATGACAAATGTTTTGCCCGAGGGCAGTTTAATTTGTGCTGGTGACAAATGACTGCTGCACCGCGTGACCAGGAACAAAAGGGATGACGTGTCCGGGCCATGTGTGTTTTATTACTGTAATGAGTTCATTCAGTTCCTCGTGCTCACACACCATGACTCGGACCATGAGGACGATTATTAGAAGACAAAAATAGGATTATGATGCAGAACCAATCACCCCAAATCTGACACACATGTTCATCAAATACTTGAATATCATTATTATTTTTTTCTCTTGCTTTGATTCTTTTTTGTCATTAGCTGAGTAATAGATGGAAAACACAGGTGAAACACAGGGGTGTTGCGGTATTGACGATAATCGTGACATTTAAGAATATATCGATATCATGTTAATAATACTCACGTGATAATATCACAAAAACAATCCAGCGCCTCTTAAATCCTTTTATACAGACTCTCTCCACCTCACTGCACTCTTAATTGTAATTAATTAGCCAAAGAAGGGGACAAAACACACAATAAATAGTTCAAGTTTTCAAATTGTCTACAGATATCATAATGTAAAACTTTTTTATGGATCCACTGACGCTAAACACCTCCTAAATCTCTCTTATTCTCTCCCTACCAGCTTTCCATCAGTGGCGGTGTTACATAATAACTATAATCTCAGCCCTCTGTTCCAGAAGTGCTAATCAGCATCATCAGCGCAGACCAGACACAGGTGTGTGTGAGCAGGTGCAGGGTGATGAACCAAGTGGTGTTCACGTCGGGCCCAAAATAAAACACAACAAACACTCCCGGTCCGGTGGCAGCTGCTCGCTAACGGAGGAGCACGAAGGAACAGTCAGCAGAGTTATATTTAAAACATCTTTAATTGTGCGGTTATAAAAGTCAAACTGGGTAGAAAAAATATGTTTTCCAAACATCTAGAGAGCGAGTGTTGTACCGTAGTTTGGAAAAACAACATTGGGAGTTTTTGAAAGTGATATTTCACGATGATACTCCTGCTACACGTACTCTGGTGTGTTCTGACCCAATAATCGGCTGTTCCAGGTGTTAGACTCCTCCCACCGCAAACTCCTAACTAGGCCAATGTTGTGTTCCAACTTGTTTCCTCCACAATTTCGTTTTTTGATATGTAATTTTAGCTTTTTCCAGCTTTTTTTCTTCTTTTCTCAAAGAGAAAAATGGGTGGAGGAGACATTGTGAGGGGAGCTGGAGGAGCTGGCACCTCGGGGCCGCCCGAGAGGCAGCGAGTCTGACTCCCGCCTCCAGAGAAATATCACTTTAAAAACACACACAAAGTGTAAACAGCAGAATGCGTATAAAACCTGTAGCCCTGTAGACAAATATACTTTCACATGTTTACATTTTTAAACAATAAATAAGAAGACGAGCTCCTTTACGAGGTTGCTGGCAAGAGGCGGAAGATGTTCTTTTTTAAAACAGGTTTCACAAATCCCCTCGCGACAAAGACAATTGACCAAAATAACAACAACAACGATGTCATGTGACACCGATCCGTGTGCAGTACAGCGTAGTGTAGCCAATTACTCCCGCGGTGTAAAAAAGGGAAATGTTTGACTTTAAAAAGATCACATTTAAAGCACTCAGCCGTGAAAAGCCACTTAAGAGCTCAGAGAAATCTCGTGCACCTTTGTTTGCACTACAAAAATAAACAAACAAAATACGGTTGTGTTTAATGGCGGCGTGTATACAAATCCGTTATTCAGTAAAAGACATATATAAGGTTATAGCGGACATATTTACATTCTTTTGTCAGTTCAAAAGCATTTCAGTCGGCTGCCGTCTAACACTGATGTTGAAAATAAAAAATAAAAATAAAAATAAAAGTCTCTTTTGTCGAGAGGCGGAACCTGGTGTCAAATTAGTTCAGGCCGGTCCCGACGTCTCTGTCAGTTTGACTCCATTTCCCATGGTGCTCCTTGTTTCCTGCCTGTCTGTCAGGCTGCGGGCGCTCGCCGGCGCGGCGCTCTAGACCCCGCCCACTTGAGACAGAAAGCAAAAGAGGAGAGCCGTGATTGGAGGTTAGAAAACGACGTCGTGGGCGTCGCCGTTAGGCCGCGGCCTGTTGGCGAGAGGCGGGAGAGGCTTGAACAATTCTGTGGAGGGGGACGGGAGGAGGAGGAGGAGGAGAAGAAGAAGAAGAAGAAGGGTTGGCTACGTTAGTGAACTACATCCACCGAGGCCTGAAATAGAAACACAGCCAATGAGAGCTCTCTATCTAGAACAGTGTGAGCAAAGAGAGGATCGGGGGGGGGGGGGGGGGGACATGAACACACAGAGAAGCCTCTGAGTTGACAAAGATGGCTGCCACCACATTCAAGCGTACGCCTGGTGAGATGCAGGGGGAGAGAAAGGCAGCGATGTGAGGGTCCGGGATGCTGATTAGCGGTCGACACACATCGCGAGTCCAGACAGAGTCCAGACAGAGTCCAGACAGAGTCCAGACAGAGTCCAGACAGAGTCCAGACAGAGTCCAGTGTTTCCTCTGCTGAGATGATCAGGACTTTCTTTAGAAGAACTAACGTGGTGCTATTTATGAGAAGTATTGCATTGAAGATGATGGAAATGACCCCCAGCGCGCTACTGAAGAGAGGAAACACGGTGAGTTCATCCACACAAAGAGCAGGTTAGTGAGAGGTGACAGGAAGTGATGCGTGATTGGTTAACAGTGGGCGGGGTGAAGAGCGACCGGACTTCACAGGCGTCTTTACCAGAATGTCTCGAGCCCCCGAGTGGTTCGAGTTTTGGCAGCCTAGAAACTTTGGGTGTGGCCCATCCCACTAAAAATAAAGAAGAAGAAACAAAACACAGTGATCAGGACACAGGAAGTGATGCTCGGGCTTCCTCTGCACACCAGAAGTCCACTCGGCTTCACCTGACTCCTGTACAGATTCGAGGGATTAGGCACAATAAAATAAAGCCAGCAAAAATGAGTATTTTCCGCTTTTTTGAGGTCCTCATTTTGGGTCATTATGGCTACTATGGTCACCGTCTACTTCCTGGATCGAAAGCTAGCTTTGTTTCATCAGAGAAAGCACCAGGCGTCGCAATCGAGCGGTGCAACAACAACAAAACACGCGGCACTAACAAAGCCCCCTGAAGGCTAAACGTGTGACGGCAATTAGATATGTTTTGTAAAATCGTTCAGCCTCTTCGTGTCATATTGACGTTTTCCACGCCTGCAGCCGGATTCCTTCCTACTGACCACACGGTTTGGATCGGGCCGTGCGGGACTGTTTCTTTTTTTTTTTTTTTAATTATTGAAGAATCGCACGTTCTGCCACCTGGGTGATTAACACACTGCCGGGTCACGAGGGGAACCTTGTTTCGCTTAACGAGGCGCCGGGAAGCGACCGGGAAACTGAGACCGGAGCAGAGGCTCGGTCCTGAAGCTACGGGGGTGCTTTTAGGGGGCGGACTGACCGGGGGGAGGGGGAGGGGTGGGGCTCTCCGCCGGCCCGTCCTCCGTCCTCAGCGGGTCCACCCGGTGCTTCCTCTTCAGGTGCAGCTTCCTCATCGTCTTCTTCTTGTCCTGCTCGCCCGGTTTAGCTGCAAGTAGAGACATTTTTTATTATTATTATTTCCCTCAAGGAAACGGCCTGAGTCGAGGCTCTAAAAAATGATGTGTAATTATGTTTGTCCATCAGACATTCAGTGCTCCGGGCTCGGTGAAGAAAAAGAGGTGCTTTCTATTCATCTTCAAGTTGACCCTTTTTACGGAACTTCTAAATCAATATTTGGGCAAAAAGTACATTAATCAAACGGTTATCACAAACCAAAACTAGGATATTTTGAAAAAGGTTTGAGGCGCTCCCACGCTCACCTGAACCGGCATTTTCCGGCGTCTGTCTGGATTCGTCTGGCTCCTCGTCCTCCTCTTCCTCCTCTTCCTCCCGATCGGCGTCCGTCTTCGGGCTGCTGGTCCTGGCCTCCTGCGGCTCTCGTTGCCTCCTCCGCTCTTTCTCTTTATCGTCGTTCTGAAAAAAGGAAAACAGGGAAAAACGATCTTTCCTCCGCTCTACAACTTTGACTCCGACTACTATTGTACACACAGGTCACACACACACGTGCACACGCACACACGCACCTCAGAGATCACGTTGCTGATTGGTTGGAAGGGGCTGGGGATGTTTTCATCATCGAGCTCCTCCTCCTGGATCTGCCGGCCCTCAAGCTCCGCCTCTTCCTGCTCCTGCCGGTCTCTGTGGGCACAACAGGAAGTTAACTTTTCAGCATAAGGGGCGACTTTGGCTCAGTGGTGCGCAGGTCCATATAGATGTGTCCACCATTGCTGTGTCTATGGTCTACTGTATAGCATGTAAAGTTATGTAATGTATTAATGATGATAAAGATACTGCTGAGGTCAGTTACGTCTGCCATCCGGTTGTTTTCTTTTTTTCGAACACCGTAAATCTTTTTTATTGTGACTTCATGATTTATGAATCGTGCAGATGGGGAGATTGCACACTTTTCCTTCACATTTCTTCTCTTATCGCGCCGGCTTCCCTTCACTCCGCTTTACACTAAACACGTCGTCCGTTATGTCCATCCGGATTCGAACTGCTCACCTCTCCTCTCGTATCTGCCGCACTCTCGCCGCCCTCTCCTTCTTGTCCTGGTCCTCCTGGGCGCGCTGCTCGGCGGTGTCCTTCTGCACGCGCTCAGTGATGGCCTCGTAGTCTTTGGCAATGTTGTTGAGGAGCCACTTCAGGCCCTTCCTGATGGACTTGTCGGCTTTTTTGCCGTAGCCTAGGACGGCGGAGCATGGCTCCTGGAGGAGGGAGGGGGGCGGGGACACATGTTGAGGGTTAAAAAGAGAAGAAGAAAATGCTGTCATTTACTCAACTGTGCTCCAAACACAAGCCCAAGCCAAAGGCCCTTAATGTCATTCGACTGGCGCTCCGCAACAGGTGCACACACACTTACGATCTGACAGAGACACTTGTTCTCGTTAACGAGCTTCTCTAACGACAGGTTCTCGATGATGTCGGCCTCAGCCAGCGCTCCCTCTTGGTCTTGTTTGTTGGCCAGCCTGAAAGCAGAGAGGGGGATGAAGGGATGTTAGAGAAGAGAAAGAGATAAAAAAAAAACTTTGGAGTCCCCCGTCTGTGACCACAGCTCTGTCCTGATTACTGATGAAGCAGATGCTGCCGGTTATTAAGCTGCAGTGCACGTTTTCAATTGGACCACGGACTCTATTATCCCGTAGTCACGTGTCACGTTTCCATACTTTTACTAACATTTTGAACATGAAACCATTTTTTATTTATTTTAGCCTTTGTCACATATACTCAGGGTTCATACACATGGTGACCAATGGACTTCCAGGACTTTTCCAGGACTTTAAACCAAATTCCCATGACCAAACATTTAGTGAAATCTGGGTGTGTCCATGAAAAAGTGATAAAATGTAGTATTTACAATGAGGATTCCAAAGCATACAGTATTCCTTAAAGGACACAAATGAATGAGAGACAATAGTTTGATTAAAAGAATAAACATTTATAGATATACTCAGCGTATGCCTGCTTATATTTTGAGTCTTTCTTTTAAAAGCATATTAATTATTTCAAACTCTGCGTAAATGAACCACATGCACACATGAATATAACACATTTACATGACCTTTACAAAATATTTGGGATTTTCTTTTTTTTCAAGGACTTTTCCAGGTCTGGAAATAACCATTTTAAAATTCCATGACTTTTCCCGGTTTTCCATGAGCGTATGAACCCTGCATACTACTCACACTAGCACAGGCTTCCCTGCGATGCGCGGGTGCTGGAGGACCTCAGCCATGGTGTCCCGCGTCTCCTGGATCCTCTGGACGTCGCTGGAGTCCACCACGAAGACCACGCCGTGGGACTCCGAGTAGTAGTTCTTCCAGATGCCCCGGATCCTCTTTCCGCCGCCCAGGTCGAAGATGGTCACCTCGAACTTGCCCTGCTTCAGGTCGACTTTGGAAAAGCCCACAGTGGGAGCCACGTCCTGGGGATCATCTGCGAAGACAACACACAGTTAGCAGAGCATTGATAAAATATAAAATCAGTGAGGCATAACTGGATGTAAAATAAACATGATCATGAATATTAAACGGAAGAGCAAGTGAGGCGTAACAAGACAGGGGACACGGTTCACAAACTCAACTTTTTGTATTATTCAGAGAGAATTTTCAAAACAAGAAAAATGTGCAGAACACTAAATATGCATTATTAACATTCATAACAAGCAGCTCTCACCTCCTTGGATCCCTCGAACTGTGGCCGTCTTCCCTGCGTTATCCAGTCCAACCATTAGCAGAGTCACTTTCCTGTTGGGGGGAGAAAAATAAATGAATGCACATGGACACAGACCCCCATCAGTCAGGTCCAGGAGTCCCAGAGGTCCCAGAGGCCCCAGAGGCCCCAGAGGCCCCAGAGGCCCCAGAGGTCCAGGTTCAAAGGGGGGCAGAAGAAGAAGAAGCCACATGAGCTGGCACCAGATCTCATGATGCTCAGGGCGCGTATAAGCCAATTAATAATCCCGATGACACACGCGATCAGAGATCTGCACCGTGGACCAGGTGAGTCAGGTGGTCAGCCAACACAAATAAAGCGAAGCAGAGGTACAGCTTATTTGATCTGGTCAATATTATTACAACCGGACGGTTATTCTGATCACATTTGGAGGGGTAGTGGAATTGCCTGATTTACTTCTCCGCCGTCTGTTCACCTATATTTCATATTTCGTTGCAAGCACAGGCATCCCAGAAGGTGGACGCACACTGCGAACGGCGCCTGAAGCTGAACCCGTGAACATAAACACAACCCAGCCGTCGTCTCCGAGCTGAATACTTAACTTTGACACTTGCGCCGGAAAGACATCAACTGCACGATCCGCCTAACGGTCCTCTCGAGCCAGCTGGTCTTCATCCGGCAAGCCGCTGGTTGTCGACCTCACAGAAAAGGTGAAACGTGTCCACCGACCTCGTGTGACCCTCTGCTGCAAACCCCTCGCAGCAACAGGCCGACCCACTGAACAGACCCGGCTGCAGGATTAGGTGAGGATTTCTGGCTAAGTCCAAAGGATCAGATGCCTCACAGGCACCACGTGGGTGGAAGCACTCGCAATTACTTTTCTCAGATGGTCAGATTGGTTTTTTTCCACGCCCAAAAAACAAATCCCGAGAGCGAAGTGGTGTCGCTTTAAATCAAAGATGCATAGTTGGCATAATGTAGTAATAAGAGTATTTGTCAAGAAATGTGTTGTGGATCAATATGATTGATAGATTCATGGGTTGCTCTGTAAGAAGTGACGTAATAAAGAAGGCAAGGCTTATTAAAAAAAATTAAACAGGGCCATGAAGGCACAAGACAGCTAAAATATGTTTAATGGAAAATCAGCATGTCCCTTTATGTCTCCAGTCCGCTGATCTCAGATCTGTTTTACTGTGTAAGACAAGTGGATCTCTCCAGTCCGCTGATCTCAGATCTGTTTTACTGTGTAAGACAAGTGGATCTCCAGTCCGCTGATCTCAGATCTGTTTTACTGTGTAAGACAAGAGGATACACAGAGCATCTTCAACCCTAAACATCAGACCAGTGTATGACAGTGACTCCAAACTAATACTGAGACGATCTGATTGTATTGATTAGGACAGGGGGGGTGGAAACGCGTCGACGTCATAGTGAAAAGCCAGCTCACCTCGCGGGCTCTCGCCATCGCTTCAGCCAGTTGCAGCAGTTCGCCATCAGGCTAAACATCTCAGTCCGAGTCCAGGCGATCAGCTGTTCATCTCACTCTCTCCCGGAGATGATCGATTATGAACCTGAATCGGCTACATGGCGAGCTAAACTTATGAGAAACACCCGCGTTATCGGCGTCACCAGCGCGGACGGATCAACAGATGTGTGATCGATACACGTGATTACAGATGGCATTCATTTAATTTGCGCCCGAAAGCAGCTGCGAGGCGTCTTTTACTCACGAAACGAGAGGGAAAGCAGCGTTAGCGGCGCAGGGAGCTGTCCGCTTTGTTTACGTGGTATTTTCCGCTGCTAGGCTGCGGACGTGATGACGTCACCTTGCGTGATTGACAAAATCAGCGTCGACGGAAGCCGTGAGAGTTTGTAGAAAAAGCGCCTTCTGTGGTCAATTAGGGAAGCTACAGTTGTGATGATAAATGTCAATTATTTAAATGTATAATCTGTATTACGTATGTCTATTATGTTCAACTTGAAGTGGCCACCAATGGTGTCATGATATATCTTTTTTAAATATCTTAAATTTAATATGTTCTGCTCTGCTATTTTATTGTATTGTATATATTGAGTATTTGTCATACTTAATATCTATCTATCTATCTATCTATCTATCTATCTATCTATCTATCTATCTATCTATCTATCTATCTATCAGTGTAAATATCATCAGCCAGTTAAACACATAAATACGAATAATAAAAAAAATATTTCATATATCCCTTTTTAGCTTCACCAACATAAAAACAAAAAAATAACTGGGTCAAACCATCAAGCACTAGGAAAAGTGCAATAAAAAAGAGAAAAAGAGACACATGAGTACATACCCTATGAATACATTGATAGTAGTATAACTAATTATCATAACCACCACTTCTACCAGCATCATTAAAATCATTAAAAAATCATTAAAAAAAAACCACTCACGAGTAAATATACTTTACTTTACCTGCTGTTTTCCACAACCGTATCAGTTTTTACTGCGCATGCGCGGTTCACTCGTATATGAATGGCCGCTGTGCTGCTGCACTTTCTTCCTCAAACAGAGTCTCAATGGAATACATGAATCTACGAGCCATCGTCTTCATCACATTCTGGTGAGACTCGACTCCTTTAATATAAAATATACATTTGAATTGCTTTCAGCCGTTTTGCGTCAGTTTACGTGCAGTTAAGGGAGCTTTTGCAGACGTGTGTTGTCATACGTAACAATTAACCATTTTATATGCTACACAATGTAAAGTTATTGCGGGGTGAACGTGAGCATTTCTATTGCATGCTACTTTATTCTTTTAACTCCGCTACCTGTATGTGAACGCTGTGGTTACTTTGCATATTCATATTTCAAAACATCATGTTATCATTAATAAAGGTTAAGCAATTATTATATTTAAGCAACCCAGAAGTAGCTCTCCACCTTGTCCAGCTGCAGCATTAAGTGATTTAAATGTCAATAATTATGATCAAAATATATATTTTTCTGAAATGGGCCATTCTGCATAACGAGTACTATTACTTTTGTAAAGTAACATTTTTAATTTTATTTTACTAATATAAAATATTAATAGGTTGTTGATCACAGCTTTAATGATCTCAAGACTGTGTTTCAAGGATTATCTCACAGTGAATTAATTATTGAGCCGATGTACTTCGCAGTAACAAAGTCCAAACAGCTTCAATAGAAGGAGTTATTAAAGGGACTCGTTTGCATGTGACACACCTTTATTACCCGACCAGACAGTGGCGATTCTAGAAGATTTTACATGGGGTGGCAGAAGGGTGGCAAGTTGAAATTCAAGGGTGGCATATCACACACACACACCTGGTGTCTATATGTATTTATTTATACAAATCCAGATAGTGAAAACAGACAAGAGCAATGTCTTGCCAAGAGTCTACATATTGTTACAAAAAGCCAAAACAAATATTTGTATTTTTTAATAAGACTTAAAACACTGTCAGAAATTACATATATTTACATATTCAGCAGCAAAACAATTCAGTTTTATTTAATTTCACAAACAATGAATGTATATTCCATTCTAAACAGCAGGTCATGGAGCTAAAAAAAGAACAATACGGCGATTGCCATGTTCGACAGCAAATCGTCTCACAAACTCATCCAAATCAAGACACTTAGCACGTGCTGACTCTATACTAAGTACAGCTAGACTTGACAATCTATTTTTAAAAAGGATCTGATATCTGAACAGTGCCATCAGTTTGATTTACAACTGATTTAGTGCTTACTGGCATTTGGATGGTAAGTTAAATAGACTATGGTCTAATGGAGCCCATTAGATGTGTGTTAACACTTACATTCAGTTTTTTTTTCCAAGTCCAACTTTGATTTCTCTAAAAAAGAAAAGAAAACTGCATTCAGAACCCACAGCACAAAATGTTCATGACATATTTCCCTTCATAATGACAAATACTTTTCTAAATGGCCAAACTAATTTCTAATGGCTTGTTCTGTATGTATTAGGTTATCACATACACAATAATTTCTACCAAAGCTAGACTAACTAGCTAGCGAAAGATAGGGTGGACAAAAGAACACAGACTTTTTACTGTTACTGAGTTTACTGTACATGACGGAGTACCTTTAAAAACAGCCAGAAAAAGGCTTTTTGTGAGAAAACGGCTAGTGGTATCTAAAATGTGATTTCGGAATAGCTTAACAGTTAAGTTACATACGTAATGAAAATAAAAACTGAGAAAAAACTGCTATAACATTTTCTGTCAGTCCACCTTACTGTACTAAAGACGTTAGTAAGACGGTTAGCTAAGCTAACAGTGGTAACTTCAAGGCTAGCTAGCACAACCAAGCTGTATAGCGAGCTAGCTACTGTATGCTACCGACTTTTGCAAGCTAGCAATTAAATAAACGATTGAAATTACAACGGATCTGTCTATCACATGACCACCCATCACAGTTTCTTGATTCACGATTCAGCAGTACTGTACCTTCTTTCATCACTGGAAGCCTACAGTAGGCTTGTCTCCAGTTAGTTGCGGGAGATGGGCAACCACGGTGACGAGGGCAAAGCGGACTCATGGACTCAACCATTTTACAGGGGAGGGGGAACTTAAAGATTTTAGAACAAGTTACCAAAGAGATCAACAGCTTAAGTAGCAAAAATATAATACCATTATATAAATGTATAGTATATTATAGGAGACACTTCTGACAACCTGGGTGGCAAGTGGGGTGGCAAGCAATTTTTTTTAGGGTGGCAGCTGCCACCCCTTGCCACCCCGGTGGTTTCGCCACTGCGACCAGAGCCAGCGGGGAGATTTTTACGAGCTCTTTTTGGAGCTTGAGGGAACTGTTGAAGCGACATTGTCAGTTGTACAAGTTCTACAGGTTTTTAATCAAATATTGACATTTCACCACACAGCCAAAGTATATATTACATTATACGATCAGCTGGAACCAAACAATGGTGTGCTTACAAAAGTGAGTAAAAAAGGTCAATTGATTCGCAAAATATTAGCTTAATCAGGGCCCCAGACCTCCACAAAATATATCATTTTATTTACTCTTTTATTTTGCAGGTCTAAGTATTGCATTAAAATGTGTCTGCACCAGCCAGACAACACGTTTTGACTACAAACCACAGCGCGATCTATCAAAATAAGATAATAAAACAGAGGCAGGTTGCTGAATGATGCCCTTGCTGTACAGGTGCCTGCCGTCCTGCATCCACATGGCTCGCGTCTTCGTCTATGGCACCCTGAAGAAGGGGCAGCCCAACTACTACCGTATGATGGAGAGCGCCAATGGGAGGGCGGAGTTCCTCGCCTCGGCCTGCACCACCCAGAAGTACCCGCTGGTGATCGCCGGCAAGCACAACATCCCCTTCCTCCTCAACCTCCCCGGCCAGGGCCACCGAGTCCACGGAGAGATCTACGAGGTGGACGACAAGATGCTGGCCTTCCTGGACGACTTCGAAGACGTGCCCGCCATGTACCAGCGGACCCGGGTCACACTGGAGGTCAAGGAGTGGCTGGGGGAGGCGGCGGGGGAGGAGAGGCCGGCGGCAGGCAGCACCACCGAGGCGTTTCTGTACAGCACCACGACGTACCGGGAGGACTGGCCCTCGCTGCCCCAGTACGAGAGCTACGACGCGCATGGACCTCACGGGCTCCGGTACGTGGACAGGCAAGACCGGGACTGATGTCGGAGCGGGACCTCAACACGCTCCTCTAGTCCGGATTTAATTGAATTTTTAAAGATGATCTAGAAAGCATGACAATTGAAAATTGATGAGTTTTTTTGATTCTTTTTAAAATAAAACTCAAACATTCACACTCACGTTGGTTGATGGAGCAGCTTTTTAAGAGCCATGTCGATAAGCAACTTTTTGTTTGCCGTGCGGTAAATTTAAAAAGCTTAAAATGTTAAACTGTTTGTTTTACCCACCAGTTTCTCAGAAGCATTTATACAGTTGCACATGTTTGCAACGCTCAAAAGGCACTTTATTAAAATGCATCATAACCTTATCATCTGCAGTCGGACATTGCCTCCACTGCTTTCCTTTTACCTGTTCTCCGTTTGTCCGGGTCCCATTTGCGGTTTTGAATACTAGAAACCAACATTTCATATGAACACAATCTTTTCTGATCTTTATTTAGAGTAGTAAAAGTACAGAAGAGAAGGTTTTTGGCAAACAGAACCAGTGAAATCTCAGTCGGCGTTGGAAGCAGTTTTGAAGCCATTTGTCCCTTTTTAAACAAAACTACAGGAAACATTGAAAGAAAACAAAACATTTCACAGTGTATCAAAGTACTGTACAAAAAGTCGCCTTACAAACAGAAAAAAAGATGAATGGTTTCTAATTGTGACCAAACTGGCATCACGTTGAATTCATCTAATTATATTCAGAATTTGCCAAGAGTGGGTCCACATGCACACCGTTTAAAATACGGGTTGAGGTCTTATTAACACATGTTTTACTCTCATCACAAATATGTCGTCGTACAGGAATATTTACCCGGCAAACGTATAAGATGCAACTAAACAATACTGTGCACATTATCATGTTTCAGTGTCCCAAATACTTCTGGAGAGTCCCGTGACGATCATTCATGTGTATCATGAAGATAAAAAATCCTCCTTTTTGTAAACAGACTGTTGTTGGTGGTGAATATTAAATATGCGCGTGAACAACACTCAATGGCACAAACACGAGAAAAGAAATGAAAGGAAAACCAGAAGGACTTTGTGTTGCCAGTTTGGAGAAACTAATACGTGGACGACCGCCGGCCCAGACACTCGCGGTGCAGGAAGTGTAATAAGAGGGAAAGGTGTGTGTGCGCGTGGATCAGCTCTTCGGAGGCACGAGGCGGGATCCCGGGTCCTCAAGGGGGGTCCGTTCTGGAAGTGTGTATGCAGCCGGCGGTCCGGATCTCGACCCGGGGGGAGCGTCAGTAAAGCTCCTTCCTGGTGCTCGGCACGGAGCGGCTGGCCGAGCAGGTGGCGCTGCGGATCACCTCCATCCACCTGGAGACGCACAAACATCAAGGCTCAAAATAAAAATGTAAAAACAACGTTCCTATTTTCTATCTTCTGTCCAGATGAATATTTCTTGGAGTCTGTCACAATACGAACCTTTCAAAGGTGTACTCGCTCTCGGATCGGAAGTAGTAGACGTGGGATTTGAAGTGGAGTTTGAAGACGTAGTCTTTGTGGATGCTCTCCGACTCGGACGGGACGGTGACGGAGTAGCCCAGCAGCGGGAGGCTGGCCAGAGGGTAGTCGTCCTGTGAGCAGACGGGGCCGGAGGTCACATTTACGCGTCAGCATGTTACACCCTGAACGCCACGCAGCCACACTGCGTCTGTGCACATCTCACCTGGTGGGACTTGTAGAAGAAGAGGCTGAAGTTGGTGAAGACCACCCAGAGCTTCTGCCAGCCGTTACTGTTCTTGAACTTCCTCAGCAGGTTACCCGACAGCTGGTTCTGGAAAAAAATAAAAATAAAGAGCATAAAATATTACAATATTATAATAAACTGCAACTTTTGGGGCCGTACTCTTGAAACTAAAAGTGTCCAATAACATGTAGTTCTCTTTATTAATAAGTTGCATCGTGTCTTGCAGTGAAATATCTGGAGAATAAATAAATGAATTCTCAGCAGCCGTTTGCAGTACCTCTCTCCTCCAGCAGGAGTCACTAAACGACAGGCTGCGTGCACACGGGGCCCCTGAAGGCTGCTGAGGGGCCTCGGACACTCACTGGCCGGACTACTGGCCTCTAGCAATGTCGGTGTGGACGGACAGAGGTGGAAACGGACAAACGGAAGATGGAGAAAGGAGAGAGGCAAGGTGGAGGAGGTAGAGATGGAGGTGTGGAAGAGGGAAAAAGGACAAAAAACGCAGACATGAGAGGAAAAAGTAAGACAAAGGACATCGTGTGGAGACGAGGACCCGGACCGACACACAGGAAGAGGAAAAAAAGAGACGGCAACGCGGGGCCGGTACCTCCACGGCGACGCTGAAGTCCACCATGGACACGCTGGTGTTGCGGTGCCAGCAGACGTGCACGGTGGTGTTGCCACGGTGACCCTGGCGCTCCAGGGACGAGCGCGAGCCGCAGAGCTCCTCCTCCGACTCCAGATCGGCTGCACCGTCCTCCGACAGCTCTGGGGAACGGCGGGGAGGTAGACGTTATGAAAGTGCACAAAAAAATATCTGTAAATTCTGTTTTTTATCAAATCCCGCAGAAACCAGCCTGTTTCTGGGTAATGCTCTATTTTAACTGGTTTAGGGGGGCTGCTGAGACTTGGACTTTGCAACAACAATCTGGATTTAATTACAGGATTGAAGCCAGATTCAGGTCACAACAGTGTAACCACATGTGTACAAACAGTACAGTACCACAAGGTGAATTAAGCATCATTACATAGTTGCACCACATTAATGGGTTTTTAAAAATGGCTGCAGGTTTTGGAGCCAGAACTGTGATCAAAGCAACTTCAATACAGTCTGGACAAAAAAACAACCTTTGTTGTTAGTTGTAAGCCAATACTCTTTAAGAGTGTGAGTTCAAAATGCACAGGTGATCTAGCTGAGGCACAATGGAGACGTCGAAGTGAAAGGTCACCAGGTGGAGGCCTCATTGAGCTCCGTGACAGGCGCTTATGATGAAGAATGAGAAAAGAGGGGCGGCGACAGCTGCTGCCTGGACCTACATATATCAGGTGACATTAAAAAATATGATGAAAGACCTCAACGATTCAGAGGGATTATTCATGGAGGCGCCGACAGCGGCCGAGGAAAAGTGGTGTGTATAGTTATGGAATATAGACAAAGAGAGGATCCACAGACTTCAGCGAGAAAAGCCACCGTGGAAGCATCTCCAGGACTCTCCGGTTCCCCCAGAGGCTGGATGGTTTACGTGGCGTTCCGACAGGAAGTGGTTATTTGGGAACGCTCAATGTGGCCGTGTATTACTCACTGTGGTCAGAGAGGCTGGTGGACAGCAGGTCGGTGTCCGTGCTGCTGCTCTGCTCCGCCAGGTCGATGGCCATCCTGATGTCCTCCACCCAGCGCTCCATCTCTGACGCACAGCTGGACGCAGGTGGAGAAGAAGACGGTAGGTAAACGTTTTTTTTTTTTTAAATCTGGATCTTAAATATATATATATAAAAAAAAAAATATATATATATATATATATATATATATATATATATATATATAAAAAATATATATATATAAAAATAAAATGATATTAAAAAAAAAAAAATATATATATATACATAAAAAAATATATATAAGAAATATATATTAAAAAAAATGTATGTATATATATATATATATATATATATATATATATATATATATATATATATATATATATATATATATATATATATATATATATAGAAAAATATATATATATATATTTAAAAAAACAAAATTAATATATATATATATATATATATTAAAGTGTGTGCTTATTTATACCTGGCAGCCACCACCACAGACTGTCGCTGTCCAAACAAGGTGAAGGAATGAGGGACGCCCCACTCCTCCTCACTTTCCCTGATCTGGAAAAACACACACTCCTTAGTGGTAGACCGCGGTAATCCTAAATATGGTGGATGCATGAAGCAGTTTTTTTTTATTTTTTTTATTTTTTTTTTTAAAAGCACGTTGTTAAGGTTATGGTCACGTACCGTCATGCCGTACAAGGGCAGCTGGCCATGCACTTTAAACTGGTTGGCCGGGGTCATTCCTCGGCTGGTGTACACCAGGGAATCACTGAACTGGAGAGGGAGGAAGAAAAGAAGTGGAGGTAAAAAAATAAAGCTTTTTTCTTTGCAGGTATTAGATTCACTTTGAAAAGAAGCTGGAGTTTCATACCAGGAAGAACATCCTCTGCTGGAGGCCCTTCCCCGAGAGCTTGCTGAGGCAACCGAGCCTGATAAATTCCTGAACACAAACATACAATAATAAATATGAGGCCAACGGAGGGGAATATTTTCCGCCTCCGACATGGAAACCAGCTATCTGGTAAAAACATCCAGGTGTCGGATGAATAAATCAATAAGAAGAGCCTCACCCTCCCGGGGATGGCGAGGTTGTCGATGCCGGTCAGATCTTTCTTCAGCTCGAGGAGCTTCTGGAAGTTCTCCATCTTCATCATGGTGCCTTGGAGCTGCAGCACCATCTCGGAGATGTCCGCCAGGGTCGCTAAAGGTGGATGAAAAGATGGTAATTAAAAAAATATATACATATATATGTAGATTTGCATGTGCAAATGAAAAAAAAAAACATGAAAGTGAACCTCTGCAGTCCCTGAAGTCCTCGTGGGTGGGCGGGTAGTGCTTGCAGAGCCTCTCCAGGATGAGTTTGTAGTGCAGCAGGCGGTGGAGGGGGCGGAGGAGGAAGATGTTGAGGGGCAGGTAGCAAACCCTCTGCTGCTCAAAGTCTCGGCACACGGCCTCCGCTTTCCGACTGGACCTGAGGAGCAGGTGGGAAAAGGAGGTGAGCGATCCAAGTCAGGACGAGGCCACGGCACCTTTTCTTTGAGATACTAAAAGCTAACCTGCAGACGCGCTCCAGCTCGACCAGGCACTCGGAGTGCTTCTGAAGATGAACCGTCAACTGCTGCAGATGCAATAGACAGACGAATAAATTGTGAAAAAGCAAATAAATAGAGAGAGAAAAACCTTGATTTCTGATGTGCTTACCCTCAGACCCTGAATGTTCTTCAGGAGAATGTCACCAATCCGCTGATAGTCTCCCTTAATGTGGGCATTAGAGCGACCCTCCCTGAGGAAGAGGAAACGCATCAAGATCTTCTCTCACACGCAGTTACACGTACTCACCAGTAGATGGCGGCCTGCAGCTGCGCGTGCACTACACGACTGGAAAATCTACACTCAATTCCCACAATCCCATTCAGCTCACCAGCAAGTCATTGGGCCCAAGTCAAGGTTTGTGTGTGTGTGCGTGCGTGCGTGTGGGTCCTATTATGTCTTTACAGAAATAACAGACACGATTCCCACAGGAGACTCATGTGCACATTTAGTTCCCATGTGAAGTCACATTAAATCACCTAGTTTGTCCTAGTTTTTGCATTTTGAACTTTCTCCAATTTATCTGAAATGAATGTTGCTAAATATGTGTGTAAATAAAGTAAACTATATGTATGTATGTATGGGTACTGACCACTGTGCCAGCCGCTGCTCCACCTCTTTGAGGAATCCCTGGTGAAACTTGTGGACCGGGTCGTAGCTGGCAGAGATCAGGTTCTTCACGGAGTCTGGGAAGGCCTCATCTTTCCCCGCGGCGCCGCTGAAGGACTGCAACAGACAATGACTGATGCTTGATGCAGGCACGTGGGGGGGAAACTACTGAAAACATGCATTTCTTGCAAAAAGGGACATTCATGTTTTCCATTTCGGGCCAAAATTCATGTTTGAGGGTCCGTGCATTAATATCTGAGATCCACATTGAGGGAAGTAATATGCAATGAATCAGCAGGTTGAAGCCAAAGCAATTCAATTAATTTTCATACATTATTGTTTGTTCCAACAATTATTTTTAGAGCAAAAATGCAAAAAAATGTCTTTTATTGGTCTTGCGTAATAGTAAGTTGTATATTTTAGGGCTTTGGTGTTTATCTTTCCACTATTTTTAACAAATGATTAATCATCTAACTGAAAAAAATAATGTCAGAATAATCAATAATGAAAGTATACAGTAGTTGCTGATACACACCAGATTTCTATAATAAAATGATGCTTTAATAAAAATAAAAAAAATATATATATATACACACACACGTTATTTTTTGGCATACAATTTACGTGAATGTAATAGAAATTACTAATAAATATAAATCCACCATAAACCAGACTTATTGTGATTACACGTGACCTATATGAGGAACCACACACACACACACACACACACACACACACACACACACACACACACACACACACACACACACACACACACACACACACACACACACACACACACACACACACACACACACACACACACACACACACACACACACACACACACACACACACACACACACACACACACACACACACACACACACACACACACACACACACACAGGTGTTATATTCCCCGTCAGAGTAAATCACACATGATTACGACAGCGCGGGCAGGAGGCCGTCCAGCTGTTTCACAGAAGGACCCGGTGGTAGAGAGGAAGGGTGGCAGCGAGAAAAAGAGGGGGAGGAGGGAGGGAGGGAGAGAGAGAGAGAGAGAGAGAAGGGTGTGGGATCTCAAGCCTGAGCGGTGCCAGCCAAAGAAAATATTCAAGAGGTTTAAAAAAAGTTCCTCCCACATCAAAGAGGTGGAAGCTACTGTTGGGAAGAAAAACCACTGAGGGAGGGGAAATATGATTTTTTTATTTTAAAGAAGTTAGAGGTCGGCTCCATTATATTAATGCTGCAGGTGCTGGAATATGTTTATTTTCTCTTCTCCTGCTGCTAATTCCCCCTCATTTGTTACGAGAGACCGTAAAAAAACTCACAGACAGTGAAGTTGAAACACAAACAGCAAGTGACCCACATTAAGCTGCACTTTCATCCCAGGATTTAGAAAGCAGACGTCGTGTTTATGCAGACGGAGCTGGTTCCCCCCCCACGCCGACTCCAGTGGTTTTACTTGTAAACTAAAAGAGCCCGAGGCTAATAGTCTGTGTTGTGCTGGAGAACAAACAACACACGAGTGGGAGGTGACTTATAACACATGCGTGGCTTTCTTGTGGGAAACAACAGAGGGAATGTCGTTTGGAAAACACGAGTAACTTAAATACGCTCATTGGGAAGCTGTGATGCACAAGAAATAAATCCTCGGATGTTGAAGCTCGGCCTCCAAAAGCCCGTTTTTGGGATGGGAATCAAAAAAATACTGGAACAGAGAGCCGAAACAAAGAAACTGATTTAATATTAATGTCACATGACAGAAGAGACTGGCAGCTGGTGATTCCCCAACTTTCAAACTGTAAAAACATCAAAAAGCTCAAATGACTCAAGTATTATTATTATTATTATTATAGTATTATATAATAATATATTATATTATTATATATTAATAATTATATTATATATCTTTTTTTATATTATTAAATAAAAATATTTTTATAATATATATTATATTTTTTTATAAAAATATATATATATTTTTATATTATATAATATATTATTAATAATATATTATATTATATTATTATTATAGTACTCAAATGACTCACTGTTCCAGCATCGAGGCCTTCAAAGAGACCAACGTGGCTTCACTGTCTGGGTTGCCAGACCAGCTCCTGTCTTTTCAGAGATCCCCCTCTCTCAGCCACACGGCTAAGCAGACCCTTACCTGTGTGATGACCTGCAGGTCGTTGAGGTAGGTCCGCTCTGTGGTCAACAGCTCCTTGGCGATGAAGTAAGCCTTGTCTGTGGGAAACTTCTGGACACAAACAGAAAGAGACATTCACCGACAGATCTGATGGATTTCGAGATGTTTTTAGATAGAATACATCGATATATCCACCTTCCTCCTCGCCTCTTCTTCGTCGTCATTGCGGACACACCCGGCGTCGGTGAGCAGCGGGCTGGTGAGAGGCAATAGGTGCCGCCCCTCGGGACTCTGACCCAGGACGCCGGCGCTGCCGTTCACCGAGCCGGTGCCGTTCAGGACCACGTGGGGACTTCCCGCCGGAGAGTCCTCCGAACCGGGACTTTCTGGAAGAGGAGAGGGGAAAAATGGGAAATGGGAAATGGGAAATGCGAGGGGAACAGGAATAGAACAAAGAGTGAGATAAGGGAGGAGATGGAGAGGAGAGGATACAGGAAGTTAAAATAGAGTCAACATGAACTCCGCTTTCATGAAATGCACTTCAATCTGCCTTATTTAATTCTTATAGTGACGTTTTCATTCTTTCATTCAGCTTTTAGAAGCTCCAGACACCAGCAACGTGCATGGTGATGAATTTCAAGGTGATTCATCCTACGCTGTGGGTCGGGACCCGGCTGTCACATGACAGAAACACTACGATCACTCAACTCTGAGGGAGGCTACTTCGACTCGGTTTCTCTATTTGGATTCTTTGCTGAAATACAGGTTTAAAAAAACACAGTAAAAAAGGATCAAACGAAGGTAAAATTTCAATTAAATGTTAGTGAGGAGCTATGATTCAACATATCAGTGCATTATAAGGGTAATGCAGTCATGCATGTCAGATACATTAGTGAATCGCTGGTAGAAAACACATAATGACAAGCTATGAATCCTATTTAATCTTCCCAGTTCCCTTACAATACACAGATATGAGCTATAGACATGTGATGTCTGGTATGATTGTAGTTTTTTGGGGGGGAAACAGAAAGATAACTACAGCTAGAGTCACTACAGAGGATCTCTACAAGGTACCAAGTTGTGACTGTATACTTGCCCGGGTGCAAAGTTTCCAAAGAGTCCACTGTTACACACCAAACTGGATCATGGGTAAAAACCCATGGCAACCACTGAGTGCAGATCTGTGACGGGCGCTATAAAAAGGAACTTGCCACCATACAGACAAAAAAACTACACAACACACACAACAACGAGCTACACAACAACAAGCACAGACACACACGTGTGCACGACCCCGAGCACAGCCAACGACCTCTACTCTACAGGCTAGCTACCACAGCACAAGACACAGTGGGGGGTGGGGTGGGGGGGTGGGGGTCTGGGCTCAAGCAGGTTTAAGGGTTTTGGAAGGGGGAGGGGCAAAGGGAGGGGTCACTCTACAGAAAATCCTGGAGTCCCTTTTCTTGGAACAGACACTGTAGTTTTTTATTGACACTAGTGCACAGTTACAGTGTTAAAAAGAGAGACGGAGGGTCAGGAAAAAAAAAAAAAAGAAGAAGAGTAGAACCTCAAAGAAGTCACAGGAAATAAAACCCGGTGGAGGTTTTTGTAATGAAAACAACATGGACAGGTGTGCAGGAATTCAACGTGTTACAAGGAAACCAGTGAGTCAGTGCGGGGGAGAGTTACCGTTTCCTTTCTTTTGGGACGAATAGAAAGACTTTCTGGCAGCTCTTCTTTTTGATGGACGGCAGTTTTGCAGATGTTGCAAAAAAAACGCCCAAAAATCAGAAAAAAAGGGAGAAAAGCCAGAAAGCCGGTTTATCCCGCCAAAAGAAGTCCGCCAGTCGGTGAAAAGAGTGTTACGTAAACAGAAAGAGAAGCACATGTGTGGTGCTAAAACGCCCCCGTGTACCCGTTAAATACTCCAAACCGAAGGAAATAGTTTGACATTTCGTCAATGTGCTCGCTCGCTTTCTCGCCGAGAAGATCGATACCTCTATCCGACTCTTGGCGAGAAACCAAACGAGTGCATTTCCCCCAAAATGTTGAACTATTTTCGCTTCCGGCGGCACGATCACATGACATCATCACAGCGAGTACACCGCGGAGGAAACTGTAATCTAGTAAATTTGGCTCCAATAACCCCTTTAACATACAAATTACAATAGGAGTACACAATCACAATCTATAAGTACATTAAAGTTACACAAAGCTTTAATGGAGGAGACTGCCAGTGCTGTTTGGTGCCAGTCAAAGTGAGGACACCTCAACTCCAGTGTTCATGAATGTGTGCGTCCATCTTCTGACAATACTCAGACTCTCACACTTTACGAAAACTTTTTTTTTTTTGCACTTACGTTAGCATTAGGTTTAACTTTACTTTTGTCTGTCGACCTTCGCCCTCTCACTCGAACCAAAAAAGAAAAACCCTGGAGTTGAGTCGGCCCCCGTTTTGGGGCGAAAAACACACGAATGGTTTCGAAAAATTTGAAGAAAAAAAAAGGACATGGTGCAGTTAATTATTTATGAAAAAGAAAGTTGTAACATCCCACGAGGGGGGGAATGAAAGAAACAGGAGAAGCCACACCTCGTGCTCCTCAAACGTTTGAAACCATTCGGAGACGCCAACCGAGCGGAAACAGGCAGAGTGACAGCAGAAGCAGGGACATTGCTCGTTAACATGCATCAGAGGAAAGGAAAGGAAACAGTTCCCACTGACATGCTTTAAAAAAAGAAAAGAAAGAAAAACAAAAAAAGCAGTGCATTTACAAGGAATGAAGCATGAACATTTGTTTCAGGAGGAAGTAGAAGCTCTGAGGAAAGACTACACATGATTAAAACCCTTAAATCACTTAAATCCCGCTCGGATTTCTGATATAAATTCTAGTTTGAATCGGCCTCTTTAGTTCCAATGCATGCTATTTACCAGTATAATGTGTCTAACGTACAGAAAAAAACACAAATAAAAAGCATGCAGTTGCAGTGAGCAGACAGCCAGCAAATGACAGTGACTGGGATGGAGCGCCGCCATCGCAACGGCGTCCAAAGGAAGTGAACGCCAGGCGCCGAGCCAAGCAGACAGCTGGGAGTGGGCACGGGTTTGAGGACGATGGCTGGCGGGTGAGACTGTTGCTTATTGCGTGGGTAAAGAAAATAAAAAATAAAGATAGAAAGACTGAAACCAGCGTCGGTTATTATCAAAAATACAAATATAAACGGTTAGGGTCTTCCTTCTCTCCCTAATTGATGCAAATCTATTGAAAAACTTGGTCCTCGAACTAGCACTAAATACAAAAAGAGATTTACGACGTGAAAGTCTCTACCACAAACGTCCAAGTTACAGTGCAAGTCGCCCACAACGGACACAGAAATCCAGTAAAAGCATGAAAAAGTGCTCCGAAAAAATCCGCTGGGGTCCAAAACCGCATGAGAAAGGCAGACCGGCCCGCTAGCTGCAGCCTCCCCACAGCGTACACAATTAACTACGTATTACTCTACAATCCATCAAACACACTGTACAATCACCACCCCAGCCCCAACAACCACAAACTGTATACAACACCTTAAATCTCCATTAAAATCCTTTCAATAAAGGGCCTTCTTAACGCCCCCCTATTGCACGAGACAACAGTGAAGTAATTATAAGAGTGTGATTTAGAGAAACCCTACATTAGGACGCTACACATTATCTCGCCAAACAAGAGCTCTGTTACGGGATGATGACCAAGAAAGGCAGCAGATCCTGGTCAACAGCTTCCAGGCTCAACGCCCCCTTAAGATCCGGTATCTCTTGCTTCAATATCTTAATATCTCGACAACATAGATTTACAATAGGCGAGCTGCAATCCTAATTCATTCATGGAATAGATTTCAACGCTATTAAAAAGATGCATGAAGACAAACGAGGAGGAATTGCAGAAATGCCTTCCCCATAAAAACTATGATTCTACATGTGAAGCCTAGCTTTTCTACATAATCTGTATTTCTCATCTACACTTAACATTTAGTTTATAAGTTATGGCACATTGTAATAAGGTTAGCTAAAGTCGACTGATTCTTTAACTTGCATCCAAAGAAGCAGCCAAAATGCTAAATATGTGTAAAGTTGTTCAAATGTCGGCAGTTTGCATACAAAGGTCAATACAAAAAGGAGGATTGTGGGGTTTAGAAACAATGGACTGTGTTATTGATCCATCTAAAAAGTGGGGCAGGTGCTTCTATTCACAGTTAAAAACCCACAAAATGTCAATTTCCAAACTGCAAAAATATGTTAGAACCTTTACACAAAATGTTTGTTCATATAAGGTGTATTAAAGCTGGTGTAAAACTTCAACGGTGTACATCTATTCGTTTAGCTGTGTGTGTAATACACTAAATAAATCCAATTCTTACACAACAGGATTATATTTATTGTGCATATTAATGCCTAACGTGAGGCCAAACCACTCGCCTATCTTCCCCCTTCAACAGCTGAAAACCCGCCCTCCTACGTCTTCCTCGTTAAAGCGGTAACACCCTTCCTCCTCCTCCTCCTCCTCCTCCTCCTCCCCGTCGTGCCCCTCCTCCAGCTGGAGGCTCCCGAAGGAGAACTTGCCGCGCGGCAGCGGCGACGACGAGTTCACGCCGTTCGAGTTCACCGAATTCCTGGAGCTGACGGCGGCCGGGTTGCCGTACATCAGCGGCTGGCTGTACGCGCTGCTGCCGGTGTCGGACTCGGTGTCGCTGGTGTCGCTGCCGCTGCTGGTCGACCCGTCGATCATCTGGACCGGCTGGTTCAGATTGTTGTGGTTGTCGCGCGGCGGGTTGCTGCCGGGCTTCCCCTGGCGGCCGAACAGCCGCTGCACCGCGTTGGACCGCGCCTGACCCGGGGCCGCGAGGCTGCCGCCGTGATTGCCGTTGGTCACGATCGCCCGCCGCTCCGTCGGCGCCGAGCACGGAGCCGGGCCGTGCGACCCGGAGCGCCGGGGGTCGCGCTGGTGGACGGGCGTGGACGTCAGCTGGCTGAGAATGAACGGATCCGTGTCCGAGCGATTGCGCATGTTGTTGTTGTGGTACGGTTTGGCGAAATGTGGCGGCGTGCGGTTTGAGGTGATCGGCGAGTAGCTACCGTAGTGGTTCAGGGGGACGGGTGGCGGTAGGGCGGGGGGAGTTTCCATCGCGACGACTCCGGGACGTTTACTGAAATAATACCCGCCGTCGTCCCAGCGGCCCGAGCGCGGCTGACCGTTGGCCATCTCGGCATGACTGAGGGAGTTGGTGCGGTTGTGGAAGCTGCTGATCACCGGGCTGGAGCACTGGCTACGGGTCCCGGTGCCTAGCGGCCGCGCCTGAAAGATCTCGTCCAGCAGGGTGCTGTGGAGCGGGAGGCGGCCGTGAAACGAGCCGCCGCCGTTGGGCAAGATCTCGTCGTTCGATAGCTCGTGACTCGCGCTTAACTTGTTGGACGCCGGAGAGTGATCTACAGCGCCTCGGTTACCCAGCATACCTTGCTGCTGCTGCTGCAGCAACGCGATCATACCCTGCTGTTGATGCTGCTGCAGCAGCCCCTGGTGATTGGTGTGGTAGAACCCGTTCACAGACCCAAACAGACTCCCAGCTTGCCCCCCATTGCGACTGCCACCCCCTTGCTTGCTACTACAAACAGAAGGCTCGTCCGCGCTGCTGTCATTTGCACCGCTGTGGCCCCTGGGAGCCCTGCTGGTCTTTGTCACATCACATTCACTGTCTATGTCGCTGCAGTCTATGTAAGGAATAGAGGAGCTGCTGCCTTTGTTTGCCCTGCAGGATGGACCTGGGTTGAGGAACTGCGGGTCCGGCGCCGATCCGGTGCCGAGGTGGTTCTGTCGGGATTGAATCGGGTCCGAGCCGGGCGCCGCCAGTGTGTCGCGGAAGCCGTTGGCGGTTGACGTGGCCGCCGCCGGGTCCTCCGAACCGTTGCATTCAGCTCGGTGGCCCAGTCTGGTCGAGTCCGGCTGGTCCGCTAACTGCACGGACATGGCACTCTGGGTCGAGGAAGACAGAAAGAGAGCTTTTTAAAACCCATTAAACTGGATTCCTGACTTTGAATAAAAGACAAAAAGAGAGAGCACACTCGCTCCCCAGAGCTGCTCGGGACAAAAACAGCTTTGTGCTGTTGGCCACAGAGCAAGATTTAAGAGATTGAGAGAGAGAGAAGTAATAAAACGAAGACACAGAGAGTGTGTAAATGTGTACCACAAGTAGAGTTACAAGACATTTAAATTAAATTAAAAAGAAGACTCTGGGAGATTAAAGGTCGGTGTCCGTCGGTTTTAAAGCGCGCTTCACCTCTTTTGGCACTTGCGATCTGAAGGACGAAGACTGAGGCGACATGCTGCTGTGGGACAGGATCTTACTGTGCTTCCTGAAGAGAGAGGAGTGGGCGGATGAGGTTGAAGCATGTGCAACTAATCAGGAAAACAGACACATGACATGTTATTTCTGCTGACGGGAGCTTCACCTTTCAAATGGAAGTTTCTTGAGCTCCGAGTCCTTCACGTAGTCGATGATCTGCTTCTGGGTTCGACCGCTGCAGGCGGTGAAAAGAAAGTAAAACACAAATGCACTCAGGTGGTTGGACGATCCGGTCCCCGTCCGGTCCTCTCCTTACCTGAACCGGAACGAGGATCCTCTGGTGAAGAGGATGGGTTTGGGCTTGGGCTTGGGCTCCTCGAAGAGCCGGAAGAAGGCGTGATACTCCACACAGATCTTCCAGAAGACCTTGCAGCAATCCCTGCTGGCCATGGCGAACTCCAGCGTGTCGTGGTGGGCACTCTGCTGGAAGACGCAGAGGCAGGCGTGAGGATGGATGGATGGAGGGAAGAAAAGACGCAGGGAAAACGAGAGAGGAGAGGGATAAAGGAGTCGGGATAGGGACTCACTGCGGGGTCCGCTCTCAGCTTGATCAGGAACCTTTTGCGCTTGAAGCTGAGCTTGCGAACCTTGGACCAGTTGAAGGCGTTAATCTTTGTGTACCCCTGAAAAAAAGAAGACATAATGAGGAAAAATGGGTATTATTTGATTCCTGGACGCATCTTATCCCAAAACACAAGCTTAAACTACCATAAAGCACAATCTTCTCAGTGATTTGAGCAGAAAAAGAGGTTCATAATGGTAACACCCGACCACAAGGTAGTAGTCAAGGAAAAGTAGCACTCCACCCAAAAAAGACCTCTACAAAATATAACGCATGCCCCTTTTTCCAGGAAACATTTGAGGAATTTACAGCTTACCGCTCCCTACGCAGCCTCGTACCCGACTCTGGAGCGACTCACACTAATAATAATAATTACAGGTTTGAGGTAGAATGTCGGGTATTGATATTTAGGGTTTTACCTGAAAAACCAGCACGCCGATGTGCGCCACGGCCAGGCTGAGCTTCGAGCCCTCTCGGTCTTTGGCCGGGTGCAGACGAACGCCGTACATCTCCAACCGCCGAGCGATCTCCAGCAGCTGGTAGTCTGACTCTGCGGGAGTCTGCCCGCTGTGTGGAGGAGATCAATCAATTAATCAGCATACCGATCAATCAGCAGCTCATCTCTGTCAAGCTGATGAAAGAAGAAGAATCTTATTTGGTTTCTTTATCGGTTGGCTTGCAGATAAGGTTTCTCCACTTATAACCCTCCCCAAGTGTTAGACAGGGCCCACTCTAGATTTCTATTGCAGATCTATTGTGAGAACAGTCTTAAAATACACCACAGGATCAGGTGGCAGACCCAGTGTGGGCGGAAAAGAAATCTGCCACATGAGAAGTTTGTTTCCCCGCAAATCTGAAAATAGCTTCCTGTTTCCTGTATGAGCTGCTGAATTAGCCACTTCCTTCCTGCGTCGGCCGGGGAGGTGGAGATCAAGAGCCCACAGACGGAGTATGTGCAGAGCGTGACTAACAATCAACACGTCGGCGGGTTATCGAGTACCGGTTTTGGGGGAATTTGCATCTCCAGAAAACAAGGAACTGCATTTAACATGTATTTGCAAACGGCTCCAATGTAAATGAGAAGAGTGGAGTGTTGGTGAATGTGTGGCCTCGGGGGCAGAGAGAGTGCAATGTGGTGTGTTTGCAGACAGTCACCTCTGCGGGGGAGGGCGTGTGTGTGTGTGTGTGAGATAACAGTGGTTAAAGAGATAAACATCTCTGCAGGAGGGGGGAGGTATGGGCTGAGTGTAATTGTGTAATGGGAGTGTTTGTGAGATCACAACAGATAAACATCTCGGTGTGTGAGAGTTGCTGTGAAAGTGTGTGTGTGTGTGTGTGTGTGTGTGTGTGTGTGTGTGTGTGTGTGTGTGTGTGTGTGTGTGTTTTGGTGACACCTTAAAGCCAAAGCCACAAACTGATCCCAAGTCAGACTACAGCTCGGCTTAAGAATTGTTTTTCAAGCGAGGATAACCTTTTTAAATATTTCATGCTAGTTTTACATGTAAAACTCATATTAGACACGGATGAATAATCAAAGCAGTGTCTTTCTTTATGCCTTAAAACATGTCTGGAGGGGCTTTTAGGTTAAGAAGTATTCTCACAGAGGAGATAAAACGCAAGAAAGCATAATTGTATATTTTCTTTGTATATTTGAGCTGAAGCAATAAGTCCAATCATAACAAAAACGCTGAAATATAAAGCGAAGTCCAGCTTCTCAGAAGTATTTGTTGCTTTTCTCAGCCGTAAATTATTGCAAAATTAACATTGGCTTCAGGTATGTTTGCAGACAAAACAACCGATTTCGAGATATCACAGCGAGCTAAATTATTATTACAGTGTTTTCTGACACGTTGCATGCTTTATACAGAGATAGAGATCCATTTACGCTCCTTTTATCTTCTAAAAGCGTGTGAGTGTGCGCGTGCACAGGCGTGTGCGTGTGCACAGGCGTGTGCGCGTGCACAGGCGTGTGCGGGTCACTCACACGTGCTTGCGGTGGCAGTCGGTGATCTTGTCTCTGATGGCGTCCTGGTCGGGCAGGTACTTATTGTGGAGGAGATGCTGCCAGCTCTGGGTCTCGTCAAAATCTCCTATCTCGGCTGACGGAGGATGAGGAAGAGGAGGAGGAGGAGGAGGAGGAAAAAGGAGGAGGGTTCAATAAGGGTTCAATATTTGAGTGTTGAGGAGGAGAGGAAATTGCCAAGATAAAAAGACATCTCAGCCAATGCAACAAAAGAAAACACACACTTTGGTTTTCCTCGTCTCTATTCTCCTTCATCCCAATCTATTCTACAGGAGATCAGATGAGCTGATGCGTGCAACCTCCATCTGTCCCGACACCGGGATAAACCCTCATCGTGTGTGTGTGTGTGTGTACCACCCGCGGGCGCACACACACACACACACACACACACAGTGATGTTCTTTAGCATGCCGAGTCTAGCCGCCGTCTGCCAGACCGACATGAACCCATAAATTCGACATCCTTCACATACGGTGCTGAATAAATAACAGCGGCCGCGATGAAAATAGAGCGTTCATCAAATTCAAATATATTTAAAAAATCTGTACGTCACTGGTAGAATAATGAAAGAGGGACATGATAACGGTTTCACGCTGGCAATGGATCTGTTTAGTTCCCTGGTTAAACTTAAACTGACAACACACAGGCCACACCTGCTGCTGAAATCCCCCCAAAGGGGAATATCTGTCATGTGCTGGAGTATTTGGTGATTTATAGTGAGTCTTCCACATGCTCATTCATCACGCCGGGTCCCACAATGACACTAAAGTCTATTTTCAGAAGAGGAAAATGGCTTCATCAAGCTGTTAACGCTTCAGATTTCTGTTATTATAGACACTCACTGTTCTTTGTGTCCTCAATTAGCAGTAATCTACATGTACGGCGTGATGTGGGATGGTCCTTCGCATGCATTTCCATGGCGAAGGTTTCTACTGTGTGTGTGTGTGTGTGTGTGTGTGTGTGTGTGTTGCACTCACACTGAATGATGTGGGAGACCATGAGGGCGGCGCTGGTGTCGTTGCAGATGAGACGGCCGCAGGCCAGGTCGCGTTTTATCTGCAGGGCGAACAGATACCTGGAGGGAAGATACAGCATGGATGGAAATAGAAGAGAGGGAGGGAGGGAGAAAGCAAAAGAGGGGAAAAGGAAAAGGTTGTTAGGTTAATGCACATTTCATAAACTCATCTGTTAAAAGCAATCCCATTGCCATCAGACTGCTGGCATTTACATATATCATACATCTATATTTATCTGACTTCAAACCTATCTCTAATTAAGTTCATGCCCTTTTCTGTTGATCATTAGAGTTGGCTACTTGAAACACACACACACACACACGCACACACACGCACGCACGCACACGCACGCACACGCACGCACACGCACACACGCACACACGCACACACACACGCACACACACACGCACACACACACGCACACACACACACACACGCACACGCACACGCACACACACACGCACACACACACGCACACACACACACACACGCACACACGCACACACGCACACGCTGCATTTCCATCCAGATGCAGCAGATATAGCAACATAAAGGAGACTGTAGGGAAGTAAGACAGCTGACCGTAAAAGCTAAAATAAGTTCAAAGGCAGAAGTCACACGAGTTCTGTTTAAAAATAATTTTGCATGATTTTGTTAGATATTTCAGGATAATATCAGTAAAAAAAGGACTTTGTGTTTGGTGGTGTACACACATTCAGAGTGCAGCCATGTGTGTAGGAGTGTGAGATTAATGGTGCACAGCAGCCTTTAATGCAATATGCAATTCAACCTTTTTTATCGCTGCATGATTATCCCTCTAATAAAGCTAATGAGTTTTGATTATTTATTTTTATTTGAGCCTGGAGTCACTGCAGTATTTAAGAACGCCGCTAAATGCATCACCTCAATTCAATCTGTGCTATTTAACTTAAAGTAGCAGAAAACTGCAATTATTAGCACCACTGATTAGTCACATTTTCAATAAATGGCCAATATGAGCCTGATGGAAATCTTCCTTCCATCTGTTTACAGTCTGTGCCGGCGTTAACCATCAAAGAAAACGCTGACAACAGCGAAATGCTGCGAGACAGCAAACAAAGGAAGAAAAAAAAAAAGAAAATAAAGAAGAAGCTGTGTGCCCACTTCCTGTTTGACGCTGGAGTCGGCTGGCTGGCTCGCCCAGAGACAACATGAGATCAGGGGAATAAACCGGCCGAACAACAAAATTAAAGCAATAATCCTCATGCATATAATGCATAATTATATGCATTATATATGGTATTAAAAGGCATTACATTTAGCAGAAGGCATGGCGGACCCTGCCACTAAACGCTAATTACAGATCGTCAACACGCTGAAAAGATTTAAAAAAAAAAAGACTGAATAGTATAAAGGTTTGATTACAACTATTAAATCTTAAGAGACCTGGTCTCACGCTTGCTTCCTGATGGCTCTGGTCTCAAGTAAACCCAGCTGGGAGCGTAGGCCGAAGCAGAGCATCATGGGTAAACGTGTCCGGTCTAATGTTTTGTACTGAATGAGCTGAGGCAGAATGTGCAGCCGGGCTCTGTCAGACTAAACAAAGCAGAGAGGCAGATGAGATGGGGGCTGATAATCTGCTCCGTCTGAACGAGGAGTTGAAAAGGAGGCAATATGGGGGACATTCTCTCCCTATAATCGAATATTTGTAAGCCAACGGGGGGGAGAAAAGAAAAAAAGATGCTCTCTAGACACAGCTGGATGTTTGAGATTACTGCAACGTGAAAAAATTTCTTTTTACGGTAAAAAAAAAAAAGAGTCGGTTTTTCAAAGCTATGGATCAAAAAGTGGTCAAAGCATTCGTCTCCTTTTGACGGGTTTGGAACAAATGTGTCATGAGTCTGGTTCCCAGAAGAGGAAGAAGAAAACGACTTTGATGTTATGGCATGTGAATATGAATGTGTTATGAATGCTAAGTGGCTACAAATCAAAACACAAGCATATTGCAACAAGGGCTTCGTGTCCACGCACAGCTGTGAGACTGCTGGGAAAACACTCAAAAACATGGAGGCCGGTGCTCCGGTAGGCGTGGTTTTCCGCGTGGAGAGACCTACCGAGTCAGCTCCTCCAGGAGCTGTGTGTGGTCGGGAGGGAAGAACTTCACCACGAAGCGGAGGATGGTGTTTTTAGGCCCTGGAGGACGGAGAAAGATGGAAAAAACATAAGAAAAAGAAGACGTGGAAATCGACATCCACGCTCGTCGTTGACTCGCCTGACTTACGTCTGATCTGTTTCAGCGTCGGCTTCAGCAGGTCCAGCCACACCTACGGAGGCAAAGCACAACTTGAATAGGACTGCGGGGCCTCTGCAGACCGCTGGTTTGATAGTCCAACAGCATAGGGGCATGTTAGAGGGACGGTCACGACCACAACATCCAGAAATAAGTAGAATTGCAGCAAAATTGGCGAAAATGATGTAATTTGGTTTATTTGGGTCGGTGTAAAAAAAAAAATCACCTTAAATATGTCTTTATTTCCCTATAAAAATGAAAAATAACATGGGTGTTTACAGGGAACCCCTGGGACATACATTTGAAGAAATAAATTAATTAAAAAAAGCCTAAATGCTGCTTGTAATGCCTTAGGATATACAGGGGAGAATGTTTAATGTAGGTTATTTATGACGTCCATAAAAGTCGCACACACTCAGACGCACAAGACAATAAAGGCTCAGTTATCTACGTGCTCTACAGCTCCGTGTATTTGCATGTCTGTATCTATGTGCCGACAACGTTGTCACCATTTCCTCCGCATTACGCAGACTCAGTGTGTGTTGTCCTCCAGCTAACGTTTCCTTTATTAATAACCTTTCCACGCACTAATGCAGCAGCAGAGACAGCATCTGCAAACACTCCCGACACGGCGCGCAGGCTATCGCAACCAGCTGCTGCTTCACGAGAGAGGTGGAGCGACCGCGTCCAGGTTAAAACCACAGCGGTGGAGATGAAAGGGAGCCGCGCAAAACAGGAAGGACCCATGTGATTCAAATTAAAGTCAACCTCGCCTCCGGCATTTAGCAAATTGGAGATTTTTGGGAGGAAAGTCCTCAGAATATGCTGCAAAAACATAAAGACGCTAAATGTAGATCTGCGGGAGTCACATGGTTTTGAAGCAGACGGCGTGAGAAGGCTTCTGTTGAAAGTTCCCCTTGAGGTTGTAGATGCAGACAAAAGGTCATTATTTATTCTGTGAAGGTTGTAAATAAAATAAGCTAGGAAATGCTGCACTCAAAGGAGTGAAAAATTCATGCAAAGAAAAGATATGATACGTGGTCATAGCGCTGCATGTGTCTCACCGTCATCTTGCGGTGGTCCTGGTACTCCAGTCCAAAGTAGTCTCCCTCTGCCAGGTTGACATGGACACAGACCAGGTCAAACAGCACTTTTCCGGGGGAACGTTGCTGCAGGAGAGGAAAAAAAGGCGATTAGATTCAAAGTAAAGGAGGAAAGTGATGCAAATGTCACACAGCGTCTCATCAGGAGTCTTTTTCAAAGGTTATCTTAAAGGTAATCTGGTTATCTGATTAAAAGCTGGCGAGGAAGGTTAGAGGCACTGAAGAAGGAGGAAAAAAAAACGGACTCGTGGACGCCATTCCCTCTAACGAGCATCTCCTCGCCTAACAAGCCCGTGACCTTTGACCTCCACGAGAGGTCTCGGCTCCAGGTTTGTGTCTAATGAATAGCTGGAGGCTGAGGCTCAGCTGGGAATGTTCAGGAACGACCACGACGGCCGCAGGAAAACCGTGCATGTGTGCATGTGTGTGTGTGTGTGTGTGTGTGTGTGTGTGTGTGTGCTCCACCTGACGCTGCTATTGTGGAGAAAGCATCTCTTTGTTGGCGTGTGCACGCCGTTGTTTTGTCTGGGCTCAGTCAGCAGCTGGAGCATCACGAGCAGCAGATAGACGCTCCTTCGAGGTTCGGGATTTTCCAAAATAGACACAGGCGTGGAAGCTAAACCCCAAATTAGCCCGGAATAATTTCCTCCGAGGCGGTGCGAGTTAAATGGCACCACCCTGCAGAGTTACAGCGTACCATTATACATTCAGGGAGTCTGACGAGGCTCCAGTCGTATACGATGGAAGATATAATTATAGTAGATACACATTCACTCTTTATCTAGATTGTCCCATCGCTCTTCTTTCAGTGTAACTTTTTATTCGAGGAAACTCTGAAGACAAATAGCGAGACAGATTAAGAGATTTCAAATGCTTTAAACATAAAAAAAAAAAAAAAACATAAGCCTGAGCTGGAAAGGAGTCAGAGAAGAAAAACAAGGAGGAGAGGAATCAGAGCAGTGAAGGCCAAGGTGTTAGCCAAGTCTGTCACCATCTGGCTACCGTGTGTGTGTGTCCATCTGTTTGTGTGGTCAGCCTGTCTGTAGACACACACACACACACACACACACACACACACACACACACACACACACACACACACACACACACACACACACACACACACACACACACACACACACACACACACACACACACACACACACACACACACACACACACACACACACACACACACACACACACACACACACACACACACACACACACACACACACACACACACACACACAAAATCAGATAGCGAAGATCCAAAATGACTGAAATCCCGTGTGCGCGTTACGATGGAGAGACTCGACAGAAGCCTCGAGCAGAGCTCAGGGATCCCTGGAGCTTGGACGGGCTCCAGATGGAGCGGTAATCTTGGTTTTAAAAAGGAGGTGAAGAGGAAGAGGGAGAACAGGTCGGAGGAGAATCACAAGTGAGATTGTTTGTCTGCATTTGTGTCGACTGCTTTGTCATTTTCATCCATCAAACCCGGTGTCTTTGTTCCAGCGGCAGAAAACCTGGATGACCCGAGGGAAGACTTGCAAGTATGTTTTTGGGCGAAAGCAATTCAGCGACCCCTCTTCCTCATCCTCCTCCTCCGGTAACATGCATCGGGGATGTAGCCCCAGATCCCGCTCAAGTAACGCTAGACGGTGGAATGACATCTTGGGAATGGCGGCGAGGTGTTGAGATGTCAATACCGGTTAGAATAACACGCGGCGCGACTCCCACCTGACGGCGTCGAGTCCGGAGAGAACCGTGACGCTACGCCCTGTTATTCCAAGCTGGCGGCTAAACGCAGCCTCGGCTGTAATGAGAAGGTGCGAGCAGAAGGGCTGGAAAGTGAGGAAAAGCTGGATCCCGACCGGTCCGGAAGCCAATAGGCGTGCTCGGATTCGCTCTAAAAACAACATGGCCGCCGGGCCAAGTTCCCCCGATTCTGGTCGGCAGAGCGATGAGAGACGAAGGCTTCAAACTTCAAAGCGGTGTGTGGAGAGAGTGGAGAGGAAAATGAGACTTTTAAAGCTCGGTAATCTCAGAGTGGATCCATGGAGGTTTAACCTAAACCACATTTAAGGGGAGAAGCAGGATGATGAGAAACTGAAACGCCCTCATCCTGTTGAGGTGATTGAATACCGGGTAGCCTTCACTTCCACTCACAGGTACAGCTTCCTGTTATGGGAGATAATACCTGCAAGTTCCCGCTCAGACCGGTCAGTTCCTAATCCAAAGTAAGCGCACTTCCTTACACGCGATCGCATGAGTCTTATATGGTCAAGATCAAAAAAGGTCAATGGTTCTCCGGATGCGGAAAGGGATGCCGTTTATCTCTTTCATGGGAAAAAGTTGTGTTTGGATGAGTCAGCGCTCCTCTTCTTTCTGCCCTTTTCATGACATTTCTAGAATCTCACAATAACAAATAAAAAAGCAGTCATGGAAATGAAGGAAGAAAAAGGAGGAAAATGTGGATTTGACTATGAAAACAGAGGTTTGTGAAGTCTTCACGCGCAATCCAAACTTTCTGACTAAATTCCTCACAGTGCGTAACTGATAGGTAGTTTGGGTTTGTTTGTTCAGGCTGTAAACCAAAAAAAAAGAAAAAGAAACTGAGCCAATGCTGCTTACTAAACTAAAGTGTTTCTTTGAATGCAGCAGCCTGCTCTTCGTGATCTTAGCTCCAGTTCCTGCAGAGGAAATGGCGACCAGGCCGAGGTCAAAAGCGGTAAATATAGGTTGTTTATAATAAAACGGCAGAATAAAGAACGGGCTCGGTTGTTGCGCTTACTGCTAAACAACCCGAGGAGAGAGCGTCTCCTATACGTTCATAGTTTGATGGTCTAAAAATATCAGCTGAGCGAGGGCCTTTCAGTCGGGATCACAATCCCTTCATTCAGCACCTCATCAGCCAGCCTCTCTTAGTGAGCCAAACACACACAAGGACACGGTTTCATCACTGGTGCTCTGCAAACACAGACATATTGAGCACTTGCTCTGTAGTGCATTGCACAGACACAGTGACGCATTCATTGGCATGGGTGCTCGCGTGCAGGCACGCAATTAAAGAGTCGAAAAAGTCAGATTTTCCTGCTGCAACTCGGGACCGTAAAAGCCGCCTTGCAAAAAAGGCCAGGGTCGTGTCCTCAAAGGCCGGGTCCAGTTTCACCCAGCTGTCCCCCTTCTGGAGCCTCGCACCGACATGGCGCTCGTCTTTTAAAAAGATAATTAGAAGGCGAGCGGGTCCTGAAGTGAGTCGTCGGTTCATACATCGGTGGATTCTGGCTTGGAGCCCGGCATCCGTCATCCGAGCTGAAAAAAAAAACACTTCCAAGTTGAGCGAAATAGATCCAGACGTGGGAAAGGAAGCCAGCTCGTGTCTGTTTGCGATGCATGTTTTCAGTGCGTGCTTAAAACGCAAAACATTTGCATTAATCGGGCAGCAAAATTTTTTTTTTCAGCGTGGCTCTCTGCAGCTGCTTCCTCTTTCTGTTTACATCTCATAAAGTGACTCAGGCCCTTTCCTAGACTCAAATTACAGTGGTGCCCCTGGAACAAAATGCATGTTAGGGGCGCCGTGTGTCACTGCCGAGTGTAAAAATACCCACTACAGTCAGCCGGCACGGGTACTGCGGTAGCACCCATGCAGCCAGCGTTTCTGGTTTGTGTTACCGACAATAAACACGGATTGGGGAGGGGGAAAAAAGCCCAAATATATGTTGAATATATGATTGATCTTTCTGAAGGTCTCACTCGCTCCCTTGCTTGGTGTCCAGACTTGCCAGTGAGACGTCCACATGCCCGTCAACTCACCAGACCGAACATACCCTCGGTAAACCATCACCCGCCTGAAAAAACACCCAGAGGACTCAGCAAATACACTCTCCCTCATCCGACTTCCTAATCCAAGACCTCTCTCCTCCTGCCTGCGATGCTGTATTTCAAAGTAATTGCTCGCCTTCAGCCCCTCGAGGCCTATAGCGAAGACGACCTTCGTAAAGTCTTTATTCTCTCCCATTGTGAGCGGTTCTCTGCGGCCTTTGTGCAACAGATGAATAGCTAATGAAAACGCATCAATTACACCAAGAGGCCTCTCTCCAGAGCAAGTTAGTAAAACAGTCACACCAGTAGGCTGGGTGTCCTCTAATTAAAAAGTACAATCTGGATCTCCCATTTGCTCAAAACGCAGCAGTTTTCCAGTCCAGAGCGGACATATTTTACCTATTCATTGTTGTGTTTATCTTCCAGTATTTTCCTTCGCCCTCCCTTTCTTCAGATCCCATCTTGGCCGGCCAAGACAAATATTCTCACCATCTGCCGTGGTGTGCCGAGGGTTTGCAGAGAGCGTCACTGGTGCAAATGACCTATGAAATCGCCTCGAGCACACACACGGCAGTTCGGAGCATTCGTGGGTTACGATAGATTTGGTCGTCGTGGTCCACGGCAAGAATTACAACATCGGAAAGGAAATGGCTTATCGAGCTTTCCGGAAATGAAAAGATATCTTACTGCCCCTGCAGATTGGGGGATTTTCACAACAAGAGCGGCATGAAATAAAAGAACTCGGGGCAAACACACGTGAAGTGAGGGGATGTTTGAAAGGGTACCTCTGTCGCCCGGCACTCCGGCTAATGTCAACATGGATGGAAACCAGATGGCTGAGGCTGATGATAAGAACTCACCACGGGGGGAAGAAAAACACCTCAAAGCTGTTCAGTGTCTCGCTTCAGTCCCACGCTATGAATACCAGCAGGGATCGTGGTCAGGAAGACGAGAGAGGAATATGATTATTACTTTGAGATATTACGTTGCCGGTTGCTTTTATTGACTCGCAATTTAGCAGCAATGGCCCGAAGTTTGAACTCCCTAGCTTCGAATCAGCTTTCAGAACCTGAAGGTTATGGGAGGAGAGAGAAAGTGAGGGATGTGGGAAGAGATGGTGACGGCCTGCTGAGCCGAGGAATCACCTGAACCTTAAATCAACTGCTGGCTGGCTGCGCCTGAGCGTACGAAGGGGTAACTTGAGCCGTACATCTCTACAGTTCTTCTTTATTCTCATAGTCGACGGTATCATGGACCTCTGAGGGTTTCCACGAAACTCTGAGGGTTTTCACACCATTGTAAGCCGCGTCCTGCTGCTAAACTGCAGGCCAACGGGCCGGCAAACCGACTGAGAGGACGCAGCATGGGTGATCGTACCACCTACAGATATCACTGAATCCTTTTCAGGAGTCTTCTCGTCTTACTTTCCACTGTATCCATTAGTATGCATGGTACCAGTTTGTCCTATTCAAAGACCGTTTCCTTGAGGAGTTGTTCCCCGGAGGCTGGAAAATAATGAGTCTCCGCCATGTTTAATAGCCTATACACATGAGCAATCTTCTAAAAAAGGACCGCGCAAAGCAGTCCATAAAATCTGGTTTAGTAGTGTCGTGTTAAAGTCATTGTCAGAGTGCTAGTTCTTCAGCACTCGGCTTTATTTGATGCCGAGGAAACGAATCACAAAGATCCCCCGCTGCTGATCACCATCCCCACTGGGTTCGGGTTTTCCTTAAAGCCCGTTGGCGTTGGGGGGGAATGAGGTATTTAGCAAAGGGACAGGTTTTTTTTTTTTTAATGCTCGCGAAAACACTTGTGGTGCCTTTGCTGCAGTCGACACCACCCTTGGTATGAGGATAGAGAACGGTTCGACTTCCCCTCAAGGAAAAGGAGTAAAGACGTACCAGTGAACAGCAGGAGAGGCTTCCTCCCTCCTCGACTGTCCACCAATCACGTGCTCTCGCTCAGATTAGGTTAAACGGCTTAACCCGCTGGCAAGACGTCAGAGACGGCTCCTCCACACTACCAGAAGGGAGAGGCCTCTGGGTTCACACACACACAAAAACAGATGGACACGCACACACACACACGCCTAACTGGACTGTTGAATAAACAGCATGTTGGCAAAATACCGGCTAGCATTGTCAGCGGTGACAGCAAGGCACTGTGGGAAATCAAATTGGCGGCACCCCTGATGGGGGTAGATGGAAATGCCTACAGGCTACAATGAAGACAACAGTGTGTGTGTGTGTGTGTTCACGGCCCACTTGAAGCAGACAATTAAACTGAGCAGCAGATGGGAACACATGCACGATCTTGTACCATTAAAAAAAAAAAAAAAAGCAATTGCCGTCTCTTGTAGGACGGCGGTGGCTACGTCTGTAGTCCGCCTCGCGCTATAATGAGGTCTGCAAATCTGGCAACGGGGCTGCTTTGTTTCCTGAACAGCCTCTGGAGCTGCATCGAAGCTCTTATTTGTAGCTGAACACTTTGTGGGCTTGCGTGCCAAAGATCTGTCGTTATTAGTTATGGTGCTTCGGCCCCGCATATCAGGCAATCTGAGATTATCTTCACGATGATAACACTTGATCCCTGTAAAGCGGAGGATTTCCCAACAGAGGCAAAGATGAGAGGTGGGGTTCAGGCTGCCAAAATAACGCAATAACTTCTGACGTCCGTGGATTCAGTGTGACCTTTCTGGGAAAATTATCATCTCTGATGCCCTTCATTAATATAAATCCATAAATTGGAGATCAAATAGGCTACTTATAACTCCAGAATTTGGATGAGAATCATCACGTTTTTAAGTTTTCTTCAGTATCACAGTAATCCACTGTTAGTAAGAGCTGCTAATAGCTAATTCTGCCAAAATATAGGCTCATGTTATAGCCCACAGTATACCTGAATCCATAACAGCATCATATTTCCTGTTAAATGTCCCCAAAGCATCATGGGATTTGTAGTTTGAAAAAAATAGCATGATTGTTCCCCCCAAATAGAAGCGAAAAAAAAAATGAAAATTGGAATTACAGAACCCAGCAGCGTCACACACGTTGTGCTGTAGGTTCCTGAACCCGTTTAACCTCACAGCGGAGAACCGGCCATTAAAAGCCAGTCACAGATGCTAAAGCTTGGCATGAGTTATTGTTTGTGCACGTGTTGCAGAAACGGATTATTTACGAGCCAAAAAAAAGGGTGTGGAAATGCAATTGACTAATCAACTAGGCCAGTGTGTGTGTGTGTCTGTGGTGAAGGATGATTTACAAGGAAGGGATCCCGTTTTTTATTAGCCCGAAGACAAATATCTTCAGTGTAATTCAAAGTGGATATCTCAGCGACATCAAAAGCACGTCAATCAAATACACACATATTCCCATAAACACCAATTTTACAATCTCTGCAGCATCTCCACCTCAAATAAAATGTTCCCAAATAGCACAGATGCTTGGAAAAGCTCACTCAATCCCGTAGAGAGGGAGAAAGAAAGAAGGAGTGGCTGTAAAGGGACAATCCGCTCAAACGTCTGCAGTGAATTATGATGGAATGACGAAAAGGCCCGACAGAGAGAGAGAGAGAGAGAGAGAATAAAAAGAAGGAAAGGGTGGAGAGAGGTGAAAAACTAAACTCCATTTCTTCCCAAACATCTCATCCGGGCTGCATTCCTCTGCTCGTTTCTCAGAGGACCGAACGGCTGGAGACTCTGGGACTCAGCAGGGGAGACGCCATTGAATTCCACCGAGGCTTCTGGAAAACATCCAGAACGGAGACGAGGAGGCAGCTTAGGAAACACTTCACCTATTGAAACAGAACCCAGTGCCCCACACAGCAACCAACGGCGGAGGGGTGAAGTTACAGGGCCTGGTCCAACAGAGATGGAGGGAGGCCTTGGAAAGGTTTAATAGGGAGCCATGGTTAACACTTATCAAGGGGGAGAAATCTCATTTGGGTTTAAGCTGCTTTGTAAACTCTTAGCATTCCCACTTGTGCATTTCTGTCCTCATCCAAAAACGACTGGTTCCCATCGCTAACTTCCCGTTTAATCCAAACTGCAACGCAAGCCAAACCTTAAATATGAAATACAAACAAACTCGGCCTCAATTGAACTCACAAACTACTATATAATACGTCATCGGATGCAGATTTACAGCCGGGAAGAGGAGCCAAAAAAAGCTGCACATAGTTTGTAGTTTAATTTAATGACGACTCAACTTGTATCCCCAAGTGCAGCTACTATTTTCTAACTTATTATTAAGTTATTAAGTTATTATTTAAATAGGAGCTCTAAATGACTGCTGGCTGCCACCCAGGCTGTCTGGTAAATAATGATTAAATAATACCAGCATTTGGCTAGCGGCGGATGCTAATTACCCATCGTGCTTTAAAACAACAACGTTGAGGCGTTGCCAAGACAAACTGGATTAATGTTTTTGAAGACGAGGAGGCTACCATATTATCTGAGGATGTCACGAATCAAAAATAATAAGGAAATGATGAATATCCCACCTGTAGGAGTGGAACGACAAGACAAACTAGCGGTGGAAATCCACCTCGACAGCCTGAGAAACTACCAATTTGTTTTTTTTTGGGGGGGGCACAGTGAAACAGAGGTGATTACCCTAAATGGGGCCCAGCTCTTCCACTGTTGGCTTGGCTAGCCTCCTCACTGGGGACCTCATTCACTGCAATTACAAAAGAAATAAATAAATAAGCATCCCCGTCTGCGGCCCAGCAGAGCGGACAGTGTTCGCTCGCTGGCTGCCGGAGACGGATGTGTGCCTGCATGCATCTTTCCCTCCCTCTCCCAGTGCTGCAATCCCCCTCTTTCTCCGACACAGTGAGCGGAACAGCACGTCTCTCATTCGTCCCTCAGCAGGGCCCCCTTCATTTATTTCCTCCCCCCATCCTGCTCCATTTCGGGAACAATTCCCTCAGTAATTGTTTCTCCATCAGCAGAGGTCTTCCACTCACTAAGTAATAATGTCCCGGTCCTTCCGAGCTCGGTGCGTCTAAATGCTTCCACGTGGCTCCACGTGCACACTCCCACCTTAACATGAAAAATGCATGTTCTTGCCGGAGTGGTGCAACAGCAGCAGTGCAACAGCAGCAGTGCACCTACATGTCCATGTCCAGGAGAGTGGCGAGATAGCTGCCTACAAATGCACCATTATCGGCTCTTCTCGTGATGGGACACCGCATAGGGAAACTTTCCAGAGGTCAAGCTTTGGGGTCGGCGACAGGCGGAAAAATACGGATTGGAAGTAGCAGACAGGGAAGTCGGCCCACAGTCAGAAGTCCCTCTCTGAGCTCTCGGACCACAGGAATGAGACGGCGAGGGCCAACCATTGCATAACTCAGCACCGAGCCTCTGCATGCAAGCATCCACATGTTTCTCAAACGTGGGGTCGGGACGTCACACAGGGTCCTAGAACATGCGTTTTTAAATATATATATATATACACATCAACAATACAATATATGGATTGCACCACCTCCATCAGCAGTTTCTGCTATATATAACCTACAGGAAGAAACATGCATGCATACTGCATAAGAGTACTAAATAGGAAACTGTTGTAGTTTCTAAATAAAAGCATATAGAAACAGGAGCTTAACAGGGGCTCTGGAGGTGGTTAGATTTTTTTAAATAAAAGCCTAACAGGACTGCCGTGCCGGGAGTTGATAACCATGACTGACCAATTGTGGTTCAGGGAGGTTTGTGGGACCTCCAAATGGCCTCAAGAATGCACGATTTGTAATATGACAAATATTCAGAAGGTGCGATTCATCGCTGGAGGAGGAGGATGAATCACACATTGAGTGAACAAAAACACAATAGATTATTCAGCCATGTTCATCCCCCGTTCCCATTAAAGAGCCATTCATGAAGGGAAGGATATTACATCAGCACATCTCATCCAATATTTATTTTAATTGGACTGGAATTAAGTCGCCTTTAAAAGCCAGCAGGTCGTAGCATGCACACGCTGCATACATGTTCACACACACGCCTATCAACTCCTCGCATATCCATGTAACGCGGTTTAATGGGGCCCCTGTGAGCCCATATAAACAGCATCAATATTAGGTTTAGTATGTTACGGTATAGGATTGGGCGGGTGCTTGGGGGGAGGAGGAGGGGGGGCAGGCCTCTGCGGACGGTGATGGACGACGGCTGCCAGAGCTACTGTTAGTCCTGTAAGCGCTGCAAGACAGCAGGGAGGGAGGATTATTTGGGGGATCAGGAGCAACGGTTTGGGGATGGGATGGAGGGAAGGAGAGAGAGAGGGAAGGGAAGAAAAAGAAATAGTGGGACGGTGGGTCGTAAACCCGCGGAGATCACAAAGCCGGTGTTTGAGCCTCACCCCTGAAATAACTACATTTCACAATCCCTAAACATCACCTTGGCTGTACCCGCACACCCAAACCACTTCAACGTAACTACCGGGACGCCGGCCAGCTTTGCTAGTCAGAGAAACGCGATCATCAGAGTTTGGCTCCAAGTTTCTCTCTTCACTTTGCACCCGTCTGCCTCTCGTCTCTCTCCAGAGGATATATCAGGGGGAAATGCAAATCTATGAAAGAAAAATGGTGAAAATAACTGAATCTCAGCAGAGTTCAACACACTTCAGGGCAAAATAGGACACACACATTCAATGTGCTGAGTCTAGCCACTCTTGTAAAAAAGGAGAAACTAGTTTGTCTTAAAAATAACAAATGGGAGGCAGCGTTTAAAACTAATTTCCTCTGCTCTCATTAGGTCCGAATAGCGGCCTCGGGTTTGGAAGCACAACAATGAGGCTGTGGAGGCGGGATGAGCCGCAGTTAACCCACAAATGCTCGGAAAGCTCTTCGGCGACAAGATGGATGGATTCCCTGACACACACATGCAGCCTGATCAAGGGAAAGCAACATTAAAAAAACGGAAGAGATAATAAGAAACCGCCTGCCGTTGCATAAAAAAGGTCTTCCTTCTCCGTTCCTTTCATATCCTTCCACATGCGTCAATTCCCAAAGCAGGCGGCAGCACAAAGGCCCATCCATTTAAAATGTCAACTGCTTTGTGCATAATGTGGCCGGGGACTTGTAGCTCATTTATCCGAGGCCTCGGGGGGCCGCTAGTCCATCAAATGCCGTCGCCTATGAAGCGATTCCATCACTCATCAATACACACACACACACACACACACACACACACACACACACACACACACACACACACACACACACACACACACACACACACACACACACACACACACACACACACACACACACACACACACACACACACACACACACACACACACACACACACACACACACACACACACACACACACACACACACACACACACACACACACACACACACACACAGCGCCCTGTCAGACCGTCCACAGACACATCCTGAGGCCCTGACACACTAACAACCACATGCATTCTTGGCATTTCCACAGGAGCCAATTACGGCTCTCTCTCCGAATCTGCAGCTCTGGATGTTCTACAAGCCGGCTGAGACAGACTCACTCTTTCTTAATCACCATCACACACGAAGAAAACTCCCCGAATTCTACGCTGATAACCCAACTCTCATGAATTCAGAAGCTCAGAGCCTTCTCTCACCCAGGGGGGATGACATACCGAAAGCAGCGCAGCACCGATGTCATTAAAGCCGCTGCCTGTGCAGCCTCTCAGAGGACCCCTTTCTCTAAACAGCATTAGGAAGCCGAGGAGCTGCCAGAGACTCACTCAAATGCAGGAGCACACACACACACACACACACACACGAGCGAAGCTCCGAAACACATGAAAACACTTCCACAGCCAGATAAGGGGGAATACTGGCTGCTATTATCTACAAAGGATAGACGACTGTGCATGTTTGTAATGTGAGTAAAGGAGGGACATGATGGTGGGAAGCAACAGCCATCATCAACATGCCATGACAGCATCAGCGGCCTCGGTGGGCATCGAACCAGCGCTCCGAAAAAGCAGAGGATGGGACACAGAGAGAGAAAGAGACAGGAATAGAGCAGAGGCTGCAGCCGTCTACGAGGCCGGATCCCGGTGTGTAGGTGTGGCGTGCCGAGACAGGAAGCCGGTTTCTCCTCCTACTTCCTGTCCACCTCCAGGACGGTTTTTCTTTGCCTCCCTGTCATCGGCGCGTTACTCACCGATATCTGGAAGACTTCCTGCGTGTCGTCGAGCATCTGGACCCGGATGGAGACTTGTCGGCCGGGAGGCTGGGCAGGAGGACGCAGGCCCGGCTCCAGCGTGGACACCCCGAAGCTCTCCGGGGCGCCCAGCCTCTGCCCGGCTGTGGACGGCCTGTCGGCTGGCTCCACCATGGCGGCGAGGGGCTCTCGAGCTGCAGGCGCCTCTGTTCACGTCTGGAGAGAGGAAAGAGGAGCGGTACTCAAAATTACGACGCCAATAATCTGCCGTCTCTGCTGACTTTGGGGGTATTTGGGGCTCCTAAAATATATAGCAGGCAATCAAGCGTCCACACAGGCCCGCGTCCTAAATAGCATCACATCCTGTGTGCTGGTAAAGCATGTTGCAACATATTTGTGTGTTTTTATGGGAATTTGTCAAATGCCTTTTTTAGGTATTTGACAGATGAAAACATACATGATGCCCCATGAATTCTCGCTGAGAAAATGGTTAAAAGTTCCTCGAATATGGGGAAAAAAAGTACATTTACCTTGTATTTAAAAAAAATAAAAAAGGGGAGTGAGATGTTCTCATGTAGGAAACTTTGTGCTTAATTAGTTGAAGAAATGTGCCACGTTTAAATGGGCCTTGCACGATGTAGGACCAGCAGACGTTTAGTCAGTGGGGAGTTCTTTTCCAGTCAGCATGATGACACCAGTGTTGAAACCACAGCAGACAGACCCACACCTCGCTCGACGCACACTCGTCCACGCTGCAGCGCATGCAGGTGGGCTTTCCCACAACGCAAACACAGGGCTCTCTGTAAGACACGTTCAGACATGAATCAAAGCTTCACAAGTCGGGCAGATGAGATACGGTCTGAGAACACACAAAGACGCTCAAACACCCCCTCCACAGACACACACACACACTCTCTTCTTTCACACACTCAAACTTCGCAGCGCCCCCACCTCCATCAACCTCAACCTCAGACAATAAATATGCTCTCAGACGGTTGGTGACAACACAGCTGAGGAATGTTGGAGGAGACAGTCGGGGGGGCGATGCTGCAGCGATGGAGGCCGAACTGCCCCGGCACACACACACACACACACACACACACACACACACACACAGAGGTTTCTACGCGAGTGCAGTTGAAAGCTCTCAGCTCCCTTTTAATTTGCTTTCTCCGAGGGGAAATTGTCCTCCATCCCTAAACCGATACGTCGTTATGGACCTACTGGGCATCGCGATGATTGACAGGTTAGAGCTTTCTTTTAAAGGGTCCACGTACAGTGTGTCAGCGGGTGGATGGGGATGTCAGATTTCAACGTCTCCTCCAAATGGGCCTGAGAAACACAGCTCGCTTTTGCCCAAATCTGGAGGATAAAGCCGGGGTATAATTTGTGGTATTTTGAAAAAAAACGCGATGGTCACTGACGCCGTGGTGAAGCCTCCACTTTGGGGATTAGTCAATTAATCGAATAAAGAGACTAATCTGCAACTATTACGATAATCTTTTGGGGATTTTAGACTGGTGGTCAGATAAAAAAAAAAGGAAAAAGCAACTCCAAGACGTAATTTGGGGCATTAGTTAACAGTCACAGGAAGTTTGTACATTCATAAGCCATTATCTTATCAGTTAATTAAGAGAATAACCAGCACATTAATTGCTATTTGGGAGTTGCAGCAGAGCCTCCAGTCCTCTGAAGGCCAGATAGTCGTAGTCCTAAAGGAAGAGGCCCCGGATGTGGCCCACAGCCAGCGAATGCCTCTGAGCTCCAGGGGAGCCGCTCCGTAGCTGACCTCTGACCTCGGAGAAAGTGGACTTCTTCCTAAAGCTGAATCCCTTACCACAGAGATACACTGCATGCAGAATGAAGCACAAAACATGTGCGGTAATCTGCAAGAGACTCTTTCACGCCTCGCCTTTTTATCACCAACGTGAGAACCCAATCTTTCCAGAATTCAAAACCCCGCCGTTTGCTAATCCCTCCACCTGTGAAACACAAGCGAGCACCTCGCCTCACCTCACTGACTAAAGCTGAAACTGGAAACTGGCCAAGGAAGTGACCCGGCAATAATAAAAAAACCTGATGTTCAAGTTACTCATTACACCTGTGGGGATAAACAAGCCTTTGTTCTTGTGTGCTACTTGGCCGCTTGCTTCGTGGGTTTATTGGTAGCTCAGGGTCTGATAAAAAGAAGTTTATCCTCAAAGAAACCCTTCAAAAGCTCGACTTCCACCAGCCACCAACACAAAACAGCAAAAAGCTCACCTTGGGGCCCCAAAACACAACAGAAAGGGAGTTGTCCCTCACGAAACAAAATCATCAACGTCGACGGGATACAAGCTGTTGATGCATCTCCCGTTCTGGATCCAGTCCACCGCTCGAGGGTTTGAAATCATGGAAGCAGAGGTGCGGGTGGATTGCTCCCTCCGGGTGGGGACAGAGTGCCTACCACAAGCGAAGGAGTTCAAGTATCTCGGGGTCTTGTTCACGAGTGAGGGTAAAATGGAGCGGGAGATCGACAGGCGTATCGGTGCGGCTGCAGCAGTAAAACAGGCGTTGCACCGGGCCGTCTTGGTGAAGAAGGAGCTGAGCCGGAAGGCAAAGCTCTCAATTTACTGGTCGGTCTACGTCCCAACCCTCACCTATGGTCACGAGCTTTGGATCGTGTCCGAAAGAACGAGGTCGCGGATACAAGCGGCCGAAATGAGTTTCCTCCGTAGAGTGGCCGGGCTCAGCCTTAGAGATAGGGTAAGGAGCTCGGACATCAGGAGGGAGCTTGAAGTCGAGCCGCTACTCCTTCGTGTCGAAAGGAGTCAGCTGAGGTGGTTCGGGCATCTAATTAGGATGCCTCCAGGACGCCTCCCTTTAGAGGTTTTCCAGGCACGTCCATCTGGTAGGAGGCCCCGGGGAAGACCCAGGACACGCTGGAGGGATTATATCTCCCAGCTGGCCTGGGAACGCCTCGGGATCCCCCAGAATGAGCTGGTAGATGTTGCGGGTGAGAGAGAAGTCTGGGTCAGCCTGCTTGACCTGCTGCCTCCGCGACCCGACCCCGGATAAGCGGTGGAAAATGGATGGATGGATGGATGGAAGCAGAGGTTTCCCGGTCTCCTCGGATCGGGGCTGGGGATTACACATGGGCTTTAGCTGGGGGGGGATACAGAGCGAGCTGGGCACACAGGCACAAAGGAAGCCACTGTGGGAGCTTCCAGCAGCGGGCTTTCAAAACTCGGAGGGGCCGAGGCCTCTCCGGCAGCCTTTGAACTGGTGTTAGCTGAAAGTTTCCCAAGAGTTTGAGAGAGGGAAGCCAGGCTCTGGGAATCGGATGCGAGTGTGAGTGTGTGTGTGTGTGTGTGTGTGTGTGTGTGTGTAAAAACACAGAGACGGCTTTATCTCTCATGGGCATTAACAAGCAAATCTACTTTTTCATAAAATGAAGACGGCATAATGGACCATTAAGTAATCTGGGTCATAATATGGAGGTTTGCATATTAGGCGAACACTTGCCAGATATGAAACAGGCAATCAGCACTTTGATGAAGTGGATATGCAAAACAACGTGCATGAGAGAAGATGCAGAATTGATCATGCGAAGAGGAACATGACCGCAAAAAGGGATCTGATGGATATATTATCCCATCTATGCTGCAAACAAACACATTTGTGGAATTATGTGATTATTGTTGGTCATAAATCCCGACAGCCGACAAGGATTTCTATTAATGTCCGACAAAACATGAAGATATTCAGATTTCTGACAGTAAACAAGTTTAAAAGACAAACAGAAAACACATGAGAAGCTGGAAACGGTGCATTTTCAGCTCTAATAAAAATATTTGGGATCCAAACAACTACAGGAACATGTGGCTAATTTGGACGGATGGAATTTGGATTCATATTAGAAAATTAGAAGATAACTATGTGACAAATCTTCACAAATAACTATCCCATAGTCCCATCTGGCATCACTTGAACGCACCACTGCATTCTCTGAACGACACGGTCGACCTTGCATTCAGTATATTTACCACATGCTGAAAATGTTTGAGTGCCCAAGATCAAGAATTAGTCTCAATGAGAAGAGAAGAAGAAGAAGAAAAAAGCAGCTGTGAGTGTGAAGCTCCGCCCATACACCATCACCTGGTTGTACCTGTTGCCACCTCCACAACAGGGAGGGTCCCATTCAATAAACAGCTGCTGACTAGAAAAAGGACACCCTTAAGCACCAACTACACCGTGACAAGCACCCCACGCAGGTGGGGTGGAGATCAAGGCCCGCCATACAAAAAAAAAAAACATGCTCCTTCACGGATCAATAGGCCGCGAGTTCGATACCACGTCGTGCCAAGGTGACACGCTTCCATTGTGACGTGAGAAAAGCATCGTAACACCGACCCTCCCGGTGTCACGGGTGCGGTATCGATTGTAAAAAGTAGTGATTAGGCCCAGCAGCCATTAGGACAAAGCTGGTCCTGGGTGCCGCCTCCCCGGTGACCCTGCGCGCTGACCTGCCTGCGAATGGGGGGGGAGGAAGAGTCACCGCATTCTCCAGATGGAGAAAGAGCTTTGTCAAGTGGAATAAAACAAACACACCCTTATGGATGTATAAATAAATAAATATTAAAAAGGCATCAGAGTGCATGGCACAGATCTCCAGGATGTAGGTTAGCAGAGTAATCCCTTAGGCCAGGAGTAAAGAAGTCAGTAGGCTAAAGCAACCTGGTCACACTGGAGAGACAGGGTTAGTGTGTGTGTGTGTGTGTGTGTGTGTGTGTGTGTGCGCTCGATATTAATGTGCATGTGACGACAATGACAAGCCTATTGTGAGGTTTGGTGAATGGAAAGGACATCAGGGAATGACTGAGGTGGAAACAAACAAAAAAATCCACAATATAAAAAAAAGTAAATGGCAGTTTAAAAAAATAATAATAATAAATCACAAAATATTAACTATCAGAACAATGTTGCAGTGCGCGTGGATGTTCTTCTGCACGGGTTCCAGATCCGTGTCTATAATTAAGCTTACAGTAAAAGAAGAAGCTGCTGGACCTCCTAAAGCTCAGCCGATTAGGAAACCGAGCAGGCTGCAATCGAAGCGACCGTATGCCGAACATATCGGCTCATCAAACATCACGCACTGTTGCCTAAAGAAGCCAAACAGGAAGAAAAGTATTTTTTTGTTGTTGCAAAAAATCGAAACACAAGTGTGCTCCATACCAGGAACACCAGAGCGGCGACGTGTAACCTCGCTTCATAATCCAGATAGCATGATTTCCTTACCCCCTCTTTCTTCAGGAGCCACAGATTGTCCGTCAGAAGGAGCTTTTATTTCCGAAGCAGACGCTAAATCCCACACAGCGCCGGAAGTTTGGCCCAATAAATCCCGTGTTCGCAGCCGGACCGCTCCCTCTCAGGTGGGACGTGGTTTCGCGGTGGTAGCCATTGCAACAAATGTGGGGAAACCGGCGCATTGAGCTTTCTACGGGAACAATAAAGAGCTACACACCGCCTCCAGCACCAGCGCCCCGGCGCTACAGTGTAGGGCAGGAAGGGAGAAAGTGCAACCATGGCGGCTGAACAGCGCCCCCCCATGGTCGTTTAGGGGAATGACTGGCAGCGTGGATGCGAAGGGTTTGGGTTTGTGCTGCGTTTAATATGTTCAAATATATCCAGCCTTTTTAAATGGATCATGCAAAAGGACTCTATAAAGAGCGGGCGCCCAAAAACTACAGCTGAGTCCTTGTCGTTGTGACCCGGGTTCGAATCCGGGTCGTAGTCCTTTGCTGCATGTCCTCCCTTCTCCCCCTCCTTTCCCCCTTTCCTCTATTTGATTTACTATCAAATGACAACCAGACGTGTCTCTGCCCTTAATGGAAAGTTAAACTAGTATAAAGGTTAGACAGGATTTCCTTTAGGGATTTTGCACCATATTAAGTCAGAAACCCATGTATTGGAAAAGCTAAGAATGGAAATGTAATATTATTAAGATTTCTGTAGATAGGAAAACACATTTTCCATCTGTTCTTTTATTGTTTTTACATTCAGTAAATTTACTTACTGATTAAAACAAAAAAATAAGGTCACCCAAAAACACTGTCAAGTTTTGTTTGTGTTAATTATGGCTTAGCTTTTTTTTTTTTTACTATTTAAGACATCTTCTTTATATTCACTGGCTATACTGGTATACAGGGAATATAACTACACATATAAGCTGTGCAATGATAAAATAAGCTAATTGAGAAAAATAATGATAATACATGTAGTGTATAAAATTGCTATAACTGTGATTCTGTTTAGGCCAGCAGAGTGTTATTTGAGTGTTTTCACTTTTCTTAAGAATATGTTTCTACTTACTTTTACTTAAAGTGGCATTGTAAATGCAGGACCTTTACCGGTAAAGAGTATTTTAGATTGCAGTAATGCTACTTTAACTGAAGTAGCCTATATGATTACTTCTTCCACCACTGCTGTTTGAATCACCTATAGCCTACATATAATGAGTGAACCATAGACTGGAGTTGTGAACATGATGTGTTGAGTGATTGTAGGTCGGCCTAAATAAAAAAATACAGTTATTTTGCCTTTCACATCAAAAAGTTGTATTTTATAATGAAAGTGATCTTTACAGGACTGTATCAGTAATCAGTGTAAAAAAACTTAAAACGTATCTGGCCAGTACGGGGGTCGAACCCGCGACCTTGGCGTTATTAGCACCACGCTCTAACCAACTGAGCTAACCGGCCAATTACGTCAAGACGGTATTATTTAGTTTATACGTTTAACATACATCATTTTGCTGTTAAACCAAGAAGAGAGTTATAGAATAGAAGATGAAGAAGATGAATTATAAATAAATAAATGTTGCCTATTTTAACAGCCAGGGCATAATGTAACACAAGTGACATTATATATTTATATATATTAAAACCAATTAAAACATTTTTAAACTTTTCCCTAAAGTCGCTTTAGGGAAGACGTCTTTCTCGGAAAAAGCCCGTTGCCATAGTTACTGCTGAGAGAGGGCGAGACTGATCACGTGACCCAGCAAGATGGCGACCACAATGCAGAATGTTTTGAGTGTGAGTATGCCGTATTATTAGCTGGTAAATAACCCCGGGTTTTAATTCACGTTGTTTATGAACGGTCGTCGGTGCAACTTTCGTTGGATTCCAACGCATGTTTTCGCACTTCCGGTTCAGAGTAAGAAGACTTCCGTTTGTTCCGTTTTTATCATTTATTGGGCATCGTTACTCAGCTGTTTTCACTTCATCCAGAGTCGTTCACCACACCACGTTCACGTCATGCTTTTGAACAATATATTTGCTTTTGCAGGATTTAAACTAAGTGGGTCCGTTTGGCTGGAAATTTGGGATCTGCTGGTTAATTGATCATCGTCATAACAATCAAATCACGGAATCAAGATGGCCCTAAATGTCTTCGGTAAGCAGCATCACCCCTTTGTGCATGTCGGTTACGTCACTGTATTTATATTTTCCTTGTTTTGTGGTGGGAGTCATTTATATGGTCGTTTTTCTCATGTACTTATTAGCTTTAGGTAAAACTGTGTCAAGGTGTTCAAGTGATGTACTTCAGCAAACTTAAATACTTCAATTTTGTTGAACTAAATACTTCATCTCCAGTTATTTCTGAGGCAATTCAATACATATGTACTCTGATCTGTGTACTTGTTACTTTGCAGGCTTAGATTTCACATACAAACCAAAATATGATGCATTTTATTCATCAGTGAATAAAGTAGTTAAATCAGATGTACTATGTCTTACCACAACATTAAAGTGCTGCTTACACTGTAGTGCATCTGCAATAATAATTAGGCTACAAAATATAGAACAATATCAACTTTAACAGGACTAGCAGGAAAACACTGCTTACTCCTTAAAGTTTTCAAAAATTGGCCTTCATTTCCTGTTAAATGTTATTAAAGCATGGCTTTGTATTTACGCTTTTTGGTAATCTTTCAAGTTAAATCTTAATATGTTGCTAAAATATTGCAGCTTTGGGGAAAAGCACAGTATTTCTCATTCAAATGTACTCTCATACTGTAAAAATGTGTACTCGACGACAGTACAATTGTCCCTGCAGCACTTTATTTCCATCAAGGGGTTGCAGACACTGATAGTGATGTGTTTTGTCTTTGCTGTGTCTCACTGCCTTCAGAAGGAGGATTTTGAGTTATTTTTGAAGACAGGATACCGGGAAGACAAGTGTTGAGTAGATAAGGCTTTGCCGAGTGCACACACAGTGCACAGAGACAGGAAGCAGATGTTAGTTTTACCCGACGCCGAGAAGATGGAAGAGGTGCCTGAACTTAAATAGATGCATTCAGTTTTCCCCATCATCAAAATCCAGTTTTTAAGGAAATAAACCCATGTTTTTACAATAGAAACGGCAAGAGTGCAGCCGGCATTGCACTTTTATTTGTCAGGATGTGTTCCATATTATTAAGTTTAATATTTACGAGCTGCTGGAGAACTCAGCCAAACTCCACTTGAGAGCCTGGGGCTGAAAGATATTCTCTTCCTCTCAGCGTCTAATGTTGCAGAGAGTCTAATATTAATGTCGGCTGTTGTTTATGGTTCTGCAACAGCTGAACAAGCTAGTGTTGATATCCATCTCCGATTTATTTGGGATGGGTAAGCCTGAAAGGGGGCGACGGCACAATTCTGCCCGACAATAAGAAAGATAAACATCGCAGCGAGAGCTCATTTACAAGCCACCGCTTTCTGCAAAGCAATAGAAATTAATCTTTCACGGATTGTTATGCTTTACGGAGTAGATTTATCCACAAAGTCACTTAGTCACAGTGCCATGCTCGGGGAGGATTTTGTTGTTGGATTTCCCCCGAGGTAATTGCACACAAAATAGATGAAGTAAAGAAGCTTACGAGGCGTAAACTGTTTATTTTAATAAAGTTAATACATCTGCACAATGTCCTTTTTAGCAGTGTTAGTTTTAAGCAGGAACAATTTCCCATCTGCTAAACCAACATTTGAGTATGTTTGAGTAAAGCATGTCTGATTTTTATATATTGGGCTCCTCCTGCAAATAGATACTGTGTTATGTGATTGGTAAAAAAAAAAAAAAATTAAATAAGAGAGTCCAGATCTCATCTGGTTGATGCTTCATATCTAAATCGAGACCTAGAACAAGCAGATTAAACACACAGTGTCGTGTTCTGTCCACTTGGGGGCATTCAGGCTCTCTGTTTAAGAGCTTATGCTGTTTCTGTCCTCAGATCACGATGAATACAGGCCACCGGTGTGGAAGTCTTACTGTGAGTATCAATGGAGCATTTATTCTGTCATTACCCTATTTATTTTTTTATTTTTAAAGTATTCTTACATTGAGTGTGTCTTTTGCTGCACAGTGTACCAGCTCCAGCAGGAGGCGCCTCACCCCCGCCGACTCACCTGCACCTGTGAGGTGAGAACACGCCTCCTCGTGAGGCTGTGGTTTAAGCCTCAAGCAAGGTGTGTGTGTGTGTGTGTGTGTGTGTGTGTGTGTGTGTGTGTGTGTGTGTGTGTGTGTGTGTGTGTGTGTGTGTGTGTGTGTGTGTGTGTGTGTGTGTGTGTGTGTGTGTGTGTGTGTGTGTGTGTGTGTGTGTGTGTGTGTGTGTGTGTGTGTGTGTGTGTGTGTGTGTGTGTGTGTGTGTGTGTGTGTGTGTGTGTGTGTGTGTGTGTGTGTGTGTGTGTTCTCCTCAGAGACAACTATCCGCTGACTCGGCTGGTTGCCGAGCTGATTGTTTTTGCCGGCGTTCACCAATCCATTGTCTGCAGCCAAGGCATCTGTTAAGCTCCTTTTTTCTTTTCATGTCGGTAAAAGCACCGTCAGTGTTATTAATGGAAAACCAACAACGCATTCAGGCCCAGTCACATCCCATAATACAACAGCAATGAGCCGAAACTAAATCATAGCGGCTCTACACTCCTGTTGTCCGTCTTTTTCTTAAAATTCAGTTATCTATGCATCAACCGGGGACCTTCAACAAGCACCAGATTCAGCAGGTTGAAGTGTTTTTGTAAATTTAGTTTGTGATGAGTAGAGGCTCCGTCCTATCCGAGGGCACCCACATAATGCCATGCACCAGCACCTCTGCCCTCGGGGTGGGTGGGTGGGTGTGTGTGTGTGTGTGCGTGTGTGTGTCACCAGATGTGTGGTTGTGGGGGGACAGCACGGTTTGGGGGAATCCAAAGGGGGATTAAAGACTGGGGGGGATTGTGCGTCTGGTGTTTGTGTTCATTTGTAAAAGATGGTCCTCTTAGTGTGTGTGTGTGTGTGTTCGCTGTAACTGGAATCCTCTCGGAATAGGAGACTGTTGGCATCATGCACGTATAAGGCTAAAATTGTGCCTCTATATTTGATTGTGTGTCCCTTTTACACACACACACACACACAGAGCATCCAAATTCATATTGTTGGATCATCGTTGATTTATTGGCTCCACAGCAGTTTGAGAGCAACACAATGTTCTGCTTTTTATCCGACTCGTGCAATATTCTCGGCGCCCACACACTCGCCAAGAGCACAGTGTGTGTGTGTGTGTCTGTGGGCATTTCATACATTCTATTGTTGCTGTGCCGTCCTCCAGAGCAATATGACATTGTAATACTGCCATGTAAACATTTCAGCTGTAGTTCATCCTGATCTCACGATACCTTTTTTAGTGTTTCACATATTCTTCTTCTCCCTGCAGGGGGACAACCGACCTAAATACTATGGACGAGAGTAAGCCGGCCTTCTCTTTATCAGAATGTCACGTCACAAAATTGCTTTTGCGGTGGAAATCTTAATATTTTAGCATGCTTTTCCGGTCCAGGTACCACGGGATGATCTCAAGAGAAGAGGCCGACCAGCTGCTGAGTCAGGCCGAAGGCAGCTACCTCATCAGGGAGAGTCAGAGGCAGCCGGGCACGTACACGCTGGCTCTCAGGTAATCCAAACGCCAAACCCGAGCACGCCACCCCTGCTTCGGGCACCCGAGCAGGGGTGGCGTGCTCGGAGGAGGTGTGGCCAGCGGTGTGACTCGCCGTGTCCTCAGAGAAGGTGTCACACTTTTTAAATGGGCGCACGGCATCGTTTTAATCTGGTTTTGGGTCAGTCGGCTCTATTCATAGCCGCGTCACTCTTCCACCTGCACCCTCTCCTCCCCGTCCCACGTGGTTATAATTACCTTCCATAAATACCACGCGCCGGCGTCCCGCTCCGGGTCGGCAGAAATGGAAAGGTTGGATTTTGGGTTAATGATTTGACGTTTTCTCTCGCGGTGGTTTCATCGTGAGCCGGTAATGTGTTGGCCCAGTTCAGTCTGTCTGTCACAGAGTTTGTGCCATTTTAATTTGACTCTGTATTATAATAATAATAATAATAATAATAATATTTTAATTTTCTATAGCGCTTTTCAAGCCACAAGACGCTTTACATGCAACAAAATGAAAAAGGGAATGATTAAAAACAGAATATTTTTTATATAAAAATAAATCTTTTATATTGTCTTTTAAAAATTATCTTAGTAAATGGATGTTTGTGCATAAATGGAGGAAACATGAGTAGTTTGTCCATCATCTAGCCTAATTTTGTCTTTGAAGATTTCTATATTTCTTTTTTCTTTGATGCAAAAACCAGCCACTGTTGTGATTTTGATCAAATCTTATAAATACAAATAACTGTATCTAAGATTTTATGCATCAATGTTGCCTAAAGCTGAAGCGTCCTCCTCCTTGATGCCATCCAGGTTTGGGAACCAGACGAGAAACTTCCGTCTCTACCACGACGGGAAGCACTTTGTTGGAGAGAAGAGGTTCGAGTCGATCCACGACCTGGTCACGGACGGCCTCATCACGCTCTACATCGAGACCAAGGTGTGTGTGTGTGTGTGTGTCCTCACCGTAGCTGAAAACACAGAAAACACACACACAGTTGGATCCATTAATCAGGGCTGTAATCAGTGGCTGTAAATGCTGATTATGGATGATTTGAGCGTTTGAGCTTTCAGCCTGTTTTCCATGACCTTCAGCTCGACTGGATTATTTGAAAATAATCAAAGAAACAGGAACATCACCGTGAAGCGTTTCTTTGTTTATTCTGTAAAATCAAGAATATCTCCGTCCGGGGACAGTTGGGTCAACTGTGGCTTCACCGGCGGGAGAAATAATAATTCACACTGTTTGTTAGGGGAAATCAATGATGCTGACGGTAACCTCCTCTTGTGTCAGGCGGCGGAGTACATCGCTAAGATGACCATAAACCCCATCTACGAGCACGTGGGCTACACCACCCTCAACCAGGAGCCCACCCTGAAGAAACATCTGCCACAAAGCCCCGAGGCCCCAGATGGACCGGCTCCAGCCAAAGACGACCATAACGCCGAGGAACGGGTGAGGACAAACTCACACACACACACACACGTGCATATTTAAGCGTCCAACAGAGGACCTGTACAAACGAGGACGTTTTGTCACCTTCACATTTTGACATTTCACAAACTGATTGTCGTTCAGAGGACGTATATGCAGCTACAGAGTGACATTGTTGAGCTTTTTAGAGGAAGCATTAATCACAAAATATATCTTACCAGTGTCTGCAAAACTGATCGCTCTCTCCAAGAAATATGGAGATGGAAACTGTGTCGGCACTCGGGCCAAAAGCGTCCAATTTCCATATGTTTTTGGCAAAGTGACCTGAGTTGTGTTGGCTCCTGACCAGAGAATATCCCCTTTAGGGATTTACAGTCTGAAATGAGGCCTTACAAGTAATCACTCTCGGAATAATTTAATCATTCGTCGAATCTCTTTGGCTGTGTGCTTTGCGAATTGTCTTTGCACGTTTTAGAATACTATGAAAAGGTGAGTAATCGTACAACTGAGATCAGCATAGAGGCATTGGCATGGGAAATGTGTAGGACGGATGGATTGATGCAGTGAGAGATGAAGAGATGCATCTTTTAAATGTGACGCTCAATCCAAAAAGACGTAAATTGGAAATGTTCTGAATTTCCGTTTCGGTTACACCGAGGAAAGAATCGGTAGTGACGCTGTGGAAAGAAATAAAAACAACCAATCTCTTAAAGTCCCCTTTATATTACCTCCATAAATAACGGTTAAGTAAATTGTGAAGCGGTTAATAAACCACCGTAACGCTTCCAGAATTCTAGTAGAAAGTTTAAAACAACAGTTGATAAATGTTAAGAAACTCTGCACAGAGTTCAAATAACTGTAGGGGAAAGTTTCTGTACGCACAGTACTGAGATGGAAGGGTGAGAGTTGAGGAACATGGTGAAGGAAAGGAGGAGGAAGTAGAGGAGGATGGATGGATGGATGGATGGATGCAGAGGAGCGATGGCCTCCAGCCAAAGGCTCTGCAGTAAAGTTACATAACAGCAGTTTGCCTGCAGAAACCCTCGTCTAGGAAGCCGTCTGTTTTGTAACCCAGAGGACAGACGGAGAACTGTTTCATTTTATATTTATTTAAGAGATGGAGATTTGTTTTGGAGACAGTTTGGGGATGCAGGAGCCAACTCAGATGCTAATGTAAATGTCGGTCCTGTAGCTGTGTGTGTGTGTGTACAGGTGTGTGCGTGAAAGTCGACACAAAACAGCAACACAAAAGTAGTGTAGCAGTGTGTTCACCTGCTACACCAGTACTGAGCCTCCGGAGGCCTCGTGTGACCTGCAGTGCATGACCACCTAGACTGCACCTCATACATCATTGCTTGTGTGTGTGGGTCTGTGTGTGTTTGTGTGTGTGTGTGTGTGTGCGCGCTTTGGTAATTGGTTGGATTTGCAGACAAAGCAGTACGGCTGTGACATTGAGATCACAGGAGAAATGCCTATTTTCACACGGCCAATTGCCATTTAGCGCCGGTTAGATGCAGTTTTGATGGTCCCTGTGGGGGGTGGGGGGGGTGAAGACATGGTTGTGGTGGTTAATTTTTTATTTTACATTTTTAGTAGGATTAGTATTTTGGTGAGAGGAAGAAAGCAGTAACTGGATGTGAATACCTTTTGATATGTCAGAAGATATGAGACACAATCGTTGCTTGCTGGGAGCTTAAATGATAAATATGTGAGCTCAGAAGAACTCACTTTCTTTCTATTTTTTTTCTGTTTTTTTTTTTTGTCTTTCTGTCTACAATTCTGAAGGTTTCTTTGTTATCCAGCTTCCTACCCGCCATCCCATCATTAAATATCCATGACCAGTCATACATATTCACTGTGTTGTGTGTATATAAGATGAGGATTAGGGACTTGAATAGGTGCTTGCTGGTGGTGATGGAATTTTATGTTAAAAATTCAAATTTTTTCAAATGTATTGTAACATCTTTGAAAAGATAAGATTGGTAATGTCTTGTATGACATGTAAAATGTCTAAAAGCTTGTAGTAAGTAACCCACCGCTGGTTTGTTGACAAAGAAGTCCAAACATCCACCCACCAGAGGCGCCACTTACTGGGAAACCTCCTGAGTGGAGATCCAGCCTCAAACTGGTCTTGTGTCGTGTTACTGGTGTGATCCAGGACAATGGAGGACCAGTAAAGCCGGATGTTGCAGGTAAAATGACAAAAAAAAAGGGAGAATCACACAAAAAAAGCATGAACGAGGGAATAAAGCGATCACTCTCTAATTCTTTCTCTCCGTGGGACAATCCGGGTGGCAGAAATTGGTGACAAACAACAACAATCCCTGCGCTGTGATTGGCTCGTTTTCCTCTCAATGCGACCTGTTAAATTCACCCGATACTGCGCCGTGGCTCGGCCCCTCCCCCCTCCTCTCCTTTCTCACTCCGCCTCCAACACCTCCCTCACTGGTGCTGCCTGGTGAGTGTGTGGAGGGAAAGAGGATTAACACACACACACACACACACACACACACACTGAGCCATGTGGGCTGAAGCGCTCACCTACACGAGACTGAGAGACGGGAATCGGCAGCATCAGTCCTGTTTGAGGGATTTTATTGGACGCATTTCGAGAAGATTTATTGAGTCGCATTCAGAGAACTTTCTTTTGCAATATTTTACGCGGTGATTTTTTTTTTGGTGTGTTTTTCTTTTTGTTATGAACTGGAATTGCACCATGCAGCCCCGCATCAGTACGCAGAGCTGACCTGATTGGCTGATCTTTGTGCAGCAGGATTGGTCCTGCTTTGGGATGTTGTTGTCGGACGGAGCTTTTGAAATTATTTAAGAATCTAATCTCCTACTTATTTCTGTTTTTGTTCATTATTTTTCATCATTTTAAATACAGCCTTTAGTATTTGCTGTGATTGGATTACTGTATTTATTAGTTGGAGCCAGCGTTTGATTTTAAACCTCCAGTGTGAGTTAAATTCACACCAGATTCACAAACCCCCACAATGCCGAGCAGAGAGTCCTATGTCGTTAAAAGAGGTAAAAAGCAGTCCCGCCGGCGAGCCGAGAAGCAGGCGGGTCAGAAGGGCTCTTTGTTAACCACCGCTCTCGGTTTGAATGCCAGCGCTGGTTCGATTCCCTCCCTGCCGGTGTCCGGCGGCGCCGCGGACCCCGCCGCGGGCTCGGGGGCCCGTTTCCACCGGGCGCCGGCCCCCTCCAAACCCGCCTCTCCCGCTTCCACCTTCTGGCAACCAATCAGATCGTTTGCCCTTTCGCAGCTCACATCGCTGGTGCGGAGGGCCACCCTGAGGGAGAGCGACTTGGCACCCAAGTACGAGAAGGTCCACAACTTCAAGGTGAGCCTCTCCTTTGTGTGTGTGTGTGTGTGTGTGTGTGTGTGTGTGCGTGCTGAATGCTGCCAGAATTGCTGATTCAGCACATGGGGTCTTATTTAAATTCACCTCAGATAGCAAAGAACGCATTAGGACACACACACACACACACACACACACACACACACACACACACACACACGGTTCTGCATTTACATTTCAGGTTTGAAGCTTCTGTGTAGTGCTTTAGATTCCCAGATGTCCACATTACCAGTAGCCAATCGCGAAGAGCACAAAGGTCAGAGCCACAATGTCCTGAGCTCAAGGGAAATATGGGTGATGGACACACACGCACACACACACACACACGGCACCACCGTGATGTGATGGAGGTTATTAGCATTTCATTAGAAATTAAGAAGATTAAATCTCGGCTTCCAATGTATTTTATTTTTCTAGAAACGCTCTTTCAGCTCTCCTATTGTGTCTCCATTGTTCTACCAGTGTTGATAATATTATATTATACGATTATTGCTGGTGCAACTTATCATCTGTTTTCACTCTTTGTGCGTCATTGTCTCTGTCTCTTTAAGGTTCACACGTTCAGAGGCCCCCACTGGTGTGAGTACTGCGCCAACTTCATGTGGGGTCTCATCGCTCAGGGAGTCAAGTGTGCAGGTAACACACACACACACACACACACACACACACACACACACACACACACACACACACACACACACATCTGATTATAATGCCGCCTCCACTGTATTCGTCATGTTGCGCCTCCTCTCTCTTAAACCGTGACTCGAAACTGGGCCAGCAGCCTTAAAGTTAGTCACCGTTGCTGTTGACTCATCCCTGCTGTGCATCGTGGCTTTTAAATGTTAAAAGATTCACTCTGGTGCCAAAGAACACACTCGTCCGTGTGATGAGCCGTGCCTCTGCAACGCCGACGCTTTAATGCAACTTTCCAGTTATTATGCCCTCGGTATCGAGAGGCGGGGATGAAGATGAGCGCTGATTCCCTTCCCTGTTCTGTCCGTCTCCGTCAGACTGTGGGCTGAACGTCCACAAGCAGTGCTCCAAAGTCGTGCCCAACGACTGCCAGCCGGACCTGCGGCACGTCAAGAAGGTGTACAGCTGCGACCTGACCACGCTGGTGAAAGCCCACAACGCCAAGAGGCCCATGGTGGTCGACATGTGCATCCAGGAAATCGAGGCTCGAGGTGAGAGTTGTGCGACGGCGGTATTGACCCTTCCGGGTGTCGTGACGCGGCTCCAGACTCACGACGTCCGCTTCCTGTTGCCTGTTAGATCGTACGTGACTCGCACGGGAGCTCACAGCCTGCAGCGTTGACAGACACTTCTACTCAAAAAATATACAATTTGGTAATGGACATTTATTTACATGTATCTGCCATTTTATTCATATTTTCCACTGCTTTTGTGAACCTAAGACCTTTGGTAAAGGTTTGTTTTCACAAGAGATTTGAAGGATTTAAAAAATCGAGCTTTCCATTTTTCAGCTTTAGGGCCATACTATCTCTTTCCACTTGTGCCTTGGGACAATGGTGCCTCATTATATAGAGAGCTGAGATTGATCTGCACATTATGATGTAACACGTGGGTATATATCTCGTATGCAAGTGCCTTTAAAAGAAAGTATGTAAAATCTCAAGCTGAATAACTCCCACATGTGAGAGTGGGAGCGCTCCAGTCTCCCTCCCCTCATGGGATCTGAGTAGTTTTATTGACCACGACTCCAGACCCGAGTGAAGCTAATACGTGCAATCAATGACGACACCTGAGTTGAAGTGATTGAACTTGACAGGAGCCGGAGAGCAATTTACTCCTCATCCCCCACGGCCTCCGTTTCAGCCTCTCATCAATCGTCAGCTCCGCCCTTCTCTCTTCGTTTATCCCTCGTCTGTCTGAGTTTAGCTCCCGTTTCAGCCTCTCCTCCCGTTTCCATTGTCTTCATCTGTTCTGTCACGGACGCATTGTTGTAGCTCAACATTTGTCGTCAGCTGGCACCTGCAGAATAATCGACTCATTTGAAATTAATTTCCCTTTTTGATTGTTCTGCACCAACGCTATTTACAGTTTGGGTTAATAAGCTCTCGCTGTGTGTCTCAGGTCTCCAGTCAGAGGGCTTGTACCGGATCTCTGGCTTCAGTGAGCTGATTGAAGATGTCAAGCTGGCCTTCGACAGAGGTGAGGGTCCCGTTTTTTTCCCTTTTGACAAAACCCCCCCGAAGGCCGATCTTTCGTCTGGTAACCGCAATCTGGGCTCATTCGCTCCACAGACGGCGAGAAGGCGGACATCTCCTCCAACGCGTACGAGGACCTCAACATCATCACCGGAGCCCTCAAGCTCTATTTCAGGGAGCTGCCTATTCCCCTCATCACGTACGACGCCTACCCACGCTTCATAGAAACAGGAAGTAGGTCCTCCCGCTTTATGTGCCGTAACACGTCAGATGCAAGGATGCGGGGGAAATGAATGTTGTCGGGTTTGTTTGTTTGTTTACATTCTCTGCTGTTTGTGTGTTGCAGAGATCGCGGATGCAGAAAAGCGCCTGGAGTCTCTCCACGAGGCCTTAAAGCTGCTGCCGCCGGCTCACTGCGAGACGCTGCGGTGCCTCATGGCTCACCTCAAGAGGTCCGAGTTTTCCCGTTAAGATTCCGCTTAATGACGGGGGGTTTAATCGCGTGATCCGGAGTTGTTTCTGGTTTTGCGGTCCGGTTACACATTTTCCCTCCCTCTCTCCTTCCAGAGTGACCGAGTACGAGAAGGAGAACCTCATGTCCAGCGAGAACCTGGGTATCGTCTTCGGCCCGACGCTGATGAGGGCCCCCGGGCTGGACGTCATGACGGCGCTCAACGACATCCGATACCAGAGACTTGTGGTGGAATCGCTCATTACCAACGAAGATGTGTTGTTCTGAGCGGAGAGGAAGGGAATCCTCCGACCAGGAGAGGAAGGACAGACGGATTGGGACGGGAAAAGATGGAAGGAAAAAGGGTGACTTTGTACAAGAAGATGGAAAAGGACGAGGAGTTTGTTTTTGTGTGTGAACAATGAAGGATGTGACTATTAGCGATGAAGGAAACGATTTAAAAAAAAAAAGGGAGAAGAAGTACATCATTTTAAGTTAAATTGTAAATTAAGGACAATTTTTCCAGCCTCACTCGATAAATAAATGAATATCATCTGGAAGAAAGGACAAATATGTTCTGCATCTTGAGGAGGAATGAATTCAACTCGACTTGGTCTCTGTGGGGGAAACGCTGTGGGATCCATCTTCTTCTTATTAGTCATGTTGTCCTCCAACTGTTGTAGTAAGAGATTAGTTTGTTTGCTTTTGTTTCCCACAGCATCAAGTTATCCACGTAATCCTCCATAAGACGAGGAGGAGGAGAAGCACTGACTTCCTATCAGCAGACAGCTGAATGAATGAATGGAAAAAGGGAACGACTTGCCCTCGTTCCTCTGAAGGGAACTAAAGAGACGTCGGACCTATTAGTGTTTAAAACCTTTACTTCTCATCTCCCTCTTCTGTTAACTAGAGTCTTTTTACACAAAGCAAGTTTTTAGTTGCTAACATAGAAGAAGAAAAACCTTTTTTTTGTGCCATATTATAAGCTGTTTGTTTGAGAGTTGTTGCTGTATAATTACACGACAATTAAATGGTTAAACTTATTCAGTTTTGCGTCATGCTGCCTATTTAAAGGGACGCTTTGGGATTCTTCGTCGCCATCGGGGCTTTAAATGGGCTTTTTGTGAACACGTGACACAAAATCATTGGCAGATGTAATAACCATAACAGCTCCACGTCGTTGTGGCTTGACTATGGTGTGTCATTAAGCAGATGTTTTGCTCAAAATACTAATTTAAATTCTTCATTGCTTTCCTGAATGCGATTCAAACCGATTGATTTAATTGTTTCGACTTTATTGGCCTGATTGGATTTTGAGATTATTTGAAATTTTGATTAGCCCCAAAAAAATCAAAGCAAAGAAGCTCAATAAAAGGAAAGCTCGTAATGTTAATAACTCTGTATCTGTGTTTGACAATGAGGCCATAATAGTGATTACAACTGAAATAGTGAGGAATAATATTGCGTATGTATGAGTAACAGTCATTCTTTTCTTTTTTTTTATGGTCGCTGACTAAATGAGATTTTCCCGAAATACACATTTTTATAATAACACGTTGTGCAGATGTTTCTTCTGGATATGTGGAGCCGAGCTCCGGGTTGATCGCGGCAAAGCTTTGCTGTCGTGTGTTGCTCTGATGTGATGAAAGCAGTATTAAATTTGGGATGATGTTGCTACTCATCTGGAACATGAAGGAGTGTATTCGCCACAACTTTTACCTTTTTAACTTGTGCCATTTGAGAAGAGGTGGAGATGTTCTGCATGTTTTTATTTTTATTTTTATTGTTTATGTTGTATACTAACTACCTTCAGCCCGATCCAATGATAACATGGGACCTGTGTGTTTTTTGGCATCATGAAACGTCTACTTTTTTTTTTTTTAACTGTCATTGAAATCAGAAAAGTATTTTCTAAATGGTTTCTGCATGATGAAATTAAATTATTAAATATTTCTCTCAGTTGGTGCATGTCTTATTTTCTTCAGAAACAATTCCTGGTTTAAATGGAACCACTGAACTATATTATTTTGGTCTGGTGCAACAATGTATCATAATCGGAGAAACAATGTTGTGCACAAACTGTATTTACGTCCCTTTTAGAAATAATAAATAACTTCGCAACAGCTACGAAACTCATATATGACGTAATCGAAACTGTTGACACTTTCTGGTAATTTTCCATCACTTAGTGAGGTGTGCACATTTGCGCTTGTCTCTTCAACACGTCACGTGGGTTCACCTTTGGCGGTCTCTCATTGGCTGCTAGGTAATTGAAGGTGCTCCCCGAGTCTGGAGGTCATTGCTTCGCCGTCGCCCATCCGAAGACTGAGGGTTATTAGCCGGCGACTTCGCCGTTATTACCGTTTAGTTTATTTCAGCCAGAAGGGGTTATGTTCTTTTGCAGGAATTTGTCGGGATTAGCTGCGAATTTCCGATGGAGAAACCGGACCAGAAGGCCGAAGACACGGTTCAACAGACGGACTTTTTTTTTTTTGCGCTCGATGGCCGACCGGACTTTTGGAGAAAACTCGACAGAAATATGTTATTTTGGGAGCGGCCGCTGGGTGAGTTACTACTAATTAACACCGCAACTCTTATGGACCATATTGTTTGTGTGACTTTGTTAAATTGTTGATGTAAATGTGTGCAAAACATTTTTTTTTTTTTTTTTTTTGCGTTGTAACTGCGTGCTTTACACACGAATGTGAAACTAAATACGGCCACATGTCAGCGCTCCGTTTTTAGGTCCGTTTTCAAGTTAAACTATGACATTGTACTCGTGAACTTCGAGTAAATACATTTTCATTTTTCATCCTGACCAGCATTAAATACACTTGACACATTATCGAGAAATTAAATCAATTTTGTGAACACTACAGCGTTAATTGAAGCAGGCTCCATGGTGGCAGCTTTGCCCCCTCACGTGGAAACAAGAGCCACTACAACAACATTGTTGGGTGATTTGTTTCACATTTATAGATAGATAGATAAATATATATAATTTATTCATCCCCCAGGGGAAATTTGTTCGTCGCAGTAGCAGCTTACAGACACAAAAATAACAGAAATGAAAGACTATACGTGTGTTGAATACCTTTTGTGAACAGTATCATTAATTAAAACAAGGGCTTTTGACTGAAGGCTGAACAGTGTCAGCGAGAAGAGCTTTGCCTCCCTCTAGTGGACAATGCTGGTTACTACAAGCAAAATACCACACCATACATGGAGGTCCGATTTAAAGACTTCCTGTTTCGGTGTGAATGTAGCCTCGTTGGCGCAGTAGGCAGCGCGTCAGTCTCATAATCTGAAGGTCGTGAGTTCGAGCCTCACACGGGGCATTCACTTTTGCGAATTTTAGCCTCACAATGGGCATGTGTTTTGCGAGTTTGATGAGTTTACTGCGTTTGTACTACTGGCAGAGGTGTGGACTCGAGTCATGTGACTTGGAATCGAGTCAGACTCGAGTCATGAATTTGATGACTTCAGACTCGACTCGACAAAATGTACAAAGACTTGCAACTCGACTTGGACTTTAACATCAATGACTCGTGACTTCACTTGGACTTGCGCCTTTTGACTCGAGAAGACTTGCTACTTCCCATGAAAACTGGGGAAGAAAATGTTCACACGGCCACGCCGCTCTCAGTTTATCTGCATCTGTGAAAAAAATGTGCACCACCTGTATGCATGCAGAGAGCACGCGCGCTGCCTGCACGACATCCAATCACTGTAGTCCCACGTTGTTTTGATGTGACAGTATCTAAGCAGGCACGTTGCAAGACAACCAATGAAGCACAAGCAACAACGCGCCAGTTGGCAAAATGATACCGAAGATAGTTTCGTTTGGCTATAAAAATTACGAGCTAATCGACAAAAAAAGAGTTGCAATTTGCAAAACATGCGGGTCGAAGATTACAGACGGAGCTGCCACAACGTCCAACTTTGTTCGACACCTGAAGTTGCACAAAGAAAGGTAAGTTTTGAACGAATGCTAAGCACCTTATCGGATGTACCGTAACTTACTAGCTAGCTGCTGCATATTTACTGTATCAACGAGAGAGTAAACGCACGTCTCCCTTGCTGGTTCATGCTTACAAAAATAGGGATTTTTTAACCCTGATTATATGAGGTACATGAGTGTAGCACACTCAGATGGAAAACCTCGCCAACATCATGTCAACGTCCGTTTTAAAGTACCATAACACAGTCACAGTAGATCCACCATTAGCCTTCCCTTTTCATATCAGGGGTTGTATTCGCTATAACTACCGCCTCGCTATACGGGCGCAGGGTCTGTTGTCAAGAAATAACAGACCGCATTCTACATTGGAATTCAACCAAGCCATGTAATAAAATAAAATAATAACGATTATAGTAGTAATGTTCAGAGATGCAATAGATTATTATAGTGCAGTTCTTAACTAATGGGAATATTGTTTATCTTGTTTTTGGTTTACTTTAGTTATTTAATTTATTCAATTATTTTGTTTTGCTATACTTTTCATCCCTGTCCCCACTTTGAAAACCACTGCTATAAAGCATATGACTTCAGTTGCTTGAGAGAAAGGGCTTTCTTATGACTTTTGAAGCAGTGAAAATGTTCTTAATATTGCATACACTGAAACTGAAATGTATTATCGTATACCGTAGTGTACAATAGACAATGAATATTAACACAACAACATTGATATGAGTAAAGAGTATTTTCTCTGTTACAGGTATGAAGAATCAGCCATGGTGGCATCATTCTGCGTCCCCATCGTGCACAAATGACTGACAGACTTTTGGCCAATTTGATCTTTTGCAAATGCAATGCAGTATAGGGGCCTCCCTCCACCTGTCCACAGCACGCATGCGCTCACACACTCACTCTCTGCTCATCACCTGTCCACACAGCTCACTCACTCTCTGCTCATCACCTGTCCACACAGCTCACTCACTCTCTGCTCATCACCTGTCCACACAGCTCACTCACTCTCTGCTCATCACCTGTCCACACAGCTCACTCACTCTCTGCTCATCACCTGTCCACACAGCTCACTCACTCTCTGCTCATCACCTGTCCACACAGCTCACTCACTCTCTGCTCATCACCTGTCCACACAGCTCACTCACTCTCTGCTCATCACCTGTCCACACAGCTCACTCACTCTCTGCTCATCACCTGTCCACACAGCTCACTCACTCTCTGCTCATCACCTGTCCACACAGCTCACTCACTCACTCTCTGCTCATCACCTGTCCACACAGCTCACTCACTCTCTGCTCATCACCTGTCCACACAGCTCACTCACTCTCTGCTCATCACCTGTCCACACAGCTCACTCACTCACTCTCTGCTCATCACCTGTCCACACAGCTCACTCACTCACTCTCTGCTCATCACCTGTCCACACAGCTCACTCACTCTCTGCTCATCACCTGTCCACACAGCTCACTCACTCACTCTCTGCTCATCACCTGTCCACACAGCTCACTCACTCTCTGCTCATCACCTGTCCACACAGCTCACTCACTCTCTGCTCATCACCTGTCCACACAGCTCACTCACTCTCTGCTCATCACCTGTCCACACAGCTCACTCACTCTCTGCTCATCACCTGTCCACACAGCTCACTCACTCTCTGCTCATCACCTGTCCACACAGCTCACTCACTCTCTGCTCATCACCTGTCCACACAGCTCACTCACTCTCTGCTCATCACCTGTCCACACAGCTCACTCACTCTCTGCTCATCACCTGTCCACACAGCTCACTCACTCTCTGCTCATCACCTGTCCACACAGCTCACTCACTCTCTGCTCATCACCTGTCCACACAGCTCACTCACTCACTCTCTGCTCATCACCTGTCCACACAGCTCACTCACTCTCTGCTCATCACCTGTCCACACAGCTCACTCACTCTCTGCTCATCACCTGTCCACACAGCTCACTCACTCACTCTCTGCTCATCACCTGTCCACACAGCTCACTCACTCTCTGCTCATCACCTGTCCACACAGCTCACTCACTCTCTGCTCATCACCTGTCCACACAGCTCACTCACTCACTCTCTGCTCATCACCTGTCCACACAGCTCACTCACTCTCTGCTCATCACCTGTCCACACAGCTCACTCACTCTCTGCTCATCACCTGTCCACACAGCTCACTCACTCTCTGCTCATCACCTGTCCACACAGCTCACTCACTCTCTGCTCATCACCTGTCCACACAGCTCACTCACTCACTCTCTGCTCATCACCTGTCCACACAGCTCACTCACTCTCTGCTCATCACCTGTCCACACAGCTCACTCACTCACTCTCTGCTCATCACCTGTCCACACAGCTCACTCACTCACTCTCTGCTCATCACCTGTCCACACAGCTCACTCACTCTCTGCTCATCACCTGTCCACACAGCTCACACACTCACTCTCTGCTCATCACCTGTCCACACAGCTCACTCACTCTCTGCTCATCACCTGTCCACACAGCTCACTCACTCTCTGCTCATCACCTGTCCACACAGCTCACTCACTCTCTGCTCATCACCTGTCCACACAGCTCACTCACTCTCTGCTCATCACCTGTCCACACAGCTCACTCACTCTCTGCTCATCACCTGTCCACACAGCTCACTCACTCTCTGCTCATCACCTGTCCACACAGCTCACTCACTCTCTGCTCATCACCTGTCCACACAGCTCACTCACTCTCTGCTCATCACCTGTCCACACAGCTCACTCACTCTCTGCTCATCACCTGTCCACACAGCTCACTCAAGTCTCTATGGAGTCATTCCAGTTATATTATCAGGTTGGTCCAGTTTTTCAGAAGTGATCATTTTGAGGAGTGAGGATTTTATTGATGACATGTTTAAAAAAGTTCAGGCTAAAAGGACCCATGTCTATTTGAAAGTTAAACTGTTTTGCAATATGAGGTCAATACAATACAGGACTGAAGTTGCTGTGCATTGTTCTAGTGCAATATGCTGTTGAAATACAAGCATTTTTTGTGAAAATGTTTACTGTATTTGATTGTCATTGTATAAAAAGAGGTTTAAATAAACACAAATCTTACAGACATACATGATTTGTATACATTTTATTTCTGTGGTAAGAGGACTTGAAATGACTCGAAACTAAAATGGTAGGACTTTGGACTCGACTTGAGACTTGTTGGCTTTGACTTGTGACTCGACTCGGGACTTGCCTCATCTTTGACTCGACTTGACTTGGGACTCGAGGGCAAAGACTTGAGACTTACTTGTGACTTGCATAACAATGACTTTGTCCCACCTCTGACTACTGGTATTACAACAATTATACGACTACTTCTACTGCTGTTACTACTACTTCTGCTACTACAGTTACCACTACTACAACTACTTATATTTTGACTATCACCACTGGTGCTGTTGTACCACTGATATTATTTCCACTACCACCACTGGTGCTGTTGTACCACTGGTGTTACTACAACTATACTACTACTGCTACTACTTATACTACTGCTACTACTTATGCTACTGCTGCTGCTAGTACTGTTACTACTACTTATATTCATAGTACCACCACTGGTGCTGTTGTACCACTGGTGTTACTACAACTATACTACTACTTATACTACTGCTGCTGCTAGTACTGTTACTACTACTTATATTCATAGTACCACCACTGGTGCTGTTGTACCACTGGTGTTACTACAACTATACTACTACTTATACTACTGCTGCTGCTACTACTAATGCTGCTGCTATTACTGTTAATGCTGCTGCTATTACTGTTAATACTACTACTACTACTTATACTACTACTTATATTCATAGTACCACCACTGGTGCTGTTGTACCACTGGTGTTACTACAACTACTGCTACTACTAATACTACTACTACAGCTGCTACTACTGTTACTACTATTTATATTTCCGCTCCTGCTACTTCTACCACCACTGCTGATGTTGTACCACTGGTATTACTGCAACTATATGACTACTGCCACCACTTATACTGCTGCTACTACTACTGCTTATACTTATATTTCTACTACTGCCTATAGTGCTGTTGAACTACTGGTATAATTTCTACTACCACCACCACTGCTGCTGCTGTGTCACTGGTATTACTAAATCGTACTCTTAAATAGAAATACAGATGTTTTTCCTCTTCACCAGGCCCGGCTAGCTCAGTCGGTAGAGCATGAGACTCTTAATCTCAGGGTCGTGGGTTCGAGCCCCACGTTGGGCGCAGTTTTTTCTTTTCTTTTATCCTCTGTGGATGTGGAACATTCAGAAAGTTAAGAATGTGTGTGTGTTAGCATTGGTGGATCAGTTTTGATTATTTCATGCAATATTATTTTCTTTTCTATTATTCTTTGTGGCTTCTGGACCATTCAGAAAGGTAAGAACGTGTGTGTATGTGAGCATTGGTGGTTCAGTTTAACCATTCCTGTGTGTAAACATTTCTTTTCTAATTTTGGCTGTGCTGTGTGGAACATTAAGAAAGGTAGACATATAACCACTGGTCTTATTTCTACTACCACCACTGCTGCTGTTACTACAACAATACGACTACTGCTATTACCACTATGGCTGCTGCTGCTACTACAGTTCCTCTTAAAAAATAGAGATGTTTTTCCTGTTCACCATGCCCGGCTAGCTCAGTCGGTAGAGCATGAGACTCTTAATCTCAGGGTCGTGGGTTCGAGCCCCACGTTGGGCGCAATCAATTTTTCATCCTCTGTGGATGTATGTGATCATATGTGGTTCAGTTTTAAAAAGATTTGCACACAAACGTCTCTTTTCTAATTTCGCCTGAGCTGCATGGACCATTAAGAAAGGTAGGTGTATTATAAATACTATGTGAGCATTGGTGGTTCAGTGGTAGAATTCTCGCCTGCCACGCGGGAGGCCCGGGTTCGATTCCCGGCCAATGCAACTTCCTTTTTTTTGTTTTTTGCCATGTTTGTTTTCACATTCAAGGAATTTGTCCTGGCAGAAGGTGCATAACATTTAACAATACACATTTAACAGTAAACAGTGCAATGAATTAATTAATATTTACAATTGAACAGTAGAATATAAAAATAAGATAATGTGCATGGAATGTAAGTGTTGTGTGAAAATGGCAAGTGTATTTAAATATGAGGCATGAGGGTGTGTGTGGCTCAATGATCCTGGGAGCTATGTTGTCCGGGGCATCTGCCCCTGGTAGGGTCTCCCAAGGCAAACAGGTCTCGGGGGAGAGCCCAGACTAAGAGCGGTTCAAAAAACCCTGATGATAAGCAGCCCTAGGACTGAAGTTACCTCGCCCGGACCAGGGAAACCGGGGCACCCTCCCGGAGCCAGACCCGGGAGGCGAGCTCGTCGGCGAGCGTCTGGTGGCCGGGCTTTCGCCCATGGGGCCCGGTCGGGCTCAGCTCGAAGAAACACCATGGTGCAGCCACCCTGTGGACCCACCACCCGCAGGGACAGACATCGGGGTCGGGTGCTATGTAGACCGGGCGGCGGGCCGGGCAGGGGGCCTGGGCGAGCCGATCGCCGGCGACATAGACTAGCTCTAGGGACGTGGAACGTCACCTCGCTAGCGGGGAAGGAGCCGGAGCTGGTGGGGGAGGTGGAGCGTTACCAGCTAGATATAGTTGGGCTCACCTCCACGCACAGCGCTGGCTCTGGAACCAAACTCCTGGAGAAGGGTTGGACTTTGTTCTTTTCTGGAGTCGCCCAGGGTGAGAGGCGCCGGGCGGGAGTGGGGATACTCACGAGTCCCCGGCTGAGCGCCACCGTGTTGGAGTTTTCCCCGGAGAACGAGAGGGTCGCCTCCCTGCACCTACAAGTTGCGGGGAGTAAGGCTCTGACTGTTGTTTGTGCTTATGCACCAAACAGCATTTCGGAGTATCCGGCCTTCTTGGAGTTGGTGGGAGGGGTCCTGGAAAGGGCGCCGCCTGCCGACTCCATAGTTCTCCTGGGAAACTTCAACGCTCACGTGGGCGACGACAGAGAAACCTGGCGGGGAGTGATTGGGAGGAACGGCTTGCCTGATCTGAACCCGAGCGGTGTTTCGTTGTTGGACTTCTGTGCTAGCCACAGTTTGTCCATAACAAACACCATGTTTGAACATAAGGTGGCTCATAAGTGTACCTGGTACCAGAACACCTTAGGCCGGAGATCAATGATCGACTTCGTAATCGTATCATCTGATCTGCGGCCGTATGTTTTGGACACTCGGTGCCTGTCGTGGCGGCAACCCGAGAACCCGGTGGTGGACACCGGGGGTGAGGGAAGCCGTCAAGCTGAAGAAGGAGGCCTTTCGGGCTTGGTTGGCCCAGGGGTCTCCTGAAGCAGCTGACAGGTACAGGCAGGCCAGAAGGACTGCAGCTGCGGTGGTCACGGATGCTAAAACTCGGGCATGGGAGGAGTTCGGGGAGGCCATGGAGAAGGACTTTCGGTTGGCCTCAAGGAGGTTCTGGCAAACCATCCGACGACTCAGGAAGGGAAAGCAGGGCCTTCCCCAGGCTGTTATCAGCGGGGGAGGGGGGCTGCTGACCCAGACAGAGGATATCGTCGGGCGGTGGAAGGAGCACTTTAAGGAACTCCTAAACCCGGTCAACATGTCCCCTGAACAGGGGGCAGCGCCTGAAGACTTGGGGTTGGATGAACCCATATCCCTGGCAGAGGCCACTAAGGTAGTCAAAAAGCTCCTTGGTGGCAAGGCGCCGGGGGTGGATGAAATCCGCCCTGAGATGCTGAAGGCGCTGGACTTTGTTGGGCTGTCTTGGCTGACACGCCTCTTCAATGTCGCATGGGGGTCGGGCACAGTGCCCATGGACTGGCAGACCGGGGTGGTGGTTCCCATCTTCAAGAAGGGGGACCGGAGAGTGTGCTCAAATTATCGGGGTATCACACTACTCAGCCTCCCGGGAAAAGCTTATGCCAGGGTGCTGGAACGGAGGCTCCGACCGTTTGTCGAACCTCGGATTCAAGAAGAACAGTGCGGGTTACGTCCTGGTCGTGGAACAGTGGACCAGCTCTTTACCCTTGCAAGGATACTGGAGGGGTCCTGGGAGTTTGCCCAACCAATCTACATGTGCTTTGTGGACTTGGAGAAGGCTTTCGACCGGGTCCCTCGGGGCTTTTTGTGGGGGGTGCTGCGGGAGTATGGTGTGGTTTTTGTCCTACAATAGCTCAACTCCAGCGGTGATCTGCGTCGCACCATGTCCAGATGTTAAACATGTGAGCATTGGTGGTTCAGTGGTAGAATTCTCGCCTGCCACGCGGGAGGCCCGGGTTCGATTCCCGGCCAATGCAACTTCCTTTTTTTTGTTTTTTGCCATGTTTGTTTTCACATTCAAGGAATTTGTCCTGGCAGAAGGTGCATAACATTTAACAATACACATTTAACAGTAAACAGTGCAATGAATTAATTAATATTTACAATTGAACAGTAGAATATAAAAATAAGATAATGTGCATGGAATGTAAGTGTTGTGTGAAAATGGCAAGTGTATTTAAATATGAGGCATGAGGGTGTGTGTGGCTCAATGATCCTGGGAGCTATGTTGTCCGGGGCATCTGCCCCTGGTAGGGTCTCCCAAGGCAAACAGGTCTCGGGGGAGAGCCCAGACTAAGAGCGGTTCAAAAAACCCTGATGATAAGCAGCCCTAGGACTGAAGTTACCTCGCCCGGACCAGGGAAACCGGGGCACCCTCCCGGAGCCAGACCCGGGAGGCGAGCTCGTCGGCGAGCGTCTGGTGGCCGGGCTTTCGCCCATGGGGCCCGGTCGGGCTCAGCTCGAAGAAACACCATGGTGCAGCCACCCTGTGGACCCACCACCCGCAGGGACAGACATCGGGGTCGGGTGCTATGTAGACCGGGCGGCGGGCCGGGCAGGGGGCCTGGGCGAGCCGATCGCCGGCGACATAGACTAGCTCTAGGGACGTGGAACGTCACCTCGCTAGCGGGGAAGGAGCCGGAGCTGGTGGGGGAGGTGGAGCGTTACCAGCTAGATATAGTTGGGCTCACCTCCACGCACAGCGCTGGCTCTGGAACCAAACTCCTGGAGAAGGGTTGGACTTTGTTCTTTTCTGGAGTCGCCCAGGGTGAGAGGCGCCGGGCGGGAGTGGGGATACTCACGAGTCCCCGGCTGAGCGCCACCGTGTTGGAGTTTTCCCCGGAGAACGAGAGGGTCGCCTCCCTGCACCTACAAGTTGCGGGGAGTAAGGCTCTGACTGTTGTTTGTGCTTATGCACCAAACAGCATTTCGGAGTATCCGGCCTTCTTGGAGTTGGTGGGAGGGGTCCTGGAAAGGGCGCCGCCTGCCGACTCCATAGTTCTCCTGGGAAACTTCAACGCTCACGTGGGCGACGACAGAGAAACCTGGCGGGGAGTGATTGGGAGGAACGGCTTGCCTGATCTGAACCCGAGCGGTGTTTCGTTGTTGGACTTCTGTGCTAGCCACAGTTTGTCCATAACAAACACCATGTTTGAACATAAGGTGGCTCATAAGTGTACCTGGTACCAGAACACCTTAGGCCGGAGATCAATGATCGACTTCGTAATCGTATCATCTGATCTGCGGCCGTATGTTTTGGACACTCGGTGCCTGTCGTGGCGGCAACCCGAGAACCCGGTGGTGGACACCGGGGGTGAGGGAAGCCGTCAAGCTGAAGAAGGAGGCCTTTCGGGCTTGGTTGGCCCAGGGGTCTCCTGAAGCAGCTGACAGGTACAGGCAGGCCAGAAGGACTGCAGCTGCGGTGGTCACGGATGCTAAAACTCGGGCATGGGAGGAGTTCGGGGAGGCCATGGAGAAGGACTTTCGGTTGGCCTCAAGGAGGTTCTGGCAAACCATCCGACGACTCAGGAAGGGAAAGCAGGGCCTTCCCCAGGCTGTTATCAGCGGGGGAGGGGGGCTGCTGACCCAGACAGAGGATATCGTCGGGCGGTGGAAGGAGCACTTTGAGGAACTCCTAAACCCGGTCAACATGTCCCCTGAACAGGGGGCAGCGCCTGAAGACTTGGGGTTGGATGAACCCATATCCCTGGCAGAGGCCACTAAGGTAGTCAAAAAGCTCCTTGGTGGCAAGGCGCCGGGGGTGGATGAAATCCGCCCTGAGATGCTGAAGGCGCTGGACTTTGTTGGGCTGTCTTGGCTGACACGCCTCTTCAATGTCGCATGGGGGTCGGGCACAGTGCCCATGGACTGGCAGACCGGGGTGGTGGTTCCCATCTTCAAGAAGGGGGACCGGAGAGTGTGCTCAAATTATCGGGGTATCACACTACTCAGCCTCCCGGGAAAAGCTTATGCCAGGGTGCTGGAACGGAGGCTCCGACCGTTTGTCGAACCTCGGATTCAAGAAGAACAGTGCGGGTTACGTCCTGGTCGTGGAACAGTGGACCAGCTCTTTACCCTTGCAAGGATACTGGAGGGGTCCTGGGAGTTTGCCCAACCAATCTACATGTGCTTTGTGGACTTGGAGAAGGCTTTCGACCGGGTCCCTCGGGGCTTTTTGTGGGGGGTGCTGCGGGAGTATGGTGTGGTTTTTGTCCTACAATAGCTCAACTCCAGCGGTGATCTGCGTCGCACCATGTCCAGATGTTAAACATGTGAGCATTGGTGGTTCAGTGGTAGAATTCTCGCCTGCCACGCGGGAGGCCCGGGTTCGATTCCCGGCCAATGCAACTTCCTTTTTTTTGTTTTTTGCCATGTTTGTTTTCACATTCAAGGAATTTGTCCTGGCAGAAGGTGCATAACATTTAACAATACACATTTAACAGTAAACAGTGCAATGAATTAATTAATATTTACAATTGAACAGTAGAATATAAAAATAAGATAATGTGCATGGAATGTAAGTGTTGTGTGAAAATGGCAAGTGTATTTAAATATGAGGCATGAGGGTGTGTGTGGCTCAATGATCCTGGGAGCTATGTTGTCCGGGGCATCTGCCCCTGGTAGGGTCTCCCAAGGCAAACAGGTCTCGGGGGAGAGCCCAGACTAAGAGCGGTTCAAAAAACCCTGATGATAAGCAGCCCTAGGACTGAAGTTACCTCGCCCGGACCAGGGAAACCGGGGCACCCTCCCGGAGCCAGACCCGGGAGGCGAGCTCGTCGGCGAGCGTCTGGTGGCCGGGCTTTCGCCCATGGGGCCCGGTCGGGCTCAGCTCGAAGAAACACCATGGTGCAGCCACCCTGTGGACCCACCACCCGCAGGGACAGACATCGGGGTCGGGTGCTATGTAGACCGGGCGGCGGGCCGGGCAGGGGGCCTGGGCGAGCCGATCGCCGGCGACATAGACTAGCTCTAGGGACGTGGAACGTCACCTCGCTAGCGGGGAAGGAGCCGGAGCTGGTGGGGGAGGTGGAGCGTTACCAGCTAGATATAGTTGGGCTCACCTCCACGCACAGCGCTGGCTCTGGAACCAAACTCCTGGAGAAGGGTTGGACTTTGTTCTTTTCTGGAGTCGCCCAGGGTGAGAGGCGCCGGGCGGGAGTGGGGATACTCACGAGTCCCCGGCTGAGCGCCACCGTGTTGGAGTTTTCCCCGGAGAACGAGAGGGTCGCCTCCCTGCGCCTACAAGTTGCGGGGAGTAAGGCTCTGACTGTTGTTTGTGCTTATGCACCAAACAGCATTTCGGAGTATCCGGCCTTCTTGGAGTTGGTGGGAGGGGTCCTGGAAAGGGCGCCGCCTGCCGACTCCATAGTTCTCCTGGGAAACTTCAACGCTCACGTGGGCGACGACAGAGAAACCTGGCGGGGAGTGATTGGGAGGAACGGCTTGCCTGATCTGAACCCGAGCGGTGTTTCGTTGTTGGACTTCTGTGCTAGCCACAGTTTGTCCATAACAAACACCATGTTTGAACATAAGGTGGCTCATAAGTGTACCTGGTACCAGAACACCTTAGGCCGGAGATCAATGATCGACTTCGTAATCGTATCATCTGATCTGCGGCCGTATGTTTTGGACACTCGGTGCCTGTCGTGGCGGCAACCCGAGAACCCGGTGGTGGACACCGGGGGTGAGGGAAGCCGTCAAGCTGAAGAAGGAGGCCTTTCGGGCTTGGTTGGCCCAGGGGTCTCCTGAAGCAGCTGACAGGTACAGGCAGGCCAGAAGGACTGCAGCTGCGGTGGTCACGGATGCTAAAACTCGGGCATGGGAGGAGTTCGGGGAGGCCATGGAGAAGGACTTTCGGTTGGCCTCAAGGAGGTTCTGGCAAACCATCCGACGACTCAGGAAGGGAAAGCAGGGCCTTCCCCAGGCTGTTATCAGCGGGGGAGGGGGGCTGCTGACCCAGACAGAGGATATCGTCGGGCGGTGGAAGGAGCACTTTAAGGAACTCCTAAACCCGGTCAACATGTCCCCTGAACAGGGGGCAGCGCCTGAAGACTTGGGGTTGGATGAACCCATATCCCTGGCAGAGGCCACTAAGGTAGTCAAAAAGCTCCTTGGTGGCAAGGCGCCGGGGGTGGATGAAATCCGCCCTGAGATGCTGAAGGCGCTGGACTTTGTTGGGCTGTCTTGGCTGACACGCCTCTTCAATGTCGCATGGGGGTCGGGCACAGTGCCCATGGACTGGCAGACCGGGGTGGTGGTTCCCATCTTCAAGAAGGGGGACCGGAGAGTGTGCTCAAATTATCGGGGTATCACACTACTCAGCCTCCCGGGAAAAGCTTATGCCAGGGTGCTGGAACGGAGGCTCCGACCGTTTGTCGAACCTCGGATTCAAGAAGAACAGTGCGGGTTACGTCCTGGTCGTGGAACAGTGGACCAGCTCTTTACCCTTGCAAGGATACTGGAGGGGTCCTGGGAGTTTGCCCAACCAATCTACATGTGCTTTGTGGACTTGGAGAAGGCTTTCGACCGGGTCCCTCGGGGCTTTTTGTGGGGGGTGCTGCGGGAGTATGGTGTGGTTTTTGTCCTACAATAGCTCAACTCCAGCGGTGATCTGCGTCGCACCATGTCCAGATGTTAAACATGTGAGCATTGGTGGTTCAGTGGTAGAATTCTCGCCTGCCACGCGGGAGGCCCGGGTTCGATTCCCGGCCAATGCAACTTCCTTTTTTTTGTTTTTTGCCATGTTTGTTTTCACATTCAAGGAATTTGTCCTGGCAGAAGGTGCATAACATTTAACAATACACATTTAACAGTAAACAGTGCAATGAATTAATTAATATTTACAATTGAACAGTAGAATATAAAAATAAGATAATGTGCATGGAATGTAAGTGTTGTGTGAAAATGGCAAGTGTATTTAAATATGAGGCATGAGGGTGTGTGTGGCTCAATGATCCTGGGAGCTATGTTGTCCGGGGCATCTGCCCCTGGTAGGGTCTCCCAAGGCAAACAGGTCTCGGGGGAGAGCCCAGACTAAGAGCGGTTCAAAAAACCCTGATGATAAGCAGCCCTAGGACTGAAGTTACCTCGCCCGGACCAGGGAAACCGGGGCACCCTCCCGGAGCCAGACCCGGGAGGCGAGCTCGTCGGCGAGCGTCTGGTGGCCGGGCTTTCGCCCATGGGGCCCGGTCGGGCTCAGCTCGAAGAAACACCATGGTGCAGCCACCCTGTGGACCCACCACCCGCAGGGACAGACATCGGGGTCGGGTGCTATGTAGACCGGGCGGCGGGCCGGGCAGGGGGCCTGGGCGAGCCGATCGCCGGCGACATAGACTAGCTCTAGGGACGTGGAACGTCACCTCGCTAGCGGGGAAGGAGCCGGAGCTGGTGGGGGAGGTGGAGCGTTACCAGCTAGATATAGTTGGGCTCACCTCCACGCACAGCGCTGGCTCTGGAACCAAACTCCTGGAGAAGGGTTGGACTTTGTTCTTTTCTGGAGTCGCCCAGGGTGAGAGGCGCCGGGCGGGAGTGGGGATACTCACGAGTCCCCGGCTGAGCGCCACCGTGTTGGAGTTTTCCCCGGAGAACGAGAGGGTCGCCTCCCTGCGCCTACAAGTTGCGGGGAGTAAGGCTCTGACTGTTGTTTGTGCTTATGCACCAAACAGCATTTCGGAGTATCCGGCCTTCTTGGAGTTGGTGGGAGGGGTCCTGGAAAGGGCGCCGCCTGCCGACTCCATAGTTCTCCTGGGAAACTTCAACGCTCACGTGGGCGACGACAGAGAAACCTGGCGGGGAGTGATTGGGAGGAACGGCTTGCCTGATCTGAACCCGAGCGGTGTTTCGTTGTTGGACTTCTGTGCTAGCCACAGTTTGTCCATAACAAACACCATGTTTGAACATAAGGTGGCTCATAAGTGTACCTGGTACCAGAACACCTTAGGCCGGAGATCAATGATCGACTTCGTAATCGTATCATCTGATCTGCGGCCGTATGTTTTGGACACTCGGGTGAAGAGAGGAGCAGAGCTGTCAACTGATCACCACCTGGTGGTGAGTTGGATCAGATGGCGGGGGAGTCGGCCAGAAAGACCTGGCAAGCCCAAACGTGTAGTGAGGGTGAACTGGGAACGTCTGGCGGAGGATCCTGTCCGGGAGGTCTTCAACTCCCACCTCCGGAAGGACTTCTCACACATCCCGAGGAAGGTTGGGGACATGGAATCCGAGTGGATCATGTTCAAAGCCTCTATTGTGGACGCGGCCGCTAGGAGCTGTGGTCGGAAGGTCATCGGTGCCTGTCGTGGCGGCAACCCGAGAACCCGGTGGTGGACACCGGGGGTGAGGGAAGCCGTCAAGCTGAAGAAGGAGGCCTTTCGGGCTTGGTTGGCCCAGGGGTCTCCTGAAGCAGCTGACAGGTACAGGCAGGCCAGAAGGACTGCAGCTGCGGTGGTCACGGATGCTAAAACTCGGGCATGGGAGGAGTTCGGGGAGGCCATGGAGAAGGACTTTCGGTTGGCCTCAAGGAGGTTCTGGCAAACCATCCGACGACTCAGGAAGGGAAAGCAGGGCCTTCCCCAGGCTGTTATCAGCGGGGGAGGGGGGCTGCTGACCCAGACAGAGGATATCGTCGGGCGGTGGAAGGAGCACTTTGAGGAACTCCTAAACCCGGTCAACATGTCCCCTGAACAGGGGGCAGCGCCTGAAGACTTGGGGTTGGATGAACCCATATCCCTGGCAGAGGCCACTAAGGTAGTCAAAAAGCTCCTTGGTGGCAAGGCGCCGGGGGTGGATGAAATCCGCCCTGAGATGCTGAAGGCGCTGGACTTTGTTGGGCTGTCTTGGCTGACACGCCTCTTCAATGTCGCATGGGGGTCGGGCACAGTGCCCATGGACTGGCAGACCGGGGTGGTGGTTCCCATCTTCAAGAAGGGGGACCGGAGAGTGTGCTCAAATTATCGGGGTATCACACTACTCAGCCTCCCGGGAAAAGCTTATGCCAGGGTGCTGGAACGGAGGCTCCGACCGTTTGTCGAACCTCGGATTCAAGAAGAACAGTGCGGGTTTCGTCCTGGTCGTGGAACAGTGGACCAGCTCTTTACCCTTGCAAGGATACTGGAGGGGTCCTGGGAGTTTGCCCAACCAATCTACATGTGCTTTGTGGACTTGGAGAAGGCTTTCGACCGGGTCCCTCGGGGCTTTTTGTGGGGGGTGCTGCGGGAGTATGGTGTGGTTTTTGTCCTACAATAGCTCAACTCCAGCGGTGATCTGCGTCGCACCATGTCCAGATGTTAAACATGTGAGCATTGGTGGTTCAGTGGTAGAATTCTCGCCTGCCACGCGGGAGGCCCGGGTTCGATTCCCGGCCAATGCAACATGTATTTTCTTTGGAAAGAAAGGCTTTGGAGATTTATCCCTGAGATGCAACATGTATTTTCTTTGGAAAGACAGGCTGTGGAGATTTATCCCTGAAATGCTGAATACTCTGGAAAACCAGACCAACAGGTCTAGCCTTGGATGGAGTTGAATATGACAGCTGGAAAAGCAAAATAAGAAAGCCAAAGATGAATGATCAATTTTGTACTCCGATCATCAGAACTTCTCAACCTCTTATGGAGTTGAATCTGAGTGCTGGAAAAACTGCTGAAAAAACCTGGTAAACCCAATTGTGTACTGAGGTTGAACTCAGAACGTCCAGCTGAGATTACTGTCCGTGATATCTTTAACTCCCTCATCTGGAAAGAAAACGTGGCTTTTTTGTCCTACAATAACTCAACTCCAGCGGAGATCTGCATCGCACCATGTCCAGTGGGCAAACATGGGAGCATTGGTGGTTCAGTGGTAGAATTCTCGCCTGCCACGCGGGAGGCCTGGGTTCGATTCCCGGCCAATGCAACATGTATTTTCTTTGGAAAGAAAGGCTTTGGAGATGTATCCCTGAAATGCTGAATACTCTGGAAAACCAGACCAACAGGTCTAGCCTTGGATGGAGTTGAATATGACAGCTGGAAAGAAAGGCTGTGGAGATTTATCCCTGAGATGCAACATATATTTTCTTTGGAAAGAGGCTGTGGAAATGTATCCCTGAGATGCTGAATACTCTGGAAGACCGGACCAACAGGTCTAGCCTTGGATGGAGTTGAATATGACAGCTGGAAAAGCAAAATAAAACAGCCAAAGATTGATGATCAACTTTGTACTCCAATCATCAGAACTTCTCAACCTCTTATGGAGTTGAATCTGAGTGCTGGAAAAGCTGCTGAAAAAACCTGGTAAACCCAATTGTGTACTGAGGTTGAATCAGAACTTCCAGCTGAGATTCCTGTCCGTGATATCTTTAACTCTCTCATCTGGAAAGAAAATGTGGATTTCTGTCCTACAATAACTCAACTCCAGCGGGGATCTGCATCGCACCATGTCCAGATGTTAAACATGTGAGCATTGGTGGTTCAGTGGTAGAATTCTCGCCTGCCACGCGGGAGGCCCGGGTTCGATTCCCGGCCAATGCAACATGTATTTTCTTTGGAAAGAAAGGCTTTGGAGATTTATCCCTGAGATGCAACATGTATTTTCTTTGGAAAGACAGGCTGTGGAGATTTATCCCTGAAATGCTGAATACTCTGGAAAACCGGACCATCAGGTGAAGCCTTGGATGGAGTTGAATATGACAGCTGGAAAAGCAAAATAAAAAAGCCAAAGATGAATGATCAATTTTGTACTCCGATCATCAGAACTTCTCAACCTCGTATGGAGTTGAATCTGAGTGCTGGAAAAACTGCTGAAAAAACCTGGTAAACCCAATTGTGTACTGAGGTTGAACTCAGAACGTCCAGCTGAGATTCCTGTCCGTGATATCTTTAACTCCCTCATCTGGAAAGAAAACGTGGCTTTTTTGTCCTACAATAACTCAACTCCAGCGGAGATCTGCATCGCACCATGTCCAGTGGGCAAACATGTGAGCATTGGTGGTTCAGTGGTAGAATTCTCGCCTGCCACGCGGAGGCAAGTCGTGTATAGTTGGTATTCACTGACAGCCAATGAAATTGCAGCATTATTAGATGCTGTCTAAGGAGCTGAACATCCTCTGTTTTCAGCACCTTAGACTCAAATATTATCCTGTTCTATTCTATTCTCGAGTATTTGGGCAATGCCACACATCAATGATGAAGAGCTATTTATGAATCAAGAAAAGTGTATCCCACTTTTCTTTTTTCTGATTGTCACTATATTGTAGTGGCAGATATATCATATAAGTACTTGACTTATTTATGGCCATTGATCTATCATATTACTGTTTCCCTACTACAAACATTTGAATTGCATAATTACTTAATTACTTTACTGTTAATGGTTCACATATTAATAAGACATGTAGACATTAGTCCATGAAATATGTTTATTAACCACAACAGGGACAGTCAATATTGAACACTGAGCACATAGTGCAAAGTCACATAAACACAACACAAATGTGTAAAACAAATATAATAATGTATATATGCTTTTGTTGCTTTGTCTCCATCCAGAGCCTCTGCTGCTGTGAACAGGCCCACTGGCTGACGGTCGGAGCAGGAAGCTGTGGAGGAAGACAGGTGGGGACAGCTGGTGGCTCACCTGGTCAGACGACAAGAAAGACATTGCAAACTATTAAGATTCTGATCTCATCTTTTTACAATGTACTCAAACAAATCAAAAACATTCAAAACTGACTTTCATCTCTTTGTGCAGTTTGCAGTGGACCCGGCTCTTCAGACGTCTCAGGAGAAACCAGGAGCCTCTGACGCTGTAGAGAACATTGAACATGTTATTATTATTGACAGTAAGATGAAGCAGGAATGTAACATGACACTGTAGTCCGTGAAACTCAGCCAGCTGTACGCTGGAGTACTGCCTACTTTTGGTCTGAAAACAGTGCACTAGTATCTTATTTACAACAATAAAGATTTTAAAGAATGAACAACCGTTTGATGGACACTGCATATGGATTTTTAGGATACCAATCCAGGTAAAATAATACACACCAGGCACTGTGACGGTCGCCTCTGTGGACAGATGAGCGTCTCCTTCTGGCATCAGACACACGAGCTGCTGGGGAACAGGCACAGGGCTCTTTACAGAAGGAAAAGCAGGGTCTGCGAGGAGGGAAGGATCACAAAAGGGAATCAATTCATGGTTTATAACTAATACAAGCACAGTGAATATGACAGGTAATGTTTCAATGAATAGACAGAATTATGATACATTTACCATCTACTTGTGAACGCTGAGCCTTGGCTGGTGCAGCCAGTGTTGCAGATGGTACTGCAACGGAAAACCCTTGATTGTTATTTATATACACAAATATACATACACATATACACAAACACTACTGTTAGTAAAGGCAGAAAGTATCTTCACCTGCTTTTCTCAGCCAAATTCAATGAAACAGACTGTTTCTAACACTATTATAGAAAGACTATACTTCATGCATACACATGTGTTCATGTTGGAATGGGTTAATATTCAGTAGCCAGTCATTAAGATTTAACCGAGGCCGGGGAAGCAACATGACCCTTCAAACACATGCAATCAGGTGTTAGGGAACACAGCAGTTCCACATGTACATCTGTTCTTACATAAAGGAAAAGGAGCAGAAGAAAACACAGACTGATACGTACCCTCATCACGGCTGGGATCAATTCATAGTCACTAGGACGAACATGACCACAACATGCTCATGAACATGAGACGGAACGAGAAAGTCGTGCTTCATGTGGGATAAGAGTTCAAAACCTCTTTCTGTTCCCAAACCCTGTCGTTGTCTGGCAGACGATGACGATGATGCAAAAAGAGCTGTTAAACACGGACAAAACAATATCATAAATGCTGAGTAGAATACACGATCAATAGCAAATGGGCTGAACTGTAAATGATTTTGAACCTTCAGCGAGTAGAAACAAAGAAATAAAAGACACCAAACGTTTACTCACTGCTCTGCACATGCTGCTTGAAGGAGAGATACTCAGCATCCCTCTCTCCAGCTCTTTATCTGGGATGCAAACAGACAGGAATTAATGTCATTAAATACATAGCTTCTTGTATTTGGGCTTGAAGGACTTAAAGCCTCACTAGAATGATGAAGTGTGTATGACAGCGTGTACCTCCTTCTGACAGAACCAATAGGACAGCAGACCCAACGGGCTTCAGCAGGAGCCGGTGGGGGTTGTGTCATCGGAGAGGAGCCGGAGGGGAAGCAGCTTCTTCTGGAGGTTGAGCCTCTCGGTCCCTGCTGCAGTGTTTCTTCACATGGAGATGCAGAGCCGTCACATCTCTGAAGGGTGAAGTGTCTGAGCAAGAAACGCCCAGAGTTCAATTCACCTGTTGACATCCCAAACAGACATGTGGCATATGATTATGTAATAAACAACTGTATCACATTCTGGTGTTCTCTGATTTAACAGTGGAGGAGAAGGTATACAGATCTTGTACTTCAGTAAAAAAAAATAATATTAATAAAACCACATGATGTAAATACTCTTTAACAAGTATAAGTCCTGCATTCAAATACATGACTCAGGGAAAGTATTAATGTTTAGCTTCAAAACAAACGTTAAGTATAATTACTCATACTCGGTTTGATAGGCTGCAGGTGGTTTAATCTATAATGACACCATTAGTTATTAGTTAGTTGATAACCTTCATCTGCTAACTAACTAGTAGCTCATTAGTACCTCTTTCTGTCACATAAATGTGGAGCAGTTCATGAACATGACTATAAACTACATGCATCTTAAAGACGTTCCTCAGTAAGTAACGTTACTCAGCGGAGACGTGCACGTGTATGCGCGTTCACGTGATTCAAATGAAGCCGCGGGTCCGTGCTGTTCTTTCACTGCGTGTGTAACAAACTATCCACAGTATAATTACAAGCATGTTACGGACTTACAGTAGAAAACATGATATAATAAATTTGAATGCACATTCACGTTAACTTGTGATACTTCCGGCCACAGAAATACAAAGAAGTTACACATGAATAAAAAAACGGAATAAACATGACTAACGTCACAGCTTTCAAGTGAACTAGAACATGATAACACTAATTCTCATTACATGTGAAGTATTGTTATTCATTTTGATAACTTACTGTTTCGCGTAACGTGCACACAACGGAGAGCTGCAGAAAATACGTGATGTCAAATCTCTGTTCCGGATGCGACTGAGACAGGAAAGGAGGGGGGACCGGAAGGGGAGCCGGGGAAACTCAAAACGGCTCCACTGCGCCACTGGCGGCCAAATATATATTACATCGGCGGTTTTCAGCACCGCCATAGAGAATGAATGGAAGACTCGTTTAGGGCGTTTAGCTAAAGAATCCCCGGCCGCCGCGCGGGAGGCCCGGGTTCGATTCCCGGCCAATGCAACATGTATTTTCTTTGGAAAGAAAGGCTTTGGAGATGTATCCCTGAAATGCTGAATACTCTGGAAAACCAGACCAACAGGTCTAGCCTTGGATGGAGTTGAATATGACAGCTGGAAAGAAAGGCTGTGGAGATTTATCCCTGAGATGCAACATGTATTTTCTTTGGAAAGAGGCTGTGGAAATGTATCCCTGAGATGCTGAATACTCTGGAAGACCGGACCCAACGAGTAAATCTATTATTCTTTAGAGTCAAACTGCCTTGAAAAGTCATAATATTGTGATTTCTCTCTGTTTTTGTAGGTGTTCTTCCGTCCAGATTCCTCTTTTTCTGTTTGTTTCAAAAATATCCCAAATGAACCCACACAAGAGTGTCTTTTGGTGGTCAATCGTGGTGGTGCAGACAGAGTGGACATATCGAAACGGGACATATTTGGTGATTCTAGCTTCACCGGTCTACCAAACATCGGATCCTCTTTAAACTGTATGGTTATTTTTACTTTAAAGGATGCTAGCAACTCCTACGTGAGTCATCATCAGTGCCATGTTTTTAAACTGTTTGCTGTTCAGACTTTTGTCCAAAATGAAATGTTCTTTTTGTGGCAAAAGAAATATGAAATCAAAGTTCATTTAATAATATTTTGAAAGCAATTTCAGAATATGTTCTATATCTCGTCTGTTTATACTTTCAGATTGACCTTTATCTCTTCAAATTTGGCTTCCAAACAGTTATGTCACTTGTACCATTCACCTCCTACACTCTGGATACGGTTGTAAGTATGAGCCTGAGTCTGTTACTAAGGCTGAGACCTCAGAGTCTTTCAGCCTGACCTTTATCTCTGGATTTGGAAAAAACATTTTGAAATGTCGGAAGAAATTGCTGCGATCAGCACCTTGAACCTAACTGTGATGTATGAGAGTTACAAAATGATGCATCCTGGGAGATGAACAGCAATTTAGGAATTTTATTTGAAACAGAAACTCATTGATACCATACAATGCAGTAGGGCTGTCAACGAATATTCTATATTCGAATATATATTCGAATAGTTGTTAAAAACCGAATATTCAAATGTGAAAATGAATATTCAAATGTTAAAAAAAATTACAAAAATAAATAAATTAAAAAAAACACAACAGCGGCAACAGCGGCAACAGCGGCAGCAGCGGCGCGACTGTCTGCTTTGCGGGTGTTTCAATCACTGAATGAAGCCATATTTGGGACAAGAGTCGCAACCTTAAATTGCTTGCACAAAACTCTTGATCAGCACTCAGCATTTGTTTATTGTTGTCGTTCATTTAAACCGCTATGCGCAGAGAGCGCGACGGTGCGGGAGAAAGAGAGAGAGAGAAAGAGAGAGAAAGAGTGCGTGTGTGCGAGCGAGAGGTCCGCGGTCTTGGCCATTAGTTCATTTACTTATTTTCGTGTAGATAATATGTTGTTAAATATGTTTAAACTTAAATAAATTACCTATACAAGTAGTTATGTCTCGTTGTATTAATTTGTCCTGTTATTGACGTGCCTAATGCGCAACTTCGAATATTCGAATATGTTCGAATATATGTATTTTTTTAAAGGGAATATTCAAACGTCATTTTTGAGCAATTTTGACAGCCCTACAATGCAGTCATATAACAATAATGCAGTGACACATTACAGGGAACCAACATGTACATTTAACAAAAACAGCATTCATTTGATATGTATGACATTAACAATGACTACGTGTAAAAAGAGAGTCATCACTCATCATGTAAGCATAATGTAAACTTAGTGCTACTGAAATTTTTAGGAAAATATGCAATATACATATAAAAAGGGGGAACCTTCACTGGTCACTCAGTATTTCAATATTAACCTTGTTTGTTGTCTCATCCTTCTCAAGGACGTGAGGACAGAGATCGGTAGCTTGTCTTTAGGTTCATGGTCGGAACATGTTAAAGGGACTAGCATTGTTTACGAGGACATAAGCGGATGCAGACAAGCAGGTAGGAGAACCCAGAGGTTACCAAAGAAGGAGGCGGGACTCTGTCTGCATCTTCAAAACAAATTTGGGATATTATATTTTTTAATTGCTGTTATTTTCTTCTCTTTAATTTTGTACACTAGTTGGTGATGTTTTAATATTTAACTAATTTCATAAACCTCCCATCACCTTCCAGGTGTCTTTCTTCCAGCTGGCACATCAGTAAAAGACCCAGAAAGCTGTGATGTCTTGAACTGTAATAGCTCTGCGCAGTTGATTGTCGGAGGATGTGAAGCGCCGGAGGTTTGCAAGGGAAACACGTAAATATGTTTTCTTTATATTTGGAATCAAGTTTTCAAGGAAGCAGGAACCAATTGATTGATAACCAATTAATTACATTTTCTGTCAATCAATAGACTATATTGTTTATTTGAATCAATATATATCTTTGATTATTTGTTGAAGTCACGGCATTTGCCTTTTGAGACAATAGCACTGCACACTTCTGCTTGGAATCCAAATGTGCTTTTATTATAATATATCTAGAGCTACAGATAGTCCTTTTCACTTACTGTCCACACTTTAACATGTTCAAGTCCTCAAAGGGATGCAGCGTTCTTGAAGTATTGCACTAAGCAAACAACAAAGGTCAGAATCAAAGCAACAGAGGCAGAGAAAAGCAATGGAGCCTACATTTCCCATGATGCAACCCAAGTTTTTATCTCAGGAGGTTTTCTGTCAAATATTTTGAATGCAGTCTAACTCAATATATTTATTATTTTAGACTCATGTTAGTGTTTCGCAGGCTGAGTGGTACTGCCCATTATGAGTAAACTCACTTTTAAGTGGAACATTTTCTGAAATGTATCTCATCTGGAAATTATGTCTTCACATGATCGAGCACCTTTCTGTATGTGGATTTTGCTTTCAGAAATAAAAAGTCAAAATGTCTGTCCCTTTCCATCTCCATCAGGTGCATTCAACCCACTTTCGTGTGCACTGTGACTGGCTCCACTGTCATCGACTTCTTCAACAGAGTCCACTCTGTCCCTGATCGCTGTGCTTACAAACTGATGAATTCTTCACAACTTGTGGTCTATGGTCGTTTCCGGGAGCGGCATCTTAATGATGTGCCATTTCTGGATCACTTGATCATATCTATGCAAACAGAAGGTGTAGATATATATCTGGAACAAGGTGGCAGAGTGCGGGTAAGCTGTTACAATCCATCTAAAAGCAACAGTGTATTTATAGGGTTGTTTAAAAAATGAAAATGAGTTTGTCTTTGTTTGATCAATCACTGATATTCATATAAACAGATAAAGAAGGTGAGAAAGGTGTTTCTGAATTCATTCAGTTATTGTGAAACAATATTGTTATTTATATTTTTTATTAATATTGTTACAAAGTCATGAGTATATTATCTCCGTCTATTCGTAATGACATTTACTGATGATTTACATAATAATATGTTTAGAATTCCACTCATTCATACAGTATTTACTTTTTATTGTGAATTTATGTTAAAAATTAGAACTTATTCTAAAGCATACATTTAATCTAGTATACAATATGACTGAAAAGGAAGAAGCATTATGCGTATATATTCTAATCCTACATTATTATCAATTAAGTAACCCTAAATAAATATTAATGAAGGGGAAAGAATACGACATCTAAACATCACTACATTTACAATCCAAGTGGAAACAAGTGCACATGCAAAGCACATGTAAGTGTACATGTGAGATGTTTAAGCCCGGGTTTCTGTCATTGTTGTCTGTCTGATGGGATGTAGGTTGATGACCAAATACTGACGCTCAACACCACGGCTCAGCTGTTTCACGGCGTGGAGCTCTCCAAGGACCAGACTGGAGTTACTGCCAAGACACATAACTTCAAACTATATTTTGATGGGAACACCGCACATGTGACTGGTACAGAAAACTACATTCTAAGAAGAAAGGATTTTAGAATTCAAAAGCTGTTCTCCTTTGGTTGAAAGATCATTGATTTGTTGTTAATTCTCTCACTGACCAGGATCTGAATCACTAACTGGCTTGTGTGGCAACCCAACTGATGAAAGTCAAACCACCAGCCCAAGAGACTCGTTCGGTTCTAATTACTCTTTCCCTGGGTACGACTTAGTCACAACTTGATCCCCTGACTGATATCACCTGTGTATTAATGTTGTAAAGGTTCAAAATGAATGTGCTGTGCTGTTTGTCTCCACCTAGCTGCGAGATTCAGCACAGCGAAGCCGACGACTGCACGGTCGACTGCACGGACGACTGCAGCCGCTCAACTGACCTGTAAGAACGGACTCATCAAGACACACACCAAACACCTTTTATCCAACAGGGATGATTCTGGAGGCTGAACACACAAAATACTGATATAAACTGATCGTTTACTCTCATTCTTGTTCTCTGGATCGCTGGATCAGCTGTGGTCTAATGAATCAGGCCCCCTTCACTGCTTGCCATGACCACATTGACCCAGAGCCCTACATCGCCGCATGCACAAACACCTCGTGCAAATACATGCCGGTGGACGATCTCCCCTGCCGGTACATGGAGGCTTACGCCAAGGCCTGTTCCCTAAAAGATGACGTCACAGTGGAGGACTGGAGGTCAAAGGCCAACTGCTGTAAGATCTTCGTTTGTTTAAACTATTTGATTTCATTTGATGAGATGGGACGAGAACTGTTCACGCAAAAGACAAAAAGCAGAGATTCAAATACCTAAAGTCTCAGCAGTTTGTTGACTGAACATGGTTTGGAAGTGAAGCTCATCTGTCTGTGTGTGTCTGTAGCTGCTGCCCTTCAGGCCTCCTGTCTGGACCAGTACTGCAGTGATCATGAGTTCTGTGGCCAGAAGCTCGGTGAAGCCCGCTGCCTCTGCCGGGCCCTCTTTGCCTCCAAGTACTGATCAACAGACACTATAGGTACAACGCAACAACTGTGGCATGAAAGAAACCCTGAAAGCTTGTGGAGTTTCCTTCCTAGATTTTCACAGCAGCGATGTGATATTTTGAATTATATTTGACATATTTGACATAGCCCACATAGAAAGGTATACAAAGGTATATATAGAAAGTATACACAGCTGTTTGTTTTTTAACCCCTGATGAGTTCTTAATTAAATACTGGGCGTATTCCTGCCTCCATAATGATGTGTTCTACTTCTTTGTGTTCAGCCGAGCCGACAGTCTGCATGCACAGCTCTGCCAAAGTAACTCTGGCTGAATGTCTGCTGTGGGACAAAGGCATCGACTACTCAACCTTACACCTCAACGACCCGGACTGCACAGGCCACGTGGACGACCAGACCCACATGGTGACCTTCAGCTTCCAAGGGGACGCCTGCGGGACGGAGGTCGTGGTGGGTGCTCTCCTTTAGTTTTCAGCTCAGAGCAATCACAAAAAAACATGCCGTTGGTGTTTATCACCTGTAGTCTCGTGGAAAAGTCATGACTCGTCTCGGTGAGGCGTGACATGGATTGTTGTTTCCAGTTAGGATTTCTAGAAATGCCTTCTTTTGGCACTTGAGTGACTAGAGTTTAACTAGTTTTCTTCATTTAGAGAAATATGCATGTGATTTGACTCTAAACCTGTCACGATGCAGAGGAACGTCAGCCATGTCATCTACAAGAACCAGATCACGACGAGGAACAGCTCCTTGAATGAAACCATCACCCGCGACAACCAGGTGGAGATCGACTTCTCCTGCTCCTTCAAACAGCCAGACATCCAGAGTGTGTCTATTAGGATCCAGAGCAGGTGTGTGGAGGCCGGCTGAGCTTCACCTGCTGGTTAATGTGCAGTGTGTGTGTGTGTGTGTGTGTGTGTGTGTGTGTGTGTGTGTGTGTGTGTGTGTGTGTGTGTGTGTGTGTGTGTGTGTGTGTGTGTGTGTGTGCTCTCCAGCTCTGTGTTTCAGCACATTAAAACTGGACTTTGGAACTACACTGTGATGATGAACGCCTACACCGACGCCGGCTTCATGCACCTTGTGGAGAACAGCACTGACCTCCAGCTGGACCAGAGGGGCTGGACAACGACATGGTCGCCGTGGTGACCGACTCCTGCTGGGCAACCAACCAGCCGTCCCCTGATGGTGGACTGCCATACTACCTGGTTATTGGCGGGTGAGAAATACTCTGAGACTTTGTCAGTGGCTGAAAGAATCCACTGCCCATGAACTCACCATGTCTGTTGTCCTGATTCTGAGCAGATGCCCGAACCCCGCTGACCAGACGGTGGAGATGAAGGGAAACAGACTGGGAGGGTCCAACTCCTTCTCTTTCCGCATGTTCGAGTTCGTGAAAGGAAATAATTGGGGAAGTTCTGAAATCTACCTGCACTGCAAACTGGAGCTGTGCCCCAAAGGCCCAGGATGCACTCCGGTAAGCAGGCCTGGAGGAAATACAGTTTAAATCTGATTATGTTTGTATATGACTGAATATACATTTTCACAAAAACCTATCAACGCTCTACAGGTCTGCAGTGGAGGTGGTGCCAGGAAGCGCAGATCAACCAAGTCTGGATATGCAGAGGGAGGCCAAGCCCTCATCCCCATGGTGTGGAATAATTAGGTGAAGACAGCTCCCCTTTTGATCATGGTAAGTTTAAATTTAATTTATATTTATTTATCTGTTACTTGTTAAAGCCGGAAAGATGTTTGGTTGAGAAACGTTGGCTTGAAAATCATCACACTGATGGATTATCCATTCTTGTTCATTCAAATCAAAAGAGTTCCTCCTCTCAGGAGCAGGACATGTTACAGCAATCTTTATATTTTAACCTTCATCAGAGACAAAGTATTAATCATGACTAATCACAGTTTTGTCTTGCTGTCTTTTCAGGTGATTCTTGACTTAAACTGGAGCCTGAAATGGAACATAATCTTTGGTGAAATAATAGAAGTGAAGAGTGCAATGAAGAAAATGATATGAAGAAGGGTTTAGAGGGATTTATTTACCATACGCACTACTTCTTGGTACTGTGGGTTCTTTTGGAATATATATAATTCCTTCTGTAACGTACTGTTAGCTGCCTACTTTTAATGTGAACAGCCTAAATGCTACCTGCTGAATACAGAAACAAAATATCTGTGTTTTATTGACATGAAGTAAAAATAAGTTTCTCAGGATTCAGGTTCTGAGATCCAGGAAAATACTGAAGTGACTGTGAACATTAAAATGGTGATTGTTTGTAGATTTAAGTTACTAAAAAATAATCTGTTCAGTTAATACTCTCCAGGTGGATAGGGTTAACTAACATATATCCCCATGGATCTTCCTGAACTGAACGAGTCTCTTGGGCTGGTGGTTTGACTTTAATCAGTGGGGTTGCCACACAAGCCAGTTAGTGATTCAGATCCTGGTCAGTGAGAGAATTAACAACAAATCAATGATCTTTCAACCAAAGGAGAACAGCTTTTGAATTATAAAATCCTTTCTTCTTAGAATGTAGTTTTCTGTACCAGTCACATGTGCGGTGTTCCCATCAAAATATAGTTTGAAGTTATGTGTCTTGGCAGTAACTCCAGTCTGGTCCTTGGAGAGCTCCACGCCGTGAAACAGCTGAGCCGTGGTGTTGAGCGTCAGTATTTGGTCATCAACCTACATCCCATCAGACAGACAACAATGACAGAAACCCGGGCTTAAACATCTCACATGTACACTTACATGTGCTTTGCATGTGCACTTGTTTCCACTTGGATTGTAAATGTAGTGATGTTTAGATGTCGTATTCTTTCCCCTTCATTAATATTTATTTAGGGTTACTTAATTGATAATAATGTAGGATTAGAATATATACGCATAATGCTTCTTCCTTTTCAGTCATATTGTATACTAGATTAAATGTATGCTTTAGAATAAGTTCTAATTTTTAACATAAATTCACAATAAAAAGTAAATACTGTATGAATGAGTGGAATTCTAAACATATTATTATGTAAATCATCAGTAAATGTCATTACGAATAGACGGAGATAATATACTCATGACTTTGTAACAATATTAATAAAAAATATAAATAACAATATTGTTTCACAATAACTGAATGAATTCAGAAACACCTTTCTCACCTTCTTTATCTGTTTATATGAATATCAGTGATTGATCAAACAAAGACAAACTCATTTTCATTTTTTAAACAACCCTATAAATACACTGTTGCTTTTAGATGGATTGTAACAGCTTACCCGCACTCTGCCACCTTGTTCCAGATATATATCTACACCTTCTGTTTGCATAGATATGATCAAGTGATCCAGAAATGGCACATCATTAAGATGCCGCTCCCGGAAACGACCATAGACCACAAGTTCTGAAGAATTCATCAGTTTGTAAGCACAGCGATCAGGGACAGAGTGGACTCTGTTGAAGAAGTCGATGACAGTGGAGCCGGTCACAGTGCACACAAAAGTGGGTTGAAGGCACCTGATGGAGATGGAAAGGGACAGACATTTTGACTTTTTATTTCTGAAAGCAAAATCCACATACAGAAAGGTGCTCGATCATGTGAAGACATAATTTCCAGATGAGATACATTTCAGAAAATGTTCCACTTAAAAGTCAGTTTACTCATAATGGGCAGTACCACTCAGCCTGCGAAACACTAACATGAGTCTAAAATAATAAATATATTGAGTTAGACTGCATTCAAAATATTTGACAGAAAACCTCCTGAGATAAAAACTTGGGTTGCATCATGGGAAATGTAGGCTCCATTGCTTTTCTCTGCCTCTGTTGCTTTGATTCTGACCTTTGTTGTTTGTTTTGTGCAATACTTCAAGAACACTGCAGCCCTTTGAGGACTTGAACATGTTTAAGTGTGGACAGTAAATGAAAAGGACTATCTGTAGCTCTAGATATATTATAATAAAAGCACATGTGGATGCCAAGCAGAAGTGTGCAGTGCTATTGTCTCAAAGGCAAATTACATTACATTTCGTTTAGCTGACGCTTTTATCCAAAGCGACTTACATGATATAGAGTATACAGTAGACCGTAGGCACCGCAACGGTGAACAATTAGGGTTAAGTGTCTTGCTCAAGGACACAGTGACATGGACTAGCGGAGCCGGGGAATGAACCACCGATCCTCTGATTGAAAGTCGGGTGAGCCACAGTCACCCCCAAATAATCAAAGATATGTATTGATTCAAATAAACAATATAGTCTATTGAGCGACAGAAAATGTAATTAATTGGTTATCAATCAATTGGTTCCTGCTTCCTTGAAAACTTGATTCCAAATATAAAGCAAACATATTTACGTGTTTCCTTTGCAAACCTCCGGCGCTTCACATCCTCCGACATAGAACTGCGCAGAGCTATTAAAGTTCAAGACATCGCAGCTTTCTGGGACTCTTTTCGATGTGCCAGCTGGATAAAAGACACCTGGAAGGTGATGGGAGGTTTATGAAATTAGTTTAATATTAAAACGTCACCAACTAGTGTACAAAATTCAAGAAAAGAAAATAACAGCAATTAATAAAATAATATCACAATTTTGTTTTGAAGATGCAGACAGAATCCCGCCTCCTTCTTTGGTAACCTCTGGGTTCTCCTACCTGCTTGTCTGCATCCGCTTATGTCTGTGAAAACGACCGTCTGTGCTTTAGTGCTGTTAAACGACCATGAACCTAAAGACAAGTTACCGATCTCTGTCCTAACCTCCTTGAGAAGGATGAGACAACAAACATGTTAATACTGAAATACTGAGTGACCAGTGAAGGATCCCCCTTTTTATATCTATAAATACATATTTTCCTCAAAACTTCAGTAGGACTAAGTTTACATTATGTTTACATGATGAGTGATAACTCTCTCTTTACACTTAGTCATTGTTAATGTCATATATATCAAATGAATGCTGTTTTTGTTAAATGTACATGTTGGTTCCCTGTAACTTGTGTCACTGCATTATTGTTATATGACTGCATTGTATGGTATCAATGAGTTGCTGTTTCAAGTAAAATTCCTAAATTGCTGTTCATCTCCCAGGATGCATCATTTTGTAACTCTCATACATCACTGCAGTCATCCACAAATATTTGTTGGGATTTCTTCAGCCTGCCAATGCATCAATATATTGTTGTGAAGGTCCAGAGTTCGACTCCCACATAGGCAAATGAGTTGGCTTTTTTGTAAATAGGGCCAATTGCTCAGAATGTTTCATGTTGATAAAAAGAACCAATAGCCATGAATTGTGAACAAACTCTGAATTTCATGCCTCGTTGGCGCAGTAGGCAGCGCGTCAGTCTCATAATCTGAAGGTTGTGAGTTCGACCCTCACACGGGGCATAAGTTTTGAGATATCTTTGCCTTGAAATATCTGCAGTCATCCACAAATATTTGTTGGGATTTCTCCAGCCTGCCAATGCATCAATATATTGTTGTGAAGGTCCAGAGTTCGACTCCCACATAGGCAAATGAGTTGGCTTTTTTGTAAATAGGGCCAATTGCTCAGAATGTTTCATGTCGATAAAAAGAACCAATAGCCATGAATTGTGAACAAACACTGAAATTCATGCCTCGTTGGCGCAGTAGGCAGCGCGTCAGTCTCATAATCTGAAGGTCGTGAGTTCGACCCTCACACGGGGCATACGTTTTGAGATATCTTTGCCTTGAAATATCTGCAGTCATCCACAAATATTTGTTGGGATTTCTTCAGCCTGCCAATGCATCAATATAATGTTGTGAAGGTCCAGAGTTCGACTCCCACATAGGCAAATGAGTTGGCTTTTTTGTAAATAGGGCCAATTGCTCAGAATGTTTCATGTTGATAAAAAGAACCAATAGCCATGACTGCGAACAAACACTGAAATTCATGCCTCGTTGGCGCAATGCATCAATATAATGTTGTGAAGGTCCAGAGTTCGACTCCCACATACGGCAATTTATTTGGCTTTTTTTTGTAAACGCAAATAGCCATGAATTGTGAACAAACACTGAATTTCATGCCTCGTTGGCGCAATGCATCAATATAATGTTGTGAAGGTTCAGAGTTCGACTCCCACATACGGCAATTTATTTGGCTTTTTTTTGTAAACGCAAATAGCCATGAATTGTGAACAAACATTGAAATTCATGCCTCGTTGGCGCAGTAGGCAGCGCGTCAGTCTCATAATCTGAAGGTCGTGAGTTCGACCCTCACACGGGGCATAAGTTTTGAGATATCTTTGCCTTGAAATATCTGCAGTCATCCACAAATATTTGTTGGGGTTTCTTCAGCCTGCCAATGCATCAATATAATGTTGTGAAGGTCCAGAGTTCGACTCCCACATAGGCAAATGAGTTGGCTTTTTTGTAAACAGGGCCAATAGCTCAGAATGTTTCATGTTGATAAAATGAACCAATAGCCATGAATTGTGAACAAACACTGAAATTCATGCCTCGTTGGCGCAGTAGGCAGCGCGTCAGTCTCATAATCTGAAGGTCGTGAGTTCGACCCTCACACGGGGCATAAGTTTTGAGATATCTTTGCCTTGAAATATCTGCAGTCATCCACAAATATTTGTTGGGATTTCTTCAGCCTGCCAATGCATCAATATATTGTTGTGAAGGTCCAGAGTTCGACTCCCACATACGGCAATTTATTTGGCTTTTTTTTGTAAAAGCAAATAGCCATGAATTGTGAACAAACACTGAATTTCATGCCTCGTTGGAGCAATGCATCAATATAATGTTGTGAAGGTCCAGAGTTCGACTCCCACATACGGCAATTTATTTGGCTTTTTTTTGTAAACGCAAATAGCCATGAATTGTGAACAAACACTGAAATTCATGCCTCGTTGGCGCAGTAGGCAGCGCGTCAGTCTCATAATCTGAAGGTCGTGAGTTCGACCCTCACACGGGGCATAAGTTTTGAGATATCTTTGCCTTGAAATATCTGCAGTCATCCACAAATATTTGTTGGGATTTCTTCAGCCTGCCAATGCATCAATATATTGTTGTGAAGGTCCAGAGTTCGACTCCCACATAGGCAAATGAGTTGGCTTTTTTGTAAATAGGGCCAATAGCTCAGAATGTTTCATGTTGATAAAATGAACCAATAGCCATGAATTGTGAACAAACACTGAAATTCATGCCTCGTTGGCGCAGTAGGCAGCGCGTCAGTCTCATAATCTGAAGGTCGTGAGTTCGACCCTCACACGGGGCATAAGTTTTGAGATATCTTTGCCTTGAAATATCTGCAGTCATCCACAAATATTTGTTGGGGTTTCTTCAGCCTGCCAATGCATCAATATAATGTTGTGAAGGTCCAGAGTTCGACTCCCACATAGGCAAATGAGTTGGCTTTTTTGTAAACAGGGCCAATAGCTCAGAATGTTTCATGTTGATAAAATGAACCAATAGCCATGAATTGTGAACAAACACTGAAATTCATGCCTCGTTGGCGCAGTAGGCAGCGCGTCAGTCTCATAATCTGAAGGTCGTGAGTTCGACCCTCACACGGGGCATAAGTTTTGAGATATCTTTGCCTTGAAATATCTGCAGTCATCCACAAATATTTGTTGGGATTTCTTCAGCCTGCCAATGCATCAATATAATGTTGTGAAGGTCCAGAGTTCGACTCCCACATACGGCAATTTATTTGGCTTTTTTTTGTAAACGCAAATAGCCATGAATTGTGAACAAACACTGAAATTCATGCCTCGTTGGCGCAGTAGGCAGCGCGTCAGTCTCATAATCTGAAGGTCGTGAGTTCGACCCTCACACGGGGCATAAGTTTTGAGATATCTTTGCCTTGAAATATCTGCAGTCATCCACAAATATTTGTTGGGATTTCTTCAGCCTGCCAATGCATCAATATATTGTTGTGAAGGTCCAGAGTTCGACTCCCACATACGGCAATTTATTTGGCTTTTTTTTGTAAAAGCAAATAGCCATGAATTGTGAACAAACACTGAATTTCATGCCTCGTTGGAGCAATGCATCAATATAATGTTGTGAAGGTCCAGAGTTCGACTCCCACATACGGCAATTTATTTGGCTTTTTTTTGTAAACGCAAATAGCCATGAATTGTGAACAAACACTGAAATTCATGCCTCGTTGGCGCAGTAGGCAGCGCGTCAGTCTCATAATCTGAAGGTCGTGAGTTCGACCCTCACACGGGGCATAAGTTTTGAGATATCTTTGCCTTGAAATATCTGCAGTCATCCACAAATATTTGTTGGGATTTCTTCAGCCTGCCAATGCATCAATATATTGTTGTGAAGGTCCAGAGTTCGACTCCCACATAGGCAAATGAGTTGGCTTTTTTGTAAATAGGGCCAATAGCTCAGAATGTTTCATGTTGATAAAATGAACCAATAGCCATGAATTGTGAACAAACACTGAAATTCATGCCTCGTTGGCGCAGTAGGCAGCGCGTCAGTCTCATAATCTGAAGGTCGTGAGTTCGACCCTCACACGGGGCATAAGTTTTGAGATATCTTTGCCTTGAAATATCTGCAGTCATCCACAAATATTTGTTGGGGTTTCTTCAGCCTGCCAATGCATCAATATATTGTTGTGAAGGTCCAGAGTTCGACTCCCACATAGGCAAATGAGTTGGCTTTTTTGTAAACAGGGCCAATAGCTCAGAATGTTTCATGTTGATAAAATGAACCAATAGCCATGAATTGTGAACAAACACTGAAATTCATGCCTCGTTGGCGCAGTAGGCAGCGCGTCAGTCTCATAATCTGAAGGTCGTGAGTTCGACCCTCACACGGGGCATAAGTTTTGAGATATCTTTGCCTTGAAATATCTGCAGTCATCCACAAATATTTGTTGGGATTTCTTCAGCCTGCCAATGCATCAATATATTGTTGTGAAGGTCCAGAGTTCGACTCCCACATACGGCAATTTATTTGGCTTTTTTTTGTAAAAGCAAATAGCCATGAATTGTGAACAAACACTGAATTTCATGCCTCGTTGGAGCAATGCATCAATATAATGTTGTGAAGGTCCAGAGTTCGACTCCCACATACGGCAATTTATTTGGCTTTTTTTTGTAAACGCAAATAGCCATGAATTGGGAACAAACACTGAAATTCATGCCTCGTTGGCGCAGTAGGCAGCGCGTCAGTCTCATAATCTGAAGGTCGTGAGTTCGACCCTCACACGGGGCATAAATTTTGAGATATCTTTGCCTTGAAATATCTGCAGTCATCCACAAATATTTGTTGGGATTTCTTCAGCCTGCCAATGCATCAATATATTGTTGTGAAGGTCCAGAGTTCGACTCCCACATAGGCAAATGAGTTGGCTTTTTTGTAAATAGGGCCAATAGCTCAGAATGTTTCATGTTGATAAAATGAACCAATAGCCATGAATTGTGAACAAACACTGAAATTCATGCCTCGTTGGCGCAGTAGGCAGCGCGTCAGTCTCATAATCTGAAGGTCGTGAGTTCGACCCTCACACGGGGCATAAGTTTTGAGATATCTTTGCCTTGAAATATCTGCAGTCATCCACAAATATTTGTTGGGGTTTCTTCAGCCTGCCAATGCATCAATATAATGTTGTGAAGGTCCAGAGTTCGACTCCCACATACGGCAATTTATTTGGCTTTTTTTTGTAAACGCAAATAGCCATGAATTGTGAACAAACACTGAATTTCATGCCTCGTTGGCGCAATGCATCAATATAATGTTGTGAAGGTCCAGAGTTCGACTCCCACATACGGCAATTTATTTGGCTTTTTTTTGTAAACGCAAATAGCCATGAATTGTGAACAAACACTGAAATTCATGCCTCGTTGGCGCAGTAGGCAGCGCGTCAGTCTCATAATCTGAAGGTCGTGAGTTCGACCCTCACACGGGGCATAAGTTTTGAGATATCTTTGCCTTGAAATATCTGCAGTCATCCACAAATATTTGTTGGGATTTCTTCAGCCTGCCAATGCATCAATATATTGTTGTGAAGGTCCAGAGTTCGACTCCCACATAGGCAAATGAGTTGGCTTTTTTGTAAATAGGGCCAATAGCTCAGAATGTTTCATGTTGATAAAATGAACCAATAGCCATGAATTGTGAACAAACACTGAAATTCATGCCTCGTTGGCGCAGTAGGCAGCGCGTCAGTCTCATAATCTGAAGGTCGTGAGTTCGACCCTCACACGGGGCATAAGTTTTGAGATATCTTTGCCTTGAAATATCTGCAGTCATCCACAAATATTTGTTGGGATTTCTTCAGCCTGCCAATGCATCAATATATTGTTGTGAAGGTCCAGAGTTCGACTCCCACATAGGCAAATGAGTTGGCTTTTTTGTAAATAGGGCCAATTGCTCAGAATGTTTCATGTTGATAAAATGAACCAATAGCCATGACTGCGAACAAACACTGAAATTCATGCCTCGTTGGCGCAGTAAGCAGCGCGTCAGTCTCATAATCTGAAGGTCGTGAGTTCGACCCTCACACGGGGCATAAGTTTTGAGATATCTGTGCCTTGAAATATCTGCAGTCATCCACAAATATTTGTTGGGGTTTCTTCAGCCTGCCAATGCATCAATATAATGTTGTGAAGGTCCAGAGTTCGACTCCCACATACGGCAATTTATTTGGCTTTTTTTTGTAAACGGCAATAGCCATGAATTGTGAACAAACACTGAATTTCATGCCTCGTTGGCGCAGTAGGCAGCGCGTCAGTCTCATAATCTGAAGGTCGTGAGTTCGACCCTCACACGGGGCATAAGTTTTGAGATATCTGTGCCTTGAAATATCTGCAGTCATCCACAAATATTTGTTGGGATTTCTTCAGCCTGCCAATGCATCAATATAATGTTGTGAAGGTCCAGAGTTCGACTCCCACATACGGCAATTTATTTGGCTTTTTTTGTAAACGCAAATAGCCATGAATTGTGAACAAACACTGAATTTCATGACTCGTTGGCGCAATGCATCAATATAATGTTGTGAAGGTCCAGAGTTCGACTCCCACATACGGCAATTTATTTGGCTTTTTTTTGTAAACGCAAATAGCCATGAATTGTGAACAAACACTGAAATTCATGCCTCGTTGGCGCAGTAGGCAGCGCGTCAGTCTCATAATCTGAAGGTCGTGAGTTCGACCCTCACACGGGGCATAAGTTTTGAGATATCTTTGCCTTGAAATATCTGCAGTCATCCACAAATATTTGTTGGGATTTCTTCAGCCTGCCAATGCATCAATATAATGTTGTGAAGGTCCAGAGTTCGACTCCCAAATAGGCAAATGAGTTGGCTTTTTTGTAAATAGGGCCAATTGCTCAGAATCTTTCATGTTGATAAAAAGAACCAATAGCCATGACTGCGAACAAACACTGAAATTCATGCCTCGTTGGCGCAGTAGGCAGCGCGTCAGTCTCATAATCTGAAGGTCGTGAGTTCGACCCTCACACGGGGCATAAGTTTTGAGATATCTTTGCCTTGAAATATCTGCAGTCATCCACAAATATTTGTTGGGGTTTCTTCAGCCTGCCAATGCATCAATATAATGTTGTGAAGGTCCAGAGTTCGACTCCCACATACGGCAATTTATTTGGCTTTTTTTGTAAACGCAAATAGCCATGAATTGTGAACAAACACTGAATTTCATGACTCGTTGGAGCAAAGCATCAATATAATGTTGTGCAGGTCCAGAGTTCGACTCCCACATACGGCAATTTATTTGGCTTTTTTTTGTAAACGCAAATAGCCATGAATTGTGAACAAACACTGAAATTCATGCCTCGTTGGCGCAGTAGGCAGCGCGTCAGTCTCATAATCTGAAGGTCGTGAGTTCGACCCTCACACGGGGCATAAGTTTTGAGATATCTTTGCCTTGAAATATCTGCAGTCATCCACAAATATTTGTTGGGATTTCTTCAGCCTGCCAATGCATCAATATATTGTTGTGAAGGTCCAGAGTTCGACTCCCACATAGGCAAATGAGTTGGCTTTTTTGTAAATAGGGCCAATTGCTCAGAATGTTTCATGTTGATAAAATGAACCAATAGCCATGACTGCGAACAAACACTGAAATTCATGCCTCGTTGGCGCAGTAAGCAGCGCGTCAGTCTCATAATCTGAAGGTCGTGAGTTCGACCCTCACACGGGGCATAAGTTTTGAGATATCTGTGCCTTGAAATATCTGCAGTCATCCACAAATATTTGTTGGGGTTTCTTCAGCCTGCCAATGCATCAATATAATGTTGTGAAGGTCCAGAGTTCGACTCCCACATACGGCAATTTATTTGGCTTTTTTTTGTAAACGGCAATAGCCATGAATTGTGAACAAACACTGAATTTCATGCCTCGTTGGCGCAGTAGGCAGCGCGTCAGTCTCATAATCTGAAGGTCGTGAGTTCGACCCTCACACGGGGCATAAGTTTTGAGATATCTGTGCCTTGAAATATCTGCAGTCATCCACAAATATTTGTTGGGATTTCTTCAGCCTGCCAATGCATCAATATAATGTTGTGAAGGTCCAGAGTTCGACTCCCACATACGGCAATTTATTTGGCTTTTTTTGTAAACGCAAATAGCCATGAATTGTGAACAAACACTGAATTTCATGACTCGTTGGCGCAATGCATCAATATAATGTTGTGAAGGTCCAGAGTTCGACTCCCACATACGGCAATTTATTTGGCTTTTTTTTGTAAACGCAAATAGCCATGAATTGTGAACAAACACTGAAATTCATGCCTCGTTGGCGCAGTAGGCAGCGCGTCAGTCTCATAATCTGAAGGTCGTGAGTTCGACCCTCACACGGGGCATAAGTTTTGAGATATCTTTGCCTTGAAATATCTGCAGTCATCCACAAATATTTGTTGGGATTTCTTCAGCCTGCCAATGCATCAATATAATGTTGTGAAGGTCCAGAGTTCGACTCCCAAATAGGCAAATGAGTTGGCTTTTTTGTAAATAGGGCCAATTGCTCAGAATCTTTCATGTTGATAAAAAGAACCAATAGCCATGACTGCGAACAAACACTGAAATTCATGCCTCGTTGGCGCAGTAGGCAGCGCGTCAGTCTCATAATCTGAAGGTCGTGAGTTCGACCCTCACACGGGGCATAAGTTTTGAGATATCTTTGCCTTGAAATATCTGCAGTCATCCACAAATATTTGTTGGGGTTTCTTCAGCCTGCCAATGCATCAATATAATGTTGTGAAGGTCCAGAGTTCGACTCCCACATACGGCAATTTATTTGGCTTTTTTTGTAAACGCAAATAGCCATGAATTGTGAACAAACACTGAATTTCATGACTCGTTGGCGCAATGCATCAATATAATGTTGTGAAGGTCCAGAGTTCGACTCCCACATACGGCAATTTATTTGGCTTTTTTTGTAAACGCAAATAGCCATGAATTGTGAACAAACACTGAATTTCATGACTCGTTGGCGCAATGCATCAATATAATGTTGTGAAGGTCCAGAGTTCGACTCCCACATACGGCAATTTATTTGGCTTTTTTTTGTAAACGCAAATAGCCATGAATTGTGAACAAACACTGAAATTCATGCCTCGTTGGCGCAGTAGGCAGCGCGTCAGTCTCATAATCTGAAGGTCGTGAGTTCGACCCTCACACGGGGCATAAGTTTTGAGATATCTTTGCCTTGAAATATCTGCAGTCATCCACAAATATTTGTTGGGATTTCTTCAGCCTGCCAATGCATCAATATAATGTTGTGAAGGTCCAGAGTTCGACTCCCAAATAGGCAAATGAGTTGGCTTTTTTGTAAATAGGGCCAATTGCTCAGAATCTTTCATGTTGATAAAAAGAACCAATAGCCATGACTGCGAACAAACACTGAAATTCATGCCTCGTTGGCGCAGTAGGCAGCGCGTCAGTCTCATAATCTGAAGGTCGTGAGTTCGACCCTCACACGGGGCATAAGTTTTGAGATATCTTTGCCTTGAAATATCTGCAGTCATCCACAAATATTTGTTGGGGTTTCTTCAGCCTGCCAATGCATCAATATAATGTTGTGAAGGTCCAGAGTTCGACTCCCACATACGGCAATTTATTTGGCTTTTTTTGTAAACGCAAATAGCCATGAATTGTGAACAAACACTGAATTTCATGACTCGTTGGAGCAAAGCATCAATATAATGTTGTGCAGGTCCAGAGTTCGACTCCCACATACGGCAATTTATTTGGCTTTTTTTTGTAAACGCAAATAGCCATGAATTGTGAACAAACACTGAAATTCATGCCTCGTTGGCGCAGTAGGCAGCGCGTCAGTCTCATAATCTGAAGGTCGTGAGTTCGACCCTCACACGGGGCATACGTTTTGAGATATCTTTGCCTTGAAATATCTGCAGTCATCCACAAATATTTGTTGGGATTTCTTCAGCCTGCCAATGCATCAATATATTGTTGTGAAGGTCCAGAGTTCGACTCCCACATAGGGCAAATGAGTTGGCTTTTTTGTAAATAGGGCCAATAGCTCAGAATGTTTCATGTTGATAAAAAGAACCATTAGCCATAATTGTGAACAAACTCTGAATTTCATGCGTCGTTGGCGCAGTAGGCAGCGCGTCAGTCTCATAATCTGAAGGTCGTGACTTCGACCCTCACACGGGGCATAAGTTTTGAGATATCTTTGCCTTGAAATATCTGCAGTCATCCACAAATATTTGTTGGGGTTTCTTCAGCCTGCCAATGCATCAATATAATGTTGTGAAGGTCCAGAGTTCGACTCCCACATACGGCAATTTATTTGGCTTTTTTTGTAAACGCAAATAGCCATGAATTGTGAACAAACACTGAATTTCATGACTCGTTGGCGCAATGCATCAATATAATGTTGTGAAGGTCCAGAGTTCGACTCCCACATACGGCAATTTATTTGGCTTTTTTTTGTAAACGCAAATAGCCATGAATTGTGAACAAACACTGAAATTCATGCCTCGTTGGCGCAGTAGGCAGCGCGTCAGTCTCATAATCTGAAGGTCGTGAGTTCGACCCTCACACGGGGCATAAGTTTTGAGATATCTTTGCCTTGAAATATCTGCAGTCATCCACAAATATTTGTTGGGATTTCTTCAGCCTGCCAATGCATCAATATAATGTTGTGAAGGTCCAGAGTTCGACTCCCACATACGGCAATTTATTTGGCTTTTTTTGTAAACGCAAATAGCCATGAATTGTGAACAAACACTGAATTTCATGACTCGTTGGCGCAATGCATCAATATAATGTTGTGAAGGTCCAGAGTTCGACTCCCACATACGGCAATTTATTTGGCTTTTTTTTGTAAACGCAAATAGCCATGAATTGTGAACAAACACTGAAATTCATGCCTCGTTGGCGCAGTATGCAGCGCGTCAGTCTCATAATCTGAAGGCCGTGAGTTCGACCCTCACACGGGGCATAGGTTTTGAGATATCTTTGCCTTGAAATATCTGCAGTCATCCACAAATATTTGTTGGGATTTCTTTAGCCTGCCAATGCATCAATATATTGTTGTGAAGGTCCAGAGTTCGACTCCCACATAGGCAAATGAGTTGGCTTTTTTGTAAATAGGGCCAATTGCTCAGAATGTTTCATGTTGATAAAATGAACCAATAGCCATGACTGCGAACAAACACTGAAATTCATGCCTCGTTGGCGCAGTAGGCAGCGCGTCAGTCTCATAATCTGAAGGTCGTGAGTTCGACCCTCACACGGGGCATACGTTTTGAGATATCTTTGCCTTGAAATATCTGCAGTCATCCACAAATATTTGTTGGGATTTCTTCAGCCTGCCAATGCATCAATATATTGTTGTGAAGGTCCAGAGTTCGACTCCCACATAGGCAAATGAGTTGGCTTTTTTGTAAATAGGGCCAATAGCTCAGAATGTTTCATGTTGATAAAATGAACCAATAGCCATGAATTGTGAACAAACACTGAAATTCATGCCTCGTTGGCGCAGTAGGCAGCGCGTCAGTCTCATAATCTGAAGGTCGTGAGTTCGACCCTCACACGGGGCATAAGTTTTGAGATATCTTTGCCTTGAAATATCTGCAGTCATCCACAAATATTTGTTGGGGTTTCTTCAGCCTGCCAATGCATCAATATAATGTTGTGAAGGTCCAGAGTTCGACTCCCACATACGGCAATTTATTTGGCTTTTTTTTGTAAACGCAAATAGCCATGAATTGTGAACAAACACTGAAATTCATGCCTCGTTGGCGCAGTAGGCAGCGCGTCAGTCTCATAATCTGAAGGTCGTGAGTTCGACCCTCACACGGGGCATAAGTTTTGAGATATCTTTGCCTTGAAATATCTGCAGTCATCCACAAATATTTGTTGGGATTTCTTCAGCCTGCCAATGCATCAATATAATGTTGTGAAGGTCCAGAGTTCGACTCCCACATACGGCAATTTATTTGGCTTTTTTTTGTAAACGCAAATAGCCATGAATTGTGAACAAACACTGAAATTCATGCCTCGTTGGCGCAGTAGGCAGCGCGTCAGTCTCATAATCTGAAGGTCGTGAGTTCGACCCTCACACGGGGCATAAGTTTTGAGATATCTTTGCCTTGAAATATCTGCAGTCATCCACAAATATTTGTTGGGATTTCTTCAGCCTGCCAATGCATCAATATATTGTTGTGAAGGTCCAGAGTTCGACTCCCACATAGGCAAATGAGTTGGCTTTTTTGTAAATAGGGCCAATAGCTCAGAATGTTTCATGTTGATAAAATGAACCAATAGCCATGAATTGTGAACAAACACTGAAATTCATGCCTCGTTGGCGCAGTAGGCAGCGCGTCAGTCTCATAATCTGAAGGTCGTGAGTTCGACCCTCACACGGGGCATAAGTTTTGAGATATCTTTGCCTTGAAATATCTGCAGTCATCCACAAATATTTGTTGGGATTTCTTCAGCCTGCCAATGCATCAATATATTGTTGTGAAGGTCCAGAGTTCGACTCCCACATAGGCAAATGAGTTGGCTTTTTTGTAAATAGGGCCAATAGCTCAGAATGTTTCATGTTGATAAAATGAACCAATAGCCATGAATTGTGAACAAACACTGAAATTCATGCCTCGTTGGCGCAGTAGGCAGCGCGTCAGTCTCATAATCTGAAGGTCGTGAGTTCGACCCTCACACGGGGCATAAGTTTTGAGATATCTTTGCCTTGAAATATCTGCAGTCATCCACAAATATTTGTTGGGATTTCTTCAGCCTGCCAATGCATCAATATATTGTTGTGAAGGTCCCGAGTTCGACTCCCACATAGGCAAATGAGTTGGCTTTTTTGTAAATAGGGCCAATAGCTCAGAATGTTTCATGTTGATAAAATGAACCAATAGCCATGAATTGTGAACAAACACTGAAATTCATGCCTCGTTGGCGCAGTAGGCAGCGCGTCAGTCTCATAATCTGAAGGTCGTGAGTTCGACCCTCACACGGGGCATAAGTTTTGAGATATCTTTGCCTTGAAATATCTGCAGTCATCCACAAATATTTGTTGGGATTTCTTCAGCCTGCCAATGCATCAATATAATGTTGTGAAGGTCCAGAGTTCGACTCCTACATACGGCAATTTATTTGGCTTTTTTTTGTAAACGCAAATAGCCATGAATTGGGAACAAACACTGAAATTCATGCCTCGTTGGCGCAGTAGGCAGCGCGTCAGTCTCATAATCTCAAGGTCGTGAGTTCGACCCTCACACGGGGCATAAGTTTTGAGATATCTTTGCCTTGAAATATCTGCAGTCATCCACAAATATTTGTTGGGATTTCTTCAGCCTGCCAATGCATCAATATATTGTTGTGAAGGTCCAGAGTTCGACTCCCACATACGGCAATTTATTTGGCTTTTTTTTGTAAAAGCAAATAGCCATGAATTGTGAACAAACACTGAAATTCATGCCTCGTTGGCGCAGTAGGCAGCGCGTCAGTCTCATAATCTGAAGGTCGTGAGTTCGACCCTCACACGGGGCATAAGTTTTGAGATATCTTTGCCTTGAAATATCTGCAGTCATCCACAAATATTTGTTGGGATTTCTTCAGCCTGCCAATGCATCAATATATTGTTGTGAAGGTCCAGAGTTCGACTCCCACATAGGCAAATGAGTTGGCTTTTTTGTAAATAGGGCCAATAGCTCAGAATGTTTCATGTTGATAAAATGAACCAATAGCCATGAATTGTGAACAAACACTGAAATTCATGCCTCGTTGGCGCAGTAGGCAGCGCGTCAGTCTCATAATCTGAAGGTCGTGAGTTCGACCCTCACACGGGGCATAAGTTTTGAGATATCTTTGCCTTGAAATATCTGCAGTCATCCACAAATATTTGTTGGGATTTCTTCAGCCTGCCAATGCATCAATATATTGTTGTGAAGGTCCAGAGTTCGACTCCCACATAGGCAAATGAGTTGGCTTTTTTGTAAATAGGGCCAATAGCTCAGAATGTTTCATGTTGATAAAATGAACCAATAGCCATGAATTGTGAACAAACACTGAAATTCATGCCTCGTTGGCGCAGTAGGCAGCGCGTCAGTCTCATAATCTGAAGGTCGTGAGTTCGACCCTCACACGGGGCATAAGTTTTGAGATATCTTTGCCTTGAAATATCTGCAGTCATCCACAAATATTTGTTGGGATTTCTTCAGCCTGCCAATGCATCAATATATTGTTGTGAAGGTCCAGAGTTCGACTCCCACATAGGCAAATGAGTTGGCTTTTTTGTAAATAGGGCCAATAGCTCAGAATGTTTCATGTTGATAAAATGAACCAATAGCCATGAATTGTGAACAAACACTGAAATTCATGCCTCGTTGGCGCAGTAGGCAGCGCGTCAGTCTCATAATCTGAAGGTCGTGAGTTCGACCCTCACACGGGGCATAGGTTTTGAGATATCTTTGCCTTGAAATATCTGCAGTCATCCACAAATATTTGTTGGGGTTTCTTCAGCCTGCCAATGCATCAATATAATGTTGTGAAGGTCCAGAGTTCGACTCCCACATAGGCAAATGAGTTGGCTTTTTTGTAAACAGGGCCAATAGCTCAGAATGTTTCATGTTGATAAAATGAACCAATAGCCATGAATTGTGAACAAACACTGAAATTCATGCCTCGTTGGCGCAGTAGGCAGCGCGTCAGTCTCATAATCTGAAGGTCGTGAGTTCGACCCTCACACTGGGCATAAGTTTTGAGATATCTTTGCCTTGAAATATCTGCAGTCATCCACAAATATTTGTTGGGATTTCTTCAGCCTGCCAATGCATCAATATAATGTTGTGAAGGTCCAGAGTTCGACTCCCACATACGGCAATTTATTTGGCTTTTTTTTGTAAACGCAAATAGCCATGAATTGTGAACAAACACTGAAATTCATGCCTCGTTGGCGCAGTAGGCAGCGCGTCAGTCTCATAATCTGAAGGTCGTGAGTTCGACCCTCACACGGGGCATAAGTTTTGAGATATCTTTGCCTTGAAATATCTGCAGTCATCCACAAATATTTGTTGGGGTTTCTTCAGCCTGCCAATGCATCAATATAATGTTGTGAAGGTCCAGAGTTCGACTCCCACATACGGCAATTTATTTGGCTTTTTTTTGTAAAAGCAAATAGCCATGAATTGTGAACAAACACTGAATTTCATGCCTCGTTGGAGCAATGCATCAATATAATGTTGTGAAGGTCCAGAGTTCGACTCCCACATACGGCAATTTATTTGGCTTTTTTTTGTAAACGCAAATAGCCATGAATTGTGAACAAACACTGAAATTCATGCCTCGTTGGCGCAGTAGGCAGCGCGTCAGTCTCATAATCTGAAGGTCGTGAGTTCGACCCTCACACGGGGCATAAGTTTTGAGATATCTTTGCCTTGAAATATCTGCAGTCATCCACAAATATTTGTTGGGATTTCTTCAGCCTGCCAATGCATCAATATATTGTTGTGAAGGTCCAGAGTTCGACTCCCACATAGGCAAATGAGTTGGCTTTTTTGTAAATAGGGCCAATAGCTCAGAATGTTTCATGTTGATAAAATGAACCAATAGCCATGAATTGTGAACAAACACTGAAATTCATGCCTCGTTGGCGCAGTAGGCAGCGCGTCAGTCTCATAATCTGAAGGTCGTGAGTTCGACTCTCACACGGGGCATAAGTTTTGAGATATCTTTGCCTTGAAATATCTGCAGTCATCCACAAATATTTGTTGGGGTTTCTTCAGCCTGCCAATGCATCAATATAATGTTGTGAAGGTCCAGAGTTCGACTCCCACATAGGCAAATGAGTTGGCTTTTTTGTAAATAGGGCCAATAGCTCAGAATGTTTCATGTTGATAAAATGAACCAATAGCCATGAATTGTGAACAAACACTGAAATTCATGCCTCGTTGGCGCAGTAGGCAGCGCGTCAGTCTCATAATCTGAAGGTCGTGAGTTAGACCCTCACACGGGGCATAAGTTTTGAGATATCTTTGCCTTGAAATATCTGCAGTCATCCACAAATATTTGTTGGGGTTTCTTCAGCCTGCCAATGCATCAATATAATGTTGTGAAGGTCCAGAGTTCGACTCCCACATACGGCAATTTATTTGGCTTTTTTTTGTAAACGCAAATAGCCATGAATTGTGAACAAACACTGAATTTCATGCCTCGTTGGCGCAATGCATCAATATAATGTTGTGAAGGTCCAGAGTTCTACTCCCACATACGGCAATTTATTTGGCTTTTTTTTGTAAACGCAAATAGCCATGAATTGTGAACAAACACTGAAATTCATGCCTCGTTGGCGCAGTAGGCAGCGCGTCAGTCTCATAATCTGAAGGTCGTGAGTTCGACCCTCACACGGGGCATAAGTTTTGAGATATCTTTGCCTTGAAATATCTGCAGTCATCCACAAATATTTGTTGGGATTTCTTCAGCCTGCCAATGCATCAATATATTGTTGTGAAGGTCCAGAGTTCGACTCCCACATAGGCAAATGAGTTGGCTTTTTTGTAAATAGGGCCAATAGCTCAGAATGTTTCATGTTGATAAAATGAACCAATAGCCATGATTTGTGAACAAACACTGAAATTCATGCCTCGTTGGCGCAGTAGGCAGCGCGTCAGTCTCATAATCTGAAGGTCGTGAGTTCGACCCTCACACGGGGCATAAGTTTTGAGATATCTTTGCCTTGAAATATCTGCAGTCATCCACAAATATTTGTTGGGGTTTCTTCAGCCTGCCAATGCATCAATATAATGTTGTGAAGGTCCAGAGTTCGACTCCCACATACGGCAATTTATTTGGCTTTTTTTTGTAAACGCAAATAGCCATGAATTGTGAACAAACACTGAATTTCATGCCTCGTTGGCGCAATGCATCAATATAATGTTGTGAAGGTCCAGAGTTCGACTCCCACATACGGCAATTTATTTGGCTTTTTTTTGTAAACGCAAATAGCCATGAATTGTGAACAAACACTGAAATTCATGCCTCGTTGGCGCAGTAGGCAGCGCGTCAGTCTCATAATCTGAAGGTCGTGAGTTCGACCCTCACACGGGGCATAAGTTTTGAGATATCTTTGCCTTGAAATATCTGCAGTCATCCACAAATATTTGTTGGGATTTCTTCAGCCTGCCAATGCATCAATATATTGTTGTGAAGGTCCAGAGTTCGACTCCCACATAGGCAAATGAGTTGGCTTTTTTGTAAATAGGGCCAATAGCTCAGAATGTTTCATGTTGATAAAATGAACCAATAGCCATGAATTGTGAACAAACACTGAAATTCATGCCTCGTTGGCGCAGTAGGCAGCGCGTCAGTCTCATAATCTGAAGGTCGTGAGTTCGACCCTCACACGGGGCATAAGTTTTGAGATATCTTTGCCTTGAAATATCTGCAGTCATCCACAAATATTTGTTGGGATTTCTTCAGCCTGCCAATGCATCAATATATTGTTGTGAAGGTCCAGAGTTCGACTCCCACATAGGCAAATGAGTTGGCTTTTTTGTAAATAGGGCCAATTGCTCAGAATGTTTCATGTTGATAAAATGAACCAATAGCCATGACTGCGAACAAACACTGAAATTCATGCCTCGTTGGCGCAATGCATCAATATAATGTTGTGAAGGTCCAGAGTTCGACTCCCACATACGGCAATTTATTTGGCTTTTTTTTGTAAACGGCAATAGCCATGAATTGTGAACAAACACTGAATTTCATGCCTCGTTGGCGCAGTAGGCAGCGCGTCAGTCTCATAATCTGAAGGTCGTGAGTTCGACCCTCACACGGGGCATAAGTTTTGAGATATCTGTGCCTTGAAATATCTGCAGTCATCCACAAATATTTGTTGGGATTTCTTCAGCCTGCCAATGCATCAATATAATGTTGTGAAGGTCCAGAGTTCGACTCCCACATAGGCAAATGAGTTGGCTTTTTTGTAAACAGGGCCAATTGCTCAGAATGTTCATGTTGATAAAATGAACCAATAGCCATGACTGCGAACAAACACTGAAATTCATTCCTCGTTGGCGCAGTAGGCAGCGCGTCAGTCTCATAATCTGAAGGTCGTGAGTTCGACCCTCACACGGGGCATAAGTTTTGAGATATCTTTGCCTTGAAATATTTGCAGTCATCCACAAATATTTGTTGGGATTTCTTCAGCCTGCCAATGCATCAATATATTGTTGTGAAGGTCCAGAGTTCGACTCCCACATACGGCAATTTATTTGGCTTTTTTTGTAAACGCAAATAGCCATGAATTGTGAACAAACACTGAATTTCATGACTCGTTGGCGCAATGCATCAATATAATGTTGTGAAGGTCCAGAGTTCGACTCCCACATACGGCAATTTATTTGGCTTTTTTTTGTAAACGCAAATAGCCATGAATTGTGAACAAACACTGAAATTCATGCCTCGTTGGCGCAGTAGGCAGCGCGTCAGTCTCATAATCTGAAGGTCGTGAGTTCGACCCTCACACGGGGCATAAGTTTTGAGATATCTTTGCCTTGAAATATCTGCAGTCATCCACAAATATTTGTTGGGATTTCTTCAGCCTGCCAATGCATCAATATAATGTTGTGAAGGTCCAGAGTTCGACTCCCAAATAGGCAAATGAGTTGGCTTTTTTGTAAATAGGGCCAATTGCTCAGAATCTTTCATGTTGATAAAAAGAACCAATAGCCATGACTGCGAACAAACACTGAAATTCATGCCTCGTTGGCGCAGTAGGCAGCGCGTCAGTCTCATAATCTGAAGGTCGTGAGTTCGACCCTCACACGGGGCATAAGTTTTGAGATATCTTTGCCTTGAAATATCTGCAGTCATCCACAAATATTTGTTGGGGTTTCTTCAGCCTGCCAATGCATCAATATAATGTTGTGAAGGTCCAGAGTTCGACTCCCACATACGGCAATTTATTTGGCTTTTTTTGTAAACGCAAATAGCCATGAATTGTGAACAAACACTGAATTTCATGACTCGTTGGAGCAAAGCATCAATATAATGTTGTGCAGGTCCAGAGTTCGACTCCCACATACGGCAATTTATTTGGCTTTTTTTTGTAAACGCAAATAGCCATGAATTGTGAACAAACACTGAAATTCATGCCTCGTTGGCGCAGTAGGCAGCGCGTCAGTCTCATAATCTGAAGGTCGTGAGTTCGACCCTCACACGGGGCATACGTTTTGAGATATCTTTGCCTTGAAATATCTGCAGTCATCCACAAATATTTGTTGGGATTTCTTCAGCCTGCCAATGCATCAATATATTGTTGTGAAGGTCCAGAGTTCGACTCCCACATAGGGCAAATGAGTTGGCTTTTTTGTAAATAGGGCCAATAGCTCAGAATGTTTCATGTTGATAAAAAGAACCATTAGCCATAATTGTGAACAAACTCTGAATTTCATGCGTCGTTGGCGCAGTAGGCAGCGCGTCAGTCTCATAATCTGAAGGTCGTGACTTCGACCCTCACACGGGGCATAAGTTTTGAGATATCTTTGCCTTGAAATATCTGCAGTCATCCACAAATATTTGTTGGGGTTTCTTCAGCCTGCCAATGCATCAATATAATGTTGTGAAGGTCCAGAGTTCGACTCCCACATACGGCAATTTATTTGGCTTTTTTTGTAAACGCAAATAGCCATGAATTGTGAACAAACACTGAATTTCATGACTCGTTGGCGCAATGCATCAATATAATGTTGTGAAGGTCCAGAGTTCGACTCCCACATACGGCAATTTATTTGGCTTTTTTTTGTAAACGCAAATAGCCATGAATTGTGAACAAACACTGAAATTCATGCCTCGTTGGCGCAGTAGGCAGCGCGTCAGTCTCATAATCTGAAGGTCGTGAGTTCGACCCTCACACGGGGCATAAGTTTTGAGATATCTTTGCCTTGAAATATCTGCAGTCATCCACAAATATTTGTTGGGATTTCTTCAGCCTGCCAATGCATCAATATAATGTTGTGAAGGTCCAGAGTTCGACTCCCACATACGGCAATTTATTTGGCTTTTTTTGTAAACGCAAATAGCCATGAATTGTGAACAAACACTGAATTTCATGACTCGTTGGCGCAATGCATCAATATAATGTTGTGAAGGTCCAGAGTTCGACTCCCACATACGGCAATTTATTTGGCTTTTTTTTGTAAACGCAAATAGCCATGAATTGTGAACAAACACTGAAATTCATGCCTCGTTGGCGCAGTAGGCAGCGCGTCAGTCTCATAATCTGAAGGCCGTGAGTTCGACCCTCACACGGGGCATAGGTTTTGAGATATCTTTGCCTTGAAATATCTGCAGTCATCCACAAATATTTGTTGGGATTTCTTTAGCCTGCCAATGCATCAATATATTGTTGTGAAGGTCCAGAGTTCGACTCCCACATAGGCAAATGAGTTGGCTTTTTTGTAAATAGGGCCAATTGCTCAGAATGTTTCATGTTGATAAAATGAACCAATAGCCATGACTGCGAACAAACACTGAAATTCATGCCTCGTTGGCGCAGTAGGCAGCGCGTCAGTCTCATAATCTGAAGGTCGTGAGTTCGACCCTCACACGGGGCATAAGTTTTGAGATATCTTTGCCTTGAAATATCTGCAGTCATCCACAAATATTTGTTGGGATTTCTTCAGCCTGCCAATGCATCAATATATTGTTGTGAAGGTCCAGAGTTCGACTCCCACATAGGCAAATGAGTTGGCTTTTTTGTAAATAGGGCCAATTGCTCAGAATGTTTCATGTTGATAAAAAGAACCAATAGCCATGACTGCGAACAAACACTGAAATTCATGCCTCGTTGGCGCAGTAGGCAGCGCGTCAGTCTCATAATCTGAAGGTCGTGAGTTCGACCCTCACACGGGGCATAAGTTTTGAGATATCTTTGCCTTGAAATATTTGCAGTCATCCACAAATATTTGTTGGGATTTCTTCAGCCTGCCAATGCATCAATATATTGTTGTGAATGTCCAGAGTTCGACTCCCACATAGGCAAATGAGTTGGCTTTTTTGTAAATAGGGCCAATAGCTCAGAATGTTTCATGTTGATAAAATGAACCAATAGCCATGAATTGTGAACAAACACTGAAATTCATGCCTCGTTGGCGCAGTAGGCAGCGCGTCAGTCTCATAATCTGAAGGTCGTGAGTTCGACCCTCACACGGGGCATAAGTTTTGAGATATCTGTGCCTTGAAATATCTGCAGTCATCCACAAATATTTGTTGGGATTTCTTCAGCCTGCCAATGCATCAATATAATGTTGTGAAGGTCCAGAGTTCGACTCCCACATAGGCAAATGAGTTGGCTTTTTTGTAAATAGGGCCAATTGCTCAGAATGTTTCATGTTGATAAAATGAACCAATAGCCATGACTGCGAACAAACACTGAAATTCATGCCTCGTTGGCGCAGTAGGCAGCGCGTCAGTCTCATAATCTGAAGGTCGTGAGTTCGACCCTCACACGGGGCATAAGTTTTGAGATATCTTTGCCTTGAAATATCTGCAGTCATCCACAAATATTTGTTGGGGTTTCTTCAGCCTGCCAATGCATCAATATAATGTTGTGAAGGTCCAGAGTTCGACTCCCACATACGGCAATTTATTTGGCTTTTTTTGTAAACGCAAATAGCCATGAATTGTGAACAAACACTGAATTTCATGACTCGTTGGCGCAATGCATCAATATAATGTTGTGAAGGTCCAGAGTTCGACTCCCACATACGGCAATTTATTTGGCTTTTTTTTGTAAACGCAAATAGCCATGAATTGTGAACAAACACTGAAATTCATGCCTCGTTGGCGCAGTAGGCAGCGCGTCAGTCTCATAATCTGAAGGTCGTGAGTTCGACCCTCACACGGGGCATAAGTTTTGAGATATCTTTGCCTTGAAATATCTGCAGTCATCCACAAATATTTGTTGGGATTTCTTCAGCCTGCCAATGCATCAATATAATGTTGTGAAGGTCCAGAGTTCGACTCCCAAATAGGCAAATGAGTTGGCTTTTTTGTAAATAGGGCCAATTGCTCAGAATGTTTCATGTTGATAAAAAGAACCAATAGCCATGACTGCGAACAAACACTGAAATTCATGCCTCGTTGGCGCAGTAGGCAGCGCGTCAGTCTCATAATCTGAAGGTCGTGAGTTCGACCCTCACACGGGGCATAAGTTTTGAGATATCTTTGCCTTGAAATATCTGCAGTCATCCACAAATATTTGTTGGGGTTTCTTCAGCCTGCCAATGCATCAATATAATGTTGTGAAGGTCCAGAGTTCGACTCCCACATACGGCAATTTATTTGGCTTTTTTTGTAAACGCAAATAGCCATGAATTGTGAACAAACACTGAATTTCATGACTCGTTGGAGCAAAGCATCAATATAATGTTGTGCAGGTCCAGAGTTCGACTCCCACATACGGCAATTTATTTGGCTTTTTTTTGTAAACGCAAATAGCCATGAATTGTGAACAAACACTGAAATTCATGCCTCGTTGGCGCAGTAGGCAGCGCGTCAGTCTCATAATCTGAAGGTCGTGAGTTCGACCCTCACACGGGGCATAAGTTTTGAGATATCTTTGCCTTGAAATATCTGCAGTCATCCACAAATATTTGTTGGGATTTCTTCAGCCTGCCAATGCATCAATATATTGTTGTGAAGGTCCAGAGTTCGACTCCCACATAGGGCAAATGAGTTGGCTTTTTTGTAAATAGGGCCAATAGCTCAGAATGTTTCATGTTGATAAAAAGAACCATTAGCCATAATTGTGAACAAACTCTGAATTTCATGCGTCGTTGGCGCAGTAGGCAGCGCGTCAGTCTCATAATCTGAAGGTCGTGACTTCGACCCTCACACGGGGCATAAGTTTTGAGATATCTTTGCCTTGAAATATCTGCAGTCATCCACAAATATTTGTTGGGGTTTCTTCAGCCTGCCAATGCATCAATATATTGTTGTGAAGGTCCAGAGTTCGACTCCCACATACGGCAATTTATTTGGCTTTTTTTGTAAACGCAAATAGCCATGAATTGTGAACAAACACTGAATTTCATGACTCGTTGGCGCAATGCATCAATATAATGTTGTGAAGGTCCAGAGTTCGACTCCCACATACGGCAATTTATTTGGCTTTTTTTTGTAAACGCAAATAGCCATGAATTGTGAACAAACACTGAAATTCATGCCTCGTTGGCGCAGTAGGCAGCGCGTCAGTCTCATAATCTGAAGTTCGTGAGTTCGACCCTCACACGGGGCATAAGTTTTGAGATATCTTTGCCTTGAAATATCTGCAGTCATCCACAAATATTTGTTGGGATTTCTTCAGCCTGCCAATGCATCAATATAATGTTGTGAAGGTCCAGAGTTCGACTCCCACATACGGCAATTTATTTGGCTTTTTTTGTAAACGCAAATAGCCATGAATTGTGAACAAACACTGAATTTCATGACTCGTTGGCGCAATGCATCAATATAATGTTGTGAAGGTCTAGAGTTCGACTCCCACATACGGCAATTTATTTGGCTTTTTTTTGTAAACGCAAATAGCCATGAATTGTGAACAAACACTGAAATTCATGCCTCGTTGGCGCAGTAGGCAGCGCGTCAGTCTCATAATCTGAAGGTCGTGAGTTCGACCCTCACACGGGGCATAGGTTTTGAGATATCTTTGCCTTGAAATATCTGCAGTCATCCACAAATATTTGTTGGGATTTCTTTAGCCTGCCAATGCATCAATATATTGTTGTGAAGGTCCAGAGTTCGACTCCCACATAGGCAAATGAGTTGGCTTTTTTGTAAATAGGGCCAATTGCTCAGAATGTTTCATGTTGATAAAATGAACCAATAGCCATGACTGCGAACAAACACTGAAATTCATGCCTCGTTGGCGCAGTAGGCAGCGCGTCAGTCTCATAATCTGAAGGTCGTGAGTTCGACCCTCACACGGGGCATAAGTTTTGAGATATCTTTGCCTTGAAATATCTGCAGTCATCCACAAATATTTGTTGGGATTTCTTCAGCCTGCCAATGCATCAATATATTGTTGTGAAGGTCCAGAGTTCGACTCCCACATAGGCAAATGAGTTGGCTTTTTTGTAAATAGGGCCAATTGCTCAGAATGTTTCATGTTGATAAAAAGAACCAATAGCCATGACTGCGAACAAACACTGAAATTCATGCCTCGTTGGCGCAGTAGGCAGCGCGTCAGTCTCATAATCTGAAGGTCGTGAGTTCGACCCTCACACGGGGCATAAGTTTTGAGATATCTTTGCCTTGAAATATTTGCAGTCATCCACAAATATTTGTTGGGATTTCTTCAGCCTGCCAATGCATCAATATATTGTTGTGAATGTCCAGAGTTCGACTCCCACATAGGCAAATGAGTTGGCTTTTTTGTAAATAGGGCCAATAGCTCAGAATGTTTCATGTTGATAAAATGAACCAATAGCCATGAATTGTGAACAAACACTGAAATTCATGCCTCGTTGGCGCAGTAGGCAGCGCGTCAGTCTCATAATCTGAAGGTCGTGAGTTCTACCCTCACACGGGGCATAAGTTTTGAGATATCTGTGCCTTGAAATATCTGCAGTCATCCACAAATATTTGTTGGGATTTCTTCAGCCTGCCAATGCATCAATATAATGTTGTGAAGGTCCAGAGTTCGACTCCCACATAGGCAAATGAGTTGGCTTTTTTGTAAATAGGGCCAATTGCTCAGAATGTTTCATGTTGATAAAATGAACCAATAGCCATGACTGCGAACAAACACTGAAATTCATGCCTCGTTGGCGCAGTAGGCAGCGCGTCAGTCTCATAATCTGAAGGTCGTGAGTTCGACCCTCACACGGGGCATAAGTTTTGAGATATCTTTGCCTTGAAATATCTGCAGTCATCCACAAATATTTGTTGGGGTTTCTTCAGCCTGCCAATGCATCAATATAATGTTGTGAAGGTCCAGAGTTCGACTCCCACATACGGCAATTTATTTGGCTTTTTTTTGTAAACGCAAATAGCCATGAATTGTGAACAAACACTGAAATTCATGCCTCGTTGGCGCAGTAGGCAGCGCGTCAGTCTCATAATCTGAAGGTCGTGAGTTCGACCCTCACACGGGGCATAAGTTTTGAGATATCTTTGCCTTGAAATATCTGCAGTCATCCACAAATATTTGTTGGGATTTCTTCAGCCTGCCAATGCATCAATATATTGTTGTGAAGGTCCAGAGTTCGACTCCCACATAGGCAAATGAGTTGGCTTTTTTGTAAATAGGGCCAATTGCTCAGAATGTTTCATGTTGATAAAAAGAACCAATAGCCATGACTGCGAACAAACACTGAAATTCATGCCTCGTTGGCGCAGTAGGCAGCGCGTCAGTCTCATAATCTGAAGGTCGTGAGTTCGACCCTCACACGGGGCATAAGTTTTGAGATATCTTTGCCTTGAAATATCTGCAGTCATCCACAAATATTTGTTGGGATTTCTTCAGCCTACCAATGCATCAATATATTGTTGTGAAGGTCCAGAGTTCGACTCCCACATAGGCAAATGAGTTGGCTTTTTTGTAAATAGGGCCAATAGCTCAGAATGTTTCATGTTGATAAAATGAACCAATAGCCATGAATTGTGAACAAACACTGAAATTCATGCCTCGTTGGCGCAGTAGGCAGCGCGTCAGTCTCATAATCTGAAGGTCGTGAGTTCGACCCTCACACGGGGCATAAGTTTTGAGATATCTTTGCCTTGAAATATCTGCAGTCATCCACAAATATTTGTTGGGGTTTCTTCAGCCTGCCAATGCATCAATATAATGTTGTGAAGGTCCAGAGTTCGACTCCCACATACGGCAATTTATTTGGCTTTTTTTGTAAACGCAAATAGCCATGAATTGTGAACAAACACTGAATTTCATGACTCGTTGGCGCAATGCATCAATATAATGTTGTGAAGGTCCAGAGTTCGACTCCCACATACGGCAATTTATTTGGCTTTTTTTTGTAAACGCAAATAGCCATGAATTGTGAACAAACACTGAATTTCATGACTCGTTGGCGCAATGCATCAATATAATGTTGTGAAGGTCCAGAGTTCGACTCCCACATACGGCAATTTATTTGGCTTTTTTTTGTAAACGCAAATAGCCATGAATTGTGAACAAACACTGAAATTCATGCCTCGTTGGCGCAGTAGGCAGCGCGTCAGTCTCATAATCTGAAGGTTGTGAGTTCGACCCTCACACGGGGCATAAGTTTTGAGATATCTTTGCCTTGAAATATCTGCAGTCATCCACAAATATTTGTTGGGATTTCTTCAGCCTACCAATGCATCAATATATTGTTGTGAAGGTCCAGAGTTCGACTCCCACATAGGCAAATGAGTTGGCTTTTTTGTAAATAGGGCCAATAGCTCAGAATGTTTCATGTTGATAAAATGAACCAATAGCCATGAATTGTGAACAAACACTGAAATTCATGCCTCGTTGGCGCAGTAGGCAGCGCGTCAGTCTCATAATCTGAAGGTCGTGAGTTCGACCCTCACACGGGGCATAAGTTTTGAGATATCTTTGCCTTGAAATATCTGCAGTCATCCACAAATATTTGTTGGGGTTTCTTCAGCCTGCCAATGCATCAATATAATGTTGTGAAGGTCCAGAGTTCGACTCCCACATACGGCAATTTATTTGGCTTTTTTTTGTAAACGCAAATAGCCATGAATTGTGAACAAACACTGAATTTCATGACTCGTTGGCGCAATGCATCAATATAATGTTGTGAAGGTCCAGAGTTCGACTCCCACATACGGCAATTTATTTGGCTTTTTTTTGTAAACGCAAATAGCCATGAATTTTGAACAAACACTGAAATTCATGCCTCGTTGGCGCAGTAGGCAGTGCGTCAGTCTCATAATCTGAAGGTCGTGAGTTCGACCCTCACACGGGGCATAAGTTTTGAGATATCTTGGCCTTGAAATATCTGCAGTCATCCACAAATATTTGTTGGGATTTCTTCAGCCTGCCAATGCATCAATATATTGTTGTGAAGGTCCAGAGTTCGACTCCCACATAGGCAAATGAGTTGGCTTTTTTGTAAATAGGGCCAATAGCTCAGAATGTTTCATGTTGATAAAATGAACCAATAGCCATGAATTGTGAACAAACACTGAAATTCATGCCTCGTTGGGATTTCTTCAGCCTGCCAATGCATCAATATAATGTTGTGAAGGTCCAGAGTTCGACTCCCAAATAGGCAAATGAGTTGGCTTTTTTGTAAATAGGGCCAATTGCTCAGAATGTTTCATGTTGATAAAAAGAACCAATAGCCATGACTGCGAACAAACACTGAAATTCATGCCTCGTTGGCGCAGTAGGCAGCGCGTCAGTCTCATAATCTGAAGGTCGTGAGTTCGACCCTCACACGGGGCATAAGTTTTGAGATATCTTTGCCTTGAAATATCTGCAGTCATCCACAAATATTTGTTGGGGTTTCTTCAGCCTGCCAATGCATCAATATAATGTTGTGAAGGTCCAGAGTTCGACTCCCACATACGGCAATTTATTTGGCTTTTTTTGTAAACGCAAATAGCCATGAATTGTGAACAAACACTGAATTTCATGACTCGTTGGCGCAATGCATCAATATAATGTTGTGAAGGTCCACAGTTCGACTCCCACATACGGCAATTTATTTGGCTTTTTTTTGTAAATGCAAATAGCCATGAATTGTGAACAAACACTGAAATTCATGCCTCGTTGGCGCAGTAGGCAGCGCGTCAGTCTCATAATCTGAAGGTCGTGAGTTCGACCCTCACACGGGGCATAAGTTTTGAGATATCTTTGCCTTGAAATATCTGCAGTCATCCACAAATATTTGTTGGGATTTCTTCAGCCTGCCAATGCATCAATATATTGTTGTGAAGGTCCAGAGTTCGACTCCCACATAGGCAAATGAGTTGGCTTTTTTGTAAATAGGGCCAATTGCTCAGAATGTTTCATGTTGATAAAAAGAACCAATAGCCATGACTGCGAACAAACACTGAAATTCATGCCTCGTTGGCGCAGTAGGCAGCGCGTCAGTCTCATAATCTGAAGGTCGTGAGTTCGACCCTCACACGGGGCATAAGCTTTGAGATATCTTTGCCTTGAAATATCTGCAGTCATCCACAAATATTTGTTGGGGTTTCTTCAGCCTGCCAATGCATCAATATAATGTTGTGAAGGTCCAGAGTTCGACTCCCACATAGGGCAAGTGAGTTGGCTTTTTTGTAAAAAAGGCCAATCGGTCAAATTTTTTCATGTTGATAAAAAGAATAGCCTTCAATCTTGAACAAACACTGATTATTTTGCCAAGGTTTTTTTTGTTTTCTACCTTGTTGTATGAACTATGTTATATTTCTTTATGTAATATTATGTTGCATTTTTTCCTTGTAGTTTTAAATCACCACTGATTAAGATACATATTTCCTGTGACTGAGCTTTTTATACATTGTAATTAATTTAAAATTAATTTAAAGGTTTTGCATAACTCTGTCTGAACTTATCAGCAGAAGAACAGCAACTGTTTAAGATCAGTCTTGACATTCAGGTTGCATAGCCTATGACTCTCTGTTTACTTACTGTAGTTTCAACATTATGCAACCTTTGGAATCAGACTTCAGAGTGGAACTTTCCCATAACTCGCCTTGACAGGTGCATGTCATGTGTTTATGAATAGCTGTGATGCTGAAAAGCTTTAAGTGCGCAGACAGGCGTGTCTCAACTCTGCGATTTATCTTACGCTTCATTCTGGCAACATGTCAGTCATACCTGTCCTGCTCTTATGTTTAAAATGAGAATATTTTGCCAGAAGGCAGATACAAAAACAGATAAGTACATCAAAATGGAAGTGCTTTTTGATGCGTAAGATTTGTATTGGTGGATATGTGTAATAATGGCTGACTTCTATCCAACAGGCAAGACAAGATGGTCCTATATGACGATATGATTTTGTGTCAGGACTTGCTTTGCATGACATGTCAGCAATGATTGATAGGCTTGTCCATTTCATCAAAATGTTTTTTGAATACATAAAATAGAAGCTGGAAATTTTCTAAAATACTATTTCCTATGAGGCAAATTAATCTTACCTAAGTTTATAATTCATGTGTATTAGAAAATGATTTAATGTGTTATGTATTAAACAGTAACAAGCAAATTAACAAGGAAAATACTTTCTCTTAATGCTGCCTTCTTTGCTTAATAAAATAAATTGTAAAACAGAAAGTCTTACCATTGATATTAGTTTCAATTGATAATTTCTACATGAAACGCCCAGTGTATTAATGTTAACGTTATCTAAATAATAAAAAATATTAATAACAGATTTAATCGCTAATAATAAATAAAAAGTATAGTCGATATTCCGTATATTCCGATTTAAAAACTGAGCCTGAACGTTGCACCAGTATGACGAAATGGGCAGAGACGCGCATGCGCAATCGCAGTGTTTGCATTCCTCCTCCCTCCTGAGGCTGACAGGTCGGTAGCTGCTCACCGGCAATGAGACAGCAAACACAGCGAGACGCCTCGAGATGGACTTAGCGGACGCTTTTCACCAAAGACGTATTATTTAGACACCGCTGTCTATTGACGACAGACGGAGTTTAGTCCTCGCCAGGATTATTTTTGTTTTAGTGAAGAAAAAAAAGGATACTCGATGTCCCGGGAGAGGAATTGATGCGACGACTGATTTCCTGCGACACACACCGGCCAGCTAAGACGCCGTCGCGCTCACTTTGAAGACCACCTGAGTTCATTTAAACTACCCTCGGCTATACCTGTACACGTGTACGTAATTGTGACACTGACACCTGGCAAAGACTACGTCACAGAAAGCAAGGAGACACGAAGTTGTGGAGGAGCGCGGCTAATCGCTGCGGTGACTTAGCATCGAGCTAACCGACGGCTTCTTTGTTTATTTAATTTGAATCGCTGAATACAGTGTTTGTGTCTATCTGAAGCGGCGTAACACGTCAGGGAGGAAGAGACAAGCCGTTTACGAGCTCGTGTGTCGGGGTAACTGCCTCCAGGGACGTTGGGTTTGGTTTTTAAAGGACGTAAAGGATCTGACTTCTCACTTATGGCTCGTTAGTATCGCGGCACTGCAGCTGACCCAGCTAGCTAGCGTCTGCTCCGGCTAGAAAGCAGCCACTTATCGGCCTTTAGGAACTCATCGAGGGGAAGATGCACCACCAGGACTTTTCTGCAGACCCGTCCGGGACCGGGAGTCGGAAAACGGCTTTCCACTACAGGAGAGGCAGCAGCGGGGCAACGGCCTCCAGTGGAGCCAACGCGGTCGATGACAATCCCACCCAGGCTGGATCCAGTTCTCCCGGACCCCACCACCAGCCCCAGTCCCAGGTGGCTGGCGCTCAGGTGAAGAAAAAGAGTGGCTTTCAGATAACAAGTGTTACCTCGGCACAGGTCAACGTGAGCGGCAACAACAGTTTAGCAGATGACACTGAGAGCTATGATGACATGGATGAGTCACACACAGAAGACCTCTCCTCCTCCGATATGCTGGATGTGTCCGTGTCCAGGGCCACGGATACCAGTGTGCCGGAGAGAAGCTCCTCTGATGAGACACTAAACAGTCTTCACGGGGTCGACACACCTGGAATCGTGTCGCCTAACGAGCCTCTGCACCCTCATTCCATCCCTCAGGGGTCTCAGCAGCACACCTCGATGGTTAATGGGACCATGCACCATCATTATTATCCTCAGCAACACAACCAGTCTCACCATCATCACTCTGATAGCCTGGGAGGAGGCGAGTCCTCTGTTCCAGCTCTTCCCATTGCTCCCGTGGGTAGCTCCAGCCCATCTATGTCCCAGAGGCCATTAATGTTGGATAACAGTACACCTGCAGGTGGGACAACCCAACCGTCAGCCCCTGTTGTCGGTGGGGCACCCACTGATCAACAGCTTCAAGGCAATGTGAACGTTTCTAATGTGTCTGCGGCTGCAGTTCCTCCTTCTGGGCCTGCAGGTGTTGACAACACTAGTGTGAGTGGGCACGCAGCTTCTGTTGGAGGAACTGGCCCGCCTGCTGCTGCCCTCAACACTCAAACCCAGCACACACAGACTCAGACTGCTACTGGCTCTCGTTTTAGGGTGGTCAAGCTAGACACTAACTCTGAGCCTTTCCGCAAAGGAAGATGGACATGTACAGAGTATTATGAAAAGGAGGTTCCACATCAAACTACATCTGAGGCACCAAAAGGTGTAGAAGTGGCAGTAGAGACTGAGTCAGGTAACGCTCTGATTAGTCAGGGCATTCCTGCTGTACATCCACCGCACACGCTTCAGCCCTACCAGCAGCCGAGCCAGGACTTCACTAGTCCACAAGCCATGCAGAGCCCACCACAGGGGCTGGCCCAAACCACTCCTGTGACCTATGTTTCGCCCCAGGAGGTAGCTGGTGGGGCCCACATGCAGCAAACAGTGGCTCCTGTCACGCTCCTTACAGCACAGGCTGGTGTAAATCAGCCTCCCGCTGTAATACCCCAGCAGTTTCCTTATTCTGTGGATCCCCAGGGAGGTTACCCCGCATCCCAGTACCATGCAGGGGTCACAGCCCCGGGAGGTATCCGACAGCCAGACTTTATCCAGCCCACTGCTCCCTTCCAGACCCAGGTCCAGCCTCCGCTGCCGCACGTTACAACAGGAATCTCCATATCACCGCTTCCAGGGGGCGCGGCACAGCCACCGATCAGCTTTACTCAGCAGCTGATCCATCAAGGTCTGGGAGCCCCATCTGCCCAGGCATCATTTGTTGGACAGCCACAGACCCTCCCAAATCAACCACGGCCACAAGTCCAGCCCCCCTCCACTGCTAGAGTCCCAGGAGCGCTCACCCATGCGAGTCACTACATGCCTTTGACTGCACTGCAAGCTGACCTCCAGCCTCTCCTCACCCTGGGTGCGACCCTCACTCAGGTCCCTGGAGGAGGGAGCTCCATAAGAACGTCCCAGCTGGAGGATGCCCAGAAGCTTCTGCTCCAGCACCAAGGCTTGCTGAGTTTTCCCAGGCTAGGGATGACAACGGGTGGAGAGGGGGCTGCAGAGGCCGGCATGGCCCACATGGGGATGTCGGCTGAGGCCAGTGCCTTCATGGTTGCGGCTGCTGCCGGCCTCAGGACTCAGCATGCTGAAGGAGAGGACGACAGGTGAGAATGCACGACCTGCGCGGCCAAAGCTGTTTATTCTAATGAAAAGTTTCTTTCTTTTGCAGTGTATTGAATGACAAAACGTGCAGTGAAATATATTTTCCTCATCACATCATTGAAAGCACTACGCATGATGTACAAAGTCTGATTTCTAGTGATAATACTGATAAAGGATTTTTATCCACCACCGTAACCGTTCTGCTCTAATCGTAACAACATGCCGCAGCTGGTTTTCTGCCTGTTTTTGCTGAGTTTCATTCAGATCTAGGAGTCCAATGTCACATTTGCTCGATTCCCCCCGTCTCCTGAGGGTCACTCTGTCAGCCGACAGATGACGGTGGTTGAAAAACGACTCACTGGGCTTGCTATTGTAAAAACATCAGTGGCTGGAGTAGAAGCAGGGGAGTCTGCTGATGACTCAGCAGTGAACAGACCCCCTACCATCACACATCCACCTCTATCAGCTTTGCAAGGCTGTATTTTCCCTGTTGCACTGCCTCTCACTGTCCTTTTCTCGTTCAGTATTCACGTCTCCCTCCCCCCCCATCCCCCCTCAGGTTTAGTCTTTTATTAGACACTGGATCCGTTGATTTGTACCAACCCCAGGGAACTGTGCAGTGGTTTATTTATGTGTACAATTACTCAATCCTATGTTCCTGTTTCTGCTGCTCAAAAGTGGTTATTGCACTTGCAGGTACTTTCTAATAACGCATGGTTGCTCTAAATGGAGTCATTGCCCTGGAAACAAACCCCATTTGAAGACACAGCGTTAGTCCGTGTTGTAGAGACTGTCGAGAGTTGTGTTGCATGAATCAGATCAACTCTCCCTGCAGAGAGATGGAGCACTGTTGTGGCAGCAGTCTAGTGTTACCTCTGTACTGCCCTGTGTTCTGGTTTAGCAGGAGTTTCATGTTGTGAGTACAACAATAATGCCCGCAGGGTACGGAGGTAGTTTGACTGAGAACTGTCAGCCTCACCCCAAGCACATATAACTGAAATACAAAACATAATCTTCAATATTGTGCCTGTTGGCAACAAAAGGTTCTCCCAAATCTATATATCGTCTCTGAGGAGGTCCATGATTAAAACAACAGTTGCTGTGCGAACCAGTAAACATTCCTCTAATTGAATTATCTGCACAGCAGTTCACTGGTGAGCTGGACTGTGTATGTGTGGTCAGCTGTTCAGATTCAGAGCTCGAGGAACGGACAGACGCAGGGTGCCACAACTCCTGGTTCAGCTTTGAGGTCGGCGGCGGCTGCAGACTGAGCAGCACTGTGCTCCTTGTGGAGGCTTTTGTCAACAATTGGTGACACTGTGTCTTTTGCATGGTCTCCGTAAGTGCGTTCCCAGCTGTTGGTCAGCCCGTTTTCTGTGTGCCGGCTTCGTTCGTGGTCACGTCGATGTTTTGCATCATCTCAGCTGTTCTCCTCGGCCCCATTTTTTTCACCCACTCTTGAAATATTGCTCTCCTTTCCCTGCACACGTGCAGTGTTTCCCCATTCGCCAAGAGCGTCCAAGTTTACAGGTTGTTCCCCTGAATGATGCATATACACCTGTATTTACTAGCAACAGTTTTTATCAACAGGTAATCAGCCAGAGTGAGGTCACAATGTCCAAGAACAGCACCTGCATGAGTAATGACTGACAGCACACATTAAGAAGGCCTCTGCAGAGAGATTCTGGGTTTTCTTCTACCTTTTTTACGCAAATACTTTACACATACACAGTTTTTTTTTTTAATGCACTTTGCAAGGTGGTGTGAGAAAACCCCAAAATATTCAGGTTGCAATCATTTAAAATTGAGAATATAAGATCTGAGACACATATTTTTGATTTTTGCTTAAAAGAATGACGTTATTGATTGCTCTAATTTGGTTCACCCCTAATGACAGACTGTCCTCAAGCTTTATTTTATGCATAAGTTACTTGTTATTGTACCAAGAGCACAAATTGGCTGCTTTCATTCTCAATTTGTGAATCCTTGTTGTCAAGAGTCCAGTTTGGCTCTTTAAGAGCATCACGTTGCAGCTGCCATGACTTTGACTGCGTGCGTGCGTGCGTGCGTGCGTGCGTGCGTGCATGCGCGCGTTTTGCAGGATGTGCGCTTGTGTTTTTTCACCTGCTTTGCTGCCTGTTTCCCTCTCTGTCAGTGAAAGTACAGAGGGGACGGTGACATTAATCAGGGCTTTCGTCGGCTCCTTGTTCCTCCTCTTGTGGAAATCCAGCCTGTAGGCCGGTGCCGGTATAATTTGACTTTTGGATCGCTGCCAGCATCTCTTCAGTGTTGAAGGAAAACACTCGTGACTTTCACACACACTTCCAGTTTATTATGCACCTGTTGTGCATGTGATAGCTCTCTCTCCACAGTTATATTAGCTGCAGAGCTGTTCCACCAGTCCAGCAAAACTCTGCACGTTGTTTTGATGCAGAAATCGACTGTAACAATATCACAAAGCACTGCTTTTGTGAGCACAGTCTGCATCTTTCTTCTCGTACTGCATGTTTTAGCAAAAATAACCCAATTAATACCTGAATATATTGCACACTCATGCTTATTTCGGAATAATTCACCATGCCAAGATCATTTTCTCGTCTACTAATCATGACTTCCTTTAAGTGTGGATTTCCCGTGTCAAAGATAAAAGGAGTGTCATAGTACAGTAGTATGATTTATTCGGGTAATTTATCTATCTTTGGAGCCATAAAAGTTAGAGGTGCAATCTTTATTGATTATTTGTTCGTTCTGCACACGTCGTTATCACTTTTATTTCTCTTTTTTTCCAGTGTTGTACCACTTCTTTAATGAAGTAAACATGTGCAGCAGCGGTTAAGGGGCACCGAGCAATCACGAGTTTACAGCCTGAATACAAAGTGAAGGGATTAGCCGGTCCTTTCGCCTCTTTAACAGTCAACGAATGGGCCGATTGTGTATGTGAGAGAGTGGAGACTCCTGTTTGTTGGGCCTGACGCAGCACACTCAGCACTCTTGATCGACTGAATGTTTCGATTGTTTTCATATTTTCTGATATTCTGTTTTTAGAATTGCTAACAATGAGATGAGTTGGTCTTCTAAAAGTGAGAAGTTAGTTTAATCTCTTGGTTGATGGCATTTTCTAGCCGTAGAAAAGGATATTTCTGTGTACTGACTTCCTCTTCCTCATAATTGAAGCCATTACAGTCATTCTGTGTCATTCAAAGATGCCTTTTATGTGTGTTTACCGTCGGCATGTGACTGAAAGCGTTCACATGTTTTAGTGATAATAACCTGCCTGGTAAGCACTGCAGTCACACCGGCTTTGACTTGTGATGTTAATATTGACACGCCTGCTTTTAGTTGGCTCTCCGGCCATGAACAGCTTTCACAAGGTTGAGGGAGCTCGGACCATATATGGATTCACGGAGCTACTGACGGAAGTTCATGCTGCGTCGGTGTTGATTATTCTGACTCTGCTTATGGTACCAACATGAAAACTGAGCATTGAGTCATGGCCAACTGAACCATAGCTCTGGTGGACACACCCCGACATTAGCTGAATGTTTGTACACTCATTAATGACTAATAAGCGTTACAAAGACGAGAATAAAATGAACTTTACAATCGGTGGACTGCGTTGCATTTTCTCTTCTGTATATGTTTACAAATCAAACTTTATTTTATAGACTTTATAAATCTTAGTCTGAGTCTACTATCTTATGCTCCACTTACCTGTTGATCTGCTCCAGATTAACTCCAATGTCTGTATCCAGGTACCTACATGTACAAAACCCACATTTATCCTAAAGGAATATCATTCAAATAATATTAACTTCTTAAACAAACTCATGTTTGGACCAAACAAATCTACAAATATGTAGATTAGAGGATGTTTCCAAAGAGATTTCTTAGGTAAATATGAATGAAATTATAAATATAGGAAATCAGGGGTCATTTTAAAGGGAAGATTCTACTATAAATATACTTGTAAAGTATATTTATGTTGGCCTTTCTCAACAAATGTCTTCATTTAAGCCTGAAACTTTGCTGCAATTTCTCCTAAAATGTATATTACATTTTATATTATTAAGGTTTTGGACTGAAGTTTTTGAACCTCTGTGATATTCCAGTTGAAAGACTTCTCCACAAGCACATCTGCCGGCGTTTTTTTATTTTATTTTTCATCAGACAGCAGCATGACTCGCATTCCTGTGAACCCCAGGTAGTTTAACAAAGGCCAGAAACAGATGTGCTGCTATGGAAACTCTCTGCCTGCAATGCACTGTGTTTGTGCAGCCAGGCGGCATGCATTTAGCACGTCAAGCGTGCATATGTATTATATACGACAGTGTCGAGTAGGGATGCAACGATACCACTTTTTTTTTACGAGTATTTTTATTTGTGTACTTTCCGATACCGAGTACCGATACCGATACTTCTTAGATTTGGTCTCCATGAAAGTGCAATTAATTTGGAGGCAGATTTTATTTTATCCTCTGCAGATTATGTCAAGCCTATAGTACAAAATTAACAGAAGGCTATCCCAAGCTTTAAACTTCTTGTGGAAGTCCCTCTAATGTCGGACCATAAAACGCCCCCATGTCCGGGTTCAGAATCAGAATCAGCTTTATTGGCCATGTGTGTTTACACTCACATGGAATTTGACTCCGGTTACACATAGCTCTCATTGTACATATATACACATTTACAATAAGCAAGATAAATATTTAAAAAAAGACATTAGAAAGAAAAAGTAGTCCAATTAGTGCAGGTAGTGCAGATGGGGGAGTCTGATTAATTGTTCATCAGGGTGACGGCCAGTGGAAAGAAGCTGTTCCTGTGTCTGGTGGTTTTGGGTAATATTAGGGATCGAGCAATTATATAGGAAGCTGTGTTCCAAGTTATGTTTCCGGTGCTTTTATTGTGGAGGGAGAAATGGAAAGGAAAAGAGGAGTGGAATTGTGGGATATACGTGTGTGAAGGAGATAAAAAAGTGGTTCAAGTTACCCTGCAGCGTGTTTTCATTTTATTAGAATTACAAATATAGACACACAACAGACACTCGGCTACAATAATATCATCCGTAGCCGCACAACAGCGTCTGAATGAGGCCGCTGCCAGCGCTACTTCAGGTGGATCAGCAGCCGTTTGATTCAAACCGGCGGGACGGCAGTAATTTTCCGTCGCGTTGGATGTGAACGCACCATAACTCTACACACCTTGCTGCAAGAGCCGCAAGAGAGCGACGAAAGAGCCGTATGCGGCTCTGGATCACGGGTTGCCGACCCCTGCCCTAGACGTTGAAGTCAGGTAGGACAACAAATCTTTTTCTCCACAAAGCGCGACCAGTTTGTTGTAGCGAAATACTGTTGAGTGGTATCGGTTCTTGGTATCGGCAATTGAAACCGATACGAGTACGAGTATTTTAACGCAGTATCGGTGCAGTATCGCAGTATCGGTGCATCCCTAGTGTCGAGGCTTTTGCCATCTTGGTTTCTGTTTTTACTGTGCTGTCATATCTGATCGGTGGGCCTCCTAAATATAAAGTCAGACGGCAGCTTCTTATTTCCTGGTTGTAATCTCCTGGATGTCAAGAGCAGTAAATCACACCTGAAGGTGCTTCGGCAGTTTGTCTTTTAATGAGATGACGTGTTGAAATCACGCTTCAACAGAGCTATAAACTGTCTCTCTCGCTCTCACGGTGTTGTTCTGCGGTCTCTCCACAAGGGGGCAGTGTCGCTCCACAGATCCTCCCGCCTGCTCAACAGTTGTTTATATAACATGCTTTGAGAATCACTGACCTAAAATGTGCCTGCAGCTCAGTGGAAAGGTCCTTCCTGCACGCAATGTATGAATCGCGTGCATTTGGATCTTCTCCGTGTTTTAATATCTGACCGAGTACGGGGATTGATATTATATCCTTTGGTAGTTTTTGAAACACTGTGTGTCTGCTTGTTTTAGGGAAGGCTTTTGAAGTTAATGTGTGTATATATAGTTTAATGTATGTGAAATTATTGTGACTTTAATTAGACCACATGTTTGTATTTATCTATACAATTCACAACTATTATGTGGAGGCATTTGACTTATGGCTTTCTAGTTCCCATTATATTACAATCCACTAGTTATTGCATTACGAGGCTGGCTGTTTTTGGACCAAATTACACTTTTTTTTTTTTTTTTGTTGCTTTGAAGAACTCATGGTTGAGCAGAGACAAATAATTGATCAGCATATCAACCCACAAGTGAATCTGCAACAATTTTGATCAGTTATTATCCATTCTTTAGGGCAATTATGCCAAAAATGCCTTGTTCCCCTCCCTTAATTGTGAGGATTTGCTGCTTTAAAAAAAGTAATAGAAAACTGAATTAGAAAAAGTAAAAAAAAAAACTAACTATTATTGCGTAATAGAAATTAATTGATCATTCAAAATAATCATCAGTTGCATCCTAAAGAGCTTGTTTTATAGTTTTGCTTCTGCATGTTTGTGGTCTGACTTCATTATGCGTCTCGTGCACATTTTTTCTTCAGGCACCAAAATGTTTGCGGCCCAGTCGAGTCTGAACGAGCTTCTTGACGTGTGTGTATGTATGTGTGTGTGTGTGTTTGTGTGTTTTGACGCAGCCAGAGCTGAGCATCAACCCGGCTCTGCCAGGTTCGGTTTTGGGCGGCCCGGGTGGGCGTTTTGGGCGGGGGGGTCTAGAACTGCTGTCACGTTGGCTCGCCTTGTGTATGTAAAATGTGTCCATGCACGTCGGCCTGCGGTCCTCAGTGGGGTTGAGCTTTATGGGCTCGCCCGTCAGCATGCTTATTGGTGTGTGTGTGTAATTTTAGGTGTTTACAGGTTTTTTTTCCTTCTGCCGTTTACCCTGAAGGAAAATACGAGCAAACAGGAGGAGAGGCGACATAACTAGTTTTAACTGGTCGCTCTTATGACATTTGTTATTTGTTGTTTTCTCTCTCGTGATTTTCCTCTCGCTGGATTTTCTCACAGAAGAAATGCCCGAACAGGAGAGACGTGAGATATTTCTGATCCTGTGACTTGACCTTTGCAAGAGGAGAATAGACTCCTGAACAAAGGTCACCTGCCAGTGGCGCTCGATGTGATTTCATAGGATCGACATCCACGCTGCCAGATTCCCCGGCCACTTTGTTTATTTTTGGCTGCATCATTTCGGCGTTAAAATGCAGATATTGTAGTGAATGTATGTGTGTTTGATACTGAAATATATACAGAAGCCACATCCGTTTTAATATTTCAAGTTAAAATAAATAAACGTAGAGTTAGAACCCTACGCTGTTGGTGATAATATACTCTGAGTGGACCTAAAGGTATCTGCTGCATGACCTGTATCACCTTTGGCCTTCAGACTAGATGGAAGTTTATGTAATGTGACATAACTCGGGGTTCGGATCGTGTCACAGGTTCGAGTCCGGGGTAAGATCAGCAGAAATAAAGAAAAAGGAGCAAATATACATGTTTGAGATGTCCCGATTTTCTTTTTTTTTTATGGCCGCAGCTATACAAGGATGCAGTCTCGCTCACGAAAGGCCTTTCCCTTTCAGTCACTTTCGGTTTTCTTTATTTTTTCAAAAAATAAAGTAAGGCCAGTGCCTTCATGGAAATGACACTTCCTGTTAACGAGCAGACTTCCCGGTAAAGAGGAGCAATAACTCTGTGGATTGTTTTGCGTCGGGGCCTCGACCCTAACCCTCTGTGAAAACACGCCCGGCCCACCGCGTGATGCCGGACCACCGCCGAGATCCTCGAGCAAAAGTTTCTCAACCGCTGCTGAGAAGATCCTCGCCGTCAGCTGTGAGCCTTCTGACTGTTTACGTTGACATGGAGCCCTCGGACCTTTTGCACAGAAACACTGTGCAGACCGTTGGCACTGTTGTGTAACGCTTGATTGCGTAATCTTTATTTAAATGCGTGGATTAGAGAGTCGCAGGGGATGTGGAATCCCAATTTTCGGGGTGAAATTTGTCACACGGAGCCAGATTTTGTTTTTGTGTTTGCGTACAAAGCTTTTACAAACACAAGTGTGCGTGCGTCCCAGTTTGTGGGGTTTGCAGACAGACGTGGAAGCAGGAGTGATGAGATATCAGTTCTGATTTAAGCCAGATATTATGTATTTATTATATATATTGTTCCTTTTAATCGTCGTTATTTGTTCCAGTTTCTTCTCAGTTAATTAAGAACTTTACTGCAAAATAATCAGATTTTCTGGGAAAGACATCATGCTCTTGAAAGACAATTCATTTTCTTATATATGAATTATTGCCCAGCCCTATACATTCTTCTCAATGTCCTTCCTGCAGGGTGTTTGTGGGGACATGCATGCCAGATAATAAATGATAAATCTATTAATCTGAGTTGGTCGACAGAAGAAATTAATAGTCAATCATGTAATTATTGTGTGTATTGTTTAAGTCATTTTTCCAGCTTTTTTTTTTTCTAGCTTTTTTTTTGTGATAGTAAACTGAATATCTTAACAAATTTGCCAGCTTCCCTTCAGACTTTGGGATGTTTCCCACCACCTGACCTCATCTCCATGATGCTTGTATACATCCCACATTGCTGTGCATAGTGTGTGAGGGTGTCGAAGGCTCGTCTGCACCAGTGGAGATGCCGGAGCTCCGTCTTCTCCGTCTCCGTCTCTTTTCGTGGCCCGTATGCCACAGAGGCTGCTTATGTAAGGCGTTGCGTGCATGGCAGAGACCGATTTCACTTCCGCTCCGACGAGCCGATGCCCTGAGAGCCGGTTGTCTGTCGGGGCGTTCCTGCTCTTTGTTTGGTCTGCTAAGGCAAAGGCCGAGGGAGATTATCCCCAGTTGCAAACCAGCAGACGTTTGTATTTGACTGCTACCTCCATGTGCTTTGCTTATGCGTTTTACCTCGAGATCGGTGACATGATTGCATGCTGCAGCTCCCTGTTTGATTATGTAATTGTCACCATTTCTTCCTAAATTTGGGAGATATAAACACACTTCCTTTTGGCTTCAGCGTCCGCCTGTGTGTGCGCGTGCACCGGGCTTGATCTCGCTGTCGGCCTCGGTTCTCCTCTGTGTAAAAATGCCGGCGCTCAAAGCCTCCGAAAACCGGATCCCGCCAGTTTGCAAACATAGCCTCGCACACAAATGGGACACACGCGAGCGCTCGTCTCCCAGCGGCTCGAGGACAAGCGATGTGGAAGGTGGCTGGCCAATCACGGAGCGGCGTGCAGACAAAAAAAATACAGGAGGATGCAGGAGGAGAAGCATTATTTGAGGAGGCACATAAAAAGCATTACAGTGTCTGACATCATTCACTTTAATCACCTCCCTAATTGCTTTATAATGCCCTCTGCTATCAAACCTTTTTACATTTCCGTATAACTTGCAGTTGGATCCTTTGTAAGACCACACACTGCAGCCTGATGGAGGCCGAGCTCTGCTTACACTGCAACTGCACAATAAAGTGAGGCGGAAGTGTTACTTACACTCAGCTGGGTGCCTTTGTGGATATGTGGATAAAGGATGGGCTGTGGTAGAAAGGGGGCGATGCCTTCTAGGGTATGTACAGCAAATACACTGGGAGGCTTTTAGCTTTCTGTTGGCACTGTTGATTCAACTCTTTTCTGGAACATTTAGCCACTGGAGCTCGAGGATATCTCCTCTGCCTTCGTATGCACTCACCTCCTTCTGGATGGTCGTTTTTTTTAAAGGCTCCTATCATATAAAACATATTGCCAGAGGTTGTACTGTTCCGCCTTTTAAAATACATAAATTTAGTATTTCTTCGGGCTACGAATACAAGGATTTAAAGATCACTTTTCTCCTTGTTTTGCGATGAAACTCAATATTTTTGCCTTCCTTTCAGCTCCCGCACATCCACATCGTCTGCTGCCACATCCGCCCTTATGTAAGCTCCACAGGGTGTGGCGGAGACGGTATCCTACCCAATAAGGAAGATTTAATTTGTCATTTCAGTGACTTAAACGGAGGAGTGGTGATGTTTGTTTCTACGTCTCCCATGTGGAGGAAAAGCTTTAACATAGTGGTTAGGTAATATATGGGTCAACCCTCTGCACATGCCACGTACACTAGCTTCAGACGGACGTGGATGCATGAATAAAAAGCATCCCATCTGTGACGTCATGGAGTCGTGGTCTCTCGCCATTGGCTGAGCAGAGTCCGTTGCACCATCGGCGAAAAACGCTCTCCTCGGACGGACTTCGAGCCCTTTGTTCCGAGCGGGACCCCGGATCTGCAAGCGCACAATGTAAAGCTGATTTATGACGAGCTTTGTTTACAGTAGCGAGTCATCGGCGACGGTATCTTTTAAAAAATAATAATAATTTAATCACAAAATAACGTTTCGAATGTCGTTTTGTTGGTTTCTAGCCTCCCGTTGCTTCTCGGCCGTTTCTCTGATTAGTGGCGCATACAGTGCAGGACAGAAAATATGTGACCTTCACCTAATGAGGTTAATGCATTCACTGCATGCATTGTGCTGAATCCCACCAACAAACTCACCCCGCACGCCCCTCGCCGCCATTTTGTGGTCCCCCACAACTGCGCGCCATCTTCGATCAGGGCTGCCTCCTCCCTTTGTTCTCTTTTTTACGGCGGAGGACCCGATGCGTTGAGTATTTTGTGCCGTGCATCGGCGCTTTGCCCGCTCTACCGTCTAGCTAGCCGCCTTTTGTTCGTAATTTTGACTGTAATTTATTTTATTGCCAACACGGAGGTACATGTGAGCCAGTGTGGACCCCCACTGCGAGTGTGTGTGTGTGTGTCAAGTGTGCATCCACCGATGAGGAGTGACAGGGCGGCTGAAGACATACACATTGTCCTGGAGATAACTTGAGGAGGGGTAGAGTGAGGGATGCATGAAGCGGATGTTTGCCGTTCTAGTCGAGGAATTTAAGGGAGGTTGCACCCACTCGTCACTATAAACAGATACAAGGAGGGCAACAGTCCATCTCCACCACGGAGGATGTTGCAGACCGGTGGGAGGGGCTTGTAGGCGTCGGGGTGTGTGGTCAAAAGGAGCTCATCCTATTGGTCGGATCACCGTAATCCCTGCTGACGGTTTATATAACAACAGAGGGGGAGGTGACATGACTTCTTCTGCAGTGACATCACAGCCCACCCACATATCTCCCCTCGTCCAATCGTCTGAGAGTGTTTGTGTGATTCAGGCTTCGCAAGGAGGATTCACGCTACTGTTGTACACACACACACATGCACACGCAAACTCTCCCATCCCTGTTCTCCATTGTTGGTCGGGCTCCCCTATGCGAGTCTCCAACAGCTAAGGGTCGCAGGGGCCCAAAGGGTCGCAGGCAGGCAGGCAGGCAGGCTGGCTGGCTGGCTGGCTGGCTGGCTGGCTTCGGGCCACATCACCTCAGCGCCGCCGCATGCCCCCGCTCGGCGGCGCCCGCAGGACCATCGATGCGTTTGAGGACACGATGTTCTTGCTCCTGCAGATGCATGTGGTTGCACTTCACTGTGTGCGAGCAGGGAAGCGAGGCTGGCTGGTGTCCATCCGCTGTAACGTGGACCAAGACGTCATCTGGTCTGCTGGCGGTTGAGTTTTTCCCTCCAATCTCAACTGCCAGAGATAAGCGCCATGTTCCAGTTCCTCAATTGATCCAGCCGGCTCCAGTTTTTACTTCCCTTTGCTCCGTTATCACGCCACTGATCGACTTCTCCCTCCAATAAACCAATATCCTCACAGCCTGTCCAGCAAGAAAAATCTACAACCTACAAAAACACATCTTTCCTACATTTTTAAATGTTTAACGCTCCCCTCCAACTTTTATTTTTCTCACATAGCATACATGTGATCCTGCTTCTTTTTGGAAGAAAGAAAAAGGAGAACAAATGTTTTCCATTTCTCTAAAATCAGTAAATCCCCTTGAGTCCCATTGACCGTTTGAAGCCCTAAAATACAAACGTATAAGCTCCCATGTTGACACACTTCCACACAGACACTGCATGTTCTTCCTTTTCTTTCACACGACATGAGTCCACACCGTCGCACCATGAAATCACAATAGTGGGCCTCAAATTATCAGTAATATTAGTTAATATTGATCTGATCAGCTGCTCGAGTAATTAACACTGTGGTTACATCCCCAAAATAATCTGCTTTTATGTCATTAAAGTATAATGTTGTCATTAACGTATAATATTACAACAGATGGCATGACCAATCAATAACACCACGATTCCTTAAATTAGGGCTGCAGCTGTTACTCTTATTAGTCATGTCCAAAACTCCAAATATATTCAGTTTAATATCATAGAACAATAAGAAAACCACCAAATATTCACAGTTGAGATGCTGCGACCAGTTTATTTGACTGTTTTTGCTTTAAATAAATGATTTAATTTAATATTTACACTTTTCACAGGCAAATGTTCTTAACCTCTACATTCCTTCTAGTGCTGGAAAGATTATTAATTAACAAATTAGATAACGGACAGAAAATGTGTCTTCAAGTCAGGAACAATGAGGATCTGCTGTTTTATTTCATCGTCAACTTGAACATAAATAGATGTTTTTATACATCACGTTTCATATTTTCTTCCCCTATTCTGCAAACTAAAATTAATTATTAGTCATTTGTTTATGAAACCACTTCAACAGGGCTGCACCTATCACTATCAATTGATTTGTCAATTATTTACCTGGTTTATCAAAACTAAAGATTGTATAAGTGTCCGTCACATGTCCCTGGACTCTTTTACAACCTCATAAACACAGATACGCGGTCTGAACTCGACTATTATGAGATTTCTTTCGGTCTCTGTGTTTCATCTCGGGAACAGAACTTCTTGATCCGTTTGTGACGGAGCCAAAACCAACTGGAGGGGCGGCGCCGCCTCATTGTACGGAACAGCGTGTTCCCCCTCACCATTTCAAACCGATGCAAAGGAGACAATGGAGCCGCTGAGTGTCTCTTTTCTTCTCTCCTCACATGTTTATTTACAAGTCAGTGGAAACAATGGATTGTGTCCTCTGATATTACAGTGACGTCACGTGTGGCCCCCTTAATAATACACGCGTTATAACCGCCAGGTGGAGACACCGCTTCAGTCAAAGTTGTCCCAGCACCTGCAGGCCACATTTTAAAGCGTGAAACAAACACGGTAGCACACTTATAACGCGATTAAAAAAAAAAAGTCTGCTACGTGCTCTGTGTGAAGCGGAGGCCGTCCTCTCCGTCTCGTGGGTGGCTGCGGAGGCTTTTATAGGGGCCGGTGCAGCCGGTGGAGGGGATGTTGTTGCGCTAGGCCCCGCCCCCGACCAATCAGAGCGCGCTCTCCCCGCACTCATTATGATAATGAGCGCGCGTCTGCGCCAATCACGCGGCCGCTGGCGCTGTTTTTCCTGCATGCATTACCCCGAGAGAGAGCCGCGGCGCGCGGAGCTGCAGCCCGCCGCTCAGTCTTTGTGTGCTCCGTCCCCGGCTGCGAGCTCTCTGCGGTCGCCCGGAGAGCAGACTCCCACCAACCCCCCCCCCCCGGTTCTTTTTCCTCCGGTCACCCCGCTGCCCCACAATAATGCGCTGTTTTTCTACTTTTATACCGCCGGGCTTTCAGTTTGGGCAGCCGAGGGATCGCCTCCGGGGGTTTTAATGGGCTGGATAGCATGACTTCCCAATGTTACACAGTGGCGATGGATCTTGGAGTTTGTCAACTGAGGAATTTCTCCATCTCGTTTCTGTCCTCTGTGCTCGGGAGGGAGAGCGCGTCCGTCAGGGTTGACAATAGGTAACGTCACTGCGCACTATCTGGGCACTATCGGCGACGCGCGGAGGATCGATGACTTCATTTCATACCTGAAACGTTGCCTCATTGATCCTCCGCCGCCGGACCTCCATTTGCTTTGTTGCAGACTCCAAATTAAGATGCTCCTCTTTATTGCGTGTTTATTTGCCTCGCGATGGCGTCATAATGTGACGTTCCGGGCTCTTTTTTTTTTTTATTCCCGTGTAATGTCTGCAGCTCCATCTGATCCCCCATCATGTGTGCGGCTTCTAACCAACATATGTCTCTTCTCCGTCCTCCAGCTCTTCCGGTGCAAGTGTGGTGGCCATCGACAACAAGATTGAACAAGCAATGGTGAGCATCTGAGACCCACCGTGTTGGTAAATAGGCCCGTGTGGTGCGTTCAAGCGCCGTTATGTAAGCGGAGCGCGCCGCAGCGCCTCCCTGTCTGCTGTTATATTTCTGATTTTGAGGATATGTTTGTGGGAATGTCGGGGCTTTGATACAAGGGGACATCTCAGGGTGACATTAGGAAAGTGGAGGAATGAATGAATGAGAAGCATGATGGTGCTTTTCTGTTTTTTCTAACGGCTGAATTCAGCTGCAGATGACCCCAAAAAAACACTAATTTCGTGCGTAAATGCACCTGCTGGTTTCTAAATGAACGGCGACAGGAGTTTCCTGCTCTGTCACAATTTAGACCGATGACCTCCGGCTTGCTGGCAACTTGATGTGGGCCGGGCGAAGGTTCACACGCTAGCCCCTCTCTCTCTTTCTCATGCATATACATGCGTAGTCCCTCGCCCTCTCCCCACCCCCTGCGCAGTGTTGCTAGGCAAGCAGCAGCCTCCCCGCGGCTCAGTATAAATAGCTCTGGCCGTGATTGGCTCCGCCCACCCCAATGCAGGAACATTTTGTTCCCTTACTGCGTACCGGGGCAGGGAGGAGGAGGAGGAGGAGGAGGAGGGGCGGGTCCACAGAGGAGGGGATGCTCGGATGATTAAAGGCAAATCCTCCTTCGGCCGGCTGCTCCGGCACCGTCATTGTGCATCTTTCACATTATACCTGCACTCGTGTTTGTCTCCACGTCCTTAATTGAAGACAGTGAAGTGATATACGATGTTAACATACCGGTTTCACTCTGCGGCTTTACAGGTTTCCCCCTAACGGCGTGTCAGTCTGATTGAGTGTAGTTTTTTTTAAATATAGTAGGGAGTCTCGTGAGTGTATGTATGTGCATATATATATATATATATATATTTATTTATTTATTTATTTATAAAGAGAGAGTAAATTAAAGTGTAGACAAGCCAATGCATAAAAAGAAAGGAGACCACAGATGGTTTTGGAAGTATGTGTGAATCATGTAGTGTGTAATCCACTATTTTAATTATTGATAGATTATATTTCTGTATTCTGTACATTTTCGGGTGATGTGAAACACAGAAAAGTAACGACTCAGTTGAGAAACTGTAACCACAATATCTTTGATATAATTAATCGATTTTCCACATGTTGGTCAGTTAATTGACAAATTATTAATTGCTAAGAATTTTATTCAGCCTTTTAAAATGACAAAAATAAGTGAAAAAAAATGCCCTCAAATTGCATGTTTTGTCCAAACGGTTCAACATATTTAATTTCCACTGAGAGACGAGCAGTAAATCTTCATTTTTAAGAATCTGGAACGAGCACATTTCTGGGCTTTTTATTAGAAAAAATGACAAGAAGTTCATTTGAGATCTTTAGTGTCTTTATTCTGCAAGCCAACTTAAAAACACCAAAATATTTGCAGACGACTCTCCCGACTCTCGGCGTATGGAGGAGGCCACGGTCTCGCCCGTTAACCGTATCTAACCGTGTCTCTGTCTGCGTCCTCAGGACCTGGTCAAGAGCCACCTCATGTACGCCGTGCGCGAAGAGGTGGAGGTGTTGAAGGAGCAGATCAAAGAGCTGATCGAGCGCAACACCCAGCTGGAGCAGGAGAACAACCTGCTCAAGAACCTGGCCAGCCCCGAGCAGATGGCTCAGTTCCAGGCGCAGGTCCAGACCGGCGGCTCCCCGACCGGCGCCGCCCAGCCCCCGGCCCCGGCCCCGGCCACGGCCCCGGCCCCGGCCACGGCCCCGGCCCCGGTCACGGCCGGGGCCGCACAAGTCCTCCCTTCTGCACAGAGCTCCGGCACGTCTGCGTAACACAGAAACTGCACTCTGGTAGGAGGAGGAGGAGGAGGAGGAGGAGGAAGGAGTCTTGCCATACTGTGAACTGACTCTAGCATCAAGACCGACTATGCCACCGCCTCGAGGAGCGCACACTTTCACCCGGAGGACGAACTTTTCTTTTGTTGCACATTTAATTTAACTCAAAGACTTCGGAGTTGCACCGACTCGCGTGCGTGTGTGCGTGCGTGCGTGTGTATGTGTGTGTATGTCCGCTTTTATTACCTGCTTCAGACAATCGTCGTCTTCATCGCGGTGACGATGAGGGGGAGGAGCTGAACGCAGGACCTGTGGAAAGTGTGCCATCACTCCCCTTTTCAACCAGCACTGTCCCGTCGGCACACACCTGACTTTCTTTCTTTCTTTCTTTTTATTCTTCATCTTGTTTCGTGTCTTTTCTTTTTTTTTAATCCATGCACTTTTCTTTTTTTTCTTTCTTTCAAACGACTCGAAAAAACAGCGGACGAAACGCAAACATTCGCACGACCCATCTGGAATGGGAGACAAAAGAGACGTTTTCTTTTTTTTTCTGCATCTGAAGACGATGACGTTCTGGGTTGAGAGAGGCTTATAAAGAATTATTAAATATATATATTAGCTGCGACTCACCGCTCACTTGAAGAACTCTTTGTTCTCTCGGAGGTCCTCGTCGCCGTCCCCACCCTCAGCGCACCCTCCATGTTCTTTTATGGAGCATTAAACATTTATGCAGGGAATCAAAGTTTATTTTTATTTTTTTCTTTCTAGGGAAAGGTTTGTTTTTTTGTCTGTTTATGTTTCCGCTCTTGTTGATGTAATTAATGTCCAAGTGATGTGTGTAAAATAATTGATGGAAAGGAAAAAACAAGTAGGACATGACTGTTTCTAGGTAGGACATTTTGTACAGATTAAAATAAATTCCATTTAATCTCTGCCAAGTGCCTGGTTTCTAACCATAGATACATATATACGCAATTTCTTTAGTTGTTTTATTCAAAAATATGTATATACGTGTACATATATATATCTATGGTTTTGCCAGGTTTTGAACTACCTGTGATGTCATTACTCAGGGCGGCAACACACAAGGTTATTGACCTCGACACCAGGATGCTGTCTGTCTCCCGTGGTGACGTCGTTCGACTTCATCAAACTATCTGGACTGTTTCACCATTTGGGGCGGCGCGCGATATTGTTTGTTATTTTTCATGAATGACGATGGTTTCCTCCGGGTTTCTTTTTTGTGTCTTTTGTACAGCCAGGTGTTTTTGAGTTGCTCGTCGTGCAACTGGAGCGCTGAACACGATAATGAGACAAATGGTGAAAAGAAAAATGGAAAGGAAAGGAAAATGCCTAGCGGAAGGATGTTGATGTTTCGTGCATGTTCCTCAGCCCATCACAAATGTGACGTTACAATTGCACTAGACAGTTGCACCTCAAATAAAAAAATGAAAACAAAACAGTAAAAACAGCTGGACTCTTTTTCAACAATGTTGTGCTATGACTTGTCTCTTTAAAAACCATCAACTCTGGATTTAAATCATTAAATTGATGCAAATATGTAGTTTGCCCTCACTTCCTCCCAGTTCACCCACAGAAACCCCAGTTAAAAGCATGAATGGCTGCGTCCTCCTTAGACCTCAGTGCACATGCGCAGAAGTGTACCAGCATGTAAATATTTACTTAAACATCGACCTCTCATTGGTTGGAGACGACCGAGCCCCCTTCAGAGCCGTCTCACGGTTACTCCGCCCACTGCACGTGGACCTGCACGCTAGTCGAGGACGCGCATGCGGGAGCGCGCAGATATGTAGGACGACGACGTCATGTTAAAGCGATTATAATAGCTGAACATTACGTTTGTTTTGTTGTTGTGTAAACTGGTTTTAAAACCACCGTAAACTATTATTTAGCTTAAGTTGAACATAAACATTTATATTATATTAGGTGACTGTGAGGTAAAGCAAACACCTATTATATTCATATAATAATAATAATGAGTATTCAATACAGCATTCAAAACTGCAAAAGTGCTTTACAATAGAAAAGAACATACATTATAATACACCAACCTGTTTACATACATGAATACACAGGTCTGCCTTTTAATCTCCTATATATTTATAGTTCTCCTGTCATGTCTTAAGTATTAATGTAAAACTTAACATAGGATTACTATAAATCGTTAATCTTCTCCCAACATGGACACATGCTACAGTACACGTTAAGCAGTATTTGTACCTGTATAATTCAGGCCATAACATAGCGTTATCATCAGGTGAGCGTTTATTCTGTATACTAACATCAGTGCAGTTTAATACGACCGAAAACCCAACTTTATTACGTTTTATATCAATGAAAGCAGACTAAATATTGAATATAAGTTAATACAACTGAACATTGTAACAATTTAATATGTAATAATGCACCTGTATAAGCAGCAGAAGACTGTAACATAGCTATATACTAACTATAACATTACGTTTACATGGTTTATCCTGCAGTAATTCTGACGTTTATTATACATTTCTCTGCAAATCTAACATGTCAAATTCAAGTTAGCGCTTTTTAAGCACATAAATGCACATTTTACCCCAAGAAAGGTTCAGACTTTAATTTTCAGGGCCAGATTTTGACCTCGGGGTGCAGCAGCTTTTAGCACACAGCAGGAAGCCCCATTTCCTCTCAATTCATCCAATCAAAACTAGGTCTTTTTTTAGCATTTCTTGTTTTTTTCAATGAAAATAAGCCGCTTCATGTGAAATTAATCTTCTTCTTGTACTCTGGTCTGGTTAGAATCTGACCTGGGATCATGAAGAGCTTCAGTTTTGGGTGTCCTGGGACACGATCTAATTAATTAAGGTCTTCAATCTAATGTAAATCTATTCAGACGGCCTCGACCTGCCCTCCTCTCGATCCTCGGGTCAGCCTGAGCCCAGACCCTGACCTTGAGGAGGCGGTCTGGCTGCCTCGGTGGATCAGACGCCGCGTGGAGACAGAGCTCTTGTCCAGATGGCACTTTCGCAAATCCCGTTTCATTGACAAAAGGTGTTTTCTTCAAGCGCGCCGCCACCGGGAACAGGATGTACTCCTAGGCCGAGGGATCACACGCGGATTAACCTCGTCTATTTGTGCCGCTGCTGATGTTTGGAGGCACCGACGTAGTAGAGAATTATTTACAGTGTGATCCCCCCCAGTGAAGCCTGCTGGCATATCGAGGCTGTTTATTAGTGTTCAACCAGTTTTTACTGACGTGAACGCACATAAACTGATATGCACACAACCTCGGTTTCCGGCCTGCTGCTTCCAGACATACAAGGACTCACAAATCAACCCTAAAAATCCTCTTTGCACCCCCTGAACTGGACCTCCCTCGGTGCTGTTCCTTATTGCTGAGAAAGCCGGTGGCCTGCTGGTTAAACCCTGAGCGTGCAGACTGTCACCCCCCAACGAGACGCTACATGGGGATAAGCCTGCCCAGTGTCCAGGCATCAGAAATACACTTCATGTTTGTACACACACGGAGAAAAAAACATAATAACAGAGCTGTCATCGCTGGGAAAATCCCAACTGCGGATGAATCCAGATTTTGTAGGAAAGAGGAAACATCCAAACTGAAGCATGTGACCCCACAGCAGGTGATTTCACCTTGAACTCACACACTGAAATAAAAACGGAGAAAAGAAAAAAAAAAGGGAGTAAAGACAGAAGAAGTATTTGATCCTGAAGTTATTAAATAGCAGCTGCGATGAGAGCTGGTTAAAAAGGGAGAAAGAAAATAATCTTGTATCGAACAAAAAAAAATCCCCAAATGCACAATTAAAATATGTTTTGTTCCCCTTGAGGATCCGGTCAGATGTTGGTAACATGTACATCCAGCTGATGTTGTTTTCAGTTGAAGCTTTTGTGCATTATTTGTTTCATAAATAGCTTCATTCTTAAAGTATTGATGCTAGACTGAGGCTAGTCGTCTTTCACGTTTTTCTTTTTTCATTTCTTGACCTCACGATGTTTTCCACCAAACAAAAAGTGGTTAAAAAATAGTGTAAAAATGACAAATGTAGTCTTAATTCGACCGCCTCGGTACTAAAAATGAGTCTCTCGAGTCAGACTTTGTTTCGATAATCTGATGTTCTGTTCAGAACCCTTTGATAATTTCAATCAGTCCACTCTGCGGTTAGGTCCGAGCCGCCCAAACAAATAGATGGTCTGTGGTTTACAGTCACATGCACACACACACACACACTCAAACACACACACTGACCGGCACATGTGCACTCAATCAAGCGCTAACTTTCAACTCAAGTCAGCTGCTGCTCCACATCTGATCATCCGGTTACTCACAGAACACGGACGAAGTCACTGGAAGAACCATGTGACGCTAATAGGAAAAAGCCTCGGAAACATGTGGACATTCCTGCTCATTACCAGCTCTACTACTCTCTGTGATGTGAGTTTTTGTTATTATGTTTCTTGAAGCCACCTAAAACCAGAGATTTCCTGCAGAAAGTACCCAGAAAGTTGACATGAGGTTGCAGCATTTAGTTTAACTCGTCACAAAAGGAACAAATGCTTCAAAATGATGGTGATAAACAAATTAAAACTGGCAAATAGTTGCAAAATGTGACATTTTTGACGCATTTTAGTAAGAAACTCAAAGTGCAAGTTGCTCTTTCCGGGTGCAGATGAGCGGAAGTTAGTTCTCATATCTCCTCTTCTATTCCTGGCAGTGGATTTCCTCTAATCTCGGCTATTATTGAACATTCGGGGAAAAATATTGAGTCTAGAAGGAGATCTTTGCTCATGTTTTTCCTTCACAAACAACAACATCTGCACAAACAAGGACCTTGAAGCGTGAAAATGCATTAAACTGTTTTGCACCGCCATCATATCGGATGTATCACGTGATCGTAAACTCAAAATTAACGCTGCCAGCAAACGTTCAGTGCCAAAACTGAATGTACTGAAAATATTATCGATGGTGTCGGAAAATATTTCTCTCCCTCGACCTCTGTTTGTGCAGATCAATTTAATTATTTTTCAAATCAAACGGAGAAAACATCCGTAAAAAAATAGGACTCGGGCCAATTGGGAAATGTTGATAACATGTAACACACACACACACACACACACACACACACCCTGTCCTCGTTTGTCCTCCACCCAAAGTCACATTGGTCGGAGGCACGAGCGCCCTCTCAAATGTCAAAACAAACCCGCAGACGGAAGTGCGGGGAGCGAGGCCCCGCCGCCCTGCTGGGAGAGAGGGGGATTATGGGGGATTACGGCCCTCTCTTATCCTCCACTTTTCCTCCCCTCGGCACCTTCTCTCGCTCCCTAGGAGTCGTCAAAACAAGAAAGGTTTTCACAATCAAATCTCCGTCAGACACACAGGAGAGCATCCACCTGGTCGGATCTTCTTCCACCTGCTTCCACTGGTTTCTAAACGCCCGTGTCATTGTTTGTCTAGCGGCGTCGCCGTGGGAAAGCGCTTTCATTCCTGGTGATGAATTAAATGTCACGAGAGGCGTTCAACCCTGAATTTCCTGCTCATTACGTCGTGTCATTTGGTGAATCTTTTGCCCGCCTGCATCGTTTATCATTTAATACTTTGAGAACAGGAACATATCCTGTTACGAGACAGGCAGCTGCAGCTCCAAATGATTTGAATACTTTGTGTGTTTTGGCTGACACACACACAGGGAATTGTGTGTGTGTGTGTGTGTGCAGCCAGGCAGTCGTTACAGCGTCGTTGAACCGACGCAGCAGGAGAGACAACGGCGTAACGGCCCCTTAAAGAGCTTTCCTCCTAATCAGGTTGTTTATGACGTTGATTTTTAAGTTTATGGGACACACAGTGAAAGATAGACAGCAACAGGCCTGTTCTGATGGAGATCAAGTTGGTGTGTTGGAAAGAATATTCTGCAGACGCATAATAAAAAATGTGTTCAGGCCGAGACTTTGCATTCAAAAGCCTGAAATCCAGGACCCATTGTTCCTAAGATTGCATCGACGTTTGAGGTGTAATGTAGAATTTCTGCCTCTGTAATCGTCGCAAAAGCTGCACAGACGCCGGCAAACGGATAATTGCCTCGCACCGCGGCACCGCCAGTAATTGATTACCATGCTCGCACAGACCGGCGCCCACTGCTTGACGAAGTGGAGACGGCGATGTGCTGATCGGCCACAATCGGAGGCCACGTCGGGCTGTCACAACGCCGGCGTGAGCGTTTAGCGCGTCCTTCCTCTGCACTCGCAGTTCAGGCGGGGAGGAAGTAGAAGTCATGACCTTGTGCGACGCAACGTGACCCGAAACCACAGCCGTGCCCGAAAATAGCCCGAACGCGACCCGATTGGGGGGAAAAAGACCTGCGTTGACCATCTCGTGTGTTTACATTATTCATTTCATGCTGAAAAGTCTTCTTTTTCTGCATATTCACCACCAGCTGCTCTGTGTGTGTGTGTGAGCAGCTGTGCACCAAATGCAGTTGACAAAGGCACGAGGCTGGTTGAAAGCCACGCGGCCCTGACCCTGGATCAGCCCAGATACCGGACGCCTTGAGTAAACAAGCAGTCGCCGGCCTCATCTGGCCGACATCTGCCCGTGTGCGGCGACCACATCTGCAGGAGAAGCTCCCGAATCCTCCTCTTTGTTTGCGGGGCCGAACCGTGGGGGAGCTCAGTGTGCAGATCACTCGACACAAACCGGGAAGCATTCGTCCTGGGATCATCCCAGCTCCACGCTCGGACGCCTCCCCGGATCTTTTTTTTCTTCTGGATCACAGTCTAGTCCACGTCCTCGAACCGCCCCTCCGTCCCGCGTCTGGTACATCGTGTTCAACCAGATATAAACGCACGCCGCCTGAGGTCAGCTTCCTGTTTGCTTCCTGTTTGCTTCCTGTTTGCTTCCTGTTTGCTTCCCTTTTTTTCAGACAGGGAAGAGAAATCAGCCGCCTTCTCTTCTCACCTCACGGTTGTTTCCACTTCCGTTATCTTTTTGAAAAGGGCATTGGGAAGACATGAAAATGGCATCTTTCATTTTTTTGTAGTCAACACACAGATGGATGTTGCCTCTAATATGGTGAACGGTTGTGGCTTTTCTTTCCTTTATTTTGCATTTTAGTGTCGTGTGAATGTGAAATGAGCAGAAAATACAACAAAAGAACGTCTTTTTCTTTCTTTTTTCCCCCTAATTTGCCAACTCTGAGCTATTGTATAAAATATAAGTCATAAATGCCTCTTCTTGTTGTCATACAACACGCACACCAACTGCCATGGCCTTATAAATGATGACATGGATATTAAATCACCGAATAAATCATTTTGGTGGTGCTCCACCTTTCATACAGGCACTTTAATATTAAATCAGACTTCTATTTAATTATTTACTGCCACGCATGAAGCAGTCTGGCGTCTGAAGATAAAATGATTTCCTCCTCCCTCCCCAAAAAAAAAATGATTTGACGTGTCGCTTTAAATTCTTCCCTCCTTTAAATCTGTGGTTCCCCCCTCACGTTTTCCAGCTCGGCTGCAGGCAGCGACACGTTGAGCAACCTCAGCGGGAAGAAAACGCAGGCGGAGGCAAGAAAAAGAGAGCGGAGAGAGGAAGAGGAAGGAAAAAAAAACATGCCGTGTCAGGTGTGACGTTCAAAACTAATTGTTCCCATTGATACGTGCCTCTGCAGCCATCTGGCATTCGTCATATTCCAAGGCCAACTGGCATCCAACTACAACACTTTGTGATTATATCTCAACAAATATGCTCATTTTGGTGCCTAAACAATCCCTCCTTTAAACTGAAATACGCCGCATAGATTGACACAAAGATGTGCTGAGTTGATATGTAGGTCAAACCCTCTGCTGGAAACACAGCTTACCCCCCCTCCCTCTCCCCCTCCCCTCTTTAGGCTTTGAGAAATACAGGGTGTTCTAGTACAGATTGTATACAGCTGACTCGCACGCACACATGCACCAGTGTTCGTCCTCCCGACAGACACACACACACACACACACAGGCAGACGTTGCCATTATTGGCATCGCATCAGTACACCGTGTCCCCACAGAGTGGGACAGGTGCAGCTTTAATAAGAAGTGGTAGCAAAAACATATTATATTTGAATGTTTAGTAGTAAAATATCTCTTTTGTTCCGCAGTTTGGGAAGGAACACACGGTGGTTTCTTGTTACATAACGGGACATATTGTTTTGCCTTCTGCACATATAGGCTTTGTTCTACGGCGTGCGATGGTTTAATCATTTACAAGTCGTTCCTGGTGGGAAAGGAAAGTATAATTTGCTTCCAATCCAAAGAAAACCGAGATAGTGTTCAGTGAAAATGTACTTGAGTTTAAATGGATCCTTTCTTTAAAGGAAACGTGCATTTTCAGGGACGCTGTGATTGCGATATTATCATAAAACACTAAATGTCAAGATGAAATTAAATTGCAATGATAACATTTGGAGGTTCATTAGTTTTAAGGTTTGACGTGTACGCATGTAATCAACAAATTAAGTGTTTCGTTTCATTAGCACTAAATTATACTTAATTATACCTCCAGAAGAACAACAGCATGAGATAATACACCTGTCTTCACTTGCATCGATGCTCATCAGTCACACATTCCTGCACGCGTGCAGTGACGTCTGTCACGAGGAAACGTTCCCAAACAAGATCTCATTTCCCACTTTTATCCAACACTGACATAAACGCTGCATGTGTAACTTGAAGTGGGCGTTGGGGGTCGGGGGTTCAGCGGCGCTGCTATGAGGCATTGTGAGCTCAAATGTGCTTTTACCTGCAATGGGTTGTCCCCCTTTTCTTGAATGCTTCGCCGATGCTCTCATTTTAAAAACATGGCGGCAAGAAAAAGGCAAATATTGGCGTCTATGTCGGCCTCTTCGCGGGCGGGAGTTGAACAGAGCTGCTGGGATGGGAACCCTTAGCCGTGAAGCGTGGCCGCTCCTTTTAGTCATTGTTTTTGCATCCGTCAGCCAGAAGAACGTCGTAAACGTCCTTTTTAATGTCAAATCAGCCGCTTTTCCTGCCTGATTCAGTAGAGACTGGATAAAATATGACACAAATGTGTTAAAGGTTAGTAATACTGTAGCGGACCACGTGTATACATTCATAAGAGTGCACAGCCGTGAAGTCGAGGCAGATGGGAAAGTCACATTCAATGAACTTCCTTCTTATAGAAAAAACACACGTCCTCAGCTGGGAGGCCAGACTTTTTTTGTGTGTGTTCCCAGTCATATAGGAACATTTTAGGAACAGAACAGGGCGGGAGGAAGGGGAGGATGTTGTTCATGTTTCTCATTGCCGATGTTTAATGCCTTGTGAAGAAGGGGGGAAGAAGAAAAAACGCTGCAGTGATAAAACTGCAGCTGTGGTTTCTGTTCTCGGGAATAAACAGGGAACAGTATGTACGGGACAGAGCGTTTCCATCTCTGGGTGGGAGAGAATAAAAGACACTGGTGGAGAGAGAGAGAGACATATTCAACTTCCACTTCCTTCCCAGTTTTATTCATAATTTACTTCCCCACTGCTCGGCCTGAAAATGGCCGAGCTCCCCTCGTCTTCCTATAGCTGCTCCGAGGAAATGAATCTGCTTCTTCATCGCTTGTGCCCGTGGTTTTCAAAAGGAGGCCCGGAGCGCGTCACGGTCCTGCCGTGCGAAGCCTCCAGTTTGTTTACGGCACTATTTATAGGAAGTGTGCCAGCGGCGTGCTTTCTATAACATGGCGGGTGCTATCTGATGTCAATTCAGGTCGTTTACCAGAAGAAATGACGCCAATCATCTCCACGTGCTCATCGTTTACACATACGGTCTGGAGGGAAGTGGAAAGTAGTGCTGTGTAATTTGAGGTCTTAACAAAATATAATTTTCCTGGGAAAGAAACTGCTGTAAAAGGCATCTGAGGTCAAATTCTGAATACTTTGGAAAATATTGTACTTGTTACTGCACTAGACTAATATTTCAGCCAGTTACTTTGCAAATGGAGGTATTAAAAGCCTATATTGAGCAAAGAAAATACAATAAAATGGATTAATTGTTCAAGAAATGAGCAATTTCATCTCAACAGAGGAAGGAAACGTCTCCAGATGCCTTGTTTTGTTTAACCAACAGTCAAAAACTAAAATATATCGACTTTACTATGATAGAGGAGTAAAAAAACATAAATAATGACATGCACGATTAATAAAATAGTCCTTTTATCCATAAATTAATCGTTTTAGCTCAACATTAAACCGCCTAACAATATATACAATGGATAAAATCAGCTATACTACACAATTATATATCAATGCATCAGTTACAACAATCTAATTAATAATAATAATGTAACACTGACAAGAGCCCAGCATCCATAGTGTAGTACAGATAACACATGCATGTTCTTATGCAGGAGTATTTATGAATCATGGTATTGCTACTTTTACTAAAAGTAAAAGATGAAAATCCTTCCATCAGCACGACTGGTGCTGGAGGATTAAAGGCTGAGCCTTTAGAAAAATGACTCACTGCTGGGTGGGTGAGAAGCAGACTCTGCCCGCCTCCAGACCAAATACATACACAGAATACTGTATATTTGTGTGTGTATATATATATATATATATATTCCTTTGTGTGCAGATGGATTCATGATTCATTTGAGCTCCTGTCTATGTGGAGACAAGTGGTCACGCGTCTGAGCGAAGTTGCATGCGGCCGATATGTAATAAATGATGTAAGCTGCTTTTAGGACAAAGACTTGCTGACTGTGTCCTAACAAGCATTTTGAAAAGAGTAGGCCAGCCTTGGATACCAGTACGTACTGTGTGTGTGTGTGTGTGTGTGTGTGTGTGTGTGTGTGTGTGTGTGTGTGTGTGTGTGTGTGTGTGTGTGTGTGTGTGTGTGTGTGTGTGTGTGTGTGTGTGTGTGTGTGTGTGTGTGTGTGTGTGTGTGTGTTTGCGCTGCTCAGGTAACAGGGTGTGGCTGTAGGTTAAAGGTTTCGTTTATGACATCTATTTCGGGCCTGGGCTATTTCCTAAAGCTAAGCGAAACCATTTAGGCATGTCACGCTATTGAGTGAGCTATTCCCACATTCCTGATGCACAGTCACGCTCCCTCTCCGGGCCGGTCCGAAGCCCGGCCACGCCCGCTAATGGCTCATCACACCTCCACCTGGTTTCTGTGTACAGTAGGAAGGGCTCTCGGCCTTTTTAGGGGAGTCAACGCCCTCGTTTATCCAGTGGGCTCGTTTCAAGTTGAGGGAACCACGGAGGATTTTAGTCATCCGTGACTCACAAGCTGAAAACAATTATTGTCTGCAAATCAGGCGAGGATGTTTAGAGTTGGGTTGGAGGTCGGCGGGGGTTGCCGGTAAACTGGCAGGCTGGTGTTGTTTAGTCTAACAAGAACCAGCGGGAGCAATTAGAGGCCGGCAGAGTCACCGGTGTCCCCTGAGGGAACTCCCTCATCACCTCTTTTTAATTTGTTATTCCCCCCCCCCCCCCCAGGGACCCTTCTCTTGAGTTGCCTGGGTTGACTTTACAGTAATTACTTGCGCAAACAGAAGAACCTAAATAAAGGTGGTGAGGCCATCCTCAAGTCGGCTGAGCGAAGCAAAACAATTACCGCCAGCGCTGGAATGTACAGGAGGTTTCTCTGGCACCTGAACACATGCTCGTCACGCCGAGAGCCAATCGTCCTGTGTTCGCGACCTGGAGAGGAGGTAGGAGGGTTAGGGGCGTGAGTTAAGGGAATTTCTTGTTCTCGGAAAGCTTTCCTCTCGGGTGTGACTGAACTGCTGATATCAAAATGATGATTGTGAACCCACTCTTGAGTCAGCTGAGGTGGAGTGGCGCCCACCGCTCGCCAGCTGATGGGTGGGAGTCAGTTGTTAGTCACTATAAGATATCAGCATGGTGTCTGGTTTCATGTTGGTCGGAGGCGGGAACAAAATGAAAAGAAATTGGGATGATCTCCGCTGATTAGAAACCTGCGGCTTACGTAAAAACACCAGTGCGTCTTCTCGGAAAGGTTTGCGGAGAGCTTCTTCTTCTTGGAAAAGAATAGCTGGATGTACTTTGCTCCAAGAAAGCAGACGCCCAGCGTGTTGTTGTAAAAGTTAAATGTCAGGTTGTGTAGCAGCAGACAAGTCACAACATTTATAAGGGTTCATACACCTTTTGACACCTTTTATGATGTTTCCATGGCTTTTCCAGGACTTTAAACCAAATTCCCATGACCAAACAATTTGTGAAATAGAGTGTGTACATGAAAAAGTGATACAATGTAGTATTTAAACTAACAATGAGGATTCCAAAGCATACAGTATTCCTTAAAGGACACAAATGAATGAGAGACAATAGTTTGATTAAAAGAATAAACATTTATAGATATACTCAGCGTATGCCTGCTTATATTTTGAGTCTTTCTTTTAAAAGCATATTAATTATTTCTTTTAAAAGCATATTAATTATTTCAAACTCAGCGTAAATGAACCACATGAACACATGCATGTAACACATTTACATGACTTTTACTACACTTTTGGGATTTTATTTCTTTCAAGAACTTTTCCAGGCCTGGAAACAAGCATTTTAAAATGTTTCCAGGTTTGAACCAGTATAAACCCTGCTTATATAAAACATATTCCCATGACAGGAGGTCTATTTTCTGACTGGCTTTTTTTCTAAATGGCTTTCACAGAAGACGATTTCCCAGAATGCCTCTGCACGCACACAAACACGTACACACTGCAGGTGAGATAAAAATCAGCAGAAACCGGTGCACCCAAAAACAATTTGGACACCTAAATGCTGTTATAACTCCCACAAACAGAAAAAACAAACTCCCACAATGCATCAGCTATTTGGTTCACACCTCGACCGCTCTGCCAAACTCTGCAGTGGATGCACCGCAACATAAAGAGTTCGGGAATCTATTACACACAACACAGCGCTCGAGGCACGCACACTCACACACTCCGAGTCAGCTGTGCCCGCCTCCACATAACACGCGTGTGTGTGAACGACCATGAACATGCCAGTCACACACACACTTAAATACAATCTGCATGGGACGGATGCAGAGCTGCCACGGTTTGCAGCACAAACCCCGAATATGAAATCCCAGAAATTGAAATTTCAACTGTACTCGTTGTAATCGATGGATATTCTCTCCTCACACTGCGTCTACTTAAGATGACAACGGTGCACAGAAATAAAGGAGTCATTGACACGAGTCAATGTGAAAGCTTGCCAGGCATGTTTTATTAGCATGCTCATTCACCACAAGGTGAACTCAGGGTGAGAGACGTTTTTTATATGGAGGCAGGCCAGTTTTACGTGAATAAAATCATTATTTTAACAATAACTTGTTATGTGAATGATCAAAGTACATGGGTCATGGTTTCTGTTCTCTTAGAGTTGTAAAAATGACCTTTAAGGGTGATACACCTGATTTAAAAAGACAGTTTTATGTATTTTACATGTAAAATAAACACTCTAAATTGTCACATCAGTTAAATATGTTTAAAAATCCCCAAACTCCCACTCTATTTTTTAGCGGCCGAGTGTATTTTGAGTTGAAGATCGATGCCAAAGTGGAGTAGACAAATGTGTCGCAGACAAATAAATAAAGAGCTATGGTGTTAAATTGGTTCCCTAATTAGCGAGGTTTAAATAGCTCGGACCGGGAAGGTTCTGGATGGCGTTTATTTTTAAGAGTTTCATATAAAGGAGCCCGCTGCTGCACAGTGGAAAGCTCGTTTTGTTAGTTGACAACAAATTAAGTTGCATTACTGTGCTCGAAGCAAATAAAGAGAGAATAAAAACTTTAATAGAAGAAACATCCGTGGCTCGTGTATTTTTTCGAAAGGTCACGATGTTCAACCTTTTGCCGATGACATCTCAGTGTTTCTATACTATATATATATATATATATATATATATATATATATATATTTATTTGGGCAGTGAACCCCATGACTTCATGCATGTAATATTCTGTGTTTCGACAGTTTGTGTGGAGGGGGCCGGAGCAGAGGGCTGCCGGGCTGAGGACACGCTAATAAGGTCAGGACCGCGGCAGAGCAGGGAGCCAGACCGGCTGGATGGACTCCCCAAGTGCACCTTGAAGGAAACGGCCCACTAAACTACAATTTGTGGTTGAGTGGGTAATGAAAACCCTCCTAACGTTTTGAGTAATTCATCACGTTTCCCGTCACCTCCCACACATTCAAACAGACTCCCTGGTTGTATATAAAAGCTGAAGGTAGAACAGGTTCCTCCACCGCTTGCAGCTCATTATCTGCATCTTTTCCACATATATTTCATGGAATAGTTGTTGTCAAACGGTTGCATGCTTTTCATTTTGTTATTTAGTGGTGGACTTGTTGTATTTATATGCCACGTCATCCTCTCTGCAGATAATCTGCACAAAAGGTCATGCAACAGATTCAGAGAGTTTTCTGAAAAGGCCGTTTCATTGTTTCAGTACTTTTGGAGTTATGGTTGAAGTGGCACGGCCCCGCCCTTGTTAGCCGGCAGTGGGATGTCACCTCGCGACCCATCAGGCGACCCAGCGAAGCGGAAGCTGGAACAGCGTGTACCAAAACAACACCATCACATCGACAGTTAGAGCAGACACTCGGCTTCTGTTTTGCGGAGACTGGATGAACCGATTAACTGTCACCACCCGACCTAAAATCCCATCCCACGCACGGCTGATGTTGCCCCCGATTTAGTATCGTTATTAAAAGGACAGCAAACTATGTGAGAACAGACACGTTTTTAATACATATATCTTAGATACAACTTGTGCATTTAAAAGGAACACAATCAGAAAGAATGGTGATGGTTTTGTGAAACGGATAGCTCAGCATTTAGTTGACACCGCTGCCCCCTGCTGTTCAACTGCAGTAACAGCAACCATTCCCCGTACAACAAATAAACCTCCAGGCCTGCTAACAAATTAATCCTGTATTAGACAGCCTCATAAATCATGTTCATGCAGCTGATTCAAGTGGGACTCACTGAGTCCTGAGATGCTCTGAGCTCGGCTAGCTGTCTCGCTCTCCATGTGATAGACGTCTGTAGACATTTGCCTGAGTGAGTAGAGGAGTGAAGCACACACCGTGTTTAATATATATAATAGAAGCAATTTGCCACTAAATAGTTAAATAACAACACATGTAAAGACGCTTAAGGGAGATGGGTCACTTTAAATGTATTAAAAAACACAAAATACGAGTGGGTTGTTCCTAAAATAACATGTGCACTTGGTGCATGAATAAAGATGGTATCATTGCTGCTATTTGCATCGTTTTGTTTTTACCTGTGAACAGCCTGGGCCCTGCTCAGTTGGCAGCAGAGGCGCTTGATGATGGCTTCAAAGCGCCTGTTCTGGATCTGAAGGAGCGAAAACACAAAATCACGATCTTGGCCTTAAGGGCTGATATTTTTCCTCCTGGTTGTGTACCAATGTCAATAATGTTGAATTAAATTCAGCATTCCTTTTTGCCGTACCTCTATGTCTTTCTTTATCTGAGCATGGGTCTCAAACTCTTTTTGCACTTGCTCTCTCTTCTCCGCGATGGTCTCCCTGCTCACAGAGATCTCCCTCTTCAGAGCATCATTTTCACCCTGCAGAAAAAAGAAAAGAGCAACAGTTAACACTTGTAAAGTTTAGAAATATACAATTCAATATCATCCAGTTAATTTTCTCCACCTTTGCCATTTGCACCGTGTTTCCATTTGGATTCTCCAGATCTTTCCTCAGCTCCTCTTTCTTCTGGGTCAGCATCCTGACCATCGCTCTCTTCTCCTCCAGCTCTTTATGGGCCTCCGTCTGGCTCGCCGCATGCAAAACAGCAGCTCTGTGACCCTCCATAATGTCTCGGTAAGCGTTGAACCTCGCCAGCGCCATGCAAGCTTTCTCCTCCTCCTCGGTTATACCAATCTGGAGCGCTGTGTTTTCCTTGCCGATGACTACACAGCGACCATGCAGGACTTGTGTCCGGCACCCCAGGTCCTCCAGCTCGCCCTCCAGCAGCAGGAACTCCCTTTGTTTAGCTCTCAGCTTCTGCTCGGCCATCTTGCATGTCCGCCTGACATCTGAGAGAGTTGCCTGGAGAAGAAGGCAAACCAAAAATGTCCAAATTTGTGTTAGTTCTCTGCAAATATGCATTTTTATGACACAAAGGCATTTGAAATAAGCAGGTACATCAGATGAATTAGAGGTCAACAGGTCTATTTGATACAATTGTATTGCATGGATGCATATTTCTTATCATACTATTTCCTTGTGCCAAAACTACAAATTAAGTTTTATATTTTACATTAAACCATACTAATTTTGCCCCTTTCTTTCTAAACTATTGCATTTTGGCCCTGTGTCACCACAATATTGGCAATATGTTAAATATAACCAGCATATTTGTGGCATCAATTACACTACTTCCATTGTTACTACGACTTCTACTACGACATGTTATAAAACTGCTTATAAGCAGTTAGTTTGAGCCGATAATTAATGAATTAATCTCGGGGTGAAGGTGAACCTGAAGGGAGGTGAGTGTCTTCTTTTTCTCCTTCAGGGCCTCCGCCTGGGCGACGCCATGTTGGCTGACATCCTCCACCGCCTTGGTTAATGTAAACCCGGGTTTCTCCTGTGTTCCTGGGGGACAAGAAGTCTGTTTAACCAGCGGACTGTTAAAGGAGTTAGCAATCACCTTGAGAAAGCATTTTAAAGCGAAAAAAGCTTCAAAGTATTAAGTATACCTAATTTATCATTGTTAAAGCGTTTCATGAAGTCAGTTAAACTCACTTAGACATACTTGTATTTATTTATTTTAAGACTATACCCTTGTCTAACTGTAGTTAATATCTTACCAGATTTACTCTCTCCCAAATTAGACATGTTAACCTCGTAACGTAACGTTTGTTTAAACGTTAAAACGGCCGATACAACGGCACTACATTTCCCAGAGTTCCATTCGCGTCCTCGACCTCTAACTACATCCGGTTGCGGCTAGCTACAGCAGCAGGGCTCTTTGACAGCAACAACAACACGTGCGTTCTTGCTTTATTGAACTAAATGAAGTTAAATGCTCGTCACTCGCTGTTTCCGACTGCGCTCATGTTGTAGCCGTGTAGTTTACAGCAGCAGAGCATGGCGGACACCCACCGGACAGCCCGGTGTGAAGTATGTTTACCCCCCACAGGCGCTGCACTGGGCACCAGTAGCACCACTACGCCTCTATCACGGGGATTTAGGGGATTTGTACGAGACCGAGTCTGTTCAGAGGCATCTCCGGCGGCTCGTGGAGGAGTTCAGAGACGTGCACGAGAAGTTACAGCACGCACACCTCAGCGAGGCAGACAGAAAGGTGCTTTTGAAGAAGCGCACAGAGCTGCTGCCTCTGGCTACTGTGTTTGAGAGGATGCAACAGGCCGTGCAAGACCTGGAGGAAGTCCTCTCACTGCTGCATGGTACGTATTTGTTTTGTTTCTGTCAGTCACAGTAGGGAAAATAGAAGTATTTTTTGTTCATCATATAGGAAATTAATAATAACTATTATAAACTCACTATTTTGTGCCACAATTTCAGGTCATATACAGTTTTATAATGTAGTTCATGCAAATAAAGGTATTGCAGTCTGTATTATTAGGCACAGTAGGTGTCCATGTTCTTGTTAAATTGCAGATGGCATCAGAATATTTGAGAATACGCTGAGCTGCATTGCCTCCTGACTGCAGGTTCAGCCGGGACCAAAGATGAAGATGAGCAACTGACCCAGATGTTGAAAGAGGAGGAAGCACACATCTCCTGCAAGACGTTGGCCTTAAGGAAAGATGTACGAACTCAAAGGGACAATCGAACGCATGTGGAAATGTGTTATAGGACGGTTAAAGAGTGAATCTTCTTTCTCTCCAGTTGGTCAAAGCTCTCGTGCCCAGCGACCCTCTCGACTCCAGTAACATTCTGCTGGAGGTCGTATCCGGACGAACAACAGGAGGTACGAAAGAATGCAATCAGTTTTATTTGGCAGGTATCTGCTGGTAAATATTTCTTGTATCAATACCAACATAATGTGTTTTCTTAACATCTGTCTCTGTGGTTTCAGGTGACATCTGCCAGCAGTTCACCAGAGAAATGTTTGACATGTACCAGGGTTTTGCCTCCTACAAGAACTGGGACTTTGAGCTTCTGAACTACACGCCTGCTGAGTTTGGTAAGTCACATATTACCCTTTGCAGACCAGGTGATGTTACATTACAATAATTACTGTAACCGAGCCATTGTGAATGTGCTTTTCTTGCCGTGACAGTTCTAAATGTCAAAGAGGGGCATGATGGAGGCAGTTTGGGAACAACCATATTAAGTTGACTCTCTCTTTTAGGTGGTCTGCACCATGCAGCAGTGAGAATAGCCGGGGACAATGTGTACAGACACCTGAAGCATGAAGGAGGAACTCACCGGGTGCAGAGGATCCCCGAGGTGGGCCTCTCCTCCAGGATGCAGCGTATCCACACAGGGACCATGACCGTCATCATCTTGCCTCAGCCGGTGGAGGTACACTGTACTCTCTGCTTTTCATCAGTCGGTGTTATGAGCGTAACTTTAATAAATATCTGTCCTTTGTCCCATGTGCTCGTAGTTTGACGTCCACGTTGATCCAAAGGATCTCCGCATCGACACGTTCAGATCTCGAGGTGCCGGCGGCCAAAGTGTCAACACGACGGACAGCGCCGTTCGCATCGTTCATCTCCCCACCGGTAAAACACGCCAGAACAGTTCAGAAGTGACTCCGGACCGGAAACCGGGATGCTTTCATGTCATACAAACATTAGTCATCGTTGCCATCTATGTTTAAACGTATCTTCCCCTTGAAACAGGAATAACAGCTGAATGTCAGCAGACTCGCTCCCAGCTGCAAAACAGAGACACTGCCATGCGTGTGCTGAGGGCCAGGCTCTACCAGAGCATGATGGGTAAAGACACCGAGCAGAGGCATACAGCACGGAAGCAGCAGGCGAGTGAACTCTTTTTTTTTTTTTTAACAGGAAAATTGTAATATATATATATATATATATATATATATATATATATTTTACTGTCTTAATTTCTCATCTGTTTACTCCCGTGTGTCTGACTGCAGGTGGGCACACGTTCTCAGTCGGAGAGGATTCGAACTTACAACTTCAGCCAGGATCGTGTCACGGACCACAGGACTGGATATGTTACCAGAGATATTAAGGTAAAATATTAAGGGAGTGTGGTTAGAAATTCTGCATAAATCACAAGAAACCTGTACATTGCATCTTTGTCGTTCTTGTCACTTACAGAAAACTTGTTTTAAAACTGATGTTAACTGTCACGAGTTAAAATCAATGTCCCGTGTGCTCTGCTCCATGTGTAGGAGTTCATGCGAGGAGGGGAGGCTCTCTGCGATCTGATCTGTGATGTACTCGAACATGCAGAGAGGGAGGCTCTCCTGGAGCTGGTGGAGAGCAGCAGGAGTCTGAAACCACCAGAGTCTGGACGCTCTGCAGACTGACTTACAGCCGAGTGTGCAGAGCATACATTATTTTAATATAAATATACGCTTGTGCAATAGTCGCATTGAAAATTCAATGCATTTTACTCCTACTTAAAATGTTTTTATTTTTCTAATAAAATATTGAATAATGTATTTGTCATGGTAATTCCCTAAATAATACAAAGCTTTATAAATGACTCATACATGTTCATAAATAATCAATACTTTAAATTGCATTTCTCATCAGTTTTAAAACTAAGCTGCACATCTTCTAAAAATAACTATTGCAAATGTAAAATAGATTTTTGAGAATTTGTCTCAATATTACATTACATTTCAATATATTTTTATTTATTTGTGCTCTAAGAGTTTGGTTGTCAACGTCATAATCAAAGCTTTTGTCCTGGCAGACTTTAACATTGAGTTTGAGCCTGAACTTACACATGGAGGTATAACCTTAATATTAAAATGTACAGTGAAGCTGTTATTTAAATATCCTTCATCTCAGGGTGCGGTGGAACCACCTATCAGCTTCTCACACACACACACACACACACACACACACACCCTGCATGTGTGTGCCAGCTGACTGGCAACCTCCACATATTTCATTTTCTACTCATTCGACATCTTATTATAAATATTGATTGAACATTATTTTACGTTTCCGGTATCTAGACATTCTTCATTTATTGAGATCACACGTTCCCATCCGTGAGCTTCCTGCTTTATGAGTTTGCAATGTTTCCACAATGATAAGAAAAATACAAATATGAAAAATACAAAACGTTATTAGAATTGCTGTAAATAAAATGGGATGAAATGATTACTGTACACGTGAGATAAGACTAGAAAAGTGTTGCACACCATTATGACAGATCATAGTGCAAAGAATGTTTGTTGTGTCCATTGGTGGGCATATTTATTAAAGGAAAAAACTAAACAATTTGTCCTAAAAAAGATGTGTGCATCTTATGTAAAGAAAATAAAAACACTCCTACATTTAATATTCTTGAAAAATGTAAAAAAAAAAAAGGTTCCTAGAAGGAGTTTTATTTGTGTAAAAGTCTTCTGCTGCATGAAGTTTTGATGTATTCGGGTCAGTCGTCGTCGTCTCGCTGTCGGAGGCTCCTGGATTTTCCGTTCTGTGACTTGTTTTTCCTGAACGAAGCCGGTCCACTTTCCCCGCTTCCTCCGAGGGATGTGATGATGCGTTCCCTGAACTTCGGTTTGGGCTCCGGCGGCAGCTCGGCCGGAGCGCTGGCGCTGAATCCCTCCACCTTTGGCAACTGTAAGTCCACCTTGGCGCTGCAGAGGGAGGAAGAAGAAACGGTCACACGCGTATCGGGGTCTGTAGGCTACATATCAATCACTGGATCAATCAACAGCACTCACTATGGATCCTCCTCTTCCTTGATCTTCTCCCAGGTCCCATATGGATTGGAGGTTTTTGCCCTTCTGGCTTGTTTCCTCACTGGTGCCACTTCTATCTTTATCTTCTCTTCAGGTTCAGCCGCCGTGCTTTGGACCGCTTCCTCTTTCTTTATCTCTTCAGCCTCCACTTTAGGAGCATCGTCACTCACTTTATCTTCTCCTTCCTCTTCTGATGGCTCGGCTCCTGCTTTCCTTTTCTGAACACAAACAAGGGAAAGTGTGAGGAATTGTTTTGTTTTTTACGCAAAATCACAAGTTTATTCTTATTATTTGCCAGGACTCCTCTCACCCTGAAGCTGATCTTTGGAGCTTTGGACTGCTGGCTTTCTTGTTCGGGGACTTCAGCCTCCTGAGCAACCGGGGCCTCGCTGGACCCCTCCTCTCCTTCAGGGAGCGAGGTTGAAGGCTTCTCCTGAATCTCTACCTTTACGTTGGACTCCGTTCCAGGTGGTACAATTGAAGGGAAGCCTGCTGGCTGCTGCCAGCTGGTTTCTGTGAGGTAAGGAAGACACAGCGTGTGATAATCAGACGGGACAACAGGGGTTTTAAAATGTACTATTTAGGGATATAAAAAAAAATATTCCACCTCCAGTCTCTGGGTTGTAGTAATATGGATAACCATTAGGACTGACTGCTTCCATCCAACGACAGCCTGAAGAGCTCTAAAGACGAACACAATATTAACATAGAAGCAACCAACAGAGTTTGAAATCAAATGAATGCACAGAAACGATGAAAATAGATATGAACCTCTGTCTGTGCAGGCTGTGCAGAGGCTGGCTTTTGTCCCTGGAAACCTGCTGGTTTTTCCCATTTTGATTCTATAGTTAAAAGACAAAGTCAGAAAAATGCCAAAAAACAGGTTGGAAAGAGTCAGTTTGACCATAAAGTATAAAAATACGATGAGTATGTTGGTTGTGTTTTCAGGGTCTTCTCACCTCCAGTTGTTGAGTTGTAATAGTACATGTTTCCATCTTCGGTCTGTCCTTCAACCCAAACCCGTGCCTCCATTTGGCTTTTGTACTTTTTAGCTTTCTCTTGCTTTTTCAGTTTTTTGGACTGAGATACCTTCTGAGGTTTCACCTGATTTAGCACCACCGGTTTCGGCTGTGGCTGTGGAGGTATTATTTCGGCTGGCAATCCTAACACAAAAACATATATTTTAAGTGCTATGAAAAAGCAGAAGCTGGAACGACACATTACATATTACTGAAATAAAAAGTTACCCGCTGACTCCCTTTCCATCCTCTTCAGATCTTCCTCATATGCCTTCAGTGCAGCCTCCTCCATTGCCGCAAACTCCTTCGACTGACGCGCCTCCTGCTTGGCCTTGTCGATGCTCTTCTTTTTAATCTGCAGGAAGAAAGATCAAATGAGACGAGTGGTCAAAGAGATCAGCCAATAAAAAGCGAGCTTTAGATCTGGTGTGTTCAGTCTGGACCTTATCTCCCCTGCCAGTCCTGAGGGCAGTGCCAAGACGGGCATGTTTTTCTCGACCGTCACTGAGTGCCGTCACTGATGAATATAGATTAAGTCTAATCTGTGTTTTATAGCCATGCACATTAATTTGCATCTGTGTGCAAGCAGACTGAGAATCACAAAAATTTAATAACATGCAGGCATTTTTTTTTGTTGTAGTCCGGTTGAGCACAACTGGACAACTGCAGATACCATAACTAAAAATCCAGTTATAGAACTAATAATTTCCGCATGTGGAGTTATTCAACCCTTGTTTACAACACATACAGAATAAACACATATACACAGTCGTACCTCAGAGATTTTTGCAGCCACATTTTCTTTGTGATTTTTCCCTCTTTCGTGGAACTCAACGCTCTGCAGAGCAAAACAAAGAGGAGGAGACACATTGGCATAATATGTGGAGGCTGTCTTCAGATACATGAACTGCATCCTTTGGCCAACTCACAGGCTTGTTGTCCGCGATCCAGCACTTGCAGTACTGGCAGAATTTCCTTGGTTGTGACTTCCAGTAGTCCGCCCTGAAAAAAAATGCACAAAACTATCATGAACCAACGAAACATGTATGAATCATTATCTTTAGCCTGGGCAGCTAACGGGGCTAACGAGCAGAATTTTTGCCATGGGGTTTTATTTAGGATTTAATTGTAATAATAATCACTGAACTTACAGTACGAGTCTCTGATTGTATCTCAATACTTACATTTTAAGTCTTGGTGGTTAAAGTACGAAGAAAGGGTTTAAAACGAACCGAATAAAAAGACAAACGCTTCCCACATTTCTGGAACGACAACAATGTCCGTTTGTGATGATGTCATCTCCAGTCGCCGGAGAGATGATCCTCGAGCTGACAACAGATTTTGAGAAACACATGATAAATGACATAGTCATGGATTATAAATGACAAATAAATACAATTTTGAGGTACGTGATCTGCTAAAAGTGTGGTTGGTTTTTAAAGAAGTCGAGTTAAACCACATGACCTGTTTTGTACTCTATTAATACCGTTAATTATCTTAGGTTTGCCCTTGGGTTTTAGTACATTGTCCCATATGGTCTAGCGGTTAGGATTCCTGGTTTTCACCCAGGCGGCCCGGGTTCGACTCCCGGTATGGGAACGACAATTTTTATCGGGGGCCAAGAATCCTAGTTGCACCAAGAGTTTATATACATATATGGCATTTTATTTTAAATGGAAAACGTGTCACCAAACATTAACACAGAGATTAGTTTGAAGGGGATACATTTACACATGTCAATATTATATTCCACAATAAATTATTTATTTATATGAATGTGACAAATAATGAAAATAAAGAAGTAGCATTGATTTTTGGTATCTTTTGAAATGTTTTTGAGAACATTTTATTATCTAAAATAACGTCAAGGTAGACCTGAACAACTAACATCTGTAAATAGCTGTAAACCACATTTATTTTTATATATGAAGGATCGTGTGTCTGTAATGTGAGACTCCGAGACAGTAACAAATAGTGTTCTTTATAATAAATAGGTTAGGGTAAAGGTGGATGGGGTCAAACTGTATGTTACTATATTGATCATGAGCAATTAACATTAGCCATCTTATAAAAGAAAGGACTGCCCTTTCCCTGTCCTCTGCACTGTCTGCCATATCAATGGGAATATTTAATGATTATTATAATTACATTAAAATGTCTTCTTTGAATCTCTTTGCTTTTTGGACTTTCACTCTGAGAACTGTTAGTCTTGGCGCCATAACCTTCGAATGCGCATGCGTGGCCGTGTGGCCTTTTTCACCTTCTGACCGCGTCATCATTGTGCGCCAAGGACGTAGAACGCCGTCGACGGACCCGACGCTTTCCTTCAGCTTTGAGCCGCTTTTGCCGGTGTTGATAATCGGTTTTCTAATCCAGCTCAGCGGCAAAAAAAGCTCCCGGGCAGCCGATGAACGGCACCATGGCGGCGTCCTCACACCGGATAACGTTAGGCCCGTTGGTAGCGGCCATCGACCAGGGCACGAGCTCCACCCGGTTTCTGGTGAGTTTAACCGGAGCGACGTGAGGCTCTCTAACGTGCCAAAAGCTAGCGGTGTCCTTGGGTGTTTTTTCCTGCGTCTGTTGTCATAATTGTGCCCTCTGGTTGTAGCTACCGTACATACACTATTTCTACTTTTCACTCCATTGCAATAATAGATACACGAGTTCATTTAGTTTAGTTTCTGCTGTCTTAACTAGAAGGAACAGATGTTTTTATTTATTTTCTGGGCGTGACTGGTAGTTTCTTGTCATAAATCACCACAAACAATACTCATGGCCATAGATGTTTAAACTTTATATATAAAATACGGGGACGTTTTATAGAAGGACATATTTTAATTTAACTGTAACTTTTGTTAATTTAATGCCATTTGACATAATGCAGAGATATTTTTTGTTGTACCGGGAAAAGCCTCCAAATACTGTAGAGTAAGAACAAATAAATTATGACTATCTTAATATAATTGTACTATTAGCGTGTGTAATTATTGAAGGTGTGTCTTAAATTACACCTGAATGGCACGTTCTCACTAGAGACGTGAGTCATAATATGACACATAAAAAGACATCGGCAGTTTAATCCCTCAGCTGCTGGAAACAAGTTCAATAACAGGTAATCAGGAGTCCATGATGAACTACAAGATACAAGGCATGTTCAGTAATTTTTCCCTGAATGAATAAAGTGCTGTGTTATTGACTCATTTATCTCTTTAAAGGTGTTTAATTCCAAAACAGCAGAGCTCCTCAGCCATCATCAGGTGGAAATCAAACAGAGTTTCCCCAAAGAAGGGTGAGAGAAACGCTTCCATCCCTCAAAGGTGCATACACAATTTAGAAATGCGTTTTATCTGATTATTTATTTTGTTGCTTTTTATTCTCAGATGGGTGGAAGAAGACCCCAAAGAAATTCTGCAGTCGGTGTACGAGTGCATGGAGCGGACGTGTGAAAAGCTCACCCAGCTCAACATCGACATCTCCAACATTAAAGGTATTCATTCACACGTGGGCTTCATGCTTCCGCCTGCTCCCTTCAAGTCTCATTCATCTCAAAGAGGCGTCAAACCATCTAAAATATTTGGAAATTGTTGCTTGAATCTGTCCAGCTATCGGGGTGACCAACCAAAGGGAGACCACGCTTGTTTGGGACAAAGAGACCGGGGAGCCCCTCTACAATGCAATCGGTAAAGTTGTTGCGTTTCCTTTTATCCTTTTACTCGTGTAAACAGTCTAGATGGTTGGATTTGACTGATTTTTCTTCTTCTTCTGTTGCTGTGAAATAATTTCAGTTTGGCTTGACCTGCGGACTCAATCAACAGTTGAACGTCTAATTAACAAAACTCCTGGAAGGAATAAGAACCACTTGAAGGTGATTTACATTTCTGCTCTCTTGTTTTTTGCTGGAAGTGTTGCTTATATTTGAGAGGAGGTTTTTGCACGTTAACGAGGCTTTATCTATTGTCATCATGGCCTTTGTTTTTTATGGTTAACGCTGCAGTTGTTGTTAAATTCCTGTTCATCCCAATACGTCATTTTTCATTCCCACACATTTGATATTAAAACCTTGCTGAGTTGTTCACGTCATTGTCCTCCGGCAGCATAAAACGGGGCTCCCGATCAGCACCTACTTCAGCGCAGTGAAACTTCGCTGGCTGATGGACAACGTGGACGAGGTTCATGAAGCCGTCGTGTCCCACCGCGCCATGTTCGGCACCGTGGACTCCTGGCTCATTTGGGTGAGTAGCAGCTGCACAGATGTCATGTGACAAGCTGTAAAAACGGGTGTTAAAAACGGACCTCTTGTGTGTGTTTGTCAGTGTTTGACCGGGGGCAAGTCCGGCGGCGTCCACTGCACGGATGTGACCAACGCCAGCAGAACCATGTTGTTTAACATTCACACTTTGGACTGGGACCCAGAACTTTGCAAGTACGACATCTGTCTGTCTGTCGTTTGTCTTTTCATTCTGCCGTGCTGCCTGATGTTTTTTAATTTAATTTATCTTTATTTCGCCAGGATAATCCCATTTGATATTGTAAATCTCTTTTACAAGAGATGGCAACATAACATATTCACCACATAAAACAAAGATAACAAAACATTATAAAAAGGACATAAAAAAGTCACATAAGAGACGACAGACTTGGAACATACCATAAATTAGCATAAATCAAAGACTTTCTGTAAAGTGTTAAGCCAATTACATGCAGTGCTCAAATTATCCTTAATTATGCATTTAAAATCGTGCATGTTTATTAAATATCTACTTTAAATTGTCACTTTAATTCACACCAAGATGGTCTTTAAAAACTATAAAAAATGGGGCAGCTTCTAGTGGTGAATTTGTCTGCAGCTACTTGTCCCTTCTACTATCATAAAAACCTAATTTCATCCTGGAGTTTTTTTTTTTTTTTAAGACCCTCAATATGATGGAAAAGCCACAGCATAGTTTCAGAATACCTTTGTATTGCTTCAAATTACATATGGTTTATAAATATAAATGGATATCAGAGTGGGCTCAATCATTCTCACGCTCCCGCTCTTTCCCGCCAGATATTTTGGTATTCCCATGGAGATCTTGCCCAGAGTGAGGAGTTCTTCAGAAATCTATGGTCTCATGGTAAGCATGCACGCACATATAAAATCAACTCTACTTGCCATCTTCCTACAAGGAGTCTATCAAATTCATGTTTTATCCTAATAATGCCATTGCTGTGTCTCGGGGTGTGTTGAAAGAGTGGTTTTCTGTTTTACGTGCATGAAGATGGACTAAGAAATGTGTTTAGGCTTTTTCTCTGTGTGCCATTGTCTCTCCTCTCTCACTGGTAGAAAATTTGTTCTAGCCAGGTAAGTAATACTCGCCATCACATCATTTTCCTCATGCACAGTAACCTGTCCTGCTTCTCTGCGGCCGAGGCGAACACGTCATCACACAGTGCATTTCCAAGATTCACGTGGAGGCTTCTGCCTCAGTGGCTGCGCTGCATTCAGGGTCCCGCTATGTGGCTCGGAGACAGCGGCGCCCGGTTTCACAGATAACTCAAACGACGTCTACTCCAAAAAAATAGAAATGTACACTACACGCTCAGCAGCGAACAACACAGAGAAAATGTTAGCGACTCGCTGGTGAGCAGAAAAAAAGTCAGATATTTCTGCCATTTAGAGGGTGCAAACCGAAGAACATCCCCAAAACAAAAGCAAATAAACAGGCAGAGAAACAAGGAAATACGTGTTTTATATGTTTATTTTATGTAGCTTCACAGACACCAGTGTTCAGGTTTTTTTGGCCACACATGCACGGCGTGTTGGAAATGTACTGGATGCTCCCCGTCCCTCGTTGCTTCTGTGGTCACCGCTCTCCTGACGTCAGAGTAATACTAAATTACATCATTTACATAAGCAGAACTATGCCTGCAGAGAAAACCCTTCACAGAGGCAAATAAGGTGAACAAACACATCTGGAACGAGCTACACAAACACCACAACGGACATCATCATGTTCCTCACACATTCCCGTGAGGAGGCCGGTGGTCACCGCTCTCCTGACGGGCCCCGAAAATCTCTTCACTCTTTGTGCTCAGTTTTCTATTGAACCGCCTGCTGTCTTTGAACGTCTCACCAAAGCAGAGATTGCCTCAGGTGCAGGAGTGAAGACATTTTAATTGACAGTTTCAGTACTCTTTATGTGGGAAAGTGTGTATATCTCTGTTATTTGGCCTCCTGTTGTCAAATAACGTGTAATTCACTTTTGTTTTGTTCTGTTCTTGTCGGGGAAAGTAGCTCATAGCGATTTAGAAGGATTGGTGACTGATTATTGCTATTGACTTTATATTTTTAGCTACAAATATGTTTAAGTTCATGGGTTTACATATATTTCTGGGGGCAGGGGTTACACTTTCTTCTTTTTAAAAGCAGCATTGACATTTGAACAGTCTTTTTAATGTGAAATACGACGTTCACTTATTAATACATCTTTTCTTTTGGCAGAAATCCGGAGCTCTTTCAGGTATCCCCATTTCAGGGGTAAGTTCATCTCTATTCTTACTCTCCAGCATTGTCTCCATCTACGCTTTGATATATTTAAAGCATTCGATGGCACCTGATCGATGTTTGTGTTATTTAAACCCAGTGTCTCGGGGATCAGTCGGCGGCGCTGGTTGGACAAATGTGTTTTCAGGACGGACAGGCTAAAAACACGTGAGTGCCTCTGTGTGTGTTTTTTCTTCTTCACTTCAATGTATTGGATCTCGCTCTAGTAGTTTGATTTATTTTGGGTTTCAGGTATGGAACTGGCTGCTTTCTCCTGCGAAACACAGGACCCAAGGTAAAACACTAAATATTTTCCCTTTTAGCGGTGACATCGGAGCACGTTTTGCACACGGTCGCATTTTTCTCGCTTCTGTCGTTCGCAGCCCGTCATGTCCGACCACGGCCTTCTGACCACGGTGGCGTACAAACTGGGCCGAGACAAACCCGCCTGCTACGCACTCGAGGTATCTCAAACGCACTCCTACTCCTCTCATTGCAGTCTGTGAAGTCATTCAGAGCTTCTAATCGCAAAATGTGTTTTCTCTGGTGCTTCCTGCCAGGGCTCTGTGGCCATCGCCGGGGCTGTGGTCCGTTGGCTGCAGGACAATCTGGGGATCATCGACTCATCCGACGAGCTCGGTATGTGCTGTTTTTTAAAGAAAAAACACGCGTATCATTTAATCATCGTATAAAAGGATACCCGGTTAAGTTGTACCTCTTCATTCCCTTTTCTGTTTCTTTCCCGTTGCAGAGAAGTTGGCTGCGTCGGTCGGTACATCCTACGGCTGTTATTTTGTTCCCGCTTTTTCCGGTCTTTATGCTCCGTACTGGGAGCCCAGCGCAAGAGGGTAAGTCCAAGATCTCCTCTGCAGAGTGGTTGACGTTTAAATCCTCGTCTCTGGTCATTCACGCCGCCCCTTCCTCTGACTCACAGGATCATTTGTGGGTTAACTCAGTTCACCAACAAGAGGCACGTCGCATTTGCTGCACTGGAAGCCGTGTGTTTCCAGACTAGAGAGGTGAGGTCATCGGAGAAAAGGGACTGCAGCCTGGCTCATGATGCACAGACCCAAAAACTTATATAATACTCAGTTTCAGCTGAAAAGGCATTTCTAATTTAATGTATAAAATTGAAACTGGTGTGAAAATCACCCTTAACCAAACTTATTCTGATACTTATTCTATTAGATGCAGGTGTTCGTGTAATTCTTATACATTATTCATTTTTTAACTCAGATACTGGACGCCATGAACCAGGACAGCGGCATCCCGCTGACTCAGCTCCAGGTGGACGGAGGCATGACGTCCAACCGGCTGCTGATGCAGCTGCAGGCAGACATCCTCTGCATCCCCGTTGGTGAGACGTCCATTCATTTCCTATCACGTGTGTTTAGTGTATTGAGCGCGTCAAAACGCATCAGTGTGATGCTAAAAGGAAACTGTGGGAACGTAATCAATGAGATGATTTTTCCTTGCATGTGACTAAAGGTTTTTACAGCACAAAGAATGTAAAATGTGGGAGATTTTGAACAGCATACTCGTCATTTTCTAACCAAACGTTATGGTGCTACCGCCCTCTGCTGGCCACACGATGAATAAATCAATGAATTGTTATCAGTTGAAAAATGAAAAAGTATTGCTCATGTCTGCAATTCTTTTCACAAAATGAGTTGTTCGTGTCAAGCTAAATTGCCAAAATAAGTCCCTAGAAATGCATCAATGTACTTGTGATTCACGTTGTCGCCACTAACGGTGAGAACCGTACTGATGCTTTGCAGTGAAGCCGTCCATGCCCGAGACCACGGCTCTCGGAGCGGCGATGGCGGCGGGAGCAGCGGAGGGCGTGAGCGTGTGGAGTCTGAGCCCGGAGGACCTGAGCGAAGTCACCTCGGAGAAGTTCGAGCCTCAGATCAACCCTGAAGGTACAGTGAGCCGCCGATGCCCGTATGAGTCCTCGGCAGCATACAGGCATTAAACAAGTTAAACTGTGTGTGTGCGTGTGTGTGTGTGTGTGTGTGTGTGTCCGCAGAGAGCGAGTTCCGGTACGCTCGGTGGAAGAAGGCGGTTCAGAAATCCATGAACTGGGAGACGACGGAGCCGGTTTGTAACGGAAACGGTAGGCAGCTCGAGGACCAACTCAGACTCATGTGTGTGTCGGGCCCTTGTTTCTGACTACAATATTTTAATAGTGACATGTTTGTGTATTAAAATGATTGTTTTATAGCCATAATTGTGGATTTTGAATGTAAGGGATGGGGGACAAAGCTCTGTCATTTAACTCCACAATGCTGCGGCTCATACTTAAACATGTTTGAGGCTTATGGTGTGTTCACACCGAACGCGACGCGAATTTTTCGCGCGACCAGATTACATGTAAAGTCAATGCACAGACGCGTTTGGTTGCGACAGACGCGAAATTTCGCCGGGCGGCGCGTTAGACGCGTTTGGCGCGGCGCGTTTGGCGCGAAATTCGCGTGAGTTGAAATTTTCCAACTCGGGCGAAAATTCGCGTCGCGAAAGCCAATCAGCGTTGAGAAGCTCTGCGCGTCATCACCGCCGTCCTGCCGGTTTGAATCAAACAGTTGCTGATCCACCAGAAGTAGCGCTGGCAGCGGCCGTCATTCAGACGCTGTTGTGCGGCTACGGATGATATTATGAACCCGGACACGGGGGCGTTTGATGGTCCGACATTAGAGGGACTTCCACAAGAAGGTTAAAGCAGAACTAGTGGTTAGTTTAATGGTGGATGGCGGAAACGGTACTGTTTTTACGGAGATAAGCCACGGAGATAAGCCCCACCCGCGTTAAAGCGAATTTGCGTTGACGGAAATTAACCACATAAAGTCGAGCGAGTAAACTCACTCGAGTAACGCGACGCGAAATTTCGCGTCGCGTTCGGTGTGAACACACCATTAACCTGCAAGTAATGGACATTTCTAATTCTTCTACTGGTTTGTCAATTATTAATTTTGGTCTGAATAATCAAACCGCACTAATCGCCCCCAAAAAATATCTCCCGATGTAGATGTATTTTTGAATTCTGTTTGTTTGTTTTGTCGTATAATTGCTCTCCGTTTGTTCAAATGACCCAAAAGGTGAGACCAGTATCTTCAGCAGCATCCCCCTGGGCTTCTACATCATGGGCAGCATGTTGATGTTAGTCGGTGCCAAATACCTCGCAGGTAAGCTTCATTTTTTTTTCATTCTGTACAAATATTCAAGTGTTTTTATTTTTTGGGGGTTGTTACGGTTTCATGAGAAATACAAAGTTAATACATTCAAGTTAATTGTCATTCTTTGCACTGCGTGTTTTATTAAATTAACCAAAGTTCCCGGTTTCTGCCGACATCAGGCCCCGACTAGACTCCGGACTAGCAACGAGGAATCGAACGCTCTTCAAGCCAGACCGCCACTCGCTGCTGGATTACCGACAACAGGACAACTTTGAACTAGTGGGACTTTTTCTCTTAATATTTTCTCTGCAGCAGGCATTGGGTACATTAGAGATTACTTTCAGAGTGTGCATGCAGTATTTCCTTCTCCACTGTGTTGTAAATGGTTGCAATGGTAGTTCTCGTTGTTGTACTCGTTCAGCGGCCGTGTGTCCAATCTGTGTAACGAGTTGTTGCAAACCCTCCACTTTGAGGCACAGAGCACTTTATGTTTTTGTCTTGTGGGAGCTGTGTACTAACAGAGTTTAATATATATTTTTTCTAACCGTTGGGATTAAGACAGACGTGTTGAGTTTGTTGTGAAATGAAAATAATGGAGCGTTAACGAACTAATGAGATTGTTTTTTCGTTTTGTTTCTTTTTGTCATGTTCTTAAACTGTAAAAATGTGAAGGGCAACGATGAATCAACGTCTGTTCACACAGAAAATATGAAGACCTAAAATTACACACATAGTTGTCTTCAAATATTAAACATTCTCCCAAAGTTTAAATACAAAGATCAATAAGGGACAAACACTGAAGCAGCGGTTAATAAGTGATTTATTTTGTAGACCAACTCTATAGCTAATCTTTTTTCTCCCTATGTATTATGGCTCATATGATCATCAAAACAGCAGAATGTCTTATTTATTTTCTGGTGACAAGTTGATGTGATTATCTTTCTAATAATCGGGAGAAACTGCACGGTTTAGTAGCTGCCTAGCAAAAAAAAGTTTAATTTCTACGCTGCGCTAAATTCTATTTGCATCCTCAAAGCTTTATTGCACCTTATTGTTAAACCCTTTAAATGAAGAGGTAATTCAAAGGGAGAAGCGGGATCAGTGATGTGTATTTATTCTGTTGTGGATCTGATACTTGATGAAATGTCAAGGTAGAATTGTTTGTTTTGGAAAAGGTGGATTGTTTGCTCTGTACATTCATGCAGTTACTTGTTGAACTGAAGGGATGACAATACTGCGTTCAAAGTGCTCTTTTGCGGGTGTGACCACAACTTACTAATGTGTATTTATGAATGAATTGAATATGGAAAAAGTAATCTTTCATGCTAAAATGAAATTTGAGAAACGACAGCAAACCTGAAAGCAGGGTGTGCTACCAGTTCGACCTCCAACTGTGACCGTTGATAATGAATTGTTTCATGTCAAACGATACGTCTCCACCCTGTGGCTACGCCCGCATTCCCTTCAACCCCCTCACGATACATACCAAGAGGAAATACATGCAGCAGTTTCAGTTTGACATGCAATGAATGTGTTTAAAAAGGAGGAAACGAGGTGTGCTTCATGTATGGAAACAGGTTTTATGAAAGGATTTGTGTCGGGGAAAAAATAAAGTTCTGGAGTTATGAATTGGTGCACTTTGGTTTTATGTGATCTTTAAACATCCGAATATTGATGAGTCCAAAACCTCTGTATTTTTCTTTTTTTTGTGTTTTGTATTTTTTGTGTATCTTTAACAAATGGAATTCTGCAAGAAAACAAGTTTTTCTTTTTGTATTCTCAAAAAAGTAAATGTTTCAGATTCAGGGTTTTGCCCTTCAGCCATCGATTTATAAAAAATAGAATTTCTAAGCTGCATAAAATGTGACTGAAAAGCTGTTAACTCCAATTTATTCAAATATATTCATCTGTCCGGTATAAGCAACATCACACACTCTGAAGCCAGGATAATAGGACTTTTTTTTTTTATTATCCCTGAACATTACTCTGTATTCTTAAATGTTACAACAGATAGCTCACAAAGTCTTTGCGTAATCACCTTTGCTTGGTGATTCAAGTTTGCTTTGCACCTGAGTTACTGATTCACTCACACACTTATGTCGATTACTTTATTTGCATAATAACTGACCTTCAATACCTCTTTTATCGGCTGAAGGGGAGGACTTCAAACTGACTGTGTTTTTTTAATGTTATTATTATAATTATTATTATTAAGCACCGGTCAGAGTTTTACTTCATGCTTCTTCATCACGTTTAAGACTTTTATTTTGAAACTGATTAGAGACTGATTGGTAACCAGTCAACCAGGAAGTCGCGTCAGGTGTTTTGGCATTTTGTTTGTCATTAGTAACCTGAAAAGTTGGAGAGAGGTGAGTCAGGCATTGCAGTATCACTGTACTTCACATTCAAGTTGTGTGTCCGTGTGTGTGTGCGAGAGAGAAGGAAGAACTTAAAAGTGTTATTTTAAATGACTCCTTTAACATTTTAAATCCAAGAGGGGACAAAACCAGAGGAAGACACATTTTGCCAAATGGAGACAAACTTCAACCAGAACGATGGTCAGTTTTTTGCTGTTCAGGTGATCGGATATGCATGTTTTTATGATTATGAAACTGAACCCAAACAGATAATCTTGTTCCCGGACATTTGATCCCACTTGTATCGTGTTCAAGACACAGAAGAATGAGGAAGTCCACTGATTATACTTCGCCGTTAAATTGACATTAACACACTTTTAAACTAACCAAACAATAACCTAAAGTTGTTATTTTAAGGTCTATTTAAGCATATTCACCCTTTTTTGCCGACATGTACATTTGAGCTTTATGAAAGTAAAACCTTACACACACAATAAGAAATCTTCAATGGCTGCTTCACAAATCCTCTAAGGACCTTATCTGCTTGAATAGACAGTGTTACATTTTTATTAGGAAGTTTAAAGGACACTTTTACTCTGAATTCAATCTAATAACGCTCTGGGGATATTTTCCTCCAGAATAAGGACTGTTAATACTTTAAATACAATTCTGAATTATTTTTGTGATTGAGGTTTTTACTGAAAGTAAAGGATGTGAATTCTTCGTCCACCCGTTTGTTTGTCAGGCTTTCTGATGACTGATCCCAGACCACCGGAATACGTCCAAGCCTTACAGAGGAAGACTGTGAAAGAACTGCTGATGATGAGACGGCAGGTAAGCCACCGGTAGAACGGGCACATGAACGAAAGATAAGTTGAAGATACGTTTAAGACGTTGGAACTGTTGTATTTATATGTGTATTATTTCTTCATCAATATGAGGACCTATCTAGTTTCTTTTTAAGTTTCTTAAGAAGTGGAGCATTCCTCCATGAACAGACTGCAACATACTTCAGATTACATAGATAAGTCTGTATCTGATTAATCACGAACCTTATGCACCCGAGAGCCCCCAAAAATGGGGACTATGGGGTTCAGATTCTGGGACTGAGCATATAAAAAAATATATAAAAGAAGTAAAAATGAATGAATATTCCAGGCCTTCCTGCTACCTCCTCACAGCTAAGGCCACAGAGCACCCAGCTGCAGTGAAACGAGCCCAGTTCAGGGACCACTAAAGACTGTGGGAACTTTCTAGCTTGAGCAGAGATGACATGAGTTCTTGACATGTCTGAACAGATACTTATACAATATTGAGCTATTTTATATTTAAATAAAAAGTGTTTGTTGATATAGTTAAGATAATAAAAATGTGCTTTTAATTTATTTTTCTGGAAAATATTTTTTTCTTTTAATAATAATAAACCAATATACCACTAACACATATATGGCCTTATTATCTATCTTCACAAGGGTTTTCTATATATTATACCTTTTGACATTTTTCAAATAGACCTTGTGAATGGGGAGATAATCCGGATTTAGTATGAGATAAAAACCATTCGCAATTTTGCCTGAAAAATGTCTGCCATGCAAAAGGTTTTAAATCTCTTAAAATCTCTTTTAGAAATGGAGCTGCCTGCAGGACGACAGGAACTTGGTGCATGCGTTTAAATCTGCAAAGTTTGAAGCGTGTGGCAAAGAGCTGAACCATCAGCCGATGGGCCCTCCAGCACCAGCGGACTCCCATAATACGGGTTGTCTCCTTGGTCACATGACCCCACAACAACTGCAACACCCGGCTGTGCAGGGACGCGTGGCTCCGACCGCTGGGGTGGAAATTACTTTGTTTCACTGGCAAGTGCAGCAAGAGTTGCAGAGGGTTGAAGGAGTTCCTCCTGAGCTGCTTAACATGCAAGATGCGGATGGTGACACGTATGTATTCATGAAGAAAGGGTGCAATTGAGACAGCTAAAATATGAAAATAATCATGAACAGAGAGAACTCTTGCATGTGTGTTTTGTGTTTTGCCAGACTCCTTCACATAGCCGTGGCACAAGAGAGACGAGCTCTTGCTTATGTGCTTGCGACAAAAATGGCTCAATGGGGCTCTCTGGACGTGAAAGAACACAATGGACAGGTACAACAACCCAAATAACTAATTTAATCTATGAATGGTGCTCATTTAACAAGACTAAGTTGCACTACTCTTTGTACACAGACCGCTCTTCAGATCGCAGTCGCCACCAATCAGCAGTTCATAGTCCACGACCTGCTGACCCTTGGAGCCCAGATCAACACTCAGGACCACTGGGGCCGTTCTCCTTTGCACTTGTGTGCAGAGAAAGGCCATCGGCTCAGCCTCCAGGTGAGATTCAACTGTTGAGTTGTACTGTTATAAAATGTTGATCATTCTGGCTTCCTGTGGGGGAATCCTGCAAGACAACAATATATAACAAATTATTTTTTACATACAATACTATGAATTAATCATACTTTTTTTTGACATTTTAAAGTATCCCTTTTTCCCTTTGTTTTTTTACTGCTATATAACAATAATATATAACAATTTCTCTCTCTGGCCGCTTTCGTCTTACTATAAGATTTGTAATATTTTTGTTACAATGGCTTTTTTTTACATACTATACTATGATTTAATCGTACCTTTTTCAACATGTTTTCGTATGACGTTTTTGACATTTTAAACCACCAGGTGAAACGGGCTTCCATATAAACCTATATAACTTCCCTGCTCTGCTTTGTTAACCCCTAGTCAGTATTTAAGTCGAAATTATGAGATAGTATCTCATAATTCTGACTTAGCATCTCATAATTCTGACTTAGCATCTCATAATTATGACTTAGCATCTTATAATTATGAGATAGTATCTCATGTAAGTATTATGTCCTATGCAATCTCCACAGCAATGAAATAGTATCTCATAATTATGAGATACTATATCATATCCTATGCAACCTCCACATAATTATGAGATAGTAGCATCTCATAATTTTGACTTAGCATCTCATAATTATGAGATAGTATCTCATGTCCTTTGCAACCTCTACATAATTATGAGATAGTATCTCATAATTGAGACAGTATCTGAGACAGTATCTGAGACAGTATCTCATAATTGAGACAGTATCTGAGACAGTATCTCATAATTATGACTTGAGATACTATGTAGGTATCTCGTATGTGACGCTATCTCGTATGTGACGCTATCTCGTATGTGACGCTATCTCGTATGTGACGCTATCTCGTATGTGACGCTATCTCGTATGTGACGCTATCTCGTATGTGACGCTATCTCGTATGTGACGATATCTCGTATGTGACGCTATCTCGTTTGTGACGCTATCTCGTATGTGACGCTATCTCATATGCGACTGTATTCTTTATGTGACGCTATCTCGTTTGCGACTGTATCCTTTATGTGACGCTATCCCTTATGTGACGCTATCCTTTATGTGACGCTATCCTTTATGTGACGCTATCTCGTATGTGACGCTATCTCGTATGTGACGCTATCTCGTATGTGACGCTATCTCGTATGTGACGCTATCCTTTATGTGACGCTATCTCTTATGTGACGCTATCCTTTATGTGACGCTATCTCGTATGTGACGCTATCTCGTATGTGACGCTATCTCGTATGTGATGCTATCTCGTTTGTGACGCTATTCTTTATGTGACGCTATCTCGTATGTGACGCTATCTCGTATGTGACGCTATCTCGTATGTGACGCTATCTCGTTTGTGACGCTATCTCGTTTGTGACGCTATCTCGTATGTGACGCTATCTCGTATGTGACGCTATCTCGTATGTGACGCTATCTCGTATGTGACGCTATCTCGTATGTGACGCTATCTCGTATGTGACGCTATCTCGTATGTGACGCTATCTCGTATGTGACGCTATCTCGTATGTGACGCTATCTCGTATGTGACGCTATCTCGTATGTGACGCTATCCTTTATGTGACGCTATCCTTTATGTGACGCTATCCTTTATGTGACGCTATCCTTTATGTGACGCTATCTCGTATGTGACGCTATCTCGTATGTGACGCTATCTGGTATGTGACGCTATCTGGTATGTGACGCTATCTGGTATGTGACGCTATCTGGTATGTGACGCTATTCTTTATGTGACGCTATTCTTTATGTGACGCTATTCTTTATGTGACGCTATTCTTTATGTGACGCTATCTCGTATGTGACGCTATCTCGTATGTGACGCTATCTGTTGTGACGCTATCTCGTATGTGACGCTATCTCGTATGTGACGCTATCTCGTATGTGACGCTATCTCGTATGTGACGCTATCTCGTATGTGACGCTATCTCGTTTGTGACGCTATCTCGTTTGTGACGCTATCTCGTATGTGACGCTATCCTTTTTGTGACGCTATCCTTTATGTGACGCTATCTCGTATGTGACGCTATCTCGTATGTGACGCTATCTCGTATGTGACGCTATCTCGTATGTGACGCTATCTCGTATGTGACGCTATCTCGTATGTGACGCTATCCTTTATGTGACGCTATCCTTTATGTGACGCTATCCTTTATGTGACGCTATCCTTTATGTGACGCTATCTCGTATGTGACGCTATCTCGTATGTGACGCTATCTCGTATGTGACGCTATCTCGTATGTGACGCTATCTCGTATGTGACGCTATCTCGTTTGTGACGCTATCTCGTTTGTGACGCTATCTCGTATGTGACGCTATCTCGTATGTGACGCTATCTCGTATGTGACGCTATCTCGTATGTGACGCTATCTCGTATGTGACGCTATCCTTTATGTGACGCTATCTCGTATGTGACGCTATCTCGTATGTGACGCTATCTGGTATGTGACGCTATCTGGTATGTGACGCTATCTGGTATGTGACGCTATCTGGTATGTGACGCTATCTGGTATGTGACGCTATTCTTTATGTGACGCTATTCTTTATGTGACGCTATTCTTTATGTGACGCTATCTCGTATGTGACGCTATCTCGTATGTGACGATATCTGTTGTGACGCTATCTCGTATGTGACGCTATTCTTTATGTGACGCTATTCTTTATGTGACGCTATCTCGTATGTGACGCTATCTCGTATGCGACTGTATTCTTTATGTGACGCTATCTCGTATGTGACGCTATCTCGTATGTGACGCTATCTCGTATGTGACGCTATTCTTTATGTGACGCTATTCTTTATGTGACGCTATCTCGTATGTGACGCTATCTCGTATGCGACTGTATTCTTTATGTGACGCTATCTCGTATGTGACGCTATCTCGTATGTGACGCTATCTCGTATGTGACGCTATCTCGTATGTGACGCTATCTCGTATGTGACGCTATCTCGTATGTGACGCTATCTCGTATGTGACGCTATCTCGTATGTGACGCTATCTCGTATGTGACGCTATCTCGTATGTGACGCTATCTCGTATGTGACGCTATCTCGTTTGTGACGCTATCTCGTTTGTGACGCTATCTCGTTTGTGACGCTATCTCGTTTGTGACGCTATCTCGTTCGTGACGCTATCTCGTTCGTGACGCTATCTCGTATGTGACGCTATCTCGTATGTGACGCTATTCTTTATGTGACGCTATCCTTTATGACGCTATCTCGTATGTGACGCTATCCTTTATGACGCTATCTCGTTTGTGACGCTATCTCGTATGTGACGCTATTCTTTATGTGACGCTATCCTTTATGTGACGCTATGTCGTATGTGACGCTATCTCGTATGTGACGCTATCCTTTATGACGCTATCCTTTATGACGCTATCCTTTATGACGCTATCTCGTATGTGACGCTATCTCGTATGTGACGCTATCTCGTATGTGACGCTATTCTTTATGTGACGCTATCCTTTATGTGACGCTATCTCGTATGTGACGCTATCTCGTATGTGACGCTATCTCGTATGTGACGCTATCTCGTATGTGACGCTATCTCGTTTGTGACGCTATCCTTTATGTGACGCTATCCTTTATGTGACGCTATCCTTTATGTGACGCTATCCTTTATGTGACGCTATCCTTTATGTGACGCTATCCTTTATGTGACGCTATCTCGTGTGTGACGCTATCTCGTGTGTGACGCTATCTCGTGTGTGACGCTATCTCGTGTGTGACGCTATCTCGTGTGTGACGCTATCCTTTTTGTGACGCTATCTCGTGTGTGACGCTATCTCGTTTGTGACGCTATCTCGTATTTGACGCTATCCTTTATGTGACGCTATCTCGTTTGTGACGCTATCTCGTTTGTGACGCTATCTCGTATTTGACGGTATCCTTTATGTGACGCTATCTCGTATGTGACGCTATCTCGTATGTGACGCTATCTCGTATGTGACGCTATCTCGTATGTGACGCTATCTCGTTTGTGACGCTATCTCGTATGTGACGCTATCTCGTATTTGACGCTATCCTTTATGTGACGCTATCTCGTTTGTGACGCTATCTCGTATGTGACGCTATCTCGTATGTGACGCTATCTCGTATGTGATAGTATCCTTTATGAGGTGGTATCTATGTATTTGACTTGTGTGGTTATCACAAAACAAGATGAGCCTCATGAGATTCAAACCCACAACCTCCTGGCATACCATACTATACTATGAATTAATCATACTTTTTTCAACATGTATGACTTTTTTTTTACTTACCATATGGCCATTGTAACTTTGTTATACATGTTTTGGCTTTTAGTTTATTTTTTGATTATTTTCATTGATTCCTTTAAAAAAACGTCTGCTTCATTTTTTACGAAATGTCTCTGACCAAATATCGGTAATAAATCTGTGTCCTTAACAATTATAAAACTATATCTTAGGGTCGTTAAACATATATTTCTTGGGGCGCAAGTTCCCTTTCATTCTCCCTCCCCGTTGCAATAACATGAAACATCAATATTATGTTAGTTTATCAGATGTTTCTTTGCATAAACCTCTGACTAATCACATGCGGGAAATAAAAACTAAGCAGTCCTTGTAACTAAATGCACTCAATAACATAGGCAGAAAGAAGTATTGCGATATACTTGATGTTTTCTACACTATCCACAGAGCATCTGGAGGGCCCTAATGGGGAGTGGGCAGCAAATTGACATTGAAATGTTCAATTATGATGGTGAGTACGTCTCATCCAAATTAAAGCCGCACACAATTCTTATGTAAAGTGCCTTTGTGGTGACATCCTGTTCTGCCTGGAAGGTTTAACGCCGCTGCACGCAGCCGTGTTGTCTCACAACGCTGCTGTCAAAGAGCGGAAGAGTCCGAGGAGTCTTTGTTCATATAAGGAGAGGGAGCTGGTGCAGAAGACACAGATGTATGTCGAGTGCATTAAGACTCTGCTGCTCATGGGTGCTTCCTGTGGGACAAAGGTAACCATTACAATTACTGGAGAGAATTTGACTTCAAATTCCCAATGCCTTTTCGCAGAGTTAACTGCCATTGGTTTCTGCATTAAATTACATTACATTTAGCTGACGCTTTTATCCAAAGTGGCTTCCAATAAGTGCATTTCACCGTGAGTACAAACAAGAATCAGAACAAGAATCAAGAAGAAAAAAAAGTGCTATCAGTAAGAGCCGTTCCAGTGCTACTAAAGTGCTACTTCCTTTCTGCAGGATCTAAAAAGTGGAAGGACGTGTCTCCACATGGCTTCTGAGGAGGCGAACGTCGAGCTGTTTAACATTTTCCTCGCGCAGCCCTCTTCACTGTCAGTTGTCAACGTTCAGGCAAGTTGTTTTGTTGGAACTAAATCGAATGTGAAGTGAGTGACATAAAAAAAAAACGTCTGCATTTCTGCATCCGTATGTTTCAGACATTCAATGGAAACACGGCCCTGCACATCGTCAGCTCTTTGCAAAATCACGGCAGTCAAGTGGAAGCAGCGAGGCTGCTGATGAGGAAAGGCGCCGACTCCGGGAGCAGGAACTTTGAAAATGAGCTGCCGTGTCAGCTGGCGCCGGAAGGACCCATCGGTGAAAAGGTAGGGGGCGTGAACAAACATCAACAAACCTAATAAATTAAAGTGCATGTTGTACGAATGATGATTTGAGTTTGTTTCCCCAGGTGCGGAAGATCCTGAAAGGGAAATATTTAAATGCTTAACTGAAGCTCAAAATCACTGTCAGTTAGACAGTCCAATTTATCATATTTGCCAAAACAAGGCAGATGCTGGTTGTTTCTGTGAAACATGCCATTGTTCATTACAATGTAATGGCCAATGCGAAATATGATTTGTATTCTTTTAATTAACCTTTATTGTATTAGGAATTAAGGTGGTAGGTTTAAGATTGCAATACAATGAGCAAACATGCTCCTTAAATTTGTAACGTAAGTTTTTCAGTTATGTAGAGTAAAATTGTGGGTTTTCTTTATTTTAATTTGAAGAGATTTTACAGTCATAACTTCTGCTATTTTTAGTTATGTTCATTTTAAAGTAGTAATGTTATGCTGCATATCACTGTTTAACATGTTGTGGGTTATTTCTTTAAACATTTATTTTAATGTTTATATTGTTTAAAAACATTTGCATGGATTTTCTTAAGGTTTAATCATGAAGAAAACATTTTGACCACACCTGTCAAAAGGTTGTGACGTTTTATTGTGAATTTCTTTACTGAAATTGTTTAAATATATTTAAATATTACATAACTGTATATTTTTAATTGTTTCGTTAAAAGTTATGGAAATGTACAACAGTATGTTGTCGTCTTGCGGAGGACATAAAGTAAAAAACTATGGAGATTACAAAAGAGATGACATTTTATTGTGAAATATAAATTGTACTTAAACTGTCATGGTGACTTTAAACAAAAAGAAATGTTGATAATGCTTTCCTTGAATATATATTTTGTATAAATGTTTGTTTTGATCTGAATGTGTTAATCAATGTATCAAATTTACAAATGTATCTATTAAAGGTGTATCTTAAGTTTATATCTTTATTTCAAAAATCAGATGACCATTTAATGCTAGTTTCTTTTCCTGAGAAGCTTATTTTTCACATTTGAAAAGCTGCCTATAAGTTCTTTGTTCTTCGTCAGTTGTGACATTTTAACTCCCTTCCTCACACGCATGTTGCCCTGCAAGGTATGTTTTTACTACACACAGAAAGCTGTGTTGCAAAATAAACAAAAGGTAGGGGAGAATATTTGCACAGATTAAGTAATCCTCCACAAATATACTAATACAAACTTTGAGAAACCCTGTTCTGATATCTGGCAACTTAAAAGTGCAAAATATCCAGTTTAATCAAATTTGTGTTTCCCAAACATCAACTTACATTACTGTCTTCTTCCAGTTACCTCATCTGTTTACCCTGTCAGTATCTAAAGCAAGGTGCAAACAGAAAACATTTTAAGTTTTAGATGATTGAGGATTACAGCGTGATGGCAGCAGTCAAGCAGTCCAGAAAGATGCTGTTCTAACAATTTAACAATGTTAATATCACTGTCAAATGTAAATATAGAAAAAGACAATACTTTAGAGTCTCTTGTCTTGGCTGGCTCGATCCACCAGTTCAGTGGCTGGTTTCCAATAAAAGCAGAAGATCTCAGCGCTTCAGGTTAACTCATTTCTTCTTCTTCTTCTCCTGCGTGCTGGTGAACCACTGGTCCAGCAGCTTCTTGCTGTAGTAGATCTGCCAGGCGTGCACCTGCACAGCGATGACGATCACCAGGTACATGACCGTCACGGCGGAGAAGCCGAAGATGAAGCGGTAGGATTTGCCGTGCCGATACAGCTGCTGCGCCACAGGGAACATTTCCATGCTGCCGTAGATCAGCGGGGCCACGCAGAAGAGCCCGCCGCTGATCATGGAGATGACCAAGTAGCTTATGTTGTTGCGAGGCAGCGCCAAGAAGCTGAAGACCGTGGGGATTGCACTCAGGAGGTACGGGTACTCCCACTGGTACGGCGAGGCTACGACCTTGTGCGACACCAGGCTCAGCTGGCTCACTATCACCTGAGAAAAGATTGACAACACAAGTCACAATTAACTTATACTACATTATAACGGTTACAACCGTCAGTCAAAGAAACAGGTTGGGCCTTACCTGAGCTGCCATCAGCACCCAGATCAGCACATGGACAATGTTGAGTTTACGGATTTCCGACTTCAGAGCAACGCTGTGCCAAATGAGACAGATGGGTACAGTCACACACTAAACACGTAGATTTAAAAGTTAACTGAACTCTTCAATGCATTGATTATAAAACCTGTGGATCAAATTTTATCAGTTTAATATCACTCAGAGGAAGT